>CM077671.1:325198368-326398368 GCA_039707655.1 Elymus sibiricus
AGGGACGTGGCTCTAGCGAGAGCGGCGCCCGTCTGTATCTCGATGGCCCATGTGGACGCCACGACATCTTCGTCGACAGCGGCAAAGCTGGCGAGAGGCGCCGCGGTCGCTCCCGCCGAGGTAGCCCCGCCGGTCTCCGCCGTGGAACCACTGGAACTCATCGACTTGACGAGCTCCTCTGAATACTCGTTCTGAGCCGAGGAAGGTCATGCCGACGGTGGAGGCGCGGCGTTTGTATGCATCCATGGCATAGTGAATATTTTGTGCAGTTCATCTTCATGTAAATTGACGAACTGTTTGTAAATTACTGAGCGTATGAACTAATGTCAACTAATCCGCTGCAAAATAAGCCATTTTGTTGTGAAAATTTGCCAAATGTTTGTGTCATCTGTTTGTGGGGATGTGGAAATTTAGGATGAATTTCACGTTTGCGACTGAAATTGAGGATGAACTGTGTGAGATGAGCCCTCGATAAATCTCAGAAAGAGCTACCCGCCTTGAGCGATGCAAAAATTCGTGGTTTTGCGGCACGACATTTCATTACAGCGTACAAACTTTATTATGGTAGGACCGTGTGCGGTCTTGGTTGCTCCCGCCCAGTTCCTTTGCCAAAATTTAAGTGGAAGTGATATTTCAACTACATGCCGCCCTTCCTCGTCCACCGCACTGACCCTATAGTAATTTTTCAGTTGCCGAGGCATTTCAACCATAGCCATCCGTCGTCCACCACCATCTCCACCCACATCATTACTACTAAATTTTTCAGCAGCAGCGGCACATCCGCAAACACCCCCCCCCCCCCCCCCGTCCACACAACACCCCCTCCCCCTTCCTCCCCCGCTTGAACCCTAGCTCGCCCCCGCCGCCGCCTTCCACCACCAACCTCAGCCGGTCTGCCCGTGCCTCATAGCTAAACAGGTTCAGGGTCCCCACAGATCCACATACACCATCGCCGCCCTGAGTTTTTAGATGAGTCCGGCGGTGTCCCTTTCCCCCAGATCCCCATCCCGTACTCCAGAGAGTCGCAGCCTAATCAGCCCGACCACATCTCCCGTGGAGGTCGAGGAGTGTACGGGCAAAAAGAGGTCTATCATGGCCTCTCCGCCGTAAGCTGGCGAGGTGGGCGCCCTCCGCACCGACCCTTCGATCCCGGACGAACACCTCGCCGCGGGAGCCGGTGAGGACGATGCCTACGTTGCCATGCCGAAGCCTTCAAGTCTGCGGGCTCGAGTATTCCTGTATCTCAGGAGAGCCGGCTACGACATCAAGCTCGTCAACATCACCGGCTTCACTCGGGCCATGTCACAAGTTAAGTGGTCCACTGGCAACGCCTCTGGTTCAACCGCCGTCGATCTCTTCAAAGGCCCCGCCGCTGATCTCCTCCGCCTCGTGGTCATGGATTTGCGATCCTTCTACACCATCGAGCCCCTTTTGTCATTTCTGAAGGAAACATTCTACGGCGGTGGCTTGGGATCATTAGCTCCAAAGTCAAATCTCATCACCAAGATAATTGCACACACTACGGCTGTTACAAGGGGAAACGTCCCATCTGCGACATCAGGGAGCACACCCTGGGCACCTCACATCCCAAGTGGAAGGAGCCCATCCATGACAAGTGAGGCAACATCCTGTGAGCAAATCATACCTTTTCTAGCTAGCCGTCTCGTACCCATTGTTGTAGTAGCTTTTGCCATGCGATAATCATGCAGTGTTTAATTGAGCATTTGTCCAGTTGTCTAGCAGATGCCTGATTTTATGTATCTGGTTGTTAGGTTGGTTGCATTGAGTACTTGTCCAGTTTTCAATGGCTATAGTTGGTTGTTACCGTGAGCATGAATGCCTTGTTTCTTTCAGTTATTCACACTATGATGTTCATTATGTGCAAGTATGAACTATGCAGTTCAATTTCATCAAAACCACCAGTTATGCCTGGTGTTGTTAACATGTGCCCTTAACTCCCGCTTTAAACATTTATGCCTTGTTTCTCTAAATTTGGCTGCCAGGTTGGTTGCAGTGAGCATTTGTCTAGTTTTCAAGCAGACGCCTTGCTTTTCTGTATCTGTTTGTTAGGTTGATTGCAGTGAGCATTTGTCTAGTTTTCAAGCAGACGCCTTGCTTTTCGTTATCTGGTTGTTAGGTTGGTTCCATTGAGCATTTGTCCAGTATCAAATGGCTATATTTGGTTGTTATAGTGAGCATATATGCCTTGTTTATTTCAAGTAGATACCTCGTATACTTGGTTGATGTTAAGCCTGTTGTACTTATCATGACTTTACATGTACTTGCACTGGACAACAATGGGAGTGGCCAACGTTTTCCACCGAGGTTCTTTTCATCCCTCCGTTTATACTCCATCCATTCCATCATGTAGTGCATATAGATTTTTGTGATGTATCTACATATACCATCTAAAATGTATACAATATGAAATTTTGTGATGTATCTAATGAAATGGAATTGCAATTCTAGAGGTAAATGTTTTCTCTACAAACTTGGTCAAAGTAAGTAAATGTTGACTTCTCAAAATGTTTATAGGCAACGTATTGTGGAACTGATGGAGTAATATATTACACCATTCTGCAACTGCATTTTAGCTTCTATATCATCTTCTTGCTAGTAGGTGTCTTAGGTAAAGATCCATTCCTGGACCCTTTTTGCGTATGGGGCAATGAAATGTTCATGAACCAGCATCAAGTTAGGAAACTGAAAATGATTGTTAGGGAAAAGAGACGAACAATGCCAATTAGACTATTTGTTTACACTCTATCCAACACAAAAGTGAGTTGTAGGATGGTAACTACGAACTCTATAGGCTTCTATTAGTACTGCCCATAATGAGTTGTCACACAACAATGTCTGAATCTTTTTCTTTTGCAGTGGTTCCCAAAGCAGTTTACTCAAGATTACCTCGCAAAGTACATTATTGTTGGACATGCAATGAAGGTTAAAATATATCATCCAGACTACAATGAGCATCGAGAAGTCATAATGAAGACAGTGAAGGATGGGCGGGCGGCCATCACTAGGGGCTGGCCTAGAGTCGTTCGTGCGTTAGGCATGGAGGAGGGCACAATATGGGCATTCCGCTTCACCTACTCCAGCAACCAGAATGTCTTTCGGCTCTCTCTTTACCGTCTTTAATACAACCTTGGTTCCATCATTCTTTATTTTTCCCTTCTGTAGTGTTCCTTTTTTTTGAGAATTGATGCTTATGTAGTTCTTGAGTATATGTACATGTGAATCGAATTATGCATTCGTTCTTAAACCTACATTTAAACATTATTCGATATGAAATACATGAATTCCTACTTTCAAATGTAAATTACGTGAATTATGAACAAAGGTATTTAATTAGGGGCAAATCATGCTCTACAGGCCATTACAATGCACACAGTTTGATAAAGCAAAATGTCTGCGATCAACTTAAACATCACACACGTTTCTCCATTCGCGGCGTGTGCGACGAGTCTCGTCTTTGCACACGGTCAGGCGAGAAAGAACGTGTGCGATTAATGACACCAGTGTTTGTGCTAGTCTCCTTATCACACACGATTTCGTATTTCGAACTGTGTATGATATCGTGCCCATGGTAAACGTTGGTCAAAGAAGAACGCGTGCGATAGGCCTTCATCCGACACAGTTAGTCTGGATGATACGTTTGGGAAGTATGGATCACACGTTTGGGACGTTTTGTAAATCACAAACGTTTATGAAAAATGCCGCGTGTGGGATAGATTCAACCTTCGCATACGGTTTTATAATGACAACCGTATGCACTCTTATATCATATCACAGACGGTCATGGTGGAACGAAATGTGTGTGACAACCCCCTTATCATACACGCTTTATAATCGTGAACTGTTTGCAATTCATCGCACATTATAAACGGCACGACACAGAATAGCACGTGTGATGTTAGTGTGATCTCACACATGTTGCAAGGATGAACCGTATGGGAAATACACCATGTCTCAAACGATTACCCGGTGACCCTCGTTTGTGATAGATGCGGACATCCCATATGCTTAGTTTTGCGAAACGTTTGCGTTCGTTGGCCACCATCACCGACGGGTTTTCCGTGTCGTGTGGGATGGACCCCCCTATCGCCCACACATGCAAGGCGACGGTTTACAACTACGTCGTGGAAAGGGGTTAAAAACCGTTTGTATAGCACGTCGCTGCACCAGTGTTGGTAGAGCTTTCTTGAATACTGTTAATGCTAAAATTAATTGCGTTTGTGAGAAAGTCAAAGTAAGCTTTGGTGATGTGTCTCATGAATTTAATTTCTCTAAGTTCGGTAGAAAACAATATGAAAAAGAATTACCAAGTAAGCATGAAATAATTGGTTTTGCTTCTATTGTCGTGCCTCCTACTGATCCATTAGAACAATATTTGCTAGACCATGAGAATGATATGCATATGAATGAAAGAAAATGAGATATATAATATATTTCTTAGCCAAACAGCTATTCTTAAACACAACTTTCCTGTTGATATTTTAGGGGATCCTCTTCCACCTAAGGGAGATCCCGTGTTTGAGCTAAAGACATTACCTGATACTTTGAAATATGCTTATTTGGATGAAACGAAGATATATCCTGTTATTATTAGTGCTAACCTTTCAGAGAATGAAGAAAAGAGATTACTTAAAACTCTGAAGAAGCACAAGGCTGCTATTAGATATACTCATGATGATCTTAAGGGCATTAGCCCCACTCTATGTCAGCACAAGATTAATATGGAACCGGATGCTAAACCTGTCGTTGATCATCAACGCCGCTTAAATCCTAAGATGAAGCAAGTGGTAAGAACTAAAATACTAAAGCTTCTAGAGGCATGTATAATTTATCATATTGCTAATAGTAGATGGGTAAGTCTTGTTCATTGTGTTCCTAAGAAAGTAGGTATAACTATTGTTCCTAATGATAAAAATGAACTTATTCCATAAAGAATTGTAACTCATTATAGGATGGTAATTGATTTCAAGAAATTAAACAAAGCTACTAGAAAAGATCACTACCCCTTGCCTTTTATCGATCAAATGTTTGAAAGGTTATTTAAGCGCACACACTTTTGTTTTCTTGATGGATATTCTGGTTTCTCTCAAATACCTGTGTCAAAAGAAGACCAAGAGAAAACTACTTTCACTTGACCTTTTGGAACTTATGCTTATAGAGGTATGCCTTTTGGTTTATGCAATGCACCTGCTACCTTTCAAAGATGTATGACTGCTATATTCTCTGATTTTTGTGAAAAGATTGTTGAGGTGTTCATGGATGAATTTTCCGTTCACGTGACTTCTTTTGATGATTGCTTGAGCAACCTTGATCGAGTTTTGCAGAGATGTGAAGAAACTAATATTTTCTTGAATAGGGAGAAGTGCCACTTTATGGTGAATGAAGGTATAGTACTTGGGCATAAAATCTCTGAACAAGGCATTGAGGTAGACAAATCTAAAGTTGATGCAATAGAGAAAATGCCATGTCCTAAGGATATTAAAGGTATAAGAAGTTTTCTTGGTCATGCTGGTTTTTATAGGCGTTTTATTAAAGATTTCTAGGCCACTAACTAATTTTCTTCAAACAGATATTCCTTTTGTTTTTTACGATGATTGTGTAGAAGCCTTTGAAATACTTAAGAAGGTCTTGATTTCTGCACCTATTGTTCAACCACGTGACTGGAATTTACCTTTTGAAATTATGTGTGATGCTAGTGATTATGTTGTTGGTTTTGTTCTAGGACAAAGAGTAGACAAGAAATTGAATGTTATTCATTATGCTAGTAAAACTCTAGATCGTGCTCAAAGAAACTATGCTACTACTGAGAAGGAATTTTTAGCAGTTGTCTTTGCATGTGATAAGTTTAGACCTTATATTGTTGATTCCAAAATTACTATTCACACCGATCATGCTGCTATTAAATACCTTATGGAAAAGAAAGATGCTAAGCCTAGACTGATAAGGTGGGTGCTTTTACTTCAAGAATTTGATCTGCCCATTATTGATAGGAAGGGAGCTGAAAACCCCATAGCAGATAATTTGTCTAGGATGGAAAATGTTCTTGATGACCCATGATACGTCTCCAACGTATCGATAATTTATGAAGTATTCATGCCATATTTGTCTATGTTTACAATACTTTTATATGGTTTTGATGCACTGTCAGGGAAACGACACCTATGGGATCGCGATGATCCCTTTACGGTTCGGCGGGGAGAGAGATCGCACAGAGAGCAGATCGAGTGGGCAGCACGCAGGGATTTTTTTACCCAGGTTCGGGCCGCAGAGATGCGTAAAACTCTACTCCTGCTTTGGTTGTATTGAATGAAGTTAGGCTGAGTTCTTGGAGCGCTACAGTAACTAGCAGCTACGCTTACGGAACGGCCAGCCAAGATCCCCCTCCCCCTGTAGCTGTGCCTTGGGCCTCCTTTTATACTCTCGAAGGGGTCACCAACAGTGGCAAAGTACAAAGGTGGCACATAGTAGATACATGAGGTGTCAAGGTATCTACAGTGCTTATCATACCTAATACTGACGGGCTAGGACAAGGGCATTTAATGCTCCCGTTAGGTATACCTGCC
The DNA here is from genome assembly GCA_039707655.1 of Elymus sibiricus. Taxonomy (NCBI): domain Eukaryota; kingdom Viridiplantae; phylum Streptophyta; class Magnoliopsida; order Poales; family Poaceae; genus Elymus; species Elymus sibiricus. The sequence continues at coordinate 325,204,950 of CM077671.1, forward strand.
TTGCCTTGGGATGGAACAAAGGAGCCATCCCATCGAACCGCCTTAGCCCATCACGTCGTCAGCGTTCGCCACGCACCCAGGGGAACAAAAGCTAAAAGACAACCTGGTAGTTGCCCTGGGGGGGAGCGTTAGAACAGTGAGAGGGGCTTGCCGGGCGCGAGGCTTGTCGGGGCTGTGAGCCGCCCGGCAAGATCTTGCCGGGGCGCCAGCGCCAGCTCTTGACTTTCTATCTTCTTGATTACTGCTGTCTTTGGTTCCAGTGTCTGACTAAATCTTGCCGGCTCCAGGGAGCTGCCCGCGCACAAGTCTGGGTAATAGATACCCTGTTTCTATGTACACTGACAGGAGCCCCCGGGCCTGGGCCATACATGCGCGCGCGGCGCTGTTGGGCTAGGCCCAAAACAGTGCGCGGGCACATGTGGCCATAGCAATGATGGCTGTTGATAACTTTCTCCCAAGACGCATAATGACTGTAGGTCTTGGGAATACCGGAGCGAGGCGGTCTGCCTTCCTCCTCGGGAGTGGGAGTGATGGACAGGCCGGCGCCCGTTCGCCTCCGAATTGATGTCTCGGACGACGTGCCTTGTATGACGCGTGTTGCTCAGGATTCGCGAAGGGTCGGTTCCTCTCCCTCTTCGGCGCCCAGCTCTATAAAGGGGGGGCGAAGGAAGAAGAAGGCCACCCATCTGCAAGCTCCTGATCTTCTGCTGCTCGATTCCTTTCTCTTGTGCCTTTCGCCACCACCTTCGCCGCGCTCCAAGATGGCAAGAGGACGTGGTCGCCCCCGAGGTTCCCTTAGCGCCTCGAGGAGCAGCCCTCGGACTCCGGCGCGTGTGGTTGTGACAATGGCGGGTCCGAGCTCCCGCGACGGGTCGGCATCCCGTGGCCGCGCGAGGACGGCTCCGGCGAGGGGCGGCGGTCGCAGCAGCGCGCCTCTGCCGCAGCCTCACGCGGGGATCCATGCGGGGGAGGAAGCGCGAGAGTTCGTCATCGTCCTCCCGTGCCGGCTCCGAAGCTGGCTGCGTCTCCCTGACCCTTTCGCAAGGGCCATGGAGAGCAATCGGCCCCGGGGCTTCTGGCTTCGTGCGGACGGTTGCAGCAACGGCCCTTGGTGGGTGGCAGTCGACCTCACCCCTGGTAGCGCCATGTTTCTGAAAAGGGGGTGGAAGTCGTTCGCTCGCTCCCGCGGCCTCACCCCCGGGCACCTGCTCCACTTCAAGCTTGTCGACCCCGGCACCCTCTCTGTGAGGTTCTTCGGGGCGGCTGGCGTTCGCCTGGAGTGCTGCGCCGAGAGCTCAAGTGACAGCGACTTCGACTCCTCCAGCGACAGTGACGACGAGGACGGCACCGACGAGGACGACGCCTTCGCTTGAGGAACGGGGTTCCCGACTAGGCATGCTCGGCGCCGTAGTTAGGTCCCACTGTTCCATCCGCGAGACCTTGTTCCCGGGTCGGTCGCCGCGCTGTAGTAGCTGTAGATCCCTTTTGATGTATCGAACTATACCCAATGTAGTCCTTGGCTACTTCAAGAAGAAATGCATTGGATACTTATCTTCGAAAAAATTCTTGGTTTGAAAATCTTGTTCTTGCATGCTTCTTTGTTTCTCGCTGTCCTCCCCGACAAGTATTCTGTTGAGAGGTCTTTCGGCAAGTCCTCGACGGGAGCGCAGCACTCAAAGAGGTGCGCTCTCCGGAGGTCTTGCCGTTTTTCGGGCCTGTCGATGATGTGGACGAGTAGGACGGAGTATTGACAAGGGCCGCGGGTCTAAAGTTAGAACACCACGCCATGTGATGAAGAGCCAGCCCCCAGGCTTTTCCCATAAGGGTCGCCATGAGGGCGATGCTTGATTTACACACGTATTTTTGCCATTGCTGTTATCCGTCGAAGATGTCCCATTGTTGTTTCGTTGGTCTTCAACTTGTATTTCTTGTCTTTATGGTCTTGTACTTGCTGCAGATGTACCTTGAACTTGCTCAGGCGTCCCGGCAAGCTTTGCCGCCATAAGCACCCCGACAAACCAAGCCTTGCCGGCCGGCAAGCCAAGCCTTGCTGCCATGAATATCTTGGCAAGTCTTATCGCAGACCCGGCCCCGACGGGGCCCCGACACCGGAGCCCCCAGGCCTGGGCCACACGGGGGCGCGCGACGTCGTTGGGCCGGGCCCAAACAGTGCACGGGCACGCGTGGCAGCAGTTACCGCATGACATCATTCCTTTATTGGGCCCCCCACGCCGCCCATTAAATGCGAGACGTGGGGAACGTGCGCGACGTGACCGCTGCAGCAGCACGCGCGCGAGGGATTCTTTTATTACCTCTGGTAAAGAGGCAGCCCTGTGCCTTCCCCATAAAAAGGAATCTGCAAGGGCCGCGGCTCATTCACCCTCCGCCTTTCGTGATTTGGGAACCGCCGTCGTCTTCCTCCTCGAGCCTTCCTCCGTTCCCCCACCGCTTCCACATCCTTGCCAACCTCATTACCCAGCCACCATAGCCGCCATGCCGCCGAAAGCCAGCACGGGCAAGAAGGCGGCGGAGAACAAGTTGGTGGCGCTGCGGAAGAAGCATGCCGTCTTCGCGTCGGGGCTTGATGGGAAGGCCCTGACGGATCATTACCAGTACATGTGGGCGGCGGAGACAACGGCGCATCCGGCCACTCGCATAAGTCCAGGTGCTGCCGGAGCTGACCCAAAGAAATATCTCTTCTTCGCCGATTATTTTTACTGTGGTCTTTGCCCCCCTTTCTCCGACTTCTTTAAGGACATCTTGAACACCTACGGCTTTCAGCTTTTAGATTTTACGCCAAACGCCGTAACGTGTATGTCCGTTTTCGCCCATCTTTGCGAAAACTTCGTCGGAGTCCACCCCAGTACTGCCTTGTTCCGTCACTATTTCATCCCTCGAATTGAGACGGGCGAGGCCCTTTCTGGTTCCGTCACTTGGATCCCGCGGACAGGAACCAAGGAGCTCTATCCAAAAGGGGCCTACCGCCGTAGGTGGGAGGAATGGCGGGGCAAGTGGTGCTGGGTTCGGGAGTCGGTGGAAAAGGAGGTTCAGCCTTTCTGCTTGCCGCGGGGGACGAAGATCGCCCGCAACAATGAGTGGACTGCCCTCGATGCCGAGGACGCGAAGCTTGCCGTTGCCACGACAAGGATCCTCCACCTGAAGAATGCCGGGCTGACGGTAGAAATGATAGGCGCCGACTTCCTTCGCCGGCGCATTGCCCCTTGCAGAACAAGGGGAGGCCAGCTTGGGAATTCCAGAACGCAGCGGACGTCATGAGGCTGCGCCCTGGGCTGGATCACAACTTAACGATCATGCAGCACGGGCACCTCTGCCAAAAGCTATTTGGGAGTGCAGCGGTGCGCGATCTGCCTGCAGGCGTAGTCCCGTTGTGCAACAATTCTCGCCTGAGCTCGATTCTCGCCATGATGCCGGCGCTTGACGCCCACAGTGTCGACGAGCGCTGGGCCGTGCGTACTGATGACTTGGTCCAGCAGTTTTTCGACGATCTGTCAGAGAAGCCCATCCTTCAGGACGAGAAACTTGTCGCCACCACCACCGAAAGGGAGATGGCGTACATTGCCGACATAGTGCAGGAGGCGGGTCTCGCCGACGAGGCTGGCGGCTCTAGCTTCGCGGACGAAGAATCCAGCGAAGAAGAAGAAGAAGCTGTCGGGCAAGACGACACTGTTGGAGAACAGGGAGACATGTTTGCCGGAGACCACCCTGCCGAAGACACAGAGGAGGAGGAGGAGCTGGTAGAGGAAGCCCCGACTCTTCAGCCGAAAAGCAGACGTGTCCTCCGCAGTGCTGCTACAGGAGCCCCGGTCCGCCAAGCCTCCTCAAGTAGTACGGCCCCCGACAAGGAGGTGGCCGGCAAGGCGGCGCCGCGACAGGAAGTTCACCAGCAAGCCGCACCTGCCGCGACCAAGCGAGCAAGGAGCTCCTCTCCACCTCCTCGCACGAGCACCATGGTGGAAGTCGCCTTCGACCTTTCCGCCCTCAGCTCGGAAGAAGATGAAGAGTAAGATTCCTGCCGCTCCCCTGCTTTCTTCCATTTTGCTTTGTCTCATCGTTTGTTTTGACTTGTTCCCGTAGAGAAACGGAAACCTTGGCGCGGAGGGCAGCGAAGAGGGCGAGGACTTCAACGGACCGGGAGCCACCGGTGGGCACCTCTGGTGCACCAGACACGGCTACTACCAGTCCAAGGCCCAGCCCACGACGCAGTCCTCGCTTCAGCCCCCGGCGCAGCCCCCAGCGTGAGCACATCACTCTCTTTCCGCTGGCGAGTGCCGGGGTGTGCATCTATACCGCTGACATCACCGGACGTGCAGGAGGAGAAGGGCGACAAGGAGGATCGTCAGAGATCAACCCTGGCATGCCGCCTCCATTAACTACGCCGCCCAGGGATACGTCTCCGGCCAAGACCTCCTCTAGCTCGCTTTATCGCGATGAGGAGCCAACAAGTGGAGGCATCGGCAACCGTACGCCGGCAACTGATGTTGTCGGGGAGGGGGAACCTTCGACCCGGCAGCCTGGCGCAGGTGAGCTGCCTGTCTTGGACATTTGTTATTTGGTCTTTCTTCTTTTTTTGTCTTCTTGAACTTCCTCTTCATCTCCATCTTGTTTCGCTTCTTTGGCTTTTAGGCATCCCATCGGCGGAGGACATGAACGTCGACGATACCATTGAAGATATCGCCAGGGATGCTGCCGCCGAAGCCGATAAGCTTGCCGTGGAAGAGGCCGCCAAGAACCCTGCTGCCGAAGCTGACAGGCTTGCCGCTGATGAGGCCGCCAAGAGCGCTGCCGCTGAGGAGGCCGCCAGGGGCACTGCTGCTGAGGAAGCTGCCAGGAGGGCCGACGAGGAGTCCAGGAGCCATACTGACGACGTTCCCACCGCAGGAGCGCATAGCGCTGAGCCAGCTCCGGAGTCCTCAGCCGCCGGTGAGGCGGCTGCTGGAGAGCAACCGCCGTCAACCGAAGCTCCGTCTTCAAGCAAATACATCCGAGTCGGCGACAACTTATTTGTGAGCCTGCCGGGAGCAGTAAGCATTCGGGCGCCAATTGAAGGAGAGACTCTTGAGGAAGTGTTCACCGCTGCTGGGCTTGAGGTTGTTGACGAACCCAACATTGGTCGCGACAGATCTGAGGAAGAGAAGCTCCTCCTGGCGATAAACAGCAACTACCAGAAGCTCCAGGCTCTTCACCGCGCTCGCAAGGAAAAACTGGACTCCAGGGCTGCAGTCGCCAGCCAGGTGGAGGCAGATTTCCAGAGGTGTGTCGAAGAGGTTCAGGGCTGGTTTGATGAGTCTTACAAAGACTTGGCGTCAAACCAGGCGCAGCTGAAACAGCAATGGGACGAGCTCCTCCTCAAGCAGTCCGATATTGAGAAAGCCCAGGACGAAGCCCAACAGCAAGTTGAAGCAGAGGAAGCGCGTCTGAATGAGCTCCAGGTCGAGCTTAAGGCTCATGATGAAGAGCTTGAAGCCCGAGAGAAGGCGCTCGCCGAGCAGCTCCGTGCCAAGGATGAGGAGGTCGAAAAGCTCATCGCCCAGCGGACTCAGGTGCTGGAGCAGAGGCACGACGAGGCGCTGAAGGCTTTGGTTGTCGACCATGCCGGCAAGTTGAAGGAGGCCGTCGATGCCGCCAAAGCAGCAAAGGCCGCCAAGGACGAACTCGTCGGCAGGGTGAAGAAGCTGGAGGAGGAACTTGGGGAGTTCGGCAGGAAGGTCTCGACGCTCGAGACCGAAAGAGGCGAAGCTCTTCGCAGTCTGGCGGAGGCACAGATCGCCGTCTCTGACAAGTCCAAGGAGCTCTCCACTGCCAATGCATCCATCACCGAGCTGGGGCTGAAGCTGACCAAGCTGACGGAGTTCCTTAAAAAGGCGGAGGCCCACGGGGCAACTCTGACCAAGGAACTCCAGAATGAAAGAGCACTGGTCCAGAGCGCCGCCCTCCAACACAACGACTATGTGAGGGGTATGGAAAACTGGACCAAGAATCTTGCCGACGTCGCGAGGAGGCTTGCCACACAGCTGTCCATCATGGGCGTGGAAGACCACAGGCCCCTTGATGACAGAGCACCCCATAGCACCAAACTGACCATATTCTTTGGCCACGTGCTTTGGGCTCTGGAGCAGCTGGATTCCAATCGAGCAGCGCATTTGGCCAGCGAGTCGCGCAAGCTCTGCCAGGACGTCCTTCGCAAAGTGCTCACCAAGGTGGTGTTCAGGAATCCCAGCATCAACCTCTCCAACGTCTTCGACCGCCTGCCGAAGGACGCAGACCTTTCAGCAGCGGAGGAGCTCGTCGCGCCCATCATCGACAGGATCAGCCGCGTCAAGCGAGTCGAGGGTGACCGCCGGGACTAGCCACTTCATTTCTTGTCGCCGTCGCTCTCATGCCAAAGACAATTATTGTCTTATGTTAGAATCGCGACGACTATTATTGTAATATGACTTGCTATGTTTTGAACAACCGCTATGTTATTTCCCTTTGCTTGATTTCTATTTGTGTGTACTCGCCCTACGCTTGTTAGGAAACTTGCCGGTGCGCGCACCCTTGCCGCGAGCGCTAGGTGCGGGACTTTAGCAGCCTGCAGGCGGGGCCGCTACCGGCAAGAAACCCTGGTGCTTTCGGTGCGGCCGCCTAAACTGTTGAGCGGACTCGAAACATGATAGGGGCACATCACGATCACAACAAGGTTCCCTCGCGTGCAGGTTTTCCATACAAAAGTCGAAATCGTTAGAGGGAAACAACTAAAATAAAAATCTGTTTGAAATTTTGGGCAACTTAGCTCTTAATTGTCACATTCCTTTCGACAAGGTGGCTTCCTCGAACATCGCCCATCGGTATCCATGTCACCATTCTCCTCCCCCGGCAAAGTTGCACGTGAGGTAGCCTTCTGTCCCTTTTTAGAAAAAGAAAGAAGAGAAAGTAGAGATATGGAACCTTGGCGGTTCGTTAGCACTTGTCGGGGATAAGTGTAATGCAAAGTCTCAGACTAACATGTATATAAGCAAACATGAAAATCGACAAGATTTGCAAAGAACGCTCAGCTTTATTTAACTATGCACAGGGTCTGCGCCTGGCTTTGTACAAAGGATTACGTGCTACAGCGGCACAACTTGTACAAAAGGGGTTGCCGGGAGTCCCGGCAACCGCGCCTTATGGGTAGAACTTACGAAGATGCTCGATATTCCAGGAGTTGCTCACCGGAATACCGTCTTCGGTCTCCAGGCGGACTGCGCCAGGCCTGGTGACTCGTACTACCCGATAAGGGCCTTCCCACTTCGGCGTCAACTTGTTGGAATTCTTGGCCGACTGAACGCGCCGAAGAACAAGGTCGGCTTCCTCAAGACTCCGGGCATGAACCTTGCGGCTATGATAGCGGCGCAAGGCTTGCTGGTAGCGTGCAGCTCGCACAGCAGCCTGGAGACGATCCTCCTCAAGGAGCAATGCGTCGTCTTGCCGCAGCTGCTCTTGCTCAAGCTCATCATAAGCGAGCACTCGAGGTGACCCGAGAACTGCTTCTACCCCATAGACTAGGGAGAAGGGTGTCTGGCCTGTGGCTCGATTTGGTGTCGTCCTGATTGACCAAAGAACCACTGGCAGCTCATCAATCCAGCGCTTTCCGCACTTGCGCAGCTTGTCGAAAGTTCTGGTCTTGAGGCCACGCAGCACCTCTGCATTTTCCCTTTCCACTTGGCCGTTACTCCTTGGGTGAGCAACAGAGGCGAAACAGATCTTGCCGCCAAGGTCTTGGACGTATTGCATGAAGGTATTGCTGGTGAACTGTGTGCCGTTGTCGGTGATGATCCTGTTGGGTACACCAAAACGGCAAATTATTCCTTTGAAGAACTTGACGGCTGACTGTGCTGTCACCTTCCTCACTGCTTCCACCTCCGGCCACTTTGTGAACTTGTCGATTGCTACGTACAAGTACTCAAAGCCCCCGGTAGCACGGGGGAAAGGGCCCAAGATGTTGAGCCCCCAGACCGAAAATGGCCAGGATAAAGGGATTGTCTGGAGAGCCTGAGCTGGTTGATGTATCTTCTTTGAATGAAACTGGCATGCTTCACATCTGGTTACTAGCGCAGTTGCATCCTGGAGGGCCGTGGGCCAAAAGAATCCTTGTCGGAACGCCTTGCCGGCGAGTGCCCTTGATCCTATGTGGTTGCCACATATGCCTCCATGTATCTCTGCCAACAGCTCTAATCCATCCTCCCGAGCGATGCACTTCAATTTCACACTGTTCAGCCTCTTTTTGTACAGGACGTTGTCCACAAACTGGTACATTTTAGACTGACGGGCTACTTTCTCTGCCTCTTCTTGCTCGTCGGGGAGCTCTCCTGTCTGTAGGAAATGGACGATGTGCTGCGCCCATGCTGGAGCCTGGGGCTCGACGGCAAGGACTAAAGGCAAATCTTCTGCCGCGGGAGCAGTTGCCTCAACGGCAAGGGCCCGAGACCCTGCCGGATCTTGCTGTTCCCCGGCAAGCTTGGCGGGAGCGTTTAGCTCGACGGCAAGAGCCTGAGGCCCTGCTGGAGCCTGTCGCTCACCGGCAAGCTTGGTGTTGTCCCCGGCAACCTTCTTGCCAGCGGCTTCTGGGAGCCCTGCCGGAAAGTACTTGCCAGAACCCAACTTTCTTCTTTTCTCTTGTCCCATCGATAGTGTCGCGGATGGTTGGGTGAGTCGGAGTACAAAGGTACCTGGTTCCACAGGCAGCTTAAGGGCAGCGCGCTTCGACAGATCATCAGCAATGTTATTCTCTGCACGAGGGACATGCTCCATTTGCAGACCGTCAAAACGCTCTTCCAACTTCCTCACTTCATCTACATAAGCCTCCATCAATGGACTCTGGTAGTCTTTGTTGACTTGCCTGACGACAAGCTGAGAATCACCTCTGACGATGAGTCTCCGGATCCCAAGGTCTGCCGCGATCCTGAGACCGGCAAGCAGGCCTTCATACTCTGCAGTATTGTTTGTCGACCTCTCCCGGGGAAAGTGCATCTGAATTACATACTTGAGGTGCTCTCCGATGGGTGCGACAAGCAGCACACCAGCCCCGGCGCCTTGCAGCGAGAAAGCCCCATCAAAGTACATAACCCACTCTTGATTTGTCTCCTTGCCGGGGAGAGTTGATTCCGGAATCTCATCATCTGGAGTTGGGGTCCATTCTGCAATGAACTCCGCCAATGCTCTGCTCCGAATAGTCGAAGTACTCTCATACTTGAGGCCAAAGCTTGACAATTCCAACACCCACTCCACAATCCTACCGGTTGCGTCTGGATTCCGTAGAATTCGCTGCAGCGGAAAGCGGGTGACGACAGTGATCTCATGTGCTTGGAAGTAATGGCGCAGCTTCCTTGAGGCCATGAGAAGGCCGAAGAGCAACTTCTGCACACCAGAATACCTTGATCTGGCCCCCTGCAAGAGGGAACTGACAAAATAGACTGGGCGCTGCACCATCTTCTTCTTCTGCGTAACCCCATCTGACTCTGTCGGGGAAGGTCCTGGCAAGTTGCTTGTCGGGCCTGCCGCTGCCTCACTTGTCGGGCCTGCCGCTGCCGCTGCTTCTTCATCATTTTCTCTCTCCGCCACTAACGCAGCACTCACCACTTGATTCATTGCCGCTAGATATAGCAGCAACGGCTCTTGTGGTTTTGGCGCGACTAGTACTGGCGAAGAGGAGAGGTACTTCTTCAAATCTCGCAGCGCTGCCTCTGCTTCCGGAGTCCATTTCATTGGACCTGCCTTCTTCAAAATTTTGAAAAATGGCAGGGCGCGCTCAGCAGACTTGGAGATGAACCTACTTAATGCGGCAACGCAGCCGGCGAGGCGACGTACATCTTTAACACGCTTTGGCGCTTCAATCTGCTCAATTGCCTTGATCTTGTCAGGGTTCGCTTCAATTCCACGGTGAGATATGAAGAACCCGAGAAGCTTGCCGGATGGGATGCCAAATACACACTTCTCAGGATTGAGCTTCAGATTGATTTTGCGCAGATTTGCAAATGTCTCTTCCAGGTCTGCAATGAGCGTAGTTTTGTCCTTGGTTTTGACCACTATATCATCCATATAGGCTTCCATATTTCTATGTAGCTGAGGTTCAAAACCGATTTGGACTGCTCTTGCAAAAGTCGAACCAGCGCTCTTCAACCCGAAAGGCATATGCAAAAAGCAGTACGTACCACATGGGGTGATAAACGCGGTTTTCTCTTCATCTTCTTTTGACATGAAGATCTGATGATATCCAGAGTAGGCATCAAGGAATGAAAGCAAGTCGCAGCCGGCAGTGGAGTCTACAATCTGATCGATGCGCGGCAAGGGAAAGGGATCTTTTGGGCAGGCTTTATTGATATCTGTATAATCAATACACAGCCTCCATTTGCCATTCGCCTTGCGCACTACCACTGGATTGGCCAACCATGTGGGGTGGAGTACTCCTCTGACCAAGCCTGCCGCTTCTAGCTTCTTGATTTCTTCAGCGATAAATTGTTGCCGCTCCAAAGCTTGCTTCCTCACCTTTTGCTTGACGGGCCGCGTGTGAGGACAGACGGCAAGGTGGTGCTCGATTACCTTCCTGGGAACACTGGGGATGTCGGATGGTTGCCATGCAAACACATCGACGTTCGCCCGCAGGAAGGCAACGAGCGCGCTTTCCTATTTGTCGTCAAGGGTGGAACTTATAGTGAAAGTTCCTCCCGTACCGTCCTCCTTGGCGGGCACCTTCTTGGTTTCTGGCGGGGCAGCCTTGGATTTCTTGCTCTTGCCGGTGGAGCTTTCAGGTACATCCTCAACAGGGGTGCAGCACTCCGGAGAGGTGCGCTTGCCGGAGGGAGTGCGAGAGGTCTTGCCGGTCTTCTTCCCTCCGGGAGTTTCAGCGGCAGGAGCAAGTGCCTTGTCGGCAGATGCTGCAACTGCTTCCCGGTAGAGCTTGTCGGCGCAGACGAGTGCATCCTTCTTGTCGGAGTTGACAGTGATGACACTTATCGGCCCGGGCATCTTCAGCGTGTTGTAGGCGTAGTGTGATGCCGCCATAAACTTGGCCAGTGCTGGGCGGCCAAGGATCCCATTATACGGCAACAGAATCTCGGTGACGTCAAACACTATCTTCTCTGTCCTGAAGTTCAGGTCGCTACCAAATGTTACCGGTAGCGTGATCTTTCCCTTGGGCTGGCTTCTTCCTGGATTGACCCCTTGAAAGGACCCTGTCTCTTCGAGATCTCCATCAGGAATTTGTTGCCTCTTGATTACTTCAGGTGAAATCAGGTTCAAGCCGGCCCCGCCGTCAACTAGCATTTTCGTCACCTTGAGGTTGCGGATTGTTGGTGAGACCAACAATGGCAAACACCCGACCGCAGTTGTGCGATCAGGGTGGTCCTCGATGTCAAAAATGATAGGCGTGCTGGACCATTTCAACGGCTTTCGGGCGGCGACAGACGGTTCCGTTGCGTTCACTTCACGCGCCCATTGCTTGAGCTGGCGGTGGGAAGAATGCAAGGAAGCGCCTCCGTCGACGCACATCATGTCCGTGGCTTTCTGAAACTCTTGCTCACTGGACTCGTCGTCCTCTTCCATGCCGTCGCCATCATCCCCTTCTCGCTTGTCGCGGCCTCCGACGGGCTTCTCTTTCCGTTGATTGGCCTTGCCGCGGCGGCCTCCTCGACCGCTGCATTTCTTGCCGGACCCCTCAGCACCATTCTGAGCCTTCTCCTTATCTCGCCTGTCGTATTCGGCCTTCTGCTTCTCGACAAGCTGCTCGACTTGTCGGCAATCTTGGAGGTCGTGGCCCTTGGTGCGATGGATCTTGCAATACTGCTTGCCGGAACCTTCCGGCTTGTCGGCGGCTGCCAAGGCCTGACAGTTGGCACACCCGGCAACATCTTTGCCGGGGTCATAAACTTTGGCCTTCTTGGCGGTGCCGGGACTGCCGGATCCCTCGACGGCAAGCACGGCCTTGCCCTTGCGTTTCCTGTTGCGCTGCCGACCCTTCTTTGTCGGGGCCGGCGCGTTATCGTCGGAGTCGGCTCCCGCGCCAGCGCCTTCACCGGGAAGCCTCCTCCCTTCTTCAGCGCGCGCACACCTGTCGGCCAGGGCATAGAGCTCGGCGACATCCTTGACCTTGTTCATCGCCAGCTCTTCCCGCATCCTGCGGTTACGCACGTTCTGATGGAACGCGCTGATGACAGCGACCGGATGAACGTCTGGGATGTTGTGGTGAACGCGGCTGAACCTCTGGATGTACTTGCGCAGGGTTTCGCCCTCCTTCTGGGGGATGATGTGTAGGTCACTCTCTTGGCCCGGATCTTGGTGGCCGCCAGTGAAGGCGCCAACAAACTCGTGGCATAAGTATGTCCAGGAAGAAATGGATCCTTCCGGCAAATGCATCAACCACGACCTGACGTTGGGCTTGAGCACCAACGGGAAGTAGTTGGCAAGTATCTTGTCGTCACGACCCCCGGCAGCCTGCACCGCGATGGTGTAGATGCTCAGGAACTCTGACGGATGGGTTTTGCCATCGTATTTCTTCGGGACCTCCGGCTTGAACGTACGAGAATTGGGCCACTGGACTCGCCGCAGCTCACGGGTGAACGCTGGACAACCCACCTCGTAAGGCAGATCGCCAGGGTACCCTAGCGCGGGTCTGTCTACAGTGGGTCCTGCATGCTTGTCGGACTGCTGACGCGCTTCCCGAAGCCGCTCGATGGTAGTCCGAGCGTCTTCCTTGCTCCGCTCCCGAAGAACTTGACGTTGATCGCGGCGGGTTTGTGGGTCGGACGACGCCGTGGAATCATCCTCACGGGTGTCGACCCGTCGAGTTGTCGTCCGCCGCTGCTGTGGGGGGGAATACACCGTAGTTGTGCCACCCACAGCCTTCTCCTTGCTGACGCGCGTCGGTTCGATGGACCGTCGCCTCGAGGGCTCCGCCTGCTCCGGCCTATCTTCATTGGCCAGGCCAACGAGGCTCTGGATGGCGGATCTCCACTCCTCGAGCTTGTCCGCAGCAGGAGGGAAGTTTAGGAGTAGCTGCGCACGTGCCAGTGCTTCCGCCGGCGTAGGCGGCGGCGACAGGTGCGAGGAACGTGAGGTGCTCTGACTCCTAACTGTGTTAGAAGGAGCAACAACACGATCCTGCGACCGTACGCCGCTAGCGCCAGCGCGTGGACGTGCATGTTGGCCTTGCACTCCTCGAGAATGATGCTCAGGGGATTTCCCATGGGGACGTCCGGGACCTCCAACGTCGCGGCGAAGCTCCTCGCGCGCGCCCCGGGAGGGCAGCGGCACGTGCGCCGGCGTGGGTGTCTTGGAGGGCGCCCTTCCGTCTCTGGAGTTCGCCGCACCGCCTGCTAGTAGTACGGCTCCATCTTTGGATCCAGCGGCGCGAACAACGCCGCTTGCCTGACTGCGATCACCGGAGCGTCGTGGAAGCTCGGGATCTCCACCTCCTCCATCCGCACCGACTCCATCGCCTGCGTGCGTGAGCACGGGCGCGGCGGATGCGGATGGCCCAACCGCCGTCAGACCCTTCCTCTTGGGGGCCATGGCGATGATGATGACGAAGAACTGGCACGCTGATCACAGGACCAGGTCCACGCAGCCTCTTCCCTCCTACCTGGCGCGCCAAAGATGTCGGGGAAACGACACCTATGGGATCGCGATGATCCCTTTACGGTTCGGCAGGGAGAGAGATCGCACAGAGAGCAGATCGAGTGGGCAGCACGCAGGGATTTTTTACCCAGGTTCGGGCCGCAGAGATGCGTAAAACCCTACTCCTGCTTTGGTTGTATTGAATGAAGTTAGGCTGAGTTCTTGGAGCGCTACAGTAACTAGCAGCTACGCTTACGGAACGGCCAGCCAAGATCCCCCCTCCCCCTGTAGCTGTGCCTTGGGCCTCCTTTTATACTCTCGAAGGGGTCACCAACAGTGGCAAAGTACAAAGGTGGCACATAGTAGATACATGAGGTGTCAAGGTATCTACAGTGCTTATCATACCTAATACTGACGGGCTAGGACAAGGGCATTTAATGCTCCCGTTAGGTATACCTGCCTTGCCTTGGGATGGAACAAAGGAGCCATCCCATCGAACCGCCTTAGCCCATCACGTCGTCAGCGTTCGCCGTGCACCCAGGGGAACAAAAGCTAAAAGACAAGCTGGTAGTTGCCCTGGGGGGCGCGTTAGAACAGTGAGAGGGGCTTGCCGGGCGCGAGGCTTGTCGGGGCTGTGAGCCGCCCGGCAAGATCTTGCCGGGGCGCCAGTGCCAGCTCTTGACTTTCTATCTTCTTGATTACTGCTGTCTTTGGTTCCAGTGTCTGACTAAATCTTGCCGGCTCCAGGGAGCTGCCCGCGCACAAGTCTGGGTAATGGATACCCTGTTTCTATGTACACTGACATGCACCTTATATGATTTATTTAGAACTAACCCGGACGGACGTTGTTTCCAGCAAAACTACCGTGGTGTTGTTTTTGTGTAGAAAATAAAAGTTCTCGGAATCGCCCAAAACTTTTTTATGATTTTTTCTGGGGAAAATAAGAAATACCGGAGCGAATAACCACCGGAGGGGAGCCACCTGTGGGTCACGAGGCAACGAGGCGCGACCACCCCCTGGCCGCGCCCTATTTGCTCGTGGGGCCCACATGTTGGAAATATGCCCTAGAGGCAATAATAAAATGGTTATTATTATATTTCCTTGTTCATGAAAATGTTTATTATCCTTGCTAAAATTGTATTGATTGGAAACTCAAATACATGTGTGGTTATATAGACAACACCGTGTCCCTAGTAAGCCTCTATAGGACTAGCTCGTTGATCAAAGATGGTTAAGGTTTCCTGGCCATAGACATGAGTTGTCATTTGATAATGGGATCACATCATTAGGAGAATGATGTGATGGACAAGACCCAAACTATGAACGTAGCATATGATCGTGTCAGTTTATTGCTATTGTTTTCTTCATGTCAAGTATGTGTTCCTATGACCATGAGATCATGTAACTCACTGACACCGGAGGAGTACCTAGTGTGTATCAAACGTCACAACATAACTGGGTGACTATAAAGAGTCTCTACAGGTATCTCCGAGGGTGTATGTTGAGTTGCCATGGATCAAGACTGGGATTTATTACTCCGTGTGACAGAGAGGTATCTCAGGGCCCACTCGGTAATACAACATCACAATGAGCCTTGCAAGCAAAGTGACTAAAGTGTTAGCCACGGGATCTTGTATTACGGAAGAGTAAAGAGACTTGCCGGTAACGAGATTGAACTAGATATGGAGATACCGACGATCGAATCTCGGGCAAGTAACATACCGATGGACAAAGGGAACTGCATACGGGATTGTCTGAATCCTTGACATCGTGGTTCGACCGATAAAGATCTTTGTAGAATATGTAGGAACCAATATGGGCATCCAGGTCCCGCTATTGGTTATTGACCGTAGAGTTGTTTCGGTCATGTCTACATAGTTCTCGAACCCGCAGGGTCTGCACACTTAACGTTCGGTGACGATTTGGTATTGTTGAGTTATGTATCTTGGTGACCGAACATTGTTCGGAGTCCCGGATGAGATCCCAGATGTCACGAGGAGTTCCGGAATGGTCCGGAGGTAAAGATTTATATATGGGAAGTCATATGTTGGCTACCGGAAAAGTTTCGGGTTTTCCGGTATTGTACCGGGAAGCTTCTAGAAGGTTTCGGAATCTTCCGGAGGAGTCCGGAAGTCCACCAAGGGTTCCACCATGTCCCAAGGGTTTGCATGGGCTGAGGGGAGGCACCCTGGCCTTATTGGGCCAGGCGCACAAGTCCCTCAAGGCCCATGTGGCTTGGGAGAGGTGGAAAGTCCACCTGTTTATGGAAAGGGAGGGAATTGGACTAGGAGTCCAACTCCTCCCCCTTGGCTGCGCCCTAGGGCTTGGAGGGGCTGATCTCCAGGCCCCTCCACCTATATATAGAGGGGAGGGGGCGCCGCAAGAGCACACACAAAGCCCTTGGCGCCCCTCTCTCTCTCCCTAGATCGTTTTTTCCTCCGTTCGCGGTTTCGGTAGCGCTAGGTGTAGCCCTGCCGAGATAGCACCACCACCGCCACCACCACGCCGTCGTGTTGCCAGAGAACTCATCTACTACTCCAACCTCGCTCGCTGGATCGAGGAGGCGGAGACGTCATTGAGTTGTACGTGTGCTGAACGCGGAGGTGCCGTCCGTTCGGCGCTAGATCGGGACGGATCGTGATTGGATCGCGGGACGGATTGCGATTTGGATCGCGAAGACGTTCGACTACATCAACCATGTTTCTTAAACGCTTCCCGCTTAGCGATCTACAAGGGTATGTAGATCCACTCTCCCTCTCGTAGTTGTTGATCCCCATAGATAGATCTTGGGTGTGCGTAGGAAATTTTTTGTTTCCCATGCAACGTTCCCCAACAGTGGCATCATGAGCTAGGTCTATGCGTAGATAACATGCACGAGTAGAACACAAAAGAGTTTGTGGGCGTTGATGTTCAGATTGCTTACTTCCTTAGTCTTATTTTGATTCAGTGGTATTGTGGGATGAAGCGGCCCGGACCAACCTTACTCGTCCACGTACGAGAGACCGGTTCCATCGAATGACATGCACTTGTTGCATAAAGATGGCTAGCGGGTGTCTGTCTCTCCCACTTTAGTTGAATCGGATTCGACAGAGGCGGTCCTTGTAGAAGGTTAAATAGCAACTTGAATATCACCGTTGTGGTTTTGCGTAGGTAAGAATCGTTCTTGCTAGATACCCATAGCAGCCACGTAAAACATGCAACAACAATTAGAGGACGTATAACTTGTTTTTGCAGGGTATGTTGTGATATGATATGGCCAAACACATGATGTGATATATGTGATGTATGAGATGATCATGTTTTGTATAGATTATCACGACTTGCATGTCGATGAGTACGGCAACCGACAGGAGCCATAGGGTTGTCTTTAATTATTTTCGCCTTCTTTTGCTTTACTTTATCGCTATGAGTTAGCAATAGTTGTAGAAGCAATAGTTGGCGTGACAACCCCGATGGCGACACGTTGATGGAGATCAAGATGATGGATATCATGGTGTCATGCCGGTGACGATGGAGATCATGTCGGTGCTTTGGAGATGGAGATCAAAAGCACAAGATCATGGCCATATCATGTCACTTATGATTTGCATGTGATGTTAATCCTTTTATGCACCTTGTTTTGCTTAGGACGACAGTAGCATTATAAGGTGATCCCTCACTAAAATTTCAAGATAAAATTGTGTTCTCCCCGAGTATGCACCGTTGCGAAAGTTCGTCGTTTCAAGGCACCACGTGATGATCGGGTGTGATAGACTCTACGTTCGCATACAACGGGTGCAAGCCAGTGTTGCACATGCGGAACACTCGGGTTAAACTTGACGAGCCTAGCATGTACAGACATGGCCTCGGAACACAAGAGACCAAAAGGTCAAACATGAGTCATATAGTAGATATGATCAACATGGAGATGTTCACCATTGAAACAACCTCATCTCACGTGATGATCGGACTTGGGTTGGTGAATTTGGATCATGTAGCACTCGGATGACCGAAGGGATGTCAATTTGAGTGGGAGTTCTTTAGTAATATGATTAATTGAACTCATTATCATGAACATAGTCTAAAGTTGTATTTGCAAAAATTATATTGTAGATCAATAGCTCGCGTTGTAGCTCCCCAGTGTTTTTGATACGTTCCTAGCGAAAATAGAGTTGAAATATGTTGGTACAAATTATGCGGACTAGGTCCGTGATCTGAGGATTGTCCTCAGTTGCTGCACATAAGGCTTATGTCCTTAATGCACCGCTCGGTGCGCCACCCCCCTCAAGCGGCGTCTGTAGATGTTGTGAACATCTGACAGGTACGTTCTGATGACTACTTGATAGTTCAGTGCGTCATGCATTACGGCTTAGAATTGAGGCTCCAAATACGTTTTGAACGTCATGGAGCATATGTGATGTTCCAAGAGCTGAAATTGGATTTCAGGCTCGTGCCCGTGTTGACAGGTATGAGACCTCCAACAAGATTCTTTGCCTGCAAGATGAAGGAGAATAGCTCAATCGGTGAGCATGTGCTCAGATTGTCCGGGTGCTACAATCGCTTGAATCAAGCGGGAGTTGATCTTCCAGATAAGATAGTGATTGACATACTTCTCCAAGTTACTGCCACCAAGCTACTAAAGCTTCGTGATGAACTATAACATGCCAGGGATGGAGAAGATGATCCCTGAGCTATTCGCAATGTTTTACACCACGAAAGGTAGAAATCAAGAAGGAGCATCAAGTGTTGATGGTTAGTAAAACCACTAGTTTCGAGAAGGGTAAGGTCAAGAAGGGAAACTTCATGAATGGCAAGCCAGTTGCCGCTCTAGTGAAGAAACTCAAGGTTGAACCCAAACCCGAGACTAAGTGCTTCTATAATAAGGGGAACGGTCACTGGTAGCGAAACTGCCCAGATACTTGGCAGATAAGAAGGCTGGCAACGTCAACAGAAGTATATTTGATATACGTGTTATTGATGTGTACCTTACTAGTACTCCTAGTATCACCGGGGTATTAGATACCGCTTCAGTTGCTAATGTTAGTAACTCGATATAAAAGCTACGGAATAAACGGAGACTAGCTAAAGGGCGAGGTGACGATGTGTGTTGGAAGTGTTTCCAAGGTTGAGCTGATCACCATCGCACGCTCCCTCTACCTACGGGATTAGTGTTGAACCTAAATAAATGTTATTTGGTGTTTGTGTTGAGCATGAACATGATTAGATCGTGTTTATTGCAATACGGTTATTCATTTAAGTCAAGAGAATAATAGTTATTCTGTTTACATGAATAATACCTTCAATGGTCATGCACGAAATGTGAATGGTTTATTGAATCTCAATCGTAGTGATACACATGTCCATAATATTTATGCCAAAAGATGCAAAGTTAATAATGATAGTACCACATACTTGTGGCACTGCCGCTAAGGTCATATTGGTGTAAATCGCATGAAGAAACTCCATGTTGATGGATCTTTGGACTCACTCGATTTCGAATCGCTTGAGACATGCAGACCATGCCTCATGGGAAAGATGACTAAGACCTCGTTTTCCGGTATGATGGAGCGGGCAAGTGACTTATTGGAAATGATACATGTTGATGTATGCGGTCCAATGAGTGTTGAAGCGTGCGGTGGATATCGTTATTTTCTTACCTTCACTGATGATTTGAGTAGATATAGGTATATTTATTTAATGAAACACAAGTCTGAAACGTTTGAAAAGTTCAAGCAATTTCAGAGTGAAGTTGAAGATAATCGTGACAAGAAGATAAAATGTCTACGATATGATCGTGGAGGTGAATGCATGAGTTACGAGTTTGGTATGCAACTTAAGACAATGTGGAAATTGTTTCACAACTCACGCCGCCTGGAACGCCATGGTGTGATGGTGTGTCCGAACGTCGTAGTCGTACTCTATTGGATATGGTGCGTACTATGATGTCTCTTACCGATTTGCCACTACCATTTTCGGGTTATGCATTAGAGACAACTACATTCACTTTAATAGGGCACCATCTAAGTCCGTTGAGATGACACCGTATGAATTATGGTTTAGCAGAAATCTAAGTTGTCGTTTCTTAGAGTTTGGGAATGCGATGCTTATCTGAAAAGACTTCAACCTGATAAGCTCGAACCCAAAGCGGACAAATGTGTCTTCATAGGATACCCTAAAGAAACAGTTGGGTATACCTTCTATCTCAGATCCGAGGGCAAAGTGTTTCTTAATACAACGGGTCCTTTCTCGAGTAAGAGTTTCTCTCGAAAGAATTGAGTGGGAGGAAAAGTAGAACTTGATGAGGTTATTGAACCGTCACTTCAGTTGGATGGTAGCACGACGCAGAAAGATGCTTTCTGTGGTGCCTACACCAAATGAAGAGGAAGTTAATGATGATGATCATGACACTTCGGATCAAGTTACTACTGAGCCTCATAGGTCAACAAGGAATCGTACCGCCGCTGAGTGGTACGGCAATCCTGTCTTGGAGGTCATGTTGTTAGACAACAGTGAACCTGCGAGCTATGAAGAAGCGATGGTGGGCCCGGATTCCAACTAATGGCTATGAGCCGTGAAATCCGAGATAGGATCCATGTATGAAAACCAAGTATGGACTTTGGTAGACTTGCCCGATGAACGGCAGGTCATTAAGTACAAATGGATCTTTAAGAAGAAGACAGACGATGATGGTAATTGTCACCATTTATAAGGCTCGACTTGTCGCAAAGTAGTTTCCGACAAGTTCAAGGAGTTGACTACGATGAGACTCTCTCACCCGTGGCGATGCTGAAGTCTGTTGGAATTATGTTAGCAGTTGCTGCATTTTTCGATTATGAAATCTGGCAGATGGATGTCAAAACAGAGTTTCCTTAATGGTTTCCGTGAGGAAAGGTTGTATGTGATACAACCTGAAGGTTTGGTCGGTCCTAAGGATGCTAAAAGGTATGCAAGCTCGAGCGATCCTTCTATGGACTGGAGCAAGCATCTCGGAGTTGGAATATATGCTTTGATGAGGTGATCAAAGCTTTTGGGTTTATACAAAGTTTATAATAAACTTGTATTTACAAGAAAGTGAGTGGGAGCACTATAGAATTTCTGATAAGTATATGTGGATGACATATTGTTGATCGGGAATGATGTAGAAATTTCTGGAAGGCATAAAAGGTCGTTTGAAAGGTGTTTTTCAAAGGAAGACCTGGATAAAAGGCTACTTAAATATTGGGCATCAAGATCTATAGAGATAGATCAAAACGCCTGATAAGACTTTCAATGAGTGCATACCTTTACAAGATTTTGAAGGACTTCAAAATGGATCAGTCAAAGAAGGAGTTCTTGCCTGATTTGTAAGGTGTGAAGTTGACTGTGACTCAAAGCTCGACCATGGCAGCAGAGAGAAAAAGGACGAAGGTCGTCCCCTATGCCTTAGTCGTGGGCTCTATATAGTATGCCATGCTGTGTACCGCACCTGGTGTGTGCCTTGCCATGAGTCTGTCAAGGGGTACATGAGTGATCCAGGAGTGGATCACTGCACAGCGGTCAAAATTATCCTTAGTAACTTGAGGACTGAGGAAATATTTCTCGATTTTGGAGGTGATAAAGAGTTCGTCGTAAAGAGTTACATCGATGCAAGCTTTGACACCAATCCGGATGACTCTGAGTAGCAATCCGGATACATATAGTGGAGCATCATTTGGAATAGCTCCAAGTGGAGCATGGTAGCAGCATCTACAGTATGACATAAATATTTGCAAAGTACACACGGATCTGAATGTTGCAGATCCGTTGACTAAACCTCTTCCACGAACGAAACATGATCAACACCAGAACTGTATGGGTGTTAGATTCATTACAATGTAAATCACATAGTGATGTGAGCTAGATTATTGACTCTAGTGCAAGTGGGAGACTGTCGGAAATATGCCCTAGAGGCAATAATAAAATGGTTATTATTATATTTCCTTGTTCATGATAAATGTTTATTATCCATGCTAAAATTGTATTGATTGGAAACTCAAATACATGTGTGGGTATATAGACAACACCGTGTCCCTAGTAAGCCTCTATAGGACTAGCTCGTTGATCAAAGATGGTTAAG
Organism: Elymus sibiricus; assembly: GCA_039707655.1. Classification (NCBI taxonomy): domain Eukaryota; kingdom Viridiplantae; phylum Streptophyta; class Magnoliopsida; order Poales; family Poaceae; genus Elymus; species Elymus sibiricus. The sequence goes on from CM077671.1 coordinate 325,226,614, forward strand.
GTTTCCTGGCCATAGACATGAGTTGTCATTTGATAACGGGATCACATTATTAGGAGAATGATGTGATGGACAAGAGCCAAACTATGAACGTAGCATATGATCGTGTCAGTTTATTGCTATTGTTTTCTGCATGTTAAGTATGTGTTCCTATGACCATGAGATCATGTAACTCACTAACACCGGAGGAGTACCTTGTGTGTATCAAACGTCACAACGTAACTGGGTGACTATAAAGATGCTCTACAGGTATCTCCGAGGGTGTATGTTGAGTTGGCATGGATCAAGACTGGGATTTGTTACTCCGTGTGACGGAGAGGTATCTCAGGGCCCACTCGGTAATACAACATCACAATGAGCCTTGCAAGCAAAGTGAAAAAAGTGTTAGCCATGGGATCTTGTATTACGGAACGAGTAAAGAGACTTGCCAGTAACGAGATTGAACTAGGTATGGAGATACCGACGATCGAATCTCGGGCAAGTAACATACCGATGGACAAAGGGAACTGCATACGGGATTGTCTGAATCCTTGACATCGTGGTTCGACCGATAAAGATCTTTGTAGAATATGTAGGAACCAATATGGGCATCCAGGTCCCACTATTGGTTATTGACCGTAGAGTTGCTTCGGTCATGTCTACATAGTTCTCGAACCCGCAGGGTCTGCACACTTAACGTTTGGTGACGATTTGGTATTGTTGAGTTATGTATGTTGGTGACCGAACGTTGTTCGGAGTCCCGGATGAGATCCCGGACGTCACGAGGAGTTCTGGAATGGTCCAGAGGTAAATATTTATATGTGGGAAGTCATATTTTGGCTACCGGAAAAGTTTCGGATTTTCCGGTATTGTACCAGGAAGCTTCTAGAAGGTTCCGAAAACTTCCGGAGGAGTCCGGAAGTCCACCAAGGGTTCCACCACGTCCCAAGGGTTTGCATGGGCTGAGGGGAGGCGCCCTAGCCTTATTGGGCCAGGCACACAAGTCCCTCAAGGCCCATGTGGCTTGGGAGAGGTGGAAAGTCCACCTGTTTATGGAAACGGAGGGAATTGGACTAGGAGTCCAACTCCTCCCCCTTGGCTGTGCCCTAGGGCTTGGAGGGGCTGATCTCCACGCCCCTGCACCTATATATAGAGGGGAGGGGGCTCCCCAAGAGCAAACACAAAGCCCTTGGCGCCCCTCTCTCTCCCTAGATTATTTTCTCCTCCATTCGCGGTTTCGCTAGCGCTAGGCGTAGCCCTGCCGGGATAGCACCACCACCACCGCCACCATGCCGTCGTGCTGCCGGAGAACTCATCTACTACTCCAACCTTGCTCGCTGGATCGAGGAGGCGGAGACGTCATCAAGCTGTACGTGTGCTGAACGCGGAGGTGCCGTCCGTTCGGCGCTAGATCGGGAAGGATCGTGATTGGATCGCGGGACGGATTGCGATTTGGATCGCGAATACGTTCGACTACATCAACCGCGTTTCTTAAATGCTTCCCGCTTAGCGATCTACAAGGGTATGTAGATCCACTCTGCCACTCGTAGCTGTTGATCTCCATAGATAGATCTTGGGTGTGCGTAGGAATTTTTTTGTTTCCCATGCAACGTTCCCCAACACCACATGGCTCCGGCTGGCGTGATTCCAACGCTGAAAAATCCTATATATACCAAAACCCTCATAAATAAATAGTGAACCTCCGCTCCGCTACCGCAACTCTTTGTATTGGCGAAAAACCCATCTGGAGCCTTTCCAGTACCCTGCCGGAGAGGGGAAATCATCTCCGGTGGCCATCTTCATCATCCCGGCGGAGGCCATGATGAGAAGGGAGTAGTTCACCCTCGGGGCTGAGGGTATGTACCAGTAGCTATGTGCTTAATCTCTTTCTCTCGTGTTCTTGAGATGGCATGATCTTGATGTATCACGAGCTTTGTTAATATAGTTGGATCATATGGTGTTCTTCCCTCTCTATCTTGTTGTGATGAATTGAATCTTTCCCTTTGAGATCTCGTTATGTTGGATTGAATATTTGGTTTGAGAACACTTGATGTGTGTCTTGCATGCGGATACCCATGGTGACAATGGGGTATTCTATTGATTCACTTGATATATGTTATGGCATCAACTTGCGGATTCTGGTGACCTTGGGGATCTATATGCATAGGGGTTGATTGCACGTTTTCATACTACTTTCTCAGATAGAAATCTTGGGGTGCTCCTTGAAGTTTTTTATGTTGGATTGAATATGATAGATCTGAATTGATGCATGTTGCATAATTTACTCACGGATACTTGAAGTGACATTGGAGTATCTAGGTGACATTAGGGTTGATTGATATGTATCATTTTACTACGAACTCTAGGGCTGTTTGTGACACTTATAGGAATAGCTCAAAAGATTGATCGGAAAGAATAACTTTGAGGTGGTTCTACTACCTACACCAATTTCATCTTATGTTTTCCGCTACTTATGAACTTTGGAGTGATTCTTTGTTGCACGTTGAGGGATGATCATGGGATTCAACTATGTTAGCATTGTTGGGATATTGCACTAGTGAAAGTTTGAACCCTAGGCCTGGTTTCCAACCATTAATATATCGTTTTGCTCGTTGTTTACTATTTTTTACATTCCTATTTTTATATTTTTCAGATTACAAAAACCTATTGCTATCATCCATATTGCACTTGTATCACCATCTCTTCACCGAACTAGTGCACCTATACAATTTGCCATTGTATTGGATGTATTGGGGACACATGAGATTTCTTGTATTTGATTGCAGGGTTGTTTGAGAGAGGCCATCTTGATCCTACACATCCCACGGATTGATAAACCTTAGGTCATCCACTTGAGGGAAATTTGTTGTTGTCCTACAAAACTCTGCACTTGGAGGCCCAACAACGTCTACAAGAATAAAGTTGCGTAGTAGACATCAACCCACTACCTATTGATGTAATTTTCCTGATAGCAACTTGATGTTATAAATGCTTCCCATAGTACTCCTTGGTATTCGAATTATGCTAATTACATTGTTGCTAAATATATACCACCTAGTTTCACCTACCAACAAAAGAAAAAGTTCTTTTATGATTTAAGACATTACTTTTGGGATGACCCGCATCTTCATATAGAAGGAGTAGATGGTATTATTAGACGTTGTGTACCTGAGCATGAACAGGGACAGATCCTACGGAAGTGTCACTCCGAAGCCTATGGAGGGCACCATGCCTGTGACAGAACTGCACACAAGGTATTACAATCCGGTTTCTATACTCTTTTCAAAGATGCTCGTAAGTATGTCCTTTCTTGCGATGAATGTCAAAGAATTGGTAACATTAGTAGACGTCAGGAAATGCCTATGAATTATTCACTTGCTATTGAACCATTTGATGTCTGGGGCTTTGATTATATGGGACCTTTTCCTTCCTCTAATGGGTATACTCATATTTTAGTTGCTGTTGATTACACCTAAATGAGTCAGGGGGACCCACGAGGGAGGCACAGACCAACAGGGCGCGCCCACCCCTGGGCGCGCCCCGGTAGCTTGTGGGGCCCTCGTGTGCCTCCTGGACTCCGGTTTCTTCCTAGCCACTTATTCTAACCTAGAAAATTTCATTATATATACTCCCGTCTATTTTGACCACCGCATCGCAAGTTTCTCCTATGTTCTTGTTTCAGGCTGTTTTTCTGACAGATTTGGAAACGATATGTCATCTCAAGACTCAGAGGGAGAAAGCTACGTTTCAGATCTCATTGCCAATCCCCAAGTTTATGGGGATGTGGCTCCTTATGGGTGGTCAACAGAAGAAGAGGTAGAGGCTGATTTAAAAATAATTGAGCCTTAAAGTGACGAGGAAGAAGAAGTACCTCTACCTCAACCTGAAGACATGCACGTGGAATTCAAAAAGTCAAGCTTACCAAACAAGGTTACACCTTCCACTACACGTTTTACCCCTTACCGTCATACCCAGGTAGACACCACTGCTGCCTCCTCCGGCAAAGCCCCTCCTTTGATGGAAGGAGCAATGATCGTCACCAACAAACTTCGAAATGAGAATCTAGACCTTAACCGAGAAGTTGGCAAGCTTAATGAGGAGATCCGCATCCTAAGGGGCATCATCGCCAAAAGAATTACATCATCATCACCACCATCAACCAAGAAGGACGCTTGAGTACATGGGTATGGGCACCACCCTTAGCTTGTTCCAAGCTTGGGGGAGGTGCCCCGGTATCGTATCACCATCACTTTTACCATTATCATTTATCTTAGTTTGATCCTAAGTTATGCCGTGATTTAGAGAAATAAAATTTCAGATTTGCTTTGCTTAGATTTTTTTTTTAGATCCATCTACCCTTGTAATTGAGTATTAGAGTTATATAATAAATATTAAAGTGAGTTTGCTTGCTTTACTCTCATGCATCAATCATAGCAAGGAAATAAAAGAGATAGAAAAATCATATGCTAATCCCATAGGGAGTAATGACTTCACATAGAAGAAGTATGTTAGATAAAAGTTGTTGGGCATAAACAAACATAGCATTAGTCATTGATACAATCTATGCAAGATTATGATAGAGGTGAGGAGATTCACATACAAATACACTATCTTGGACATCTTTTATGATTGTGAGCTCCCACCAAATATTATATAATGTTCAAGTGTTGATGTTGGACATGGAAGACAACGTAATGATCATGATTGTTTACATTCACATAGAAGTTATATTGTCATGGATCCTTTAACATGTGGTGCTTGCTTTAGATCTTTTGCTAGCCAAAAAAATTCCGCACTGAGTAGAGATATTACTTGTGCGTCCATAACCCCTTAAACTCAGTTTCTTTCCATGAGAGTCCACCATACCTACCTATGGATTGAATAAGATCCTTCAAGTAAGTTGTCACCGGTGCATGAAGCAATAAAAATTGCTCTTAAATATGTATGATCTTTTATTTTAAGGGAAAATAAAGTTTGTACGTTCTTGTGATGGCAAAGAAATAAAAGCGACACATTGCATAATAAAGTATGCTATCATAAGGGGTAATATAAAGTGACGTTCCTTTCCATTAAGAGTTTGCACATCCGAAATTAAAAAGCGAATGACAACCTTGGCTTCCCTCTGTGAAGGTCATATCTTTTACTTTCATGTACTTACTTTTATGCTTGAGTCAATAATGTTTATCCCTATTCCTACCTATTAACTCTCTAGTTGGCAAGCATTATGTGTTGGAGAAATATTCAGATATATATATCCATTTGGATGTAGGTGATCATGATTCATTATTGTTGACATTATCCTTGAGATAAATGAGTTGGGTGGCAAAGATAATAAAGCCCCCATCTTCCTATTTGTTCGATGGAAACATGAGCTCCAAAAATATAAAATGAGTGTCAGCAATCATAGAAGACTAAATGATAGTTGAGTATGTGAACTTGCTAGAATGAAAGCTCTTACATAGACTTTTCTATGGAATATGATGAATTGTGATTGTCTCAATGACTAAGAACATAGTTCGTTGATTGTCAATAAAGTTTATGCTTCATACTCCAACAATTGAGGATAGCTTGTTACTTGTTTATGAGAAGTTATATGATGAAAACTTGCTACCATGTTAATATTCATGATGTTCTCATGTACGTATTCTGTTTTTATTGACGCCTCTCTCTCAAATCATGTGGTCATTATTATCGAGTTCGGCTTTCGCTTGAGGACAAGCGAGGTCTAAGCTTGGGGGAGTTGATACGTCCATTTTGCATCATGAATTCTTATTGATATTTATGTTATTCTTGTCCATTATTCCTCATTATGATACAATTCTTATGATTTTTCTCTCTGAATATGCAAGGTATATCACAAAGAGGGAAATCACTGCAAACTAGAATTCTGGACCTGAAAACCAAGAAAATGCATGAAAATTCACTGGACTCCAAATGACCTGAAACTTCACTGAGAATTTTTATGGAATATATAAGAATTATTGGGCCAAAAATATACCAGAGGGGGTCCACCTGCTGGCCACAAGCCAACAGCCCCCCCCCCCCCCCGGGCGCACCCTGTTGCCTTGTGGGGGGGCCAATAGGTCTCCCGACCCCCCTCTTCTCCTATATCATGTGTTTTACCTAAACCTGGGCATACCCCGGGCCGGGCCGGGCTTAAAAAAGCCCGAACTGAAAAACTCAGGCCCGAGCCCGGCCCGGCCTGACCGTCGTACCTAATAAATCGGGCCCGAACCTGGAAAAGCCCGACAAAGCCCGGTCGGCCCGGCCCGGCCACAGCTAAAAAATATCTTTTTGCAAGCCCGAGCCCGGCCCGGTCTGCTCATCGGGCTCATTTTTCAGGCACGATCAGGCCCAACCCGGCCAGGGATTTTCGGGCTGGGTTGGGTCGGGCCGTCCCGGCCGGGCTGCCCATGCCCAGGTCTAGTTTTACCCTAGGAAAAATCAAGAAGATACCTTCGGGAGGAAGCGTCACCGTCTTGAGGCAGAAACCTAGGCGGAGGCCCTTTTGCTCTCCAGCAGAGAGATTCTGCCGGGGAAACTTCCCTCCGGGAGGAGGAGATCAAAGCCATCGTCATCACCAATGATAACCCACAAGTATAGGGGATCAATTGTAGCCTTTCTTGATAAGTAAGAGTGTTGAACCCAACGAGGAGCTAAAGGTAGAACAAATATTCCCTCAAGTTCTATCGACCACCGATACAACTCTACGCACGCTTAACGTTCGCTTTACCTAGAACAAGTATGAAACTAGAAGTACTTTGTAGGTGTGATAGGATAGGTTTGCAAGATAATAAAGAGCACGTAAATAAAAACTAGGAGCTGCTTAGATAAAGAAACAACTAAGTTAGTCTTAGTAGAGAGCTTTTTGTCACAACAAAGTTATTTGTCCCTAGGCAATCGATAACTAGACCGGTAATCATTATTGCAATTTTATATGAGGGAGAGGCATAAGCTAACATACTTTCTCTACTTGGATCATATGCACTTATGATTGGAACTCTAGCAAGCATCCGCAACTACTAAAGATCATTAAGGTAAAACCCAACCATAGCATTATAAGGTATCAAGTCCTCTTTATTCCCATACGCAAACAATCTACTTACTCGGGTCTGTGCTTCTGTCACTCACGCCACCCACCATAAGCGAATCATGAACATATTGCAAACCCTACAGCAGGGATCCCTCACGCTTGCGTGACACGGAGAGCACCATAGGACAGCACCAATAATAAAACATGCAACTCAAACCAATCATGATCATCAATCTACCCATAGGACAAAACGGATCTACTCAAACATCATAGGATAGCCATACATCATTGGGACATAATATATAGCGTTGAGCACCATGTTTAAGTAGAGATTACAGCGGGGAGAAGAGGTGTTGAACCGCTGCATAGAGGGAGAGAGAGTTGGTGATGACGGCGGCGAAGTTGTTGGTGTAGATTGCCGTCACGATGATGGCCCCGGCGGCATTCCGGTGCCACCAGGAGAGAGGGGGAGAGAGAGCCCCCCTCCTTCTTCTTCTTCCTTGACCTCCCCCTAGATGGGAGGAGGGTTTCCCCTCTGGTCCTTGGCCTCCATGGCAGCGGAGGGGCGGGAGCCCCTCCAAGATTGGATCTCTCTCTGTGTTTCCTTCTGTTTCTGCCTTCCCAGATTCTGGCCTTTCACCGTTTCTTAAATTCCCGGAGATCCGTAACTCCGATTGGGCTGAAATTTTAACACGATTTTTATCCGGATATTAGCTTTATTGCGGCGAAAGAAGGGAACCAACCGCCGTACGGGGTGACCACAAGGGTCCAGGGCGCGCCCTACCCCCTGGGCCGCGCCCCTATGGCTTGTGGGCCCCTCGGGCATCGTCTCGCGTTGATTCTTTCTCCCAAAAATCACATATATTCCAAAAAAAATCTCCGTAAGTTTTTATCGCGTTTGGACTTCGTTTGGTATGGATATTCTGCGAAACAAAAAACATGCAACAAATAGGAACTGGCAGTGGGCACTGGATCAATATGTTAGTCCCAAAAATAGTATAAAAATTTGCCAAAAGTATATGAAAGTTGTAAAATATTGGCATGAAACAATCAAAAATTATAGATACGATGGAGACGTATCAGCATCCCCAAGCTTAATTCCTGCTCATCCTCGAGCAGGTAAATGATAAAAAAGATAATTTTTGATGCGGAATGCTACCTAGCATAATCTTGTTTATATAATCTAATCATGGCATGAATATTAAGACACGAGTGATTCAAAGCAATAGTCTATCATTTGACATTAAGACAATAATACTTCAAACATACTAATAAAGCAATCATGTCTTCTCAAAATATCATGGCTAAAAGAAAGTTATCCCTACAAAATCATATAGTCTGACTATGCTCCATCTTCATCACACAAAGTATTAAATCATGCACAACCCCGGTTTTAGCCAAGCAATTGTTTCATACTTTAGTATTCTCCAACTTTTTCAACTTTCACACAATACATGAGCGTGAGCCATGGATATAGCACTATAGGTGGAATAGTGTGACACTCTGGTTTTATGCTACAGTGATGATTGTAATTAAGCTACAGTAATGGCCAAGTGATTAAGCTAATTTTTTGCTAAACAGGGCTTGATCAAGTTTGAGTTCATTTTCCAATTCAAATTCCACTGAAAAAGGCTTGAATTTTAATGTGATAATTTAAGTCCTCAAACAGCATGGGAAAAATGTTGCACAATTGTGGAATAATCCAAAACAAATGTTGTTGAGGAAAACAACATCACCTTGATGTTGGTGTGGACCCCACCATCAAAACAGAATCATTTTTGCATTTAAAGTGCACTTTAAATTCTGTGGATAATTACTACAGTTTCCAAAAATGGCCAAAATAAATGTGGCCCTACAAAATATTGCAAGATATTATTTGGACCAAGTCCCACAATTTTTCTGTGGAGAAATGTGCAGAAAAGAAATAAAACAGAAGCTGGAAAAAGAAACCAGAAAAAGAAAAAGGAAATAAAAAGAAAAAGTGCATTGTGCACTTAGGCCCAGTGGTTACAGTGTGGCCCAACCCATCTCAACCGCTCCCCACCTGCCCCTTCGTCCTCCTCCGCGCGTGTCGCCGCGACCGTGGCCGCGCCAGCGCGCTCCGGTGAAACGGCGACACGGCGACGCCACAGGGGTGGCCGAGGGGATAAGGGAGACCCCTGTCCACTCCCTGGACGCCCTAGACATTCCCCCCCCCCTCGCCTCTCTCGCTCTCCTCCCTCTCTCCCTCCTCCAGATCCGCCGCGCCGCCGCCATGGCCGCCGGCTAGACGCGGCCACACGCCCTCCCGTGCCTCGCCGAGACGTCCACGAGCTCCGCCGCGACCTCCCCGTCCTCCTCGACCATGAGCCCAAGCCCCAGAGCCCCTGCATCGCCCCCCACGCCATCGTCTTCTTCCTCGGACCCGAAGATCGCCGCCGTCGATCTGCTTCACTCCGTCGCCGTCAAGCTGTCCTCACGCACGCTTTGCTCAGCTACACCTCGCTGTGAGCCTCTCCTCCCTCCCCTGTCCCTTCTCCTGCGCGCTAGCTCGCCATAGCGCCGTTGTCATCGCTGCCCGAAAGCGTCGCCGCCGTGGAGCTCGCCGCCGTTGCAACAGCCTCTGTCATGGCCGTCCGAGCGCGGGAACGCACTCAGCACCTCCCCGCGGTTCGAACGCGCCCCTCCGCAACGTTAGCCGTGCCCTCTAGCTCCGATCCCGACCACGGCCGAACGCCGGCGTCCGCCGCGTTGTTCGCCGCCGTCGCTGCACGCCGTCTCCGGCCACCGCACCACCACCACTCGACGCGGCATCGACTGCCCGTTCGAACGCGCCTAGCCGCGCGCCAAACGGCCGCCTGTAGGCGATTTCCGACGAGGGCAGTGGCCCTCTGCCGCGTTCTGGCGTCGCCGGCGTCGAGCCGCCGGCCGCCGCCGACGTGGCTGGCCTGGGGCCACCCTTGTGTCACTGCCTGTGGGCCCCAGGGGCCCAGTCGATTGGGTTGACCCAGTCAACTGCTGACTGGGCACCCATTGTGCCACTGACGTGCGGGCCCCACCACTTAATTAGTCTAATTAAAACAATTTTCTAAATAAACTTAATTAGTTAATCTAATTACACACTGACATGTGGAGCCTGCCTACTAATTAACTTAGTTTAGTTTAAATTAAACTCTATTTAGCCCAGAGTCTATGACAGGTGGGACCCAGTGGTCAGATTTGACTCTGGTCAGCCAGAGTTGACCTGCTGACGTCATGGTGATGTCATGATGACGTCATCATTTACTATTCTGGATAATTCGAATTTAAATAAATAATTAAATTAGAGAAAATCTTTAAAATTTTAAAAATTAATAGAAAATAATCCGTAGCTCAGATGAAAAAACTTTATACATGAAAGTTGATCAGAAAAATCCCACGAATCCAAATATGCCATCCATTCATCTGTCACATGCTCCTATCATGATGAACATGGAACTTTTCCCTCCGGATCGTCTGTCCGATAAATCCAAAGACCCGGGAAATATCGTCAGATATTCTCTCGTTTCGTCTGCAACGCGTAGTACTGCGTTAGTGCATACCTAGCCCTGCATATTGCCATGTCATGCATCGTGTTGCATCTGTTTGCTTGTATTTATTGTTTCTTCCCCCTCTTCTCTCCGGTAGCCTCCGAGACTGACTCTGCTGCCGAGTACGACTACGCCCCTGACGATCAGGCCTTTGCTGCAGAGCAGCAAGGCAAGCAAACCCCCCTTGAGCATTCCGATATCGCCTATTCCTTCCCTCTTATTCTTGCATTAGAATTTTGCTACTGTATTAGCTAGCTCCTATTCTGATGCATAGCCTGTTTTTGATAAACTGTTACTATACCTGCAATCATACCAACTGCTTAGTATAGGTTGATCAGTGAATCCCCTGTGACCCCCTTAGTCCTAGTTGCCCCTGCTTCTTCATCGACGACCCGGAGACTCGAAGACTAGGTCAACCGACCGACAAGCCAGGCCCCTCACATCACCGCACACCCTTAGTTGTACGACTCTGCAGCGCTACTATCGAGTACCGAGGGTGACACCTCGTGAAGTACTCATGATGCTAGCTCTGTAGTGTAGCTAGTCGATCATGGTTATCGAGGGTGATTCCTCCTTCACCACTCCCGACGATGTCTCTGTCGTGCAACTCCTCAAGTGTGGGACCCTCGAGGGTGATTCCTCTAGGTCCACCTTGACGGTTACATCGAGCGGGGCCCTTTGAGGGTGATTCCTCAGGTTCCGTCTTGATGTTTTATACACATAGTTACTATGACCGGGTTATTGAAACATGTTGGTGATGGGTCGGCCCTGAGGGGTACCCGTGTGTTGATGATGATGAGGCGTGGACTGGCGAGAGAGGCCTTTGCCACACATCCTCGAGACGGGGCGACGGACCGCACTTTATGGGTCGCGCTTTCCCCGCATCAATAACATGCTAATGGGTTGGGTATTTGATCTGAGTTGGTCGTTGGCCTTATTGTGCACCAAACCATCACGTGGGAAAGTTATGGGCACTCAGCGTCATTGTATCAGCCGAAGCTCTTCGGACGTCAGCAATGGAGCGGCGCGTGACGGATTGGACTGGACGGTGCAGCTCTTGGACTGGAGTGTACTAGGTCTGTTTCCGGCCGCGTACGCATCGTGCAGGAGCGCAAGGGCAAGTGGGCCCACTAACCTGCGCGCTTAGGATTTAGACCGGCGGGCTGGCCTCTTCGTTGAGCCTAGGTGGGGCGACGATGTGCTGCTATCCCGAGGCCGGGCATGACCCAGGAAAGTGTGTCCGGCCGAAGGTGATCAGCCGTGTTGGAGATGCGGTGCACCCCTGCAGGGATGATTAATCTATTCGAATAGTCGTGTCCACGGTAACAAGACGACTTGGAGTTGTACCTTGACCTTATACAACTATAATTGTGACTTTAAATTAAAATGAATTGTGGCTCCGAGATTGCTTCCACGCAGGGAGTCGATGAAGGATCTCTGGGCGTGGTTCTTATTAAAATTGCTACAACAATATGACTATATATGTGAGATACCAATCTGCACTCTTCTAATGCTGCAAGATGCTGAAGATGCTAGTCTTCGATAGGACTAGGTTTTCTCCCTATTCTTGCTTTCTGCAGTCAGTCCAGATATAACCCCTCCCCTTGATAATGATGCATATTTAGTATAGTTCTGATGTCAGTCTTGCGAGTACTTTGGATGAGTACTCACAGCTGCTTTGCTTTCTCTTTCCCCCTCGATACGTTGCTGCGTTCAGACGATGGAGCCCAGGAGATGGAGTACGCCGGAGGCGACTACTACACCACCGCTGGAGCCTACTATTACGTGGAGGCTGCCCCCGACGCTCAGGAGTAGTTAGGAGGTTCCCAGGCAGGAGGCCTCGCCTCTTTCGATCCGTGCTTATGTTTGTGCTAGCCTTCTTAAGGCAAAACTTGTCTAACTTATGTCTGTACTCAGATATATTTGCTTCCGCTGACTCGTGCTTGTCGAGCTTTGTATTCGAGCCCTCGAGGCCCCTGGCTTGTAATATGAAGTTGTATGACTTTAATTTGTGTCTTTTGTTGTGTTGTGATATCAATCAGTGAGTCCCTAATCTTGGTCGTACGCATTGTGTGTATGATTAGCGTATGGGACGAGAATGGGGGCGTCACAAGTTGGTATCAGAGCCGACTGCCTATAGGTAGCCCCCTTTCCAACTCTTTGGCCGAAGTTGAGTCTAGTTATTGAAAAACTTTTACTAACACTGATGTTGTGGCTTACGGGCCCACATCTCAATCGGGTGGTGTTAGGATCTTTTATTCCTCGTCTATACTCTGGGTTCTGATCTCTCTTCTCTTTCGGGTTAAAGATTTTACTAAATCTAACATTAGGTTCTCGTGATCACATCTACCGAAGAATTGTTTCGTCGACAATTGTTTTCTCTTGAAGTTATGATGCACACACTGTCATTTGACATCTTGAATCTCCTTGTTACAGATGCGTCCCGGTAGGTAGATCGTTCGTCTGACCTACACGCACGATACGACTGGGTTTCTGGCCATTCTGGTCGGCCTCTTGAAGAAGCTGGGATATCGCTGGTACCCCGAGTACACTATTTACGAGGACTACCGCGAGTTCAACCAGGAACAGTATGAGGCTGAGATGGTTATCTGGGATCGACAGGACCGCTCCATCATTGAGCTACACACCTTCCATGGCATTGGAGTGACTGCTGAGATGGCGGTACAGGATGCTGCCTATGCTGCTATTGTTCGTCTTCGTGCAGCGAACCCTTGTTTGGAGGAGACGGCATACAGATACATCCCATATGTTCCTGCTGGAGTTGATACTGCGGCCGACGCTGAGGTCTTGACCCCTTTCGCGCAACAGCGTACCGACCGGTCCTACACTGCTATCTACGCCCCCTACGTGAGTCGTCGTTACGACCCACAAGTTCTGGTTCAGTACACTAAGGCACTGGATCGCACTGTCAGGGCTCTTAACGTCGAGTTGTACGCCACTCGTGCTCGTCTGTATCAGGCTATGGAGCACTTGTTGCCAGCAGTTCGTGCGAGGATACATCCGGAGCACATCCTTTACCCGCCTCGGACCGAGTTTCCCCCAGGTCTTGGATGGCCTGAGGTTGGAGGCCGTACTCTGGCACGTGGACCGGCGCTCCCGCTTAGTATGCAGGTTCTGCATCGGAGTGTGCACGGGATGCAGGACCCTGCCACCGGGTTTCACAACCAGGGTCATCTGCAGTTCCGTGGCTACTTTCGTTGTCCCCGACGTTGATGTAGCTTATCGCTATATCCCGTTGTTGTATCCCTCCACCGCGTGCCTGCGTGCCGCCTAGTTGTCTAGGTTATTTTCATGCCAGACCTATCGTCTGTTTTGTAAGAAACTTATGGTTTGTAATAGACCTATGTATGGATCTGTATGTTGAAATTTGAACTACTATGTCGTAATTATTGCACTTCCTTCTTTGTGCAATTTACTTCATGAATGATTCATTGATTTTGCAATTACCAAATGCTAAACTACCACTGTTAAAATTTGACAGAATGGTTAGGCCAGCTGGTCGTGGTCGTGGTGCACCTGAACCACCACCACCACCGAACTACATGGCTGGTATGATGCAACAGTTTGAACTGAATCGCCAGTTTATGCCTTATGGACCAGTTCCCAAGGCCGAATATGAATCAGCAGCCAGCCCCAATGACTCTGCAAGACTTCATGCGTCTCAACCCTACGACCTACCGCATCTCAACTCAGCCGCTTGACGCAGATGACTGGCTCCGTGACATCACTTATGAGCTGGAGTCTTCAGGTGTCAGGACCGGTTTCTCAATAAAAATATTTATTGAAAAATCGCCCCTTTAGTCAGACCAGTGCAGAAAATCCTTCTCACTGATAGACAAATCCTTGATACAGAAATCCAGTAGTACTAAATATTATACAGGGTTGAGCTGAGGTGCTCAACAAATTATTACAAGCACGCCAATATTATACATAAAGGCGGATATGTCACAATGGATATGGTGGTATACTACTGACTCGCAATAAAAAGCGGTGGTGGATATGTCACAGTGAAGTGGGTGACATGACTCCAATATCTTACACTCATCAAGCGTCGGGTGAGGCTTGATGATTTATTTGGGTAGCGGAAGCGTATATAATACACGTGACCAATTCCAGGATCGCAAGGGACTGACTAGGACTCCTCTAGGCGTCAGACTCGCTATCAAACTCTTCATCCATAAGATCGCCTTCGTCAACATCTGGCCAAATCAACAAGCCAGGTGAGTACTTTGAATGTACTCGCAAGACAGTTTGGACATAAGATATAACAAATGCAAACATGATGCACATGAGCAGAAAAGTAATACACGCAAGGCATTATATCTGCGTAGCAACAATAAATGAAAGGGAGTCGGGCGGTAGTCCTCCCGAAATCCTAATAAAACAGAAGAAGGCCGATCGGGTGTCTGAAGCGACGCCTCGAAAGGTAAAAATAAATAGCATGCCACAGTCGGGCGTCAGGGCGACACCTCATAAAGGGCTTATGCTGAAAAGTAAATAACAGTACATGCCACAGTCGGACGTCTGAGCGACATCACATAAAGGGCTTATATTGCAAGTAAATAACAAGAATGCCACAGTCGGACGTCTGAGCGACATCACATAAAGGGCTTATATCAAAAGTAAATAACAAGAATGCCACAGTCGGACGTCTGAGCGACATCACATAAAGGGCTTATATCAAAAGTAAATAACAAGAATGCCACAGTCGGACGTCTGAGCGACATCACATAAAGGGCTTATATCAAAAGTAAATGACAAAAAATGCCACAGTCGGACGTCTGAGCAACATCACATAAAGGGCTTATATCAAAAGTAAATAACAAGAATGCCACCGTCGGACGTCTGAGCGACATCACATAAAGGGCTTATATCAAAAGTAAATAACAGGTTAATCCATCCACAGGATTAATATTCAGCCAAGTTTACTTTTGTCATTTAACATATGGGTTCTCCAGAGACTGACACTGAGACCGACACTTGACCTGTCAACCAACGTCCTTGACCGTGGACACGGCTACTCGAATAGTTTTGACTCTGCAGAGGTTGTACTCTTTACCCACAGCCAACGGATTTCAGTAGTCACAAAGGACTAGTTCCGTCTACGGTGTTTTAGAAGAAAACACACCAATCCAGTACACACCCATTTCACATCCCGAAGCCAGGTATCACCCTAGGCAACGTTCAAGAAAAACTTTGAGACGGGGAGGCCACTACCTCGAATAGCATGGGATCAAATTTATATTCGCGCGCTCTAAGGGGTGCCCCCCCTCTCGGTCCCAACCGGAAACACCCATGCCCCCTGACCGGATGACGGGCTTTAATCCAGGGCCATGGAACCCTCATCCCGGCCCCTCTATTTGGTGTGTACATGGAAAGAGGTTTGCAACTTACTAAACCGTATTCCTTTCTGAAAGCATGTGGCAGTACGAAAAGAAGGTGAACGGGGACAAGACTCGATCTATGTCAACACTGGAGTTTAACAGTTTCTTAGGTAATACTGGCATGCTCCAACAATACCAGCAAACAACCTATCATGTCACCACATGACTAGGTTGTCCAATATTCCATGATCACATCAAGTTTATAGCTCACTTGCAACTTTAACATGCATGAAATATAACATGTATCATATGCTCATATAACATGCCAAGAGAACAACCACTTCAAGCAAACATGAAAAGCACTCATCATATCAAAGGTTCAAACATGCTTGCCTGGTTCGGAGAAGTCGGAGTCTAGCTCGGCGAAGTTGACGGCACCGTCACCTCCCTCGGTATCTACATTATACAAAAATATCGAATACTAACGTAAATACCGTGTGTGTATAAAAAGTGTTCCAAATATTTTCCAAATAAATATTATAAAAAACTAGACAGAAAAATAGAGGTGACAGAAAAAGAATCAACTCAAAACCATTTTTTGTTTAAAAGTTATAAGCAAATCAAACCCAGGGACTAGTCTGTAATAAAACAGAAACTGTCCAGGGGGTAGACTGCTAAAACAGAAAACGGTTCGGTCCAAGTACGTTAGCCCACAGCGAAAACGAATTTTGCCCGAAGGCGCTTCCCAGCAAAACGGTTTGGAAGAAAGAAAGAGAGACTGACGAGGGGGTCCCACTCGTCAGGTTCAAAAAGGGAAACAGAGCTCGCCGGCGCCAGAAGCTTGCGGTGTTCGCCGGCGGCGATCCACTGCGTGACAGGGGGAAAGGAGCGTACCGGCGTGCTCGGGGGATCCTTCTGCGTCGGAGGGTGGTGAAAAGAGGCGTCGGAGTGCACCACCGTGACGGCCCCTTCCTCTCCGGCGGACGGCAGCTTCGGGCGATGGTGGATCTCACCGGAGGAGGCTGCAAGCACCGAATTGATGCATGGGTTAGACGAGGTGGTGGACCAGAAAGCTTCTGACTAAAGATGAGCAGGGGAGAAGCTCTGAGAGGAGAGAATTTTGCTGGCTACCGAAGCGGACGGAGGCGGTCGGAGCTGGGGAAGAAGATCCTCCCGAGGCCTCCTGATGGCTGGGCGGGGCTCTGGTGCGGAGAAGGGGTGGCGCTGGGTCGAAAATGAGCTCGGGGGCATCTATTTATAGCCGCCCCGCGATGGTTGCCGAGAACGGGATAACTCCGGCGAGCAATTACGGTGAAGAGGTGATCGGACGGAGGGGCAGGGCGACGAGGCAGCTTCGGATTGGTCTGTTGACCCCATTTTTGTCTTGAGTTGGAGCTATCTTGGGTGGCACTCCATAGTTCGACGGAACGGAACTTGCGGGCACGTCGACGGCAGAGGGCGTGCTCTGTGCATCCCAGGTCACGGCGATGGTCCTGCGGAGCGTTCCAGCGAAGAGGACGGCCACGCGGAGGGTCGGGGTGGTGCGGGCGGTGCTGAACGGCGTTGCCCCTCGCTGTGCCTTCTGGCGCCCGCAGCGGCCATCGCTGCCATCGCTCACGGGGGAGCTGAGCCCTTGCCAGCTCACCGGCGACCAGAGGAAGATGCCAGCCGCCCGTGCAACTCTGGATAAGAAGAAGGAACAGGGGAGCAAGATGCCAGGAGAGCTACTGGCGAGATTGACGTTGCCGTCAGACGAACAGAGTACCTCTCTGAAGAAATCGACACTGCAACTCTGAACCTGACAGGAACAAGGTTCTTCATCTGCTCGATGGGGTGCTTTGACCCACGTGGAAAATTTTGCTGGGGCTGGGACTTGGAGGGGTGGTCTTTTGATCCATCTAGAGACTACCTGAATTTTCTCAGAATTTTTGGAGAAAGAAAAAGATGAAATCCATCAAATATAGCAAATCAGGTCCAAACTTGCAGTGTTCAAATTTTGAAATATTTGAACTATGAACCAGCAGCTCTTGATGGATCTTGGTTGTGGGTACAAAGAACTAGCTAGGGGAATTTTCTTGTGGTCAAAGATCAAAGAAATCTGGTACTTCCTTTGTAAATCAAAAGAGTCCAGAAAAATGACAGAAATTGATTTGAGAAAGAATTAATTAGAATAAAAATCAAAAAGAAGTTGACACTTGCTGGGATGGATGCTAGACTTGATCCAAAGTAGGAAGGAGGGTTTTTGGAAGAAAATCATCAATATAGGTTATGGCAAAGGAGTGACATAGGGTTCCTTTTGAATAGAAAAGGATAAATCCCAAATTAAAGAGATTATTTTTAAATAAAGAAAAAGCAGAATAACCTAAGAGTAATTGTGTTGACACAATCACAAGATGAAGAATCCTGAAAACCAGAACCAAATATGAGGAAAGTCTCAACAAGAATTGTCATCAAAAGTTATTTAGGAGGAGATTCTTTTGAAAATAAAAATTCAAATAACCTCCTCCAAAACCAATAAAGAAATTTTTGGGATGTTACATCAGGTGCCCCAGTGGCTAACTATGTCACCTTCGCCTCGTACTTTCTAAAGGGTCCCGCTGCTCAATGGTGGGACAGCCACAGGCGCTCACCGCATGTTGGAACAATCATCACCTGGTCGGAGTTCCAAGTTGCTTTCCGTGCTCGTCATATTCCTCAGGGAATGATGGATAAGAAGAAGCGTGAATTCCGCAACTTAGTCCAGTGCAACAAGACTGTGGATGCTTATCAGCTAGAATTTCTGGACTTTTCTCGCTATGCTGAAGAATACGTCGCAACTGATGCTCGTAGGCAGGAGAAGTTCCGTGAAGGCCTCCACCCGGATATCAAGCTGGCACTCCTTGCTCAAGACTTCGGTAACTTTGCCACCTTGGTGAACAAGTCTATTATTGTGGAGACGGGTTTGCAGGACTACAAGGACAGCAGCAAGCGCAACCATGACATGGGCTCATCTTCGGGTCCATCGTCTCAGAAGCGTAAGATCTGGATCCCCCACAACATGTACCATGCACCGCCTCCTGCTCCGAGACCGTCCTATGCTGCACCTCGTCTGCCTCCACCCCCGCCTAGGCAGCCGAGGCTCCCAGCTCCGCCACCATGAGCTCCTGCTCCCCCTTCTCGTCCTGAGGATGGGTTGTGCTTCAAGTGTGGTCGTCCAGGACACCGTGCTAGAGAATGCAGGCAGAATTAGAATCAACTTGCACTGCCTTCTAACCAGCCCCGCAACAGCAACGCCAGGCCTAACACTGGTCGTGTTCAAGCTAACAATATTGATCTGAATCAAGTTCAAGACCAGCCTGCTACTGTGATGGGTACCCTTCTCGGCAACTCAGTACCGGCTTCTGTATTGTTTGATACAGGAGCATCGCATTCTTTTATGTCTGAAGATTTTGCATACATGCATGACATTAAGTGTGAAGAGATGAACGTACCAATAGTGGTAAACACCCCCGCAGGCCAATGTCAGACTTCCATTATTAGTCACAATGTCCCCATTGAAATTGAAGGGTTGGAATTCCACGCCTCCCCCATAATGCTGAAGTCTTCCAATATCGATCTCATTCTCGGAATGGATTGGTTGAAGGCACATACCGCTTCAATTGTTTGTGACACCAAAACCGTCCACCTCCTCCATCCTTCGAATGAGATTGTAAGCTACCGTGCTCATCTTGTTCGGAATGCTGAAGCCCGGCTATATGCCATGAATGCATTAAACGAGTCACCTCTTGAGGGGATTGAAAACATTCCAGTTGTCCGGGATTTCCAAGATGTTTTTCCGGAAGAACTCCCAGGGATCCCCCTGCTAGAGTTATCGAGTTTGTCATCGACTTGGTACCTGGTACCACTCCTATAGCCAAGCGTCCGTATAAGATGCCACCACATGAACTCCTAGAACTTAAGCAAGAAATTGACAATTCACTTCGTCTGGGTTTCATTCGTCCAAGTTCCTCTGCTTGGGGAGCACCTTCTCTCTTATTCAAGAAGAAGGATGGTACGAATCGATTGGTCCAAGATTACCGTCCCATCAACCAAGCAACGATTCAAAACAAATATCCGCTTCCACGAATCAACGATCTGTATGATCAACTTGCTGGATCATCAGTATTTTCTAAACTCGACTTGAGGTTGGGTTACCATCAGATCCGGGTTCGTGAAGAGGATATTCCCAAGACTGCATTTGTTACTCGCTATGGTTCATACGAGTACACCGTCATGTCCTTCGGCTTAACCAATGCTCCAGCAACTTTCTCTCGCCTAATGAACTATATATTCATGGATTACCTTGATAAATTCGTCGTGGTTTATCTGGATGATATCTTGGTTTTCTCCAAGAATAAAGAAGAGCATGCTGAACATCTTCGTCTTATACTGGAGAGGCTTCGAGAACATCAACTCTATGCTAAGTATTCAAAGTGTGAGTTCTGGATGGACGAAGTAACCTACCTTGGTCATGTGATCTCCAAGGATGGTATTGCGGTCAACCCTGAACGAGTTCAGGCTATTCTGGACTGGACTCCCCCGAAGAATGTCAAGCAAGTCAGAAGTTTTCTCGGACTCGCTAGTTATTGCCGTCGATTCGTCGAGAACTTCTCCAAGATTGCAAAGCCCTTAACCAATCTGCTTCACAAAGGTGTTAAATATGAGTGGACAGAAAAGTGTCAGGAGAGCTTTCAGGCACTTAAGGACAAGTTGACCTCTGCTCCAGTGCTTGCTCCTCCGGATACTCGTAAGGACTTTACCATTTATTGTGATGCTTCACGTCAAGGAATAGGCTGTGTCCTAATGCAAGAGCGCAGAGTGGTTGCTTATGCATCTCGTCAACTGCGTCCTCATGAAGAGAACTACCCAGTTCATGACCTTGAACTAGCAGCAGTAATTCATGCACTGAAAGAGTGGCATCAATACCTTGTTGGAAATCGTTGCGAGATCTACACCGATCACCAAAGTCTGAAGTACCTGTTTACTCAGCCAGATCTGAATCTCTGTCAACAGAGATGGATGGAACGAATAGCAGATTACAATGTGGGTATTTCTTATACCCCGGGCAAGGCTAATGTAATGGCTGATGCCTTGAGCCGCAAGTCTTATTGCAATCACCTCCAAGTTCATAAGGTTCATCCCCATCTTGAAGAAGAATTTCGTAAGCTGAACCTCCATATTGTTCCTCAGGGTTATCTCACTCCCCCTCCTAGAGGGTCCTACAAAATGAACCTCCACGTTGTACCCCAGGGTTCTCTTAATACCCTGGTTGCTAAACCAGATCTTGTGGACGTCATCAAGTGGATCCAGAAGTGTGACAATGCAGTCGAGAGGATTAAACGCGATCTCGCAGAAGGAAAGCCCTCACCCTTCACTATTGCTGAGGATGGCGCTTTGTACTTCAAAGACCGCCTAGTGGTACCAAGTAAGGAGAAAAACCATGATATGACTCAGGAGGTCATGAAGGAAGCACATGATACTCCGCTATCTATTCATCCTGGTAGTACCAAGATGTACCAAGACATTCGTCGAAGATTCTGGTGGTCTAACATGAAGCAAGACATTGCACGCTATGTCTCAGAATGTGACATTTGCCGTCGGATCAAAGCAGAACATCAAAGGCCTGCTGGAACTCTACAACCTATTTCTATTCCTGAATGGAAATGGGATCATGTTGAAATGGACTTCATTACTGGTTTTCCCAGATCGCAGAAAGGTAATGATGTTATTCTTGTCGTCATTGACCGGTTGTCCAAAGTTGCACATTTTCTGGTTGTCAAGGAAACTATTACTGCTAGTCAGATGGCAGATCTATACATGTCCAGAGTTGTTTCACTCCACAGTATTCCATTGGTGATTAGTTCAGACCGTGGTAGTTTATTCACCTCAAGATTCTGGACAAGTTTCCAGGAAGCTATGGGGACTCGTTTGTCCTTCAGCACCGCTTTTCACCCTCAATCCCAGGGACAAGTTGAAAGAGTCAATCAGATTCTCGAAGACATGCTTCGAGCTTGTGTTATCTCTTTCGACAAGAAATGGGAGGAATCTCTCCCGTATGCTGAGTTCTCCTACAACAATAGCTATCAAGCTAGTCTGAAGATGGCTCCTTTTGAAGTGCTATATGGACGTAAGTGTCGGACTCCTCTGAATTGGTCAGAAACTGGGGAACGTACACTTATCGGTCCGGATATAATCCAACATGCCGAAGATCAAGTCCGCATTATTCATGCAAATCTGAAGGCTGCTCAGTCTCGTCAGAAGAGTCAGTATGACCGTCATCACAAAGATATGGTCTATCAACCTGGCGAAAAGGCTTATCTTCGAGTCACGCCAATGAGAGGTACAAACCGATTTGGAATCAAGGGCAAGCTGGCTCCTCGTTATATTGGTCCTTTCACTGTTCTCGAAAGGCGTGGTAAAGTGGCATATCAATTGGAACTACCGCCAAACCTTTCTCAGGTTCACGATGTGTTCCATGTGTCGCAGCTTCGTCAATGCTTCAAGGATCCTATCCGAGCAGTGGATCATGATATGCTTGGGCTGCAACAAGACCTTTCTTACAAGGAGCAACCAGTCCGCATTCTCGATGAAACTGAACGTCGGACTCGTCAGAAGGTTACCAAGTTCTTCAAAGTGCAGTGGGCAAATCATTCTGAAGATGAAGCCACCTGGGAACGCGAAGATCATCTTCGTGCAGAATACCCCGGGCTCTTTCCTTCTACCTCTTAATTCTCGAGACGAGAATTCTTGTTAGTAGGGGAGAATTGTGACACCCTGGTTTTATGCTACAGTGATGATTGTAATTAAGCTACAGTAATGTCCAAATGATTAAGCTAATCTTTTCCTAAAGAGGGCTTGATCAAGTTTGAGTTCATTTTCCAATTCAAATTCCACTGAAAAAGGCTTGAATTTTAATGTGATAATTTAAGTCCTCAAACAGCATGGGAAAAATGTTGCACAATTGTGGAATAATCCAAAACAAATGTTGTTGAGGAAAACAACATCACCTTGATGTTGGTGTGGACCCCACCATCAAAACAGAATCATTTTTGCATTTAAAGTGCACTTTAAATTATGTGGATAATTACTACAGTTTCCAAAAATGGCCAAAATAAATGTGGCCCTACAAAATATTGCAAGATATTATTTGGACCAAGTCCCACAATTTTTCTGTGGAGAAATGTGCAGAAAAGAAATAAAACAGAAGCTGGAAAAAGAAACCAGAAAAAGAAAAAGGAAATAAAAAGAAAAAGTGCACTGTGCACTTAGGCCCAGTGGTTACAGTGTGGCCCAGCCCATCTCAACCGCTCCCCACCTGCCCCTTCGTCCTCCTCTGCGCGTGTCGCCGCGACCGTGGCCGCGCCGGCGCGCTCCGGCGAAATGGCGACACGGCGACGCCACAGGGGTGGCCGAGGGGATAAGGGAGACCCCTGTGCACTCCCTGGACATCCTCGCCATTCCCCCCCCCCCTCGCCTCGCTCGCTCTCCTCCCTCTCTCCCTCCTCCAGATCCATCGCGCCGTCGCCATGGCCGCCGGCTAGACGCGGCCACACACCCTCCCGTGCCTTGCCGAGGCGTCCACGAGCTCTGCCGCGACCTCCCCGTCCTCCTCGACCACGAGCCCGAGCCCCGGAGCCCCTACATCGCCCCCCACGCCGTCGTCTTCTTCCTCGGACCCGAAGATCGCCGCCGTCGATCTGCTTCACTCCGTCGCCGTCAAGCCGTCCTCACGCACGCTTTTCTCGGCTACGCCTCGCTGTGAGCCTCTCCTCCCTCCCCTGTCCCTTCTCCTGCGCGCTAGCTCGCCGTAGCGCCGTTGTCATCGCCGCCCGAAAGCGTCGCCGCCGTGGAGCTCGCCGCCGTTGCAACAGCCTCTGTCATGGCCGTCCGAGCGTGGGAACGCACTCAGCACCTTCCCGCGGTTCGAACGCGCCCCTCCGCAACGTTAGCCGTGCCCTCTAGCTCCGATCCCGACCACGGCCGAACACCGGCGTCCGCCGCGTTGTTCGCCGCCATCGCTGCACGCCGTCTCCGGCCACCGCACCACCACCACTCGACGCGGCATCGACTGCACGTTCGAACGCGCCTAGCAGCGCGCCAAACGGCCGCCTGTAGGCGATTTCCGACATGGGCAGTGGCCCTCCGCCGCGTTCTGGCGTCGCCGGTGTCGAGCCAACGGCCGCCGCCGACGTGGCTGGCCTGGGGCCACCCCTGTGTCACTGCCTGTGGGCCCCAGGGGCCCAGTCGACTGGGTTGACCCAGTCAACTGCTGACTGGGCACCCATTGTGCCACTGACGTGCGGGCCCCACCGCTTAATTAGTCTAATTAAAACAATTTTCTAAATAAACTTAATTAGTTAGTCTAATTACACATTGACATGTGGGGCCTGCCTACTAATTAACTTAGTTTAGTTTAAATTAAACTCTATTTAGCCCAGAGTCTATGACAGGTGGGACCCACTGGTCAGATTTGACTCTGGTCAGCCAGAGTTGACCTGCTGACGTCATGGTGATGTCATGATGACGTCATCATTTACTATTCTGGATAATTCGAATTTAAATAAATAATTAAATTCCAGAAAATCTTTAAAACTTTTGAAAATTAATAGAAAATAATACGTAACTCAGATGAAAAAACTTTATACATGAAAGCTGATCAGAAAAATCCCACGAATCCAAATATGCCATCCATTCATCTGTCACATGTTCCTATCATGATGAACATGGAACTTTTCCCTCCGGATCGTCTGTCTGATAAATCCAAAGACCCAGGAAATATCGTCAGATATTCTCCCGTTTCGTCTGCAACGCGTAGTACTGCGTTAGTGCATACCTAGCCCTGCATATTGCCATGTCATGCATCGTGTTGCATCTGTTTGCTTGTATTTATTGTTTCTTCCCCCTCTTCTCTCT
This sequence comes from Elymus sibiricus, assembly GCA_039707655.1. Classification (NCBI taxonomy): domain Eukaryota; kingdom Viridiplantae; phylum Streptophyta; class Magnoliopsida; order Poales; family Poaceae; genus Elymus; species Elymus sibiricus. Next base: position 325,251,447 of record CM077671.1, read on the forward strand.
GGTAGCCTCCGAGACTGACGCTGCTGCCGAGTACGACTACGCCCCTGAAGATCAGGCCTTTGCCGCAGAGCAGCAAGGCAAGCAAACCCCCCTTGAGCATTCCGATATCGCCTATTCCTTCCCTCTTATTCTTGCATTAGAATTTTGCTACTGTATTAGCTAGCTCCTATTCTGATGCATAGCTTGTTTTTGATAAACTGTTACTATACCTGCAATCATACCAACTGCTTAGTATAGGTTGATCAGTGAATCCCCTGTGACCCCCTTAGTCCCAGTTGCCCCTGCTTCTTCATCGACGACCCGGAGACTCTAAGACTCGGTCAACCGACCGACAAGCCAGGCCCCTCACATCACCGCACACCCTTAGTTGTACGACTCTGCAGCGCTACTATCGAGTACCGAGGGTGACACCTCGTGAAGTACTCATGATGCTAGCTCTGTAGTGTAGCTAGTCGGTCGTGGTTATCGAGGGTGATTGCTCCTTCACCACTCCCGACGATGTCTTTGTCGTGCAACCCCTCAAGTGTGGGACCCTCGAGGGTGATTCCTCTAGGTCCACCTTGACGGTTACATCGAGCGGGGCCCTTTGAGGGTGATTCCTCAGGTTCCATCTTGATGTTTTATACACACAGTTACTATGACCGGGTTATTGAAACATGTTGGTGATGGGTCGGCCCTGAGGGGTACCCGCGTGTTGATGATGATGAGGCGTGGAGTGGCGAGAGAGGCCTTTGCCACACATCCTCGAGACGGGGCGACGGACCGCACTTTATGGGTCGCGCTTTCCCCGCATTAATAAAATGCTAATGGGTTGGGTATTTGATCTGAGTTGGTCGTTGGCCTTATTGCACACCAAACCATCACGTGGGAAAGTTATGGGCACTCAGCGTCGTTGTATCAGCCGAAGCTCTTCGGACGTCAGCAATGGAGCGGCGCGTGACGGATTGGACTGGACGGTGCAGCTCTTGGACTGGAGTGTACTAGGTCTGTTTTCGGCCGCGTACGCATCGTGCAGGACCGCAAGGGCAAGTGGGCCCACGAACCTGCGCGCTTAGGATTTAGACCGGCGGGCTGGCCTCTTCGTTGAGCCTAGGTGGGGCGACGACGTGCTGCTATCCCGAGGCCGGGCATGACCCAGGAAAGTGTGTCCGGCCGGAGGTGATCAGGCATGTTGGAGATGTGGTGCACCCCTGCAGGGATGATTAATCTATTCGAATAGCCGTGTCCACGGTAACAGGATGACTTGGAGTTGTACCTTGACCTTATACAACTATAATTGTGACTTTAAATTAAAATGAATTGTGGCTCCGAGATTGCTTCCTCGCAGGGAGTCGAGGAAGGATCTCTGGGCGTGGTTACTTATTAAAATTGCTACAAAAATATGACTATATATGTGAGATACCAATCTGCACTCTTCTAATGCTGCAAGATGCTGAAGATGCTAGTCTTCGATAGGACTAGGTTTTCTCCCTAGTCTTGCTTTCTGCAGTCAGTCCAGATATAACCCCTCCCCTTGATAATGATGCATATTTAGTATAGTTCTGATGTCAGTCTTGCGAGTACTTTGGATGAGTACTCACAGCTGCTTTGCTTTCCCTTTCCCCCTCGATACGTTGCTGCATTCAGACGATGGAGCCCAGGAGATGGAGTACGCCGGAGGCGACTACTACACCACCGCTGGAGCCTACTATTACGTGGAGGCTGCCCCCGACGCTCAGGAGTAGTTAGGAGGTTCCCAGGCAGGAGGCCTCGCCTCTTTCGATCTGTGTTTATGTTTGTGCTAGCCTTCTTAAGGCAAAACTTGTCTAACTTATGTCTGTACTCAGATATATTTGCTTCCGCTGACTCGTGCTTGTCGAGCTTTGTATTCGAGCCCTCGAGGCCCCTGGCTTGTAATATGAAGCTGTATGACTTTAATTTGTGTCTTTTGTTGTGTTGTGATATCAATCAGTGAGTCCCTAATCTTGGTCGTACGCATTGTGTGTATGATTAGCGTACGGACGAGAATGGGGGCGTCACAAAGAGTATGGTGGTTGTGGAGAAGACAAAAAAAAAGGAGATAGTCTCACATCAACTAGGCGTATCAACGGGCTATGGAGATGCCCATCAATAGATATCAATGTGAGTGAGTAGGGATTGCCATGCAACGGATGCACTAGAGCTATAAGTGTATGAAAGCTCAAAAGAAACTAAGTGGGTGTGCATCCAACTTGCTTGCTCACAAAGACCTAGGGCAATTTGAGAAAGCCCATCATTGGAATATGCAAGCCAAGTTCTATAATGAAAAATTCCCACTAGTATATGAAAGTGACAACGTAGGAGACTCTCTATATGAAAAACATGGTGCTACTCTGAAGCACAAGTGTGGTAAAGGATAGTAGCATTGTCCCTTCTCTCTTTTCTCTCATTTTTTATTTTTTATTTTTTTCTCCTCTTTTTTTTGGTGGGCTTCTTTGGCCTCTTTTATTTTTCATAAAGTCCAGAGACTCATCCCAACTTGTGAGGGAATCATAGCTTCCATCATCCTTTCCTCACATGGGACAATGCTCTATAATGATGATCATCACACTTTTATTTACTTACAACTCAAGAATTACAACTCGATAATAGAACAAAATATGACTCTATATGAATGCCTCCGGCGGTGTACCGGGATGTGCAATGATCTAGCGTAGCAATGACATCAAAAAACGGACAAGCCATGAAAACATCATGCTAGCTATCTTACGATCATGCAAAACAATATGAAAATGATGGTGCGTGTCATAATAAACGGAACGGTGGAAGTTGCATGGCAATATATCTCGGAATGGATATGGAAATGCCATAATAGGTAGGTATGGTGGCTATTTTGAGGAAGAGAATATGGTGGGTTTAATGCACCGGCAAAAGTTGCGCAGTACTAGAGAGGCTAGCAATGGTGGAAGGGTGAGAGTGCGTATAATCCATGGACTCAACATTAGTCATAAAGAACTCACATACTTATTTCAAAAATTTATTAGTCATCGAAACAAGGTACTACACGCATGCTCCTAGGGGAAGGGTTGGTAGGAGTTAACCATCGCGCGATCCCGACCTCCACACAAAGGATGACAATCAATAAATAAATCATGCTCCGACTTCATCACATAACGGTTCACCATACGTGCATGCTACGGGAATCACAAACTTTAACACAAGTATTTCTACCAATCCACAATTACTCACTAGCATAACTCTAGTATCACCATCTTTATATCGCAAAACTATTGCAAGGAATCAAACATATCATATTCAGTGATCTACAAGTTTTATGTAGGATTTTATGACTAACCATGTGAATGACCAATTCCTGTTGAGTCTCTAAATAGATATAAGTGAAGCATGAGAGTTTAATTCTTTCTACAAAAGATATGCCCACGCTCTAACAAATATAAGTGAAGCAAAAGAGCATTCTACAAATGGCAGTTTTCTATGTGTAGAGAAACAGGCAATCCAAACTTCAAATGATATAAGTGAAGCACATGAAGCATTCTATAAAGCCATACTCAAAAGATATAAGTGAAGTGCATGAAGCATTCTATAAAGCCATACTCAAAAGATATAAGTGAAGTGCATGAAGCATTCTATAAATAGACCAAGGACTATCTCATACCAGCATGGTGCATTATTAAAAGAAAAATAAAAAGCACACGACGCTCCAAGATTTACGCATATCATGTGACGAATAAAAATATAGCTCCAAGTAAAATTACCGATGGTTGTTAGAAGAAAGAGGGGATGCCTTCCGGGGTATCCCCAAGCTTAGTTTCTTGGGAGTCCTTGAATATTACCTTGGGATGCCTCGGGCATCCCCAAGCTTGGTCTCTTTCCACTCCTTATTCCTTCATCCATCGTGATCTCATCCAAAACTTGAAAACTTCAATCACACAAAACTTAACAAAACCCTCGTGAGATACATTAGTATAATTAAACAAATCACCACTTTAAGTACTGTTGCAAACCCATTCATATTTTGTTTTTGCATTGTAACTACTGTATTATAACTTCTCTATGGCTTAAACCACCGTTAAAATCGATAGTTTCATCTAAACTAGCAAAACAATGCATCAAAAACAGAATATGTCTTAAACAGGATAGTCTGTAGTAATCTGAACATTTACTATACTTATGTAACTCTAAAAATTCTGAAAAATTAGGAAAAAATAAAAAAAAATCATAGCAGTACTGTGTAAAAATTTCAGAAACTTTTGACATTCCGGTAAAAAATTTAAATTCACGCACTACAGCCAAAGTTTCTGTTTTTGCACTGCACACACATAACAACCAATCTAATCATCCTAAAGGCAAATCTTGGCACATTATTTTATAATACAAGGGATTTATACAAGGGGATAATTATTTTTGTTGAAAATTTTCTGTAATTGAGATTCACAAAGTTTCCATGGGCATGAACAAAGTTCAAGGAGCTCCCCCACTTCAACGGTGCTCGTCCTTCTTACTTTCACTTCTCTTTTTGAAAAAGTTTTAGGTTCCCCTCTTTATTTTTTTGTTTTCAAACTATATAAAAGCACACGACAGAATAAAATGACTCTCTAAAACTTCCGGGTTGTCTCCCTGGCAGCACTTTCTTTAAAGCCATTAAGCTAGGCATAAAGTGCTCAAGTAACGGATCCACCCGGATCCCAAGGTATATCAAAGCCAATTTTAATTAACAATGATTTGTAATTTAGTATTGAGCACAAAGTAACATATATCATGCAATGACGAAGTCTAACTCTCTTACTATGCATCGGCATGTCATAAAAGAACAATTCATGCACACAAAGTAAAGGCCAATGCATAGTATAAACAGTTTCTTGCAATTTTATCGTATTGGAAACATAGAGAGGCGGAGATGAAGTTCCTCTCTCATAATAATTGCAAGTAGGAGCAGCAAGCACATGCATATTATATTTATCAAAATTATCATGTCCAATAGTAGAACGCAACCCATCAATATAATCCTTAATAAGCGCAAACTTCTCCGATATAGTGTAGTTGGGAGAATTCAAAAAGATAATAGGACTATCATGCGTGGGTGCAATAGAAACAATTTCATTCTTAACATAAGAAACTCTAGCAAGTTCATCTCCATAAGCATAATTCATATTGGCATCATGGCCACAAGCATAACAAGCATCAATTTCATCAAAAAGGGATATTTCAAACGAATCCAAGGGATCATAGCAATCATCATAGCATTCATCCTTCGGTGAACACGAAGGGAAATTAAACAATGTATGAGTTGAAGAGTTACTCTCATTAGAAGGTGGGCACGGGTAGCTAGTCCGCTCTTCCTCCTTTTGTTCTTCGCTCTCCTCGTCATCTTTTTCATCAAATGAGCTCACAGTGTCATCATTTTCTTCTTCCATAGTTTCCTGCAAAATATTAGTCTCCTCTTGGACAGCGGAGGAATCCTCAATATATGGCTTAACATAAGCATTAGAAGCATAGTTTTCATAGCAATATTTAAGTATGGCAAAACTTTTAGATTTTTAAAGAGTAGCATCATACTTTTCAATCAAAGAAGCAATTTCATAGGCACCCTTAAAAGCAACAAATTCTTCAATTTGCTCAATATCATAGTAATTATAAACACCCTTGGCATAAGAAGATACGATTCCATTATCCTTAAACTCACATTGATAGGGAAGGTGTTTTTTAGGGTCTTCAGAACAACAAGTAAAATCATAAATTTCGCATAATTTCCAAGCATAGCATTGCAAAGTATTAATATGATGCCATAAAAGATTCCCTTTTTGAGATAAGCGGTGTCGCACATAATAAGCATGCTCATTTAATGACTTGCCCTCAACTAAGCTAGTTGGGGTTTCAGCACGAGCACAAACGGATCGAAGATGATCCAAGTAAAAAGCTTCAACAGTGTGATAGATTTTGGGTGGTTCTTCAACCATTGGTGTAGTAGGTTCAACTATTTTTTTTGGTATTTCGTGTTCCATATCCATAACTAAACATAGAGAACAACATAGAACAGCAAATAAAATCTACTTAGTGATAAAGCAAACAAGCACACACGAGAATATTCACCCCACGCTATTGCTCCCCGGCAACGGCGCCAGAAAAAGGTCTTGATAACCCACAAGTATAGGGGATCAATTGTAGCCTTTCTCGATAAGTAAGAGTGTTGAACCCAACGAGGAGCTAAAGGTAGAACAAATATTCCCTCAAGTTCTATCGACCACCGATACAACTCTACGCACGCTTAACGTTCGCTTTACCTAGAACAAGTATGAAACTAGAAGTACTTTGTAGGTGTGATAGGATAGGTTTGCAAGATAATAAAGAGCACGTAAATAAAAACTAGGGGCTGCTTAGATAAAGAAACAACTAAGTTAGTCTTAGTAGAGAGCTTTTTGTCACAACAAAGTTATTTGTCCCTAGGCAATCGATAACTAGACCGGTAATCATTATTGCAATTTTATATGAGGGAGAGGCACAAGCTAACATACTTTCTCTACTTGGATCATATGCACTTATGATTGGAACTCTAGCAAGCATCCGCAACTACTAAAGATCATTAAGGTAAAACCCAACCATAGCATTATAAGGTATCAAGTTCTCTTTATTCCCATACGCAAACAATCTACTTACTCGGGTCTGTGCTTCTGTCACTCACGCCACCCACCATAAGCGAATCATGAACATATTGCAAACCCTACAGCGGGGATCCCTCACGCTTGCGCGACACGGAGAGCACCATAGGACAGCACCAATAATAAAACATGCAACTCAAACCAATCATGATCATCAATCTACCCATAGGACAAAACGGATCTACTCAAACATCATCGGATAGACATACATCATTGGGACATAATATACAGCGTTGAGCACCATGTTTAAGTAGAGATTACAGCGGGGAGAAGAGGTGTTGAACCACTGCATAGAGGGAGAGAGAGTTGGTGATGACGGGGGCGAAGTTGTTGGTGTAGATCGCCGTCACGATGATGGCCCCGGTGGCGTTCCGATGCCACCAGGAGAGAGGGGGAGAGAGCCCCCCTCCTTCTTCTTCTTCCTTGACCTCCCCCCTAGATGGGAGGAGGGTTTTCCCTCTGGTACTTGGCCTCCATGGCAGCGGAGGGGCGGGAGCCCCTCGGAGATTGGATCTCTCTCTCTGTTTCCTTCTGTTTCTGCCTTCCCAGATTCTGGCCTTTCACCGTTTCTTAAATTCCCGGAGATCCGTAACTCCGATTGGGCTGAAGTTTTAACACAATTTTTATCCAGATATTAGCTTTCTTGCGGCGAAAGAAGGGCACCAACCGCCTTACGGGGTGACCACAAGGGTCCAGGGCGCGCCCTACCCCCTAGGGCGCGCCCCTATGGCTTGTGGGCCCCTCGGGCATCGTCTCGCGTTGATTCTTTTTCCCAAAAATCACATATATTCCAAAAAAAATCTCTGTAAGTTTTTATCGCGTTTGGACTTCGTTTGGTATGGATATTCTGTGAAACAAAAAACATGCAACAAACAGGAACTGGCACTGGGCACTGGATCAATATGTTAGTCCCAAAAATAGTATAAAAAGTTGCCGAAAGTATATGAAAGTTGTAGAATATTGGCATGAAACAATCAAAAATTATAGATACGACGGATACGTATCAACCAACGCTTGCTCCTTCGTGGGAGGACCAATCTTCATCAACATCTTCACCAGCACCATCCCATCCCAAACCCTAGTTCATCTCTTGTATTCAATCTTTGTCTCAAAACCTCAGATTGGTACATGTGGGTTACTAGTAGCGTTGATTACATCTCGTAGTTGATGCTTGTTGGTTTACTTGGTGGAAGATATTATGTTCAGATCCTTGATCTCCATTATTACACCTCTGATCTTGAACAAGTTGATGATGTGTGAGTAGTTACTTTTGTTCCTTAGGACACGGGAGAACTCTTGTTATAAGTAATCATGTGAAGTTGGCATTCGTTCGATATTTTGATGATGTGTATGTTGTTGCTTCTCTTAGTGATGTCGTGTGAACGTCGACTACACGACACTTCACCATGTTATGGTCCTAAGGGAAGGCATTGTGGAGTAACAAGTAGATGATGGGTTGCGAGAGTGACAGAAGCTTAAACCCCAGTTTATGCGTTGCTTCATAAGGGGCTGATTTGGATCCACATGTTTTATGCTATGGTTAGATTTATCTTAATTCTTCTTTCGTAGTTGCGGACGCTTGCGAGAGGGAGTAATCATAAGTGGGTTTCTTGTTCAAGTAAGAACAACACCTTAGCACCGGTTCACTCACATATCAAATTATCAAAGTAACGAACACGAATCAACTCAACATGATGGACATGACTAGACAGAAATTCCCATGTGTCCTCGGGGGCACTTGCTTAATATAAGAGTACTTTCAGGCCTGTCCTATGCTATAAAAAGGATTGGTCTACCTTGCTGCACCTTTGCTACTATTGCTACTTGTCACTTGTTACGAATTATCTTGCTGCAAAACTATCTATCACTGTTACTCACAGCACTTGCAGAGAATATCTTGCTGACAACTGCTTATCATTTCCTTCTGCTCCTCGTTGGGTTCGACACTCTTACTTATCGAAAGGACTACGATTGATCCCCTATACTTGTGGGTCATCAAAGATGCGGTGACCTTTGTATTGAAGATCAATAAAGAGAGATAGCCATCTAGGTACTAACTACGGACCCGTAGGTCTGTAGGGAACTACTCACACATCACCATGGGATAAGCAAGGTTGATGTAGAGGCCCTCCATGATCGATCCCCCCTCCGGAAGGGCACCGGAACAGGGCTCCAGATGGGCACACGGCGGAACAGAGACTTGTGGCAGCGGAAAAAGTGTTTCTGAAGGCTCTCTATGGTTTCTGGAAAATATTAGAATTTATAGGCTAGAGAGAGGCATCGGGAGATGCCAGGGGAGCCAGTACACCTCAGGGCGCGACCATCCCCCTGGGCGCGCCCTGTTGTGTGGTCTCCTCCCGAAGCTTTCAGGTCTTCTTTTGGTCCAGAAAAAATCATAAAAAAGTTTCGGTGCAATTAGACTTCGTTTGGTACTGTAAACCTGAGAAGCCAAAAACATACAGAAAACAACAACTGGCACTGGGCACTGGGTTAATAGGTTAGTGCTCAAAAATAATATGAATTGATAAATAAATACCCAAAAAGCATCCTAGAATGATAATATTATAGCATGGAACAATTAAAAATTATAGATACGTTGGAGACGTATCAACCACCTATGCTCTCACTCACCCCTGCAGGTCCACAAGCTCCCGAACTGACTTAGTAGAGAGCATACCACGAATATTCCATCCTAAAAGTTTCATTGCACCCCACGGTCCTCTGCCGAGGAAGCCGCCGATACATTAGATTTATTGTTGTCAATGGGTTCGCTATCAATACCTGTCAACATCTTCCTTCTTGCATTTTTTGGGGGTGTTCCTGCTGATCCACTATGTAGTTCTCCCTCACTCTCGTCAAACTTAACAATTATATTTATCGTGTTACCAATAGGAACCAGTGCACCACTATTGTTATCTAGAGGCAGCCCCAATAGGTGTTCCTTGTGAGTAACATTATCAATTGCTGACCTCTTACCAAGAGTAGATGGGTCGCCCATAGTAGCATCATAGTTTGAGCCGTCCCCATCCAAGACTAATCCTTTTGTACTCGAGTCCCCATTAGTCTGCACCTCATCATGCAGCTTACTGTTTGCCTCATTCACTCTTACATCTTGTAAGCTCAGTTGTAGTTTATCCTTATTTCCCACGTTTTTTTCCAGTGACATCCACCTGGAAAGTTTGGTTAAATCTCCAGTTTGTTTGCACACTAGCTTCGCCACGGCCTCTACCTGGGCCGTTCCTCGCAAAAACATCTCCTCTACCTCTGCCATTAGAGTTAGCAGGGTCATGGTAATTTCCTTCATAACTTTCGCCTCTGCCTCGACCACCATTGTTGCGGCCTCTGCGGCCACCTCCTCTACCCCTTCTAGGAGCTCGGAGGAAAGGTCCCCATTCAAATTTACTCGCATCGTGCCCCCATGTACCGCATTCTTTGTACCAATGCCCCATCATACCGCAAGCATGACAGAAGGTAGGTAGTTTTTCAAATTTCACTAAATACTTTCTGTTTCTCCGCCCTTTGTAATGCCTACCACTTGGGTAAGTTTTTTGTTCACATCCAACTTGACTCTAGCGCGGATGAATTCGCCAGCAAAACCATTACGTAGGGTAACTTGAACTTCCTGGACCTTATTGCTCCTAAGAACACCATCAGACAGGCTATGAATTTGGCACCACGTCTCCATCTTGTCTAGCTTGACCTTTCCTGGATTGGAGAAACCATCATATTATGCCAGAATTAGGGCATATCCTTTAAAGTCCCATGGCCCCTGATCTACTAACTTGTTCCGGTCTGCAAGGCAATTAAACTGGATGGGAAAAAATTGCACCGATCCTCCTCCACACTACCTGATGGGCGGGGTTCCATGCTTCCCTCATGTCTGCGATCAAAGCAATGTGGTTGTAGGTATCAGTTGTAAGCAAGCAGCCCTGAGCTAGCCACTTCGACTTGATCTCCTCAACATCGAGCTTTTCTTCCCAGATCATCAGCCTCATCCTCCTATAGCGTCAATCTTTCCAACAAATTACATGTCTCTCACACCCCTGCATCCTGGTTCCCGTTGCTTTCCTGCGTCGCCGACATGGTCGAGTCGCCGATAAGATTCAGAAACAAAAGAAAACCCCGTAACCCTAGCTGCCACCGCCTCACCTCCAAGGCCGGGAAGACCCACAAGGGATCCCCTTAATCAGCCCGAGAGGGAGAGGGGAAGCATGCGAGAGAGAAGGGGGACTTGAGAAACGGCAGGAGTGCCTGCCGGCCGCAACTCACGACGGCGCGCCGTTAGAGGACTAGAGAACCCTAGTCACAAGGGACAAGGGGGGAAATGAAGAGTTGTCTGGCGATCGACTAGCGCGGCGGCCTTACACGATCCGTTGGATACTTTGTTCGCTCCTCCTGATCTGGTACTTGTAGTCAGTATCGCTTGGCGTAGTGCACAGGCAGGCTTGGCCCATGCGCTAGTCAAAGGGGCAGACCCAAGTAGGCTCCTAATATCCCTCCTTCTTGAAATTCGGTTTGACCCCAAGCCGACTACTGCCAATCACCCGGGTCCCAGGGCACCCGATGTTTCTAGACATGATCGGAGTCGCGGTTGAAGCCGAGGTAATGCTCATGACCCATGAAGCATTGCGTGAAGACGACGATGACAATGATGATTCCCCTCCCTTCTTGAAAATGATCTTGATTGTAGCCTGCAAAGAATATCATACCACTCATGGCCGGTGCTCCCTTGCTAATTATATACACCATTATAATCGCAGATGGCTGTAAATGAGATGATGGCACAAAACCAGGGTTGTTTCCTCCCTGAAAATGTTCTTTGTGGCAGCCAGAAGAGAACTGCATTGCATTCACCACATGTTGGCCATCATGAAACTGCATTGCATTCACCACATGTTGGCCATCATGAAACATTAATCGGCATTGAGTAATGTCTCCCCATGAGTTTTTCGTGGCTCTTCTTGTCATGGCAGTGTCGACCACAACCATGTCATGACGGTGTAGTCCTCGTCCACGGGTTTCGCTATAGACATACGACAAGGTGAAACTATGAAAAAAGCAGATCTGGACGATGGGAGTAGAAAGGAAGAAGACGATGACGAAAGAGGAGGGAGAAATAAGATGAGGCGTCCGCGGTCTGCGCAACAAAAACATTAATGTTAGATAACTTGGCTTTCCGATTTGTTGCCTATGCGCAACAATAAATTGACAGAAACCGGTCCAGTGGAATTGGCACAAGTTTTAAGAGAAAAAACTTACTGCGCAAACCAAGTTTCATCACGAAAGATATCACTATCATGCAAGAGAAAAGATGTCAGCGATGAAAATGAAATCAATTCACTTTGAAGAACAAATTTGGAATCATATATGGTAGGGCAAAAATCATAACTATGACATCGAAGTGTTGCCACAAATAAATATTTGACAGTACACACATGCAAGTATTGAAGAATAAAAGAATGCATATTTAAAGCAAGACAACAGAAAAGGTTGGGAAAATAACTGTAGCAATTTTGCACAGAAAGAACGATGACTAAAACAAACACATAAGAAAACACGAACGGATGAACAAAGACGACGTTAACAAACACATTGGACAGAAGGGAAAGCAAGATGAAAGAAGAGGAGAAACAGAACTGAAATATCATAAGAACAAGACAAGGAAGAAGGATGAAGAAGATAACCAACATAAAGAAGAGGAGAATCAGAACTGAAAATAACATAAAAACAACGCAAGGACGAAGGAAGAAGAAGATGAACGGTGCTAGAAAGTCGTAGAGCAGGGTTCGTAACAGAAACGGGATTTAGGATACATACAAGTAAACATGTGTATTTGTATAAAATAAACATGTATGTTGTTTCGTATTTAGAGAGTTAACAATTTTCATCCATTTTTCAACCATTTTGTCTCCAAAGATGTGCACGGATCACGGCGCAGATAGACGGCACGAGGCGTTTCGGCAGGTGCGTGTCCCTGTGAATTTTCGTCATTTCAAGAGAAAAAAACACTTGTGCTGCCATGTAAACTACCGTAGGTCGCCAAGAAAAGCCATCTCATTCACACTGTGTGAATTTAATAAAAGGTTCTCCTACTTTCAACTTGGACACTTCCATTTTAATAAAAAGTTCTAAAAGTTCTCCTACTTTCAACTTGAACACTTTCAGTTTAATAAAAAGATCTCCTACTTTCAACTTGGTCACTTTCGTTTTAATAAAAGGTCTTCTAGTTTCAACTTGGACACTTTCGTTTTAATTAAAAGGTCTCCTGCTTCCACTTTGGACATTGTCATCATAGATATATGAACTCCCGGAATGATTCTTCTGGATCTGGTTCCCGAACTAACTTCGGAATTCAAATATTCAGCTAAGTACTTAAAACCTCTGTGCTCCCTTCGTTCCTAAATATAAGTCTTTGTAGAGATTCCACTATTGGACTACATACGGATGTATATAGACATATTTTAGAGTGTAGATTTACTCATTTTGCTCCGTATGTAGTCCCCTATTGAAATGTCTAAAAAAAACTTATATTTAGGAACGGAGGTAGTATCTACTACAGAAAATTGGACCATTCCGTGGCTATTAGATGCAGGCTCACATGGATTGGGGATAAAGCACCGATGCATGCTGCCCACCCGACATGAGAATTTCCAAAGTATAAGCTGATTACTGTGCGTCTTGCTTAAGTGCTTCCTGTAACCACTCGTAATTGCTGATTTTTGGACACTGATTTTGCATATTTCTTAGTGGCAAACTGATTTTGGATTTTAAGGGAACAAATGAATTACTTTAGCACATTAGGTTTCTAACGTCTTATAGTTTGTTTTCTTATGAAGCATGTTTTGCCTCCTGTTACTCGATGTTGCTTCAGAAACTATTGAGTTTATTTCGATTTAAATCATGGTAATAAAAATCGCTTCAATTCAACTGATATATGCTTAGTCAGTTTCTGTGACATGATTCAGCTTTCATTACATCAAGTTTCTTAGTATCTACATATGGGCTTCTATTACACTTCCAAAATGAGGTTGCCCCCGCCCCCACCGCTTCCCCCGCCGCCCTCCTCTCGAGACAGGCGTGGGGGGGCCTCCGCCGCCCTCCCCTGCACCGCCGTCATTGGAGAGCTGGTCGGCAAAGCCGCGTTGGACCCCAGGAAGGTGGCGATAAGGAAGATATGGTCCCTTGCGCTCCCCATCCCGCACCCTCACCATGCGGCGGCTGCCTCTTGCTGGTCTGGCGAGGCTGCAGTGCACAATGGCCGTGCTGCTCGGCCGGATCCGGTTCCTCCCCGACTGCCTTCCCCCGTGCGGCTCCGGGCTCGCTGCGCCTCTCCCATCCCCGAGGTCTATCATCGGCTGTCGCGGACGCTACCCACTCACCCCCCCCCCCCCCCCCCCCCCCACCCCGCACGTGCGCAACCCTAGGATCCTACACAGCGCTTCTCAAGCGCTCCTCCACGGCTATTGCTTGAGCCTGCAGGTCTGGCGGCAGATCCGGCGTTCCTAACCGTAGCCATGGGCGCTATTCCCTGCAGACATCCCCAACCCCGCGGCGGTGCGACCTGGCCATTGTTGGTGGTGCTGTCTGCCGTGTGCGGGGCGTAGGACATGCGACTGGTTGCGGGGTTGCCGTGTGCGTGTGCAAGGAGTCGGTGTTGCATATGTGGTCGTGGCAGACATGGAGCATCTCGGCGCGGGTTCTTGCTGACGTTGTTTCGGCCCCGACTACCTCCTTTGCTAGATCCAATGCTCGTGGGTCCAGAGGTGGTACCACCTTCCGACGGCAGGTGCAGCCCCGCCAGCCCCCTCTTGACATGGTGGTTCCGACTAGCGTTGGCTTCCTCATCTTCGATTCCAGATTCGGAGGCAATGGTATTGTTCAGCTTCACGCAAGGGAGAGATCCATGCTCGGCTTGCTGCTGCTGGTTGCGGCGGCGCCCGCGGGTGTCGTTTCCTTCTTGGATGCGTTGCCAAGGCCTTCAACTGCACCCCTCTGCGAGCTCAAGGGAAACCCCATGTCTGGTTCCTCCGGACCGGATGGAGATGGCGTCTCGGCGTCGTCTTCCTTCTTGAAGACGCTATCTTGCTCGCTCGCGGTGTCCATAGTATTGGTGCGGGCGATGTTGGTATTCTTACTGGTTCGACATTGCTGCTCTTGGTTCGGACTTGGTAAGTTTAGTTGTGATGTATACTCTATTCGGGCCGAGCATCCCTTGTCTCTCTGCTCCAAGCATCATGTTCACGCCTGCATGCGCTCGTGTTAAGTGTTGTACCCCTCATTCTGCTCATTCTATTCCTTTTATCAATGAAAACATATGCAAACTTTGCGTATTCACGAAAATATTACACTACCAAAACAATACTTTGTTATGCTTCGATCTTGCGATCTTGAATGCATTATGTCTCCTAGTACCTCATCATATGCTTCCTTGTATCACAATAGTACAATTTTGCTTCAACCTAATATTCCAATTTTGAATAGAAAAATCCACATGCTTCATGACATCGTGCAGAATGATTCAAATCATGGAAGCATCCACATGGTTCAGTTAAACATAGCCAATGTCTAAAGTCTAGAGGTAGAATTAGCCATGGCCGATGTCATCCTCTTCCTCTGATGGATGCATTGGCCATTCCGTGAAGCAATAGCTTGAAGCTGCCACTTGGTCATGCACGTCAAAGATGCGTTAGCCGACCGTGCTGATCAACTCGGTGAGACATGTGATCGATCACTCAAGCCAAAACAACCACATCGACGAGCGGCCGCATGGCTTGCACCCGCGACTAAAATGCTCGATGAGCGGAGCATGTCCGTAGAGGGACAACGTCAGAGCCGACGCCGCAAGTAGTGAGCGCCGGGTGACACCGATAAGGAATCGCAGAGGGAGGGCAACGATGTATGGTAGGTCCTCAAATTTGGAAAATGCGGGCATTCATCTATTATGAATTCTCCCTCTACAAGCAAACGTGTTCCGTCAGCATGTCTCACTCAAGGCTACCTCAGCCAGAGATGTTGGCTATCTCTTTTATGCTCAATTAATTCGGAAGTGCTCCTAGATGGAATTTATCACATGAAAAAAAGACATCAACTCCTAGAATGATTCTTCTGGATCTCCCACAACGGTAACAATGCCAGAAGAAATCCTCGATGGTGACATGACCGTTAAACAAGTTTCAATCAAGGCGCTATAAAATCAAAGGTTTGTTCCCGAACTAACTCCTCAATTCGTCTGCAGAATTTTCTCCTAGTCTGGCAACTACTGCTATTCATCCATTTAATTGTAGCCCCAGAGTAACACCATGGTCAGCTAGGAGCTGAGGAGCTAGCCTACGTCCACACCCTACCCGTTCACCGGCAGCGACAATGATGACGCTGGGGTATTCTCGGTTTCTTCTTTCTGGTTATATTTTCCTCAGCCTTTTAGGGATTTGGGTGCTAGCGGCAGGCCAGCTTCCGGGCTGCCCGGCGAAGTGCGGCAACGTCGACATCCCGTTCCCGTTCGGCATCGGCGAGCAGTGCGCGTTGCACAACGGCTTTAACCTCAACTGCACGACCGTCGGAGGCGTCAAGAAGCCTTTTGCGGGGACTGTCGAGGTGACGAAGATCTCCTTGCCTAACGGCACGGCCACGATGAATACCACGGGGATCTCGTGGCAGTGCTATGACCGAGCCACTGGCACTATGGAATACCGAAATGGATGGTTGAAACTCACCGACACACCTTTCTGGATATCGGAGGTGGATAATACAATTATCGTCATCGGGTGCAATACCCTCGCTTATATGATGAGCTCTACTGTAAGTACTTCGGCTTCTTATACTGAATTGATCCGGGTGAAAATGTTTTGAAAGCCAGTTTTTTTAATTAATTTCAAGGTTTAAAACCTGCCCAAAACAACTAACTGTTTTAGTTCATTACATATTCATTATCAGACAACAAGTGCGTTTCGAAAAAAAAATATCAGACAACAAGCCAAATGGATGTGTGCATCGCTCCATGCAGAGACGGGGATAATCCTCCTTTTCGAAAAATAAACACAACAAGCCAAATGACATGTTCTTTTAATTAAAAGCTTTCATTACTCAAACATGGTCATTACAGTCCTGTTGACATAAGATGTCAGTCTCATCAGGGGCAAAACGTAGGCAAAAGCCAAATGACATGCTAACTTAACAAAACAAAAACTTAACAAAACACTAAAACTTCTACTCCCTCCTTTCCAAAATAAGTGGCGTGGTTACCACGACACTTATTTTGAAACAAATGAAGTACGTGGTGTAATTATAGAGTTTATCTCTGTTGTACGAGCTTGTAGATACTCATCCTAGCCACCGATCCCACCCGGTGGACAGCCGACTTCGAGAAGGCTCTGTTGGTCTTTGGCAAGTATGAAATGTCCACGTTGTGTAGGTAGCTTCCATGTCTTCAGTCTCTAAGCCTCGTGTAGAGCTTGAAGCTCTTTCACCGTCGTAAGCAACAAAGCCCCCCAAAAAATTATTGATTAACTCTCATGTTAGTCTTATTGTATTCCAATAGTTCCTGATGTAGGTCAGGATCATGTCCCAAATTCTTTCATGCAACTTCTTGTTAAACACCATTTCATTCGGGCTAATGATGGCTCATTTAGAACTTCCACCGTTATAATATTATAAATAAAATAAAAACATAAAACATGATTTCTTACTAGCCTCCATTTCGAAATACATGAGGTTATACGTTTGTTGTAAGTCAAACTTCTTTGAGTTTGACCATATATAACCAATTCATCTACGATATGTGGCATATATATGAAGAGGGGGAGTACGTACTCTCAGGAGTACATAACCAGATACTTTACCTAGGTGGTTTTTCATTAATGCTTCGTGGGTCCTAGCCCATTAAATTGTGCATGCAAGATTTCCATATGTGATATTCTTTTCCTATTTCAAAATTAGCACGTATGCATTTGTTTTCAAACAATGCATGCATGCACAACTTCCCTTGCATGCATGATCATCATTTGATTATTTCTAAATAATAGTATGTAGCTTAACACCTACACATGCCGAGGATATGATACCTACAAATGATATACCCAAGGTACGACATAAAGAAATGACATATCCAAGAAATATATGTCCCAAAAATGATATTCCCCAAGATAATAATTAAAGTGTGACATACTCGGAAACTATATAGCCAGAATCAATATACTCAAATGTGACATATCCCGAATTTTGTGAGTATGGACTATAGTTCCAAAATACTTCAAAGGTAGATACACATACCCAAGACATTAGAACGTGCATACATATACTATGCATGAGGACTGTAAATGCATACCCCATAAAATGTAGTACAATTGTATTTTTTACAGAAAAATTAGTACGGTTGTATGTATATATATACCCTCAAAGGAGTTTCCATTCTTCATACGAGAAAATAAATTAAGGAGAATTAATTGCATGTATCCCTTTCCTACGTAGCGCATAATACCAAGGAATCTAAATCATACATTTATTGGTACTTACCAATTACTTCCATATCATGCATATATGGAAGGCGCCTCATACTCCCACCCGTTGCAATTTGCATGCATCAATCTAAGATACCAAACCTTTTTTTCCTTTATGGATGTTGGTATTTATTTTAAGCATTTGACCGTAGAACAATCGTTCTATGGCATTTTCATATTATTAAAACATGTATGTACAAGCAATGCATAAAAATAATAATACAAAACAGTCATCCAAATCCCTGATGATAGTATATTTTTAATAAAATTTGGTCAAATGTAAAGATGTTTGGCTTAGGAGAAATTTAGAACTTCGTGTATTTTGGAATAGATAACTAGTGTAATATAAGTTTGATTCAAGACATCACATATTATATTTTCCGCGTGCAGTATGTAATAGGTTGCTCGTCCACATGCAAGGGCGACCGCCCGCAGAATGACACATGTTCTGGTGCCGGCTGCTGCCAAGCCAATGTCCCGAAAGACATACAGTATTATAATGGCTATTTCAACGAAAACTACAACACCACAGAAATTTGGCAAGAGGGCAGCCCCTGCAGCTACGTAACAGTGATGGAAAAAGCAGCTTTCAACTTCAAAACTACCTATGTCAACTCCACAGTGTTTTATAAGACATACAACGGTACAGTTCCCGTTGTCCTGAACTGGAAAATAGCACTACAGACTTGCAAGGAAGTTAAGAAAGAGAGTTCCTACGCATGTGTCAGCAGCCACAGTGTGTGTGTTGATTCCACCACCCACAAGCCAGGTTATCGCTGCAACTGCTCTGATGGGTACGAAGGCAACCCTTACCTCGCCGGTGGATGCCAAGGTTCCTCCACTTTTGCTATTCCTTGTGCATTGACATATGATCTCACATAAGAATGAATTGTATACACTGTTTAGCAACTCTAAGTACAAACAATTGTTTGATTCCAGATATCGATGAGTGCCGGCGCCCTGCCAATCCTTGCGGCGATGGTATATGCACGAACACGCAGGGAAACTACAGCTGCTCATGCCACCCAGGGAATTATATGACAAATGGCGTTTGTGTGCCAATTCAGAAAAAGCCCTCCCGTTTTCAGGCGACGCCTGTTATAGGTAACTGAGCACTGAAATAACATCACTTGTGGGCGATTGTAAACCCTCTGTAGCTGTAGTTATTCTCTTATTTTTCCTTCAGGAGCAAGTCCTGTTTGGCCAAATTTCTAACATCTCCAATCACGGGTATGATCAGTTTTTTTTTTACCAATCAAACATTTTAAAAGTGTGACCATCACTGTTGAAGATTTTACTAAAATTGGACAACATAAAATCTAAAGTACTAGGTTCACTATTGAATATGCTGTTATAAATTTATAATGCATGATTGTTTTTTAATTGAAAACAACATACTTTCATACAAAGTGATGGTCAAACTTTTGCATTGGAAATTGTGTCTATGTTCAAAAAGATATACTACATGTGTAATTGGTGGAAGAATTTGGTGTGTTTTTTTTTCTCTTTCCCTTCAACATAATACTTTTAAGTGGCCACTACACATGGAAATTAATTCCTTTCGAACAAATACCTTATGCAGGTGCAAGTGTGGGACTTGTTGTCTTTGTGATTGTTGTAGCCTGTGCATGCTTGATCCAAGAGAGAAGAAAGCTACGGAATATGAAACTGGCCTACTTTCGGAAGCACGGTGGTACAATGTTATTTGAAGAGATGAAGTCACAGCAAGGTGCCGATGCATTCAAGATCTTCTCAGAGGAAGAATTGCAGCAAGCCACTAACAGGTTTAGTGAAGAACAAGTCATTGGTCGGGGAGGCCATGGAACTGTATACAAGGGGCTTCTCAAGAGTAATGTTGAAGTAGCAGTTAAGAGATGCATGACGATTGATGAGCAACACAAGAAAGAATTCGGCAAAGAAATGTTGATACTAGCCCAGATCAACCACAGAAATGTCGTGAAGCTCCTCGGGTGTTGCCTGGAGGTGGAAGTCCCCATGCTCGTGTACGAGTTCGTCCCAAATGGCACGCTCTTTGACCTCATCCACGGCAACCATGGCTGGCACATCTCCTTGGCCACTCGCTTGGGCATCGCGCACGACTCTGCCGAGGCACTCTCCTACCTTCATTCAGGGGCTTCGACTCCAATCCTCCATGGTGATGTTAAATCTTCCAACATTCTTCTCGACGATAACCACAAAGCTAAAGTCTCCGACTTTGGCGCCTCCATCCTTGCACCAACCGACGAGTCCCAGTTTGTCACACTTGTGCAAGGAACTTGTGGGTACCTCGACCCGGAATACATGCAAACATGTCAGCTGACAGACAAGAGTGACGTGTACAGCTTTGGTGTTGTTCTTCTGGAGCTGCTCACATGCAAGAAGCCATTTAATCTCGATGCCCTTGGGCAGGAGAAGAGCCTATCAATGATGTTTATGTCTGCGATGAAGGAGAATAGGCTTGAGGTTATCTTGGATGACGGGATCAAGGACGAGGACAACATGGAGATTATTGAGGAGATCGCGGAGCTGGCAAAGCATTGTTTGGAGATGTCCGGTGATAACAGGCCATCAATGAAGGAAGTTGCAGAGAAGCTCGATAGGCTGAGGAAGGTTATGCATCATCCATGGGTGCAACAGAACCCTGAAGAGATGGAAAGCTTACTTGGGGAACCCTCGGCAATGGTCCACTCGACGATTGTCAGTGATCAATATTTCAGCATCGAGAAGAAAGCTGTGACAAGTCTGCAATCAGGGCGTTGAGTAAATCACACCTAATTGTTTTGTTTCAAAATAAATAATCAATTTGTATGTGTTTGTTATTTATTTCTCATTAACTGTTTCAACTGTACTTTCATCGTAATATAACTGCATATTATCTTGGACATCAGACGCTAAATGTATAATTGACATTTTTTATTTAATCTAATGTACATAAATGTTTTTGCATTACCACGTTTTTCATCTATACTAGTCTTTAACAAGATATTAATCATCGGTGATTCATGGCCAATCGTCTTTTTAGGGCATCTTCAATAGTTGTAAAATAGTTGTTGGTAGATTTTGCCACATATTATTTTTCTCACACGGCAGGAACTTCATGCGTGTGCCATGTGAAATCCAACTTTCCCAACTTCATCCATGCAGCATGAAATCAAATTTTCCATGAGAAATGCTCCCTCCGTAAAGATATATAAGAGTGTTTAGATAGTGATCTAAACGCTCTTATATTTGTTTACGGAGGAAGTACAAAATACCGTGGAAGTCCAGGGGAAGACCGAACCCCCAGGGTACAAAAGAAACTGGGTGACTCTAAACTAATATAGGACATTTTAGAGACTTGTCCTATATTAGTTTACAGAGGGAGTACCCAATAATTAGATCAGTTTGTGTTTACAAACATTCAGTGATGTGCAATCAGCCAAGATCTTACCACTACAGCAAGTCAAAGGCCTTAACACTACAGAGAGTTAAGGGTGATGCGTGAAATATGGAATAAGCTGGATTGAATGAGAGCAAAACAGCAAACCACAGTAGCTTCTGCGTTGACCGACGATATTACAATCACAAATGGCTAAGTAAAATTCAGACAGAACCGGAAGACTATTTGCAGGTAATGTGTTATGACCGGGGTAACTTATACCCGTAGGAGGCCCACTGGGCAGGTTTAGTTAGGGGCTTGGCCCACAAGTTATCTTATTTTTATTAGCATCGTGGTTATATAAACAAGCCGTAAAACTCTTTTGGAGATTAAGCAATAAGACAATTCTATTGCCCAGCTCCCAGAGGAGCCGGAACCCCCAAAACCCTAGCCGCCTCCTGTCACCACCGCCGCCTCCTCCCACGCGCACGACGGCGCCCAGCCACCGGCGGCCGCGTGCTCGTCCGCGTCCAACTCCCTCCTTCCCCTACAACCTCCGTCCAAGACCTGGTAGAGCCCTAGCTCCTACCACCTTGGTATCAGTTAGCTCAGCCTCGATCATGTCTTCACCGCCGCCAACCCCGTCCCTCCCGCTGCCGACCTCCACCACCGCGCCGCTGTCCATCCCCACCGTGCCGCCGCCCTCTCCATCCGCGCCGCTGGTTCCCACCTCCGGCGCACCCACCACCCAGCTGCCGGCGCCCTCCACCGCGCCGCCCGCCGCCGTCTACACCCCGGAGGAGGTCACCGGGGTCCTCCACGACCTCGTCACAGCAGTCCAAGGGATCCGGCTGTACTTGGCCAGTCCCTACGGGCCACCGCCACCCCAGCCGCCGGCCGCCGCCACCGGTCCGCCGGCCCTGCCGTGGTACTCGCCGCACACAGCGACTTCCGCGGCGTTCGCTGGGCCGCTGCAGCTGCAGCCGCCGCCCGCCACCATCCTGCAGTGGCCGCAATGGCCGTCGCCGGCCCTCGCGGCGCCCCCCGCGCCGATCGCCTCCATGCAGCAGCCGCTGCCGCTGCAGGCCCCTCCACAGCGCAGCACCGGGCCGGCCCCGACCACGCCGGGAGGCATTCCGATCCAGCAGGTCCGTTTCCCACCGTCGCCATCACCGCTCCCGGCCTGGCTGTCCGGGTCATCGCCGCAGCCGGTCTACACTACGGCCGGGGACCAGCCGGCGCCCACCCTATCGTACGGCGATCCGTCCGGCTCCGCGGGTCCCTACGCGGGCCGCGCCGACCCGTCGCTCCATGGGGGACCCCCGGTCCCCACCGACCAGGCGCCACCATCCTCGCTGCTCCGCACCACCGAGCCGTTCGGCCACGACGGTCATACCCAGACGCCGCCACGATTCGCCAAGATCGACTTCGCCACCTACGACGGGACTGAGGACCCCCTCAACTGGCTCAACCAGTGCGAGCAGTTCTTCCGCGGGCAACGCACACTCGCGTCGGACCGCACCTGGCTCGCCTCTTACCACCTCCGGGGCGCCGCACAGACGTGGTATTACGCCCTCGAGCAGGACGAGGGCGGCATGCCCCCTTGGGAGCACTTTCGCGAGCTCTGCCTCCTTCGCTTCGGGCCGCCGATCCACGGGAGCCGACTGGCGGAGCTCGGCCGCCTTCCCTTCACCTCCACAGTGCAGGATTTCGCCGACCGTTTCCAGGCCCTGGCATGCCACGCGCCGGGTGTGACGGCGCAGCAGCGGGCCGAGCTCTTCGTCGGCGGTCTTCCGGATCACATCCGCGTGGACGTGGAGCTGCGGGGACCCCAGGACCTCCAGACGGCCATGTACTACGCTCGCGCCTTCGAGCGTCGCGCGCAGGCCTTGCAGCAGGCGACGTCGGCGCGAGGTGGCCGACAGGCCGCCAGACCGCCCCCTACAGCACTTGTGCCGGGCCGGATGCCCCAGGCCGCTCCAGCGGCGTCCGTTCCGGCCGCGACGCGGCCCTTCCGTCGGCTCTCTCAGGCCGAGCAGCTCGAGCGACGTCGCCAGGGGCTTTGCTATAACTGCGATGCGCCCTACGTGCCGGGCCACGTCTGCCCGCGCCTCTTCTACTTGGAGACGGCCGACTACGTCGAGGAGGACACACCCGCCGACGGGCTCGACGAGTTGCCACCACCAGCGGCGGCGGAGGCCGCCTCCGCGCCCGCTCCGGTGACGGCGCTCGTGGTCTCGCTCCATGCGCTTGCCGGCATCCGCGACGAGCGGACTATGCTGTTGCCGGTGACGATTCACGGCGAGCGCCTGGTGGCCCTCCTGGATACGGGCTCCACGCATAACTTCCTGCCCGAGGCTACCATGCGCCGCTTAGCGCTTCTGCCGACGGGCGGGGAGCAACTCCGGGTCACGGTGGCTAACGGCGACCGCCTCCGGTGCCATGGGCTGGCGCGGAACGTGCCCATCACCATCGGCGACGAGCACTTCACCATCACGTGCGCCAGCATCGACTTGGGCTGCTTCGACTTCATCCTCGGCGTCGACTTCTTGCGGACTCTCGGACCCATCCTCTGGGACTTCGACGCCCTGACGATGACCTTCTGGCGTCTCGGCCACCGCGTCCGGTGGGAGGGCGTTGGGGGCGCCTCACCAGCGACGCCGCAGCTTCAGCTGGCCGCGACCGCCACCAAGCCCGAGCACCCACTGTTGGATCACCTCCTGCAGCAGCACGGCGACCTCTTTGACGAGCCTCAGGGCCTTCCGCCAGCCCGGGTGTATGATCACCGCATTCATCTCCTGCCGGGCACGACGCCGGTTGCCGTGCGGCCCTACCGCTATCCCCAGCTGCAGAAGGACGAGTTGGAGCGGCAGTGTGCGCTCATGCTCGCCTTGGGCATCATCCGGATCTCCACGTCGCCGTTTTCGGCGCCGGTCCTCCTCGTCCACAAGTCGGACGGCACGTGGCGCTTCTGCATCGACTACCGCGCCCTTAATGCCATGACGCTCAAGGACAAGTTTCCTATTCCGGTGGTCGACGAGCTCCTGGACGAGCTACATGGGGCGCGCTTCTTCACCAAGCTCGACCTCCGGTCGGGCTACCACCAGGTGCGGATGCACCCGGATGATGTCGCCAAGATGGCGTTTCGGACTCATCATGGCCACTTTGAGTTCTTGGTGATGCCTTTTGGCCTCTCCAACGCCCCGGCGACCTTCCAGGCTTTGATGAACGACGTCCTCCGCCCCTACTTGCGCCGGTTTGTGCTCGTTTTCTTTGATGATATTCTTATCTACAGCGCCTCGTGGGCAGAGCACCTTCAGCACGTCGCCATCGTCTTCAACGAGCTTCGAGCGCACCATCTTCATCTTAAGCGCTCGAAGTGCTCGTTTGGGACGCCTTCAGTCGCCTACCTCGGCCACGTCATCTCGGCCTAGGGGGTTGCTATGGACGCCGACAAGGTGGCGGCCGTCGCGGCCTGGCCGACACCCCACTCACCGCGGGCTCTTCGCGGCTTCCTAGGCCTCGCGGGGTACTACCGGAAATTTATCCGGGAGTTCGGCCTCATCGCGTCCCCACTCACGCGCCTGCTGCGTCGCGACGCCTTTGCCTGGGATGAGGAGGCGACAGCAGCGTTCGAGGCCCTCAAGGGGGCCCTCACGACGGGCCCCGTTCTTCAGATGTCCGACTTCGACCGCCCGTTCGTCGTGGACTGCGACGCCTCCGGTGCAGGGTTCGGCGCCGTCCTTCATCAGGGCGATGGACCCCTCGCCTTCTTCAGCAGGCCCTTCGCCGCGCGCCATCTTAAGCTCGCGGCTTATGAGCGGGAGCTCATTGGCTTGGTGCAGGCGGTGCGCCATTGGCGGCCCTATCTTTGGGGCCGGTCGTTCCGGATTCGTACGGATCACTACAGCCTCAAGTTCTTATTGGACCAGAGGATGTCTACCGTGCCGCGGCATTAGTGGATCAGCAAGCTCTTTGGCTTCGACTTCACCGTCGAGTATCGTCCGGGCCGCCTTAACACCGTGGCCAACGCTCTGTCTCGCCGCAACGCCGACCACGACACCACCATCGGCGACTCCGAGGGGGCGGCGCTCTGCATCCGCTCGGGGCCCTCTTTCACCCTCTTCGCCGACATCCGTCGGGCCACCGCAGCCGCGCCGGACGCTCTGCTCCTTCAGCAGCGGCTTGCTGCGGGCGACCTGGAGGAGCCATGGCGCCTAGCGGACGGCTTGCTCCTGCATGGGCGCCGTATCTTCGTGCCAGAGCACGACGACCTCCGTCACCAGATTCTACTGTTGGCCCACTCGGCGGGCCACGAGGGTGTGCAGAAAACCCTCCATCGTCTCCGCGCCGACTTCTACTTCCCCGGTGATCGGGCCCTGGTCCGGGACTGGGTGCGGTCTTGTGTGACGTGCCAGCGCAACAAGACGGAGACACTACGGCCAGCTGGTCTGCTACAGCCCTTGGAGGTGCCATCTCAGGTCTGGGCTGATATCTCCATGGACTTCATTGAGGGCCTTCCCAAGGTGGGCGGCAAGTCCGTCATCCTCACGGTGGTCGGCCGCTTCTCCAAGTATGCTCACTTCATCGCGCTCGGCCATCCCTACACTGCCGCGTCCGTGGCCTGTGACTTCTTCGACGGCATCGTCCGCCTCCACGGGTTTCCCTCTTCGATCGTCAGCGATCGGGACCCGGTGTTCACGGGGCATGTCTAGCGCGATCTCTTCCGGATGGCGGGCGTGAAGCTCCGCCTGACCACGGCCTTCCACCCTCAGATGGACGGCCAATCCGAGGTCGTCAACAAGGTGATTGCCATGTATTTGCGTTGTGTCACAGGTGATCGTCCTCGCGCGTGGGTGGATTGGCTCGCGTGGGCGGAGTACTGCTACAACACCTCCTATCACTCCGCCCTGCGCGCCACGCCATTCGAGGTGGTCTACGGCAGACCGCCCCCGCCCATACTGCCGGTTGACCCGGCGACGGCTCGGACGGAGGCGGCAGGCGATCTTCTTTGCAGCCGCGACGAGATGCTTGCGGAGGTACGGCAACGCCTCATTCAGGCCCAGCAGCTGGCCAAGCACTACTACGACGGCCACCATCGCGAGGCGGAGTTCGCGGTGGGCGATTGGGTGTGGCTGCGTCTCCTTCGCCGCTCTACGCAGTCCCTGGACCCACGCGCGAAGCGCAAGTTGGGCCCTCGCTACGCCGGGCCCTTTACCGTCTTGGAGCGCATCGGGAAGGTGGCCTACCGCCTTCAGCTTCCGGCCGGTGCTCGCATCCACGACGTCTTCCATGTGGGGATGTTGAAGCCCTTCCGTGGGGAGCCACCGGCGGCCACCCCCGCGCTTCCTCCGACCTCCGACGGGCGCCTCCTTCCGAGACCAAAGAAGGTGTTGCAGGCCCAGCTACGTCGCGGGGTGTGGTACTTGTTGATCCAGTGGGCTGGCCTTCCGGAGGAGGAGGCTACTTGGGAGCAGCGCGACGAGTTCCGCCAACACTACCCAGACTTCCAGCTCGAGGACGAGCTGTTTGCGCAGGCGGGGAGAGATGTTATGACCGGGGTAACTTATACCCGTAGGAGGCCCACTGGGCAGGTTTAGTTAGGGGCTTGGCCCACAAGTTATCTTATTTTTATTAGCATCGTGGTTATATAAACAAGCTGTAAAACTCTTTTGGAGATTAAGCAATAAGACAATTCTATTGCCCGGCTCCTAGAGGAGCCGGAACCCCCAAAACCCTAGCCGCCTCCTGTCACCACCGCCGCCTCCTCCCACGCGCACGACGGCGCCCAGCCGCCGGCGGCCACGTGCTCGTCCGCATCCAACTCCCTCCTTCCCCTACAACCTCCGTCCAAGACCTGGTAGAGCCCTAGCTCCTACCATAATGCGTGTCCATATATGAAAGAACAGCAGATACGCCACAGATTTGAAACCATCAACTAATTCTCCAGTATAAAACCTAGTGTTACAGCAGGTTCAGGCTAGCTGTCACATACCAGATTCACGGAAATAATTACATTTACAAAGTTACAGCTGCGGTTATTTACAGATTTTCATCGAGGGGTGATTACTTACAGACTACAACCCATGCCGGACCTTAGTTTATATATTACTCCCTCCAACGAAATATAAGATATTTTTTTGGTGTAGTTGACTACAAGAAAACGTCCTACATTTTGTTACAGAGGGAGTAGTTTATACTAATTGTTTATACAACCGATGCCAGACTAGAACAGATACAATCAATGAAATAGCTCCACAACGAACATTAGTTTATACTAATTGTTTCATGGTGACTGCCGGGTCTTTGCTGACTAATCCAACAACCTGTTTTATTCCAGATCTATTCGTTGGTTCGATAAAGGAAACATCAGAGCTTACAATTATGCTCGAGTATGAAGTGAGGATATAAGCATCTCTGATGACGAAGCCCTTGATGATGGGCAACGGGAAACCTTTTCCGAGATACGAGTTCACGTAGGGCACGAACAAATTTTTCAGGATGATACGCGTCACACTCTGACAATTTAACAGGATTAGCATCAGTTCAGAGTATCAGAACTCCAGAAGGAAAGAAATGATGTTCAAACAAGTAAAATTAGGTACTCCATCAATTTGTGTGCAGCTCCATCAATTTAACAGGATTAACAATTTAATAGAGTATAATGCAATATGTGTGCAGCTCCATTAGTAACCATTGGTTTACTTTTTGCGTAAGGTTTAACAACACCTCTGAAGGCACTTTCTGTTATAAAATGGAGTTTCTTCAATTACTTAGCACCACATAATCTTTCACCAAAAAAACCAGATATCTTCCTAGACATGAGGTAGCAATTTCCTAGATATCTTCAACATCTCTGAAGGCATTTTCTAAAGGCATTTAGATTACGAATCTCCCCTGCTACATCTTACTAAAGGGTGCATTTGGGTGCAATTGAAGGCCCCTACCACTGGGAAACAAAAAACTGAAAATGTCGAGGCAAAAATTACCTGCACTATACCAGTATGAAGTTTGCCAATGTCACTCCACTTCAAGTCGAACGAGAAATAGTTTAACTCAACCTTTCCAACAAGATTATTCCCAGAAACACTTGCACGTCCAGAAACAGCAACAGACTGCAACAGCAATATGTAATTACAATAAGAATAACAGTAAGAGGTTGAGAAAGATGCATATGTTTTCATGGAGATACAAACATCCAATTATCCAATACACAATAACAGTAAATCATTGAACGGAATGTTGATTGTTGAGCATATCAAATAGCAAAGTTTAGTTTAGTTTAGTTTAGTTTGATTGCGTGAGAGTTGAAATATTGAGAGCCTGAAGCAACATAAAAAGGTATACTTCAATACCACCAGATGGTGCGTATGCATTGTCATTTCGCTCCAAGCCTCCAATGGATGGTAGCTTTCATAAACTGAACAACTAGGATAGGACACACAAAATCAGTGAAGAAAATAAACTCACCAGTGATATGCATGCAACTGGAACTATATCATCAGAACCCAATACGTTTACTATGACATCTAAGTCCACTGTTGTATCAATTCTACCCACATTAATCCTCACAGAGGGAGGTGATATAGCAGAAATGTTCAGCAGCATATCCTTGTTTGGATATTTACGGTACAACTTTGGAATCAAAAACCTCCAGCTAGCAGTGTTCAAAAGAAACTGATCGGGAACCTTGTCCACCATATGCTGTAGTAAACCAGCCTGCATGACGAAAGTAATCACGTCAATCAGAATAGGCTCATTTGTACGTGGTAGTATAGTTGAAACATGGAAAACGTCTAGGTTCAAGTTAGCAACTCTGCACTCACATAGTCAATAAGAATGCTATTCTTTTGAAATAGGAAGAGAAAAGAAACAAGT
Organism: Elymus sibiricus; assembly: GCA_039707655.1. NCBI lineage: Eukaryota > Viridiplantae > Streptophyta > Magnoliopsida > Poales > Poaceae > Elymus > Elymus sibiricus. Next base: position 325,280,813 of record CM077671.1, read on the forward strand.
TTACAATGATAAATGATCATAGTATACCTTGAAGTAGAGAGCAGAAACAGAGTTGAAAACATCTTCGTCTAATGAAATCCACAGCATGTTTGAAGAGCTGCCAAGAGGTGGTGCAAGTTTGGTATCACCAAAATGCATGTCACTCTGAGGAGCAGTTTTCTCAGATGGAATAAATAGTCCATCTATATCAAACTCAACAGAGGAACTACTGAAGCGTGGATCATTAATAAATGTCACATTCATAGCAGCAACTCTATCAACATAAATTTCCTTTGGAAGACCTCCTAGGAAAAGGTCGAGCTTCGATGCACCCTCCACTATTTTGTTCGTAATCGCATTTTCCACAGATGATCTGATATGATTGCTAAAAGCATCTATGAATCTACAAAAGGTAAGAGGATACATCAACTGATGTGGGTTAACATAGTCAAAAAAAAAAACTGATGGGGGTTAAATGGCATCTCACTAAAATTCGTTTGAAAAGAAAAACCCTAGTTCATTTAGATACATATCATGACAAGAGTTTTATATAGAAAAACCCTAAGTAGTTGAGAAAGTATTTACAAATATGGAATTGTGAATCACGTACCCTTGATAAAACCAAGAGGATCCTCCATTCAGTGTTATGTCCAAGTCTTTCATATAACAGCCACATTCCATAACAAATAGTTTGAGCGATCCATTTTCATTCTTCAGCCCCATGGAAACCCCAACATCCATTCCTTCAACCTTAGTGAAAAGGATTCATGAATACACCTTGTACCTTCTTCCATATACATGTCAAGGGTGTCTACTACTAAAAAGTTAAAAAGGTAAAGGATGTGTAACTATCACATATGTCGCACCACAATGAACAAAACAAAAGTGTAAGGTCTGACATGCTAAGAACACTTCCAAGTAAATGTAAAACTTACATACATAAAACTGCAATTGGTTGCAAAAAAAAAGGCATGTAATGTGAATCCAGGTAATTAGTTGCTTGTCCAAATAAAAGTAACTCGCTTTTTTCCTTGCCCAATTGAACAACAAGCTTATCATCAGATCAAAATGATTTATAACGTATATGGCATTTCTAAGTTACTGAAAAATTCTGTTTAGTTGCTTGCTTCTGTCTAGGTGTATAGCCACATTTAATTCCTCTGCATTTTTACGAGTTATATTCTAGATCGTAAGTTCAAAACCCCCACTGTGCTAAATTGTCATATGCTGATCTAATCAATCGCGCAGGCTGACCAAATTGAAGCCTAAGTAGAAAATCATGCTGCTACCAATAGGTAGCCAAGATATGAGTATTTCAATTGAAGCTTATGTAAAACAATCATGCTGCACTAATCGGTAGGCAAAATATCATTATCCAATAAAATAGTTTGTACTACTGAATAATACGCATAGACACCCATGTACTTACTGAAGAGATGAAATTTTCTTTACAGCCCATGTATATATGAATTAGTTCTCAGATAACTAGGTTTACTTCTATCCTTGAGGATGCAATAACTTCTACTTCTGAGCCTTATTAACACCTCACGAACCAATCTAATGCCTGAAGCCCGTCGGTCGTATTTACCTGAATCGAAGCATTCCCGCTGTCAGAGATCTCAACGAACCAGGAGCTGTACAAGTAGCTCCACTCCATGGTGAGGTTGACGCTGGACAAGGACGCGGCCACCACGACCCCCGTGTCCCCGGCGGCGACGGTGGAGTTGGCGACTGCCACGCCGCCGAGCACGATGCGGGACGCGGCCATGCGGACGGCGCCGATGATGGGGATGCTCACGGACCGCTCGATGTCGGGGACGCTCAGGTGCGCGAGGGTCTCGGCGGCTCGGGGCACGAGCAGGTCCTTGGCGAAGTCGAGGCCGGACTGGGAGATAACGGCGGAGATGTGCGGCGAGGCGGCGGCGGGGGTGGAGGTGGAGAATAGGAGGGTGGCGAGGAGGAGGAGGATGGGACGGGTGGCCATGGCGGCGAGGGGCTAGTGTTCGCCTTCCTGGTGGTGGTGGTGCCGGCGGCGGAAGTGGAACGCTGGGTGGCGTCGGGGAGAAGAACACACGCGCGGCGGAGGGGAGCTTGCGAGCTCGCGACGGCTTTGACCGGCCGCGTCTTCAGTGAAGATTGATTGGGGTCGCTGGGGTTGACGTGGCGCAAACGTGGCTCGGTTGGCGGACATACAAAGGCGCAATTCCCACGTTTTGGTTTCCAACTAGAAGTTGTCTTGCTTTGCCGTACCGCTCACAGGACATGCACAACGATTAATGAGATAATTTTTAAAAAAGAATTAATATACAATGGATGGTCTCTAAATTTCATCTCTAGTTCATAAAAATATGTTGAGAGGTTTGTTGCTAAGAGATTATCTTTTAACTAAAAAAAAAGACAATGACTTTTTCTCTTTCCTTCACCTCAGCATTAATCATAGTGACACTGCTAAGATAGCATCATTGTGCATGCCCTTAATTCATCACGCGTTTTCTACCGGCATATGTGTTGTTGTTTTTTTTCGTGTGAAAGAGTAAAAAGGCGTCGACGGAATGGAAGTTATCTCCCACCCCTATTAAGGCAACAAAAATCAAGATCAATGTCGCCTCCTTACACATATGCCGCCTATAAATAGAACTCATCACACACCTAACATCGGCCATCGCACAACATAGACACTGAGACACAAAGACCAAAACACATATTATGCATATATACAACTAGACACAATAATTCTACACAAATGGATCGTTCACTTATGGCCGAGTCCCAAGCATGGCCCAACTTTAATGCACTTGATGGAGCTGTAACTCTTAGTAGTTGTAGATTGTTTTGGAGTTGATTCAAGAAAAACATGCATGTTCTATATGAAAAATTATATATCATTATAAAATTAAGTCATGTTTGGGCCGCTTCGCTTTATTAAAATCACTTTCACTTCATTAAATCCACTTTGGAGCAGTTCCACACAAGAGTTACAGTTCCATCAAAGAGCGATTTATCATGTTTGGCTTTCAGCTAGCTCCAGCATCAAGAATGAGAAATTGTATGGAAATGATCTATTTGACTGGATGACATGGAAAAAAATGAACGGGGTGTCTACTTACTAGTGGCAGTGGTGGTAACTTTTTTCCAACTCCAGCTTCTAGAGTTTTTTGGAGCAACCCCTGAAGAGCTTCACAAAAAACATGGAGTTGTACCCTAGATTCTAGTTTTTTTGCGGAGTAGCGTATCATGGAGCTATCCCGTTTGCTTTGCATTTTTTTTAAACAGGGCTGCGTTTTAAGGAGCGGAGCGGTCCCAAACAGACACTTAACTAGCACAATCCTGCGTGGTGGCATGTTGTGTGAACTGCATCGGTCTCTAATAAGAACTAAGTATTGATACATCCTCACTTTGCATGGAAGAGCAATGAATAGCTCTATATGTACTAATGCGTGAATGTGAAATAGTCACGACCCCCCTCCCTCGGACCCCTCCCCGTTCTCACTCCTACGCTCTTCGGATCTGATTCTTCCCTTCCTCTTCTTCGGCAATCGAATCTCCAACATTGGGCTACTATCCCACAGATTAGGGTGTGAAACCTAGACTTCCACTCAATTTTTTATTGAGTTATTGGATTGATTGATAGCATACAAAAATAGCAAGTTATTGTATTTGGTCTTGTATCTTGACTTGGCCTAGAAGTGATTGTCATGGGAAACATTCTTTGCTATGAAGGTCATTGCTATGTTTCCAATAAATATTGTGATTTTTCTAAACTTTGGGAGTGGGAATATTGGCTTGATGCATTATACTATTAAAGGAGAAGGAGAACTTTATTTGCATGCATTGAGATAGTTAACTAATGTGAAAATAGATTATTTCCATGTATCTCTACTATTGTTTATGACTCACAAAAGATAATACATCAGAAGATCAAGTCTTTTAAGGGTAGCTTCAACGCGGTGCTTCAAAACACCTGTAAAGGTCCGGACCACACGATCCAGACACTTTTTTCCATCCAACATGGCACCCTAAACGTCCGCAGACCACTCCACATTTCCGAATTTCACTAAACCGGAAGCAAACTTGTGGGAGCTTTGCGGGAGTACGGACACCATGCGAGGACCCACTTGGGCCACTGTCAATTGAACTACATGTCCTCACTGCTCATGTGCTTTGTTCTCTAGGTCCGTTTGGCCCACCCCTATTGTCTGGATTTTATGCACATGGTTGGATGACCAACTCTTATATTTGTGTCTATAGACGTCCGGATGCATCCGCGAACGGATAGTGAGTTCATTTTGAATGACGTCGTTGGAGATGCTCTAAGGTAGCATTCACCTACAATTATCTCTCTTCGTTTATCATCCTACATACTCAAGCACGATGATACGTCTCCAATGTATCTATAATTTTTTATTGTTCCATGCTATAATATTAGCATTCTAGGATAATTTTTAGGCATTTATTTGTTGATTCATATTATTTTTCAGCACTAACCTATTAGCCCAGTGCCAAGTGCCAGTTGTTGTTTTCTGCATGTTTTTGGCTTTTCAGGTTTACTGTACCAAATGAAGTCCAATTGCCCTGAAACTTTTTTATGATTTTTTTGGACCAAAAGAAGACCTGGAAGCTACGGGAGAAGACCGGAGGCCGCACGAGGGCCCCACAAGCCAACAGGGAGCGCCCAGGTGGTCGGCGCGCCCTGTTAGCTTCAGGAGACTCCCAACGCCTCCAGCCCTGATCTCTGGCCTATAATTCACATATATTCCAAAAACCCTAGGGGATCTCCCGAAACATTTTTTTCGCCGCCGCAAGTCTCTGTTCCGCCGCGATCTCATCTGGAGCCCTTTTCTGGTGCCCTGCCGGAGGGGGGTCGATCACGGAGGGCCTCTACATCATCCTTGCTGCTCCCATGGTGATGTGTGAGCAGTCCACCACAGACCTACGGGTCCATAGCTAGTACCTAGATGGCTTCTTCTCTCTCTTTGATCTTCAATATAAAGTTCACCGCGATCTTCGCAGTGATCTATTCGATGTAGTCTTCTTTTGCGGTGTTTTTTTTTGGGATCCGATGAATTGTGGGTTTATGTTCAGATTATTTATGATAAAAGATTTGAGTCACATCTGAATACTTATTTGATTCTTATTTGCATGATCATCATAGCTTCATAAATCTCTCTGATCTCTCGGTTTAGTTTAGCTAACAAGATTGATTTATCTTCATTGAGAGGGGTGCATTATAGTGGGTTCAATCTTGCGGTGTTCTATATCCTAGTGACAAAGTAGGGGACAAGACACATATTTGTATTGCTGCCACTAAGGATAAAACGATGGGTTCATTCATATTAATTGGGTTTACTTTGTCTACATCATGTCATCATTCTTTAAGCATTACTCGGTTTGCATGAACTTAATACCTAGAGAGGCAAGCATAGAAGCGCTCTCGAAGTGGAGTAATAGTCGTACGTAGATGCAGGCAGGAGTCGTTCTACTTGTTTATGGACGTGATGCCTATATACACATGATCATTGCCGTGAATAAATATTTCATAACTATGCGCTTTTCTATCAATTGTCCAACAGTAATTTGTCTACCCATCGTATGCTTTATTTAAGAGAGAAGCATCTAGCGAATACTATGGCCCCGGGTCTATTCACATATATATTAACAAACGCTATTATTTTCTTGCTGCCATTATTTACTTTTTATTTATTTTGCAATTTATAATTATCAACTATCATCTACACTACTCATTTGCTTGCAAGTAACGAGTTTAAGGGGATTGGCAGCCCTCTTGCCCGCGTTGGGTGTAAGTGTTTGCTCTTTTGTGTGTAGGCGCTGAAGACAGGAGTTGCGTGGTCCCCCTATTGGCTCAATAACCTTGGTTCTCACTGAGGGAAATACTTATCTATACTGTCCTACATCATCCCCTCCTCTTTGGGGAAAACCCCAATGCATATCGCAAGTATCAGGAAGGATATCTGGCGCTGTTGCCGGGGAGTATCACCAACTTACTATCAAGTACCTTCTCACAAATTATCATTCACTTGTTCTACTTTTTATTTGCGTTATATTTTGCTTGCTATAAAAATCAAAAATACAAAAATAATTATCTTTTCTAGTTTACTTGTTTCGTTTGTTAGTTGTTTGCTTGAAGTTGATATCATGTCTGATTTTATCATCGAGAAGGATAATGAAAGTAAAACCCCCAAAGAGGAAACTCCCCCACAACGAGATGTAAAAGTTTTTGATGCGGGGAAGGGGAATATCATAGGGAAAAATATTATCCAAGAATTCTTTAACTATACGAGTATGTTGGCTTGCAAGGATATGCCAATCCTTAAGAGAACCAAAAGTTACGCCGATGCTATTTCCGCTCTGTTCTTAAGCTTGAAAGAAGATTTATGCGTACTCACCCTATTTTGCAAAGGCTTTTCTATGAGTTGCTGGTCATAAAGGACCCTAGAGATAAGAAGATGGCCACTCTTATCCTCATGCATGAATTTGACTATATAGTACAAGAGGCTCGGGATATCTTTGATCACTATAATGTGAGTTGTGAACATCCTGTGATAGACGAAATTTTATATAATGAGGATTATATGATGAGGCATGTGTTTCAAGATAACCATACTTTTGATGAAAATACAAGTAAAGAAGTCCCTCCTATTCATATTATCCAACAAGTTTTCAATGCCATCAATAAACAATACTCTTGGATAGTAAGAGAGAATGCCGAAGGTTTTAACAAAAGTAGCATTGAGAATGATAAGATATTACTTGATGATGTGTTTCCTATTGTGTTTGAAAAACTTCCTCCCCAATATGAGAACACTAAGGATGATATCACTTGATACTATGCATTATGCCTAGCTAGGGGCGTAAAACAATAGCGCTTGTTGGGAGGCAACCCAATAGTTATGTTTAAATTTTTGTTTTTACTTTCTGTCATTGTGTGATAAAATTATTATTGCCTCTGTAATGATTGTGTTTTTATGTTTAAATTAGTGTTTGTGCCAAGTAAAGCCATTGGGATGACTTGCATGATGAGTAGAATTGATACGGTGCAAAAACATAAACTTTTGTGTCCAGTGCAGAATTTATCTGATTTTACTGAAATGTATTTTTGATATGAATTTTTTACACAATATTTGTATACAAATTCCAAAGGTTGTTCTAAGTTTTCAGAATTTTTGGAGTTACAGAATTGTAGTTTCTTTATAGATCATTACAGACTGTTCTGTTTTAGACAGATTCTATTTTTGCTTGCATAGTTTGCTTGTTTTGATAATGCTATGGATTGTATCAGGGTATAAGCCATGGAGAAGTTAGAATACAGTACCTTATGCAATACTAAATATTAATCAATTTATAACAATACCTAAAGTATTTGATGTGTTTATTATACTAATGGATCTCACGAAGTTTTGTTGAGTTTTGTGTGCTGAAGTTTTCAAGTTTTGGGTGTTATCACGATGGATGAAGGAAAAAGGAGAGGCAAGAGCCTAATATTGGTGATGCCCAAGGCACCCCAAGTCAAATTCTAGGAAGACTCAAGTGTCTAAGCTTGGGGATGCCCCGGAAGGCATCCCCTCTTTCGTTCCAATCCATCGGTATGTCAGTTGAAGTTATATTTTTATTCATCATATGATATGAGTTTTGCTTCGAGCGTCATTTTCTTTTGTTTGTTTTTGCTTTAGTTTTTCACAATCATTGTTTGCTGGACACACCTATTTAAGAGAGACACACCTTCACCATATTTTGTTAAAATACTCTATGTGCTTCACTTATATCTTTTAAGCTTAGCAGTTGCTCTAGTACTTCACTTATATCTTTTTGAGCACGGTGGCATATAGATTTTATAGAAATATTTGCACTCTCGTTCTTCACTTATATTTGTTTGAGATTTAATAAATAGTGACGGTAATTTGCATGGGTTATTAGATTAGTCCAAAAATAATAGATATTCAAGGAGTGCATAATCAAAACCTTCATGTAGCACATAAAAGAGAAATCGTGGGTTAATAATATTGATGTGGTAATGTGAAAGGGTGTGAGTGCATGGTTGTCGGTTCGTAGGAGTATCGATATTAAAAGTTGCTAATTTCACGTTTGTCTAAATATTGGTTATGGCATGGCGGGGATGTGTGAGCATTATTATTCCTCGTTGAAATCCTAGTGTTGTTTTGAGTCGCAGGCGCACGATGGTTAACTCCTCCCAACCTCCTCCCTAGGGGCATGCAAGTAGTACTTTGCTTCGAGAAAGCTAACAAAATTTTGCAATAAGTATATGAGTTCTTTATGACTAATGTAAATCCATAGACATACGCACTCTCACCTCCTCATATTTTTCTAGCCTCTCTGGTACCATGCATTGCCCATTCTCACCTCGAGGATCGGTGCGAACTTTGTCGGTGCATCCAAAACCCCGCGGCATGATACGCTCTGTTGCACATAAGCCTCCTTATATCTTCCCCAAAACAGCCACCATACCTACCTATTATGGCATTTTCATAGCCATTCCGAGATATATTGCCGTGTAACTTCCACCGTTACATCATATGACTAGTACACTCATTGTCATATTGCTTTGCATGATCATGTAGCTGACATAGTATTTGTGGCACAGCCATCGTTCATCATTATTTGCATGCTACACTAGATCATTGCACATCCTAGTACACTGCTAGAGGCATTCATATTGAGTCATATAGTTTCATAGTTCTTCATTATTAGGGCACTGTCTTAGTGAGGAAAAAAAGTGAAAAGGAAAAAAAGGAGAAAAGGAAAGAAAAAAGAAAGAAAAAAGGAGAAAAAAAGAGAAAAGAAAGAAAAATAAAAAAATAAAATAAATGAGAGAAAAGAGAGAAGGAACAGTGCTACTACCTCCTTTTCCACACTTGTGCTTCAAAGTAGCACCATGTTCTTCATATATGGAGTCTCATGTTTTGTCACTTTCATATGCTAGTGGGAATTTTTCTTATAGAACTTGGCTTGTATATTCCGATGACGAGCTTCCTCAAATGCCCGAGGTCTTTATGAGCAAGAAAGTTGGATGCACACCCACTTAGCTTCATTCGAGTTTTCATACACTTATAGCTCTAGTGCATTCGTTGCATGGCAATCCCTACTCCTTGCATTGATATCTATTGATGGGCATCTTCATAGCTCGTTGGTACGCCTAGTTTATGCGAGACTTTCTTCTCCACTTTTACCCCTTTGATATCTACCACCATATTCTATTCCACCTATATATTATGTCCATGGTTCATGCTCATGTATTGCGTGAATAATAAAAAGTTGAAGCGCGTTAAAAAGTAGGATCCAATTGCCTGACTTGGATATCGTGGTGCTTGGCATTTGTATTAATGTGTGAAGACGGAGCCATGCCTTACTAATATGATAAAATCAATGGGGGTAAACATTCTTTGAGGGTCGTATATTTCGAAAGATTGATGATTGTGTTACTTATGCTTATAAATATTACTATGTTAATGTTTGTTAATTCATCGTTTCTCAATGAGCATACATGCAAGAGATTACATGTTGGGTAGCATGTCACATCAAAAATTCTGTTTTTATCATTTACCTACTCAAGGACGAGTAGGAATTAAGTTTGGGGATGCTGATACGTCTCCAACGTATCTATAATATTTTATTGTTTCATGCTATAATATTGCCATTCTAGGATACTTTTGGGGCATTTATTTGTTGTTTCAAATTATTTTTGAGCACTAACCTATTAACCCAGCGTCAAATGCCAGTTGCTATTTTTTGCATGTTTTTGGCTTTTCAGGTTTATAGTATCAAACGAAGTCCAATTGCCCTGAAACATTTTTATGATTTTTTCTGGATCAAAAAAAGACCTGAAAGCTTCGGGAGAAGACCGGAGGCCGCACTAGGGCCCTACAAGCCAATAGGGCGCGCCTAGGGGGGTCGACGTGCCCTGTTAGCTTTTGGCCGCTCCCTGACGCATGTAGTCCTGATCTCTGGCCTATAAATTCACATATATTCCAAAAACCCTAGGGGAGTTCCCGAAGCACTTTTTCTGCCAACGCAAGTCTCTGTTCCGCCGCGAACTCATCTAGAGCCCTTTTCTAGTGCCCTGTCGTAGGGGGGATCGATCACGGATGGCCTCTACATCATCCTTGCTGCTCCCATGGTGATGTGTGAATAGTCCACCACAGACCTACGGATCCATAGCTAGTACCTAGATGGCTTCTCTCTCTTTGATCTTCAATACAAAGTTCACCGCGGTCTTTGCGGTGATCTATTCGATGTAGTCTTATTTTGTGGTGTGTTTGTTGGGATTCGATGAATTTTGAGTTTGTGTTCAGATTATTTATGATAAAAGATTTGAGTCACATCTGAATACTTATTTGATTCTTATTTGCATGATCATCATAGCTTTGTAAATCTCTCCGGTCTATCAGTTTAGTTTGGCCAACTAGATTGGTTTATCTTCAGTGAGAGGGGTGCGTTGTAGTGGGTTCAATCTTGCAGTGTTCTATATCCCGGTGACAAAGTAGGGGACAAGACACATATTTGTATTGCTACCACTAAAGATAAAACGATGGGGTTCATTCATATTAATTGAGTTTACTTTGTCTATATCATGTCATCGTTCTTCAAGCATTACTCTGTTTACATGAACTTAATACCTAGAGAGGCAAGCATAGAAGCGCTCTCGAAGTAGATTAATAGTAGTAGATGCAGGCAGGAGTTGGTCTACTTGTTTATGGATGTGATACCTATATACACATGATCATTGTCCTGAATAAATATTGCATAACTATGCATTTTTCTATCAATTGCCCAACAATAATTTGTCTACCCACCGTATGCTTTATTTAAGAGAGAAGCCTCTAGCAAACACTATGCCCCCCGGGTCTATTCACATATATATTTACAAACGCTATTATTTTCTTGCTGTCATTATTTACTTTTTATTTATTTTGCAATTTATAATTATCAACTATCATCTACACTACTCATTTGCTTGCAAGTAACGAGTTCAAGGGGATTGACAACCCTCTTGCCCGTGTTGGGTGCAAGTGTTTGCTCTTTTGTGTGTAGGCGCTGAAGACGGGAGTTGTGTGGTCCTCCTATCGGTTCGATAACCTTGGTTCTCACTGAAGGAAATACTTATCTATACTGTGTTGCATCATCCCCTCCTCTTCGAGGAAAACCTCAACGCAGATCACAAGTATCACACGAGCAAAGATTAAACTTCAAGATGTTGATATGTCTTAAATGTATCTATATTTCTTAATTAATCATCTCATTATCTTACTTTTGTAAAGTTTTGAAGTTTATTTGTACGAACATGTTAATAAAGCACCTAGAGCCCGTTCAAGCAACCACGACAACATGTTCGAGTCACTTTTGCACATCGCTACTTTGTTATTTTTATCTATTCCAAAAATAACGAAATATTTGTACCATCCAAATAATCATCTTCATAGAACTAGCATGCCTATACAACTCACAACTGAATTAGGTGTGTTGGGGACACAATAAACAATTTGTAACTTTATTGCAAGGTTGCTTGAGTGGAGAATACATTCCTCATACACCTCACACGGATAAATCTTAGGTTATCTACTTGAGAAAATGTGTTGCTATCCTACAATCCTATGTGCTTGGAGAACCAACAAATGTCTATAAGAATAAAAGTCGTAGTAGACAACAGTCTCCTTTATCTTCTCATTTCAAGATATTTAATCTTGGTTGGCTAGAGAGGTAGGAGTGTGAACTTGGAGGTGATCAACAATGGTGGAGAATGAGTCATGGTCGACAACTACCTTTTCAGGGCGAATGGGGTATTTATATAGCTCCGCCCAAATATGCCCGTTACACATGTATTTAAGGTGTACTTGATTTTGAGGTTGTAGATGAATATTAGTTGTGTACAAAAAAGATGTTTTTAATATGTCCATACAACAGTGTTGTGGGGATTGTATAAACTAATAAAGAGCTTTATTTAGAGTGCGAATTGTAGAAGTATGCTGCCAAGGTGATAGTAGGTCTCGTATGCTTAAGAATGTATTTTTTTCTCTGCCCCGCCCGATGTATAAACAAGCTCAAGTTGTGGGTGTGCGGATTGAAGGCGATAAGTCCAAAACCCGATAGGATGGCAAATGTTATCTGATCAAGATGAGATATGACGATGGGCGATGTGGTGAGCAATGGAGAGGCGAAGCTCGAGGCAGGACTGAAGAACACCAATATATGCCCCAAGTTGAACATGTAAAACACTGCATATATGTTTGCTCATGGACTAGCATTCATTCACATTTGAAATTTATGTGACCTGAAGTATATTTTTAGTCTATGCAATTTGGGAGAACATTGGTGTGGCCAAAACTAAAATAGCGAGAGGCATTGAATGTGATGTACTCAACTCAAATATATCGTACTGTTTTTACTTCCTCCGGTCACAAATATCGGTCCTTCTAGTTTGTCCTAACATTTTTTTCTTTGATTATTAATATATAAATTTTGTATGGTCTCACTACACAAGATTCGTTATGAAAAATATTTTCATATCAGTGGCGAGCCATTAAGTGGGCGAGGTCCAACGCAACCCACGTACAAGTGAACTATTAGTTCATTTCCAGTAAATCCTATTTACCACTTCTTGTGGTCATTTGTCGGACAATCACACATAGCGACATGAGCATGGTCTGGCCTAACTGACCCTAGCAGTAGCGGTTTTCATTTTCTTCCCTATGAGTTTTTCTTAGTTTTTAATTTCTAGTTTTTCTTCTGTCTTTTGTTAAATTCTTTCTTTTTTCACGGTTTTCTTCTATTTTTTATGTTTTCTTTTCTGTTATATATATATATATATATATATATATTCATTTCTATTTTTTCAAATTTGAGAACATTTTTATAATTAGAGAAAAAAATTAAATATAAAAACATTTTCAAAAATTGAGAACATTTTATAAATTCAAGAATAGTTTTTAAAAATTCTAATATATTTTTCATTTCTCGTGATCATTTTTTTTTTCAAAATAAATACGTTAGTAAATATTTTAATGCTTATAATTTTCCAAACTTTCTACTATAGCCGTTTTTTTTCCTAAAGAAAACTGGAAAACCAAAATAAAATCGCTCCCATGTCATGATTTTGGTGGGCCGGCCAGCTCAATGGCTTATGTGGGATTGGACGACAAATTGCTCCAACGAGCAGCAAATAGGAGGTCCCTTAGTTTCCTCTGCTAGTGTTCTCCTCTCCTTGTGCAAGCTTTGCCAACGCCTAGTGGTGAGCCGGTGAGCGTGCGACCGACAAGGCACTTGCTGGCGGAAGTGGACCAACGAATGGCAAAGCTTGCACAAGCACACATGCTGAGGCAGGAGGCATGAACACCACAGTTTTCAATCTCTTCTAGTTTAAAGTATACTTTCCTTTCCTTTAGTTTAAAGTATAATGATGGTTGATATTCTCTTGGATGATTGATGAGTCACATATGATAGCGAGTTGCTTTTCTCCAAAGCGAATGAAGATGATATAATCAAGACTTTCATGGCTAGGAGAAGGCCTTATCCTCACAAATAAGGTGTGTTATCTTCTTTTATGCAAATTTGGCAAGTAAGCGTGAATTTTAATATGCTTTGAAAGATCTTGTCCATATGTGTTTTTGATTAAATTTTGTACTAGTACGCTGATATGTTGAACCTGTGGTTTGATGGTTAAAGGAATTGTGGTATCCCCGGCCCACCAGGGTTTAAATCCTGGTGCTCGCATTTATTTCTGGATTTTTTTTTGACGAACCAGCAGGAGCCCTGCTTTGCATTAAGGAGAAGAAATAGAGTTTTACACTGTCCATTGCAGCAGTTTCGAGAAACATTGCTGCTGAACCTCACACTACGCTAATGTACTTATATTACATCCTCATAGCCTGACAAAAAATTACATTCTCATAGCCTGACAAAATAAGCTAACATCCGCTCTGGCCTTGTCGGCCACCGTGGTCGCCATGGCGCACAGGTTCTCAAAGGTTCTTGCATTTCTTTCCTTCCAGATGTGCCAAGCAATGTACATCGCCATTTATTTCTGGATTTTCGGCGATGCGCATTCAATGGGAGGAGACGTTCCCGTCGACGACGAGGCGCTTACGGTGACTTCGTAAATCTCAAGATGATATGTCGGCTTAGTCTTCCGGAGGTGCTCATAGTGATAGGGTGTGCATGTATGCGTTCATATGGATGAATGTATGCGTGTGTATATGAACGCTTACGTCTGTACTGTGTTAAGAAAAAACATCTGACAATCGCTTTGGATAGCGAAGCCGATATACATGTACACCGTCCAATATATTTGACTGGCCCATGGGATCCTCTGTACTACGTAACAGCTCTTCGTAACCAACCGGCCATGCATTTTGGCTGATGGAATATCAGCGCTATGGATATGTCACTGCAAACACAATTTTCTTGTTTTTTCTTTTGCGGGGAAACACAATCTCCTTCTGCTCTGACTTTTAAAAGAAAGATTATCCGTTATTCCGTCCATATTACTTGTAGAATATGGATTTGTCTAAGCTCTAGCAGTTTAATGTTGACCGACGACCATGGGATTGCTGCTGGTGGTGTGGCTGTACTGGATCGACCGTGTTGTTGCTTGATACATCATCCATGATGATGGGAGATGACCCTCCAAAGCGACGCTTGCAAGGTGGTTTACGGCGTAGCCGCCGTCGTCGCCCAATCCAGAAAACTGGATTTTGTGTTTTCATCCGGAGAGCCCGAGCACGAAGAGGAAACGGAGCTCCGAGGCAACGCCTTCAAGGAGATAACGACGCTCGCAGACGCCCCCACTGCTTTAGAAAGGCTTTCGCATGAGATCCACCTCTTCCGGTAGTGTACATGTGGTTCTAGAGCACCATGGGCACCCAAGACCATCAGGAGCCAAGCTTGTTGTGCAGCATAATCCCATTGCCAGCCATCATACCCCCACTTCACGAGGATCTATCGCAGCTCCTCATGCCACGGGAATCATCGTGCTTGCCAGGGTTAGATCCAAGCATGGAGTGCCAAATCCATCAACTCTCGCCACTGCCTCATCCTTGACGTTGCAGTCGGTGACCCGAGGCCGCCGCCCCGGCATCCTTGAACCTGCAGCACCGCTCTGCCGAAGTCCTCTGGCCAACACCCGATGCGGTCACCACCAGCAAGACCACCTTCTCCTTCAAGCCTCCACGCCTCTGCACCTCCACTAGCTTCCGCGAGAGCCCAGCGCAGCCACGCCAAGCCGCCGCCCCTGTCAGATCCGTTCCAGCGCGCAACCTTCACACCTGCACCTCCCCTTCGCCCAGGTCAGAGCCCGAGCGTCCTCGTTGACTCCATAGCAGGGCGCCAGATCCCTCGATCCTTTGCACTCCGGTCCGTAGCCAACACCGTCGCGACGCTGAGCAGGAGCACCGTCAAGCTCTGGGGCCGCCGCCTCTGGCATCCGCCACAGCTG
This sequence comes from Elymus sibiricus, assembly GCA_039707655.1. NCBI lineage: Eukaryota > Viridiplantae > Streptophyta > Magnoliopsida > Poales > Poaceae > Elymus > Elymus sibiricus. The sequence goes on from CM077671.1 coordinate 325,296,252, forward strand.
CCAGCCTCCAGCGGCGTTGAAGGCGACCCCGGCGCGCAAGGCAAGGCACCAGGAACGCGCCCCGCTCCTAGCCACGCATTGCGGACGTACATGCACACTTACATGCTTAGGTAGTTGATCTTTGTGTTGTGGTGTAACTAGGTACTGAGTGTTTTTATGTTTCCCTGTTTCTTGCCTCGCTAGGATGTATTGTCCATTGGGTTATCATTATAAGGTCTCCGATCCGGAACTACAAAGCCTACGAGCATGCAACTTGCTCCTCAAGGACTTTGGCATGGTATCGGGGCTATGCACGAACCTGGCCAAGTGCTCTGCGCATCCGATCAGGTGCTCTGACGAGCAACTCAGTTTGATAATAGATGAGATGGGGTGCCAGGTGCTGGGCTGGCCGTGTCGCTACCTTGGACCCCCATTGGGCCTTAGGAAAATAACGGCAGCCCAGCTACAGTTTTTTGGTGGAAAAGATGGCAGATAGGCTCCCTGCCTGGCAGGCCAGACTGCTGCACTGAGCCAGCCGGCTGGAATTAGTCAAGACAACGCTGGCATCGATGCCAATTCACGCCATGATGGCGCTGGATATCCCAATCAAGACCCTGGAAGCTGCTAACAAAATCTATAGAGGTTTTCTGTGGAAGGGACGCTAAGACGTGCATGGCGGGTACTGCCTGGTGGCATGGGACCAAGTTTGCATGCCCAAGGAATATGGTGGACTGGCGGTGCCCAATCTACGCCTTCTCAACACGGTACTCAGATCGCGCTGGCCATGGCTTGCACGAACAGACTTAGGCAGGCCGTGGTCTGAATTTAACATACAAGTATCGACGGAATCGATGGCCATATATAGAGCAGCCACCAAATGCATCATTGGCAATGGTTCTGAAACTCTTTTCTGGACAGATTGGTGGCTTTCGGAGGGGTGCATCCAAGATATCATACCCAGCATGTTCACTGCGGTAAAGAAGAATGTGATGCAGGTTAGAACGGTGAACCAAGTAGTTTCAGGAGAGTGGTGGCATGACGTTTCACCCAATATGCCTGCCCAAGCAATACATGAGTTCCTCAGATTGGTAGATCGAGTCCAGGAACGTGGAACTCGCGGATGGAGTCGAAGACACGATTGCTTGGATATGAGAAGGAGATGGTTTATTCTCTGCATGATCGGCATACCGTGCACACTTTGTTGGGAGGACAGAGGCCGCAGGAGCCACACAAATTTGGAAGTCGAGGGCACCGGCAACATGCAAGATCTTTTCGTGGCTTGCGGCAAAAACACGATGTTGGACGGCCGACAGACTTCAACAACGGCTACTGCCGCATCCGACGGCATGCCCTTTCTGTGATCAAGCACCCGAAACAATTGACCATATATTGTTTGGGTGCGTACTAGCTAGGCAGGTTTGGTCGATCATCACGGCCAACTAGGGCAAACGGCAAACCCCACTAGATGCCAGGCCAAGAGGATGAGTTGGTGTAGTGATGGACATATCCTGAACATGCACAAGAGGATGAGAAAGGAAGCTTGGACCGTGATCACTCTGGTTGCTTGGACTTTGTGAAAGCATAGGAGCGATGCCGTCTTCAACAGCGCATCGCGTTCTGCCGACACCGTGCTGGAGCAGATCGACACTGAGGTCCAAAACTAGATCGGTTGACTAGTAGCGAGTAGTTAGCATGTGGTGTCTTGGCTCAAGCGGTCATGGGTAATTGTAAAACAATCTTCTACCATTTTGACACCTTCTATCTATGATCTCGATACATCATCATTGACGTATCCTTAAAAAAAAAGTCTTCAATCCGATTTTCCTCGTAAACTGGATCCGTGTTTCGAACCGGCTTCTCACGTAAACCTGATCCATCTCTCTTCGAAATGAGATAAATGCTGACCCTCATGCATCCGGTCACATCGTTCTCACCACTGTTCTCGCCCCTGGCACCGCAGCCGTCTGTCCAAAAGTCCAACGCCGTCTAGACGTCTAATAGGCTACGGCTGTGACAGCGCCATGTTTATCTTCAATACAAGGACGACCTGCCTGCCATACAGGCATCTGATAACAGCCATCAGAACTTTCTTGCTTCTACATTTGTTCTTACTTTTAGAACGAACGAAAATCGCATCCAGTCTTCAGTTCAGATAGAGATGCTGGACGATGTGATGTGACTAATGTAGAACCGTTCACCGGATTAACAGTCGCCGGCCTACGGATAGCGATCCAGGTAGCTGACCGTGACTTTTCAACGCCTCCAGCTGGAGTAGCGTGATAGACCAGAGCAGATGCCGCGGCCGCTTTCACGAGAACTCATTCTGCACGTGCCCCCCTACGTGGGCTATAAATGCATGCAGACGCGGCTCCGAACCATGCAACACCGCAACGTACAACAAGCTAAGCTAGCTAGCAAAGATGGCCATGGCCAGGAGCTCCAGCCTAATGCTCGTCGCCTTCGCCCTGCTCTGCTGCTACGCCTCCACCGTCTCCTCCCAGGCCAACTCGTCCGACGCCTTCCTCTCGTGCCTGTCGGCGAGCATCCCCCGCCAGCTCGTGTTCACGCCGAGCTCGCCGTCGTTCACGCCGCTGCTCAAGTCCTCCATCCGGAACCCCAAGTTCTTCATGCCGAGCACCGTGAGGCCGCTCTACATCGTCACGCCCACGAACGCGTCGCACGTGCAGGCCGCCGTGCTCTGTGGCCGCCGGAGCGGGCTTCGCATCCGCGTGCGCAGCGGCGGGCACGACTACGAGGGCCTCTCGTACCGGTCCGTGCGCTCCGAGGCCTTCGCGGTGCTCGACATGTCAAGCCTCCGCTCCGTGCGGGTCGACGCGCAGGCGGCGACCGCGTGGGTGGACTCCGGCGCCCAGCTCGGCGAGCTCTATTATGCTATCGGGAAGGCGAGCAGCGTGCTCGGTTTCCCGGGCGGCCTGTGCCCCACCGTCGGCGTCGGAGGCCATTTCAGCGGCGGCGGCTTCGGCATGCTGCTGCGCAAGTACGGCATGGCAATCGACCACATCATCGACGCCGTGCTGGTGGACGCCAAGGGGAGGCTCCTGAACAAGAACACCATGGGGAGCGACGTCTTCTGGGCCCTCCGAGGCGGCGGCGGCGAGAGCTTCGGCGTCGTGCTGTCGTGGCAGGTGAAGCTCCTGCCTGTCCCGCCCAAGGTCACGGTGTTCAACGTCCCGGTGACCGCCAGCCAGGGCGCCGCGGACGTCGTCACGAAGTGGCAGCAGATCGCGCCGGCCCTGCCGGAGGACCTGATCATCAGGGTGGTCGTCCAGCAGAGGACGGCCAACTTCCAGTCCCTGTTCCTCGGCACCTGTGACGCGCTGCTGCCGGTGATGAGCAGCCGCTTCCCGGAGCTGAGGTTCAACCGCTCCGACTGCAGGGAGATGACCTGGATCCAGTCCGTGCCCTACATCTACCTCGGCAGCGCCTCGACTGTGGAGGACCTCCTGAACCGGACCACCGCCGAGTCCGTCTTCAGCAGCGGCTACAAGGCGACGTCGGACTACGTCCGGCGGGCCATCCCCCGGGACGCGTGGGCCAACATCTTCACCAAGCTCGCGCAGCCCAATGCGGGGCTCATGATCCTGGACCCCTACGGCGGGCAGATCGCGGCCGTGCCGGAGTCGGCGACGCCGTACCCGCACCGCGCCGGCGTGCTGTACAACATCCAGTACATGAACTTCTGGTCGATGGCGTCGGGGGACGGGGCCGTGCAGACCAGGTGGATCAGGGAGTTCTACGCGTTCATGGCGCCGTTCGTGAGCTCCAACCCGAGGGAGGCCTACTTCAACTACAGGGACCTGGACCTCGGCGAGAACGTCGTCGTCGGCAACGTCAGCAGCTTCCAGGCCGGGATGGTCTGGGGCCAGAAGTACTTCAAGGGTAACTACCAGAGACTCGCCATGGCCAAGGGCCAGATCGACCCCGACGACTACTTCAGGAACGAGCAGAGCATCCCGCCGCTTCCCAAGAGCAGGTGATCGATCGATCAGCAAAATGGGCCGCTCTTTCTTTTGTGTACATGGCAGATAAGTAGCTGGCTGCACATTTAACTTTATTTGTACATGTATTTGTTGGGTGTGTCTAGGACACATCTAGATGTGACATAGTTATTGTACATCTAAGTGACTTCATCAAGCATAAAAAAAAATCTAAAAAAAAAAAAATCACACGAATCTCCGTATGAAATCAGTGGCATAGAACTTAGATGTGCAATACTTATGTCACATCTAGATGTGATCTAGCAAAACCGTTGTTGATATTGGTTTGAGATTGCTTACCACAATGATTGTGGGTGTATATGTACATGTATTTGTATCTTGAACAAATTTTATAATAAAATTACGCAACGTGTGAAAGTTTGGCACAAAACTATGTTTTTGTAGACTCTTGTATGACATGCTTTGCCTAACTTGGCAGAAAACTACTCCTTTTGGCTTAAAAGGAGAGTGATGATTTGCTAAAGTATAAATGCAACTGGTCAAAGGAACAACTTAGTTTTGAAATGCAGGAGGACTGCTATTTTCTGCTATATTAATTAACTAGCCCGATGGCTCGTGCAAATGTGTGGGTGACGTCATAATCTGTGTCACTTTTTTTTGCGAAGTATAATCTGTGTTCCTTTGGGAGTGAAAAATCTTGAGAGGACAACTAGCTGATCTTTTATTTATTTATTTATTTATGGGCACCGCTAGGCATCAGACTACTGATGATTTTCATTTATCAGACCGGTCGGAGGCCGTAGGATTGGAAGCATGATATGCGTCCGATTGGATAACTAGACCACGCATAGATTAGGTGGGCCTCGTCCCTAATTTCTTGCTGCTTCATAACTGCTTCCGCAATGCACGCTCTGCATTCACGATTCTCCTGCTCCGTAAACATAGCTTCCCCGCTGCATGACTCTCGTCAGATCAAGGAAAAAATGGCATGTGATCGATGGAAAGATAGGAAGCAGTGATTGGTAATCCAAACCTAGTGCTTCCCTAGTTTGTTTCCTAACAAGCACTTCCTACAATCACGTGAGTTCTGTTCCTAGTTTTCACGTCAGGTTGTTTGCTTCCTTAGGAAGCAGATCTTGATTCCAGTATTATTTAATTTTGCTTCCATGATTGTCGTGTGACTTTGCTTCAACATCAAAGAATATTTTTTCCAATATAATGTGGAATAAAACATGCTTCCATTTATCAATGAATTTGCTTCCACAGAGAATTAATCTTGCTATGGTTAATAGAAATTTGTTTTCTACCTAATGTAAAAAAAAATCAATAGACTAGAGGATTGCTCTAACCAAATAAGACCTTTTCTATACAACATAACCACTATCATGACTACACATAACACATGCTTCAAGCATATTAGGGACGGGATTCCAAGAAATACAAATACATAATGAATTTTTTGCTACATAAATATCAAAAAATTCTTTCCATCGACTAGAGAATTGCTTCTGACCAAATAAGACCATGCTTCCATAAAAAAGAATCATTATCATGCTTACACATAACACATGCTTCCATAAAAAAGAATCATTATCACGCTTACACATAACACATGCTTCAACTATAGTAGGGACGTGATTCCAAGAAATACAAATGTGCTCAGTTTTCTTCCATCATATGAAAATCAAGCTTCCTATGGAAGAAATTACACTTTATAATATATATTTTCTCGAAGCAGCCGAGCATATGTCTTGCTAGGTTGCTTCCAAGCTGATGACCATTACACGCGGCACTGAGATGCTCGATCACACGCCGCACGCAATACCCACCATCGACCGCCATAATGCCCACCATCGGCAAAGCATGTTTTACCGCTCGCGGTAGCCCTGCAGAAATTAGAAGTATGAGTTGTTTGCTTTGGATACAAACAATCATGGAAATGAAGAAAACTGAACAAAAATGTAGAAGCAAAGTGTGAAAGATATGAAGCAACAAGAAGCATAGCTTGGTTGCGTATGTAGCAAAACTGTGCGTCGTGAAGAGGCACAAGTATGATTCATATAAAGGATGGAAATTTGGATGCATCATATTCATACAATCTCATTGTAACTTTTACATAGTGGAAGCACATTTTTACATAATATAGAAGCACCAATGTAAGAAGCACGAAAACAATGTAATTGGTACATTACAAGTGTAATATGGAAGCATTGGATTTTGAATACTGAAACCAAAAAAATTGTGGCAGAACTATGGAGACATATTTGTGGAAGCTCCACATACACGAAGCAATACAGGAAGCAAGTAAAGGTTTTGGTCTCAGTATATCTCATTTTCATTCGAAGCATTCAATAGATAAGCCAGTTAATAACAACAATTTTCTGCGTACATCTGTATGAAAGATCTACTGATCAGAACAATAGTAGGCATCCAATGAACATATATACCAATGGTATCGGCAGACAATACATTACAAACAAAATTAAGTTCTCCGCTCGGCCTGTGCTACTCCGGCATGGGTTTCATCTGCGAAATTGCTTTACACATGACTCTGTCCACACGATCCGCGAACAATGGGTCTTCCCCATCAGCGCTGGGGGATTCATCCTCCTAACATCGCGGGTAGCGAAGCATAAACCACGAAGGAGATTGGGGGCTCGGCCTCCTAACATTGTGATGGGGCACCGGCGACGGCGATGTCGCCTGGGTATTGCATCGTTGAGAGGAAGATGAAGTGGGGAGGATAAAGGGAACATATCTGGGAGGTGAGGTGCTGACGACGTGATAGACTGTAGTTGCAATTGACGGCAAGCTCGAAGGAGGTGCGCCGCCTGCGCGGCGAGGTCGTCGAGGTGGCGCTGCTTGCGCATCCGCGAGCGGCGCGCCGACTCCCGGTTGGAAAGCATCCGCTTGGCCCGGCGCTGCTCAATGAGCGCCCACATCTCCTCCTCCGTCCCCGACGCGGCCGCCATGGCCGTCGCCGCCGTCGAGAGCGAGTCCGTGCTGACGACGTGATGCGAGAGAAGAAGGGGATTGGGGAGGGTATGAACGCAAGTTGCGGGTGGTTTCCAAGCGGCTGACGGGATTTATTTATTTTGCTAATATGCAGCAACGGGAGACATACGATTCAACTAGAATCGACGGCAGTCGATCGGGCTGACGAATTGCTTCTAATCAGACTACTGATTTGAAGCGTTTCCCTTTATTTATTGCGAGTGAATTAGTTGATCTTTCATGAAACGTATAGTTTCAGCATTCAGGATTAATTTTATTAAATTCATACGGCTTGTTGAAAAATAATTCACATTCACTTAGCACATCTTACTCTTCACTTAAAGAATGCGGTGAGCAATATGGGGGTTATCGTTTCGGGAAGCAACAACCCCGTCAATAACGAGGAGGCGGAGGTAACTTCATCGATCTTGAAGCTCTCAACTCCACACTTCAGCTAGCGCTATGTGAGCATATGTGTGTGGTGATGGTGTATGCATGCGCGCTTGTGTCTATGTTTTTTTAAGTATACGTGAGTGATAGATGTTCATTTCTGCTCTGTTTGACATGTGGTAATGGCTAAATTATTGTAGCATTACAACTAACATGCATTTTTGATTTATTTTTTCTTAAAAGACAATTGACTGATATACCGCGCTTTACATTAAAAGACGAATTTGTAATTCCTAAACAAATAGGATTTTCCTAATTCAAATTTGACTTGTTTAGCCATCTGATTCTTGTGGATATCTATGTTTTGACTGTCTTAAATTTATTTACCTTCAATTTATGAATATGAGATAGAGATAAGAAAAGATGATATTTTGTTGGGTGATAGACATAGCCTTGAAAAAAAGAATCAAGAAACTATCTTCTTATTCTTTCTAATGCATATGTTCCTCTTCAAATCCACCCATTTCTCACATTTGCACCTTTCCCACAAATAATTTATTATATCTAATCCATTTGTTAAAGACGAACTCATTTTGTATCCAACAATTCTTGTGTTTTGTTTTCATCAAAACAAATCAAGAGTAATATATAAGATATGTGTTACATTTCCGTATCCACCCCAGTTCGTGGTGGTGGCTAAGAATTGTGATATTACAGACGTCTGAAAATTTCGTCGAAATTAGTTGATGGCCAACCTTGCTATACCAGATTTATGGTTGCTCAACAAATGATTATATTTTAAGTGTAGATGGACCAGGCTTAGACCATAACATTCCATTGAATTTCTGTTTTTATTTTTATTACTTTTCAATTATTTGTCTTTTGTCTTTCATTTATCATTGTGACATGAGATTCAACAGGCTAAGATTTTGTTTAATCTCAACTGAATGGGTGATAGACGTACTCTTGAAGATTACCGAGATTCATGTTTTCGTTTTATCTTACACGAACATAGATTTGTTGGTTTCATCATTTGTTTACGATTGTGCTCTAGAGATATAAAGGACTGAAATTTATTTAATCTAAGCCAAATGGGTTAAACATAGACTGTGAAAGGAAATCTAGAAATTATATCTCACCTTTTCCCTAATGTCTAAGTTTCTCTACACATCTACCACATCGCACATGTAGACGTATCACAATAGATTTTGCCTTTGTGTCTACTCCTAGAATCCCTAACATTGATTTAGCCTTTTTTTTGTGGAATATGAATCTCTTATTTGTACCATGCTATCACTTTATTGCATTTCCAGAGGTCTCTCTCTCTCTCCCTCTCTGCCCCTCTCTCTCCCTCTGTGCCCCTCTCTCTCCCTCTCTGCCTCTCTCTCTCTCTCTCTCTCTCTCTCTCTCTCTCTCTCTCTCTCTCTCTCCTTGCAATTTCACACGAATTAGTAATAAGATACCCCTAATACCCTAAACTCCAATTTGTATGGTACCGGAGGGCGTCTATGGCAACTTTAGTTGGTAGGGAGTGACGCCAGAGGAATGAAATTTTCTCCCGCCAAAGAATCCTGATTAGCAGGGGGTTGAGAGGGATCAACCCATCCCTGCTTACGAGGAAGTGCTTGTCTTTTAGAGCTCTCATTCTTTTGGCGAGTTAAACAATTACTGGGAATGTGCTAGAGTGGTCTAACTCTAATAAAGTAGCAGTTCTTTGGGGAGTTAAGGATTTTTTAAATGTGATAGATATGCTATTACGTGCATTCCGAATGGGCCTTGCCTAGATATATCACGTGCTCTCCGCTTCCCACGGTTAGTCAATCGAATTAAAACACCACCACCCTCTCTCTCTCTCTCTCTCTCTCTCCTTGCAATTTGCACGCGAATTAGTATAAGATACCCCTAATACGCTAAAGCCACTCCAATTGGTATTATACATGAGGGCGTTTGTGGTGACTTTAGCGGGTAGGGAGGTGATGGTAGGGGCATGAAATTTTCTCCCACCAAAGAATCCTGATTGGCAGGGGGTTGAGATAGAGCAGCCCATCCCTGCTTAGGAAGAAGTGCTTATTTTTTGAAGCTCACATTCTTTCGGCGAGTTAAACAATTATTGGGAATGGACTAGAGTAGTCTAACTTTAATAAAGCCGTTGTTTTTCTGGAGTTAAGGCTTTTTTAAATGTGATAGATATGCTATTACATGCATTCCAAATGGTCCTTCCCTGGATATATCACATCCTCTTAGCTTCCCATGGTTAGTCAATCGAATTAAGAAACCACCACCCAACTTCGAGTACACTAGTAGAAAACAGGGATTCAGTCCCGGTTCCAGAGGGCCTTTAGTCCCGGTTCTGCAACCGGGACAAAACAATCGGGACTAAAGGCCCCCGCTTTTAGTCCTGGTTGGATTACGAACCGGGACTAAAGGGGCTCCGCGTGGCAGCTTTCTGGAGCGAGGGCTGGAGGACCTTTAGTCCCGGTTGGTGTTACCAACCGAGACTAAATGAATTTTTTTGAATTTTTTTTCTAAAAAAAATTCCGAATTTTTTTTATTTTTTTTTCTGATTTTCAATTTTTTTAATTATTTGACAATTTAATCTCTAATCACCCCTCCTCACTGCTCCAGTGTGGAGCATTCATTCCAAATCGTCTAACTTCCCGGCCGGTCATCCATCCTCTCACTGCTCCAACCACAGCACGCTTAACTTCCCGGCCGGTCATCCATCCTCTCACTACTCCAACCCCAGCAAGCTTAACTTTCGAGTTCTATCTCCCCTAGTTTCCAAGTCTGCACTTATTGTTTTCTTGACAATAGTAAGCTATCAATCCTATTGACCCTTAGGTCTTGATGTCACATGATTTAATTTTTTGAATTCCAAACAATTATTAAAATAAACAACAATGATTAACAAACAACAATGATTAATTTAAAAACTCCAAAAAACTTCAAAAAAGGCAAAAATTTCAAAAAAAATCAAAAATTCTCAAAAAAAAACAAAAAAACAAAATAAGTAATAATAATATTGAATTTCCATGAAAATAAAATAAGTAATAATATTATTTTATTCATTTTTTGCCATTTATTCATTTAATATGGCATAATTAATATCTTTAAATCTGTAAATCGAAATTCGACAAATAATATATCCATTATTATCAGAAAAATGTGAGGAATCCAAATATGACATCATTTAAATTTTTTTTAAAATAAAATTAATTTTTAAAATCTGAATTTTTATTCTTTTCGAATTTCAAAAATCTAAAAGAATTAAAAATGTTTTTAAAAAATAAACTACTTATTCAATTAATTTATGTTATATGTATCATATCAATCCTATTAAGCCCTTGAGCATGATGTCACACGTTTCACCATTTGAGTTTGAAACTATTATTATAAAAAACAATAATTACTTAGTAACACTAATATTTATTGAATAAGTAGTTTGACCAAAAATTCAAAAAAACTTAAATTTGAGGATAACTTTTTTTCCTTTCGGAATTTTAGGATTCTAAAAATTTACAAAATAGCCTATGGCGGTTGCCATCGAAACCGGTTTCTCGTGCTAAACATTTTGATATATTAAACTTTTTTTTCGACATCGTATGCAAAAGTTATAGTTGTTTTACTTTTCATAACACTTTTTTTAAACTTATTTCAACTCCAGACTTTTTGTACGTTCAACATGCACCATTGAAAGCCACATCATCAATTTTCAACCCTTTCCCACTTCATTCGCTATTTTTCATGCATTTATTAACTTTTTTTGAGCTAAATGACCCTGGAATTGAAAAGCACTACAAGTGAACTCTAAAAAGGTTGAAACTTGGCATGGTATCATCATTTCACCCACATAGCATGTGCTAAAAAGTTTAGAGGGTTATCGTAAAAACTAGATGCACTTCGTGTACAAACTGGACAATCCCTTTCGAAGTATCAGGGTTTCGGACGAAAACTCATGTGTTACAAAGGCATTTCATTTTTTTAAACTTATTTCGACTCCAGACTTTTTGCGTTCAACATGCACCATTCAAATCCACATCATCAATTTTCAACCCTTTCCCACTTCATTCGCTATTTTTCATGCATTTATTGATTTTTTTTGAGCTAAATGACCCCGAATTGAAAAGCACTACAAATGAACTCTGAAAAGGTTGAAACTTGGCATGGTATCATCATTTCACCCACATAGCATGTGCTAAAAAGTTGAGAGGGTTACGGCAAAAACTGGATGCACTTCGTGTACAAACTGGACAATCCCTTTCGAAGTATCAGGATTCGGACGAAAACTAATCTGTTACAAAGGCATTTCATTTTTTAAAACTTATTTCAACTCCAGACTTTTTGTGCGTTCAACATGCACCATTCAAAGCCACATCATCAATTTTCAACCCTTTCCCACTTCATTCGCTATTTTTCATGCATTTATTGATTTTTTTGAGCTAAATGACCCCGAAATTGAAAAGCACTACAAATGAACTCTGAAAAGGTTGAAACTTGTCCTGGTATCATCATTTCACCCACATAGCATGTGCTAAAAAGTTGAGAGGGTTACGGCAAAAACTGGATGCACTTCGTGTACAAACTGGACAATCTCTTTCGAAGTATCAGGGTTTCAGACGAAAACTCATGTGTTACAAAGGCATTTCATTTTTTTTAAACTTATTTCAACTCCAGACTTTTTGTGCGTTCAACATGCACCATTAAAAGCCACATCATCAATTTTCAACCCTTTCCCACTTCATTCGCTATTTTTCATGCATTTATTGATTTTTGTGAGCTAAATGACCCCGAAATTGAAAAGCCCTACAAATGAACTCTGAAAAGGTTGAAACTTGGCATGGTACCATCATTTCACCCACATAGCATGTGCTAAAAATTTGAGATGGTTACGGCAAAAACTGGATGCACTCTGTGTACAAGCTGGACAATCTCTTTCGAAGTATCTGGGTTTCGGACGAAAACTCATGTGTTACAAAGGCATTTCATTTTTTTAAACTTATTTAAACTCCAGACTTTTTATGCGTTCAACATGCACCATTAAAAGCCATGTCATCAATTTTCAACCCTTTCCCACTTCATTCGCTATTTTTCATGCATTTATTGATTTTTTGAGCTATAAAAACTAAAAGAGCTAAACAGAATCTGTTTTTGATTAAAACACCTATTTAAAATAACCTAAAAATTACCAAATTGAATATAATGATAAAACACACTAATATTAAACAGCAGGAAAAAGAATCACCCAAAAATCTATTTTCAAAGTAAAGTTATTCACAAACTAGTGATTCACGCAAATTTCGCTCAAAAACTCTAAATATTTCGCTGTAAGTACAAACAAAAGAAAATAAATAAATCAAAAAAACAAAAAAAACTGGAAAATGACCTTTAGTAATTAAACCAGTTTCTCGTGCTGAACATTTTGATATATTAAAGTTTTTTTTCGACATCGTATGCAAAAGTTATAGCCGTTTTACTTTTTCATAACACTTTAGTCCCGGTTGGAGACACCAACCGGGACTAAAGGGGGTGATACCCTTTAGTCCCGGTTGGTGTCTCTAACCGGGACTAAGGGACTAAAGGTCCCATTCGAACCGGGACTGATGCCTGCCGAGCCCCGTCCGGCGTCCTAGCCGCTCGAACCGGGACTAATGCTCACATTAGTCCCGGTTCGTAACGCGACCGGGACTATTGCTCCGATCCGGCTAGGACGAAAGCCCTGTTTTCTATTAGTGGTAAAACGCACCGACAATCACTGAGCCTTGGACAGTGCAAATCAGTCCTCAAACTTGGCAACCATTCATCGACTATCCTCATACATTGTAAAGGACCCGTATACGATCCAAATTTGCGCACACGTATTCTGGTGATGTGGTGTCAAATCAGTCTCATCGAGATTTTTTTATGCAAATTGACCCTCTCTCATTGGTAAGTCCATCTGTCGTTGGTTAACAACGCCACTTTCCACATGCAAGGTGAGTTGGAGACACCAGAGGACCCGTAACTCAGCTTCATACAGACTGGTACATAACCAAATATAATCCCACAAACATATGAGGACGTCGCTTGTAGAGTTCCTGGTAACGACCCCCACGCTTCCAATACTAATGATCTTAACAAAAACTTGTGTCAACATTGATCTTAATATGATACGAAGGGGGAGGGGGGAGGTTGTCACACCACAATGGTTATCATATGAGTAGTGACTAGCCTTAACCCAACCGATATTCCCTTACCTTTGATATTAGGAACCAAGTCTGCATCAAAATGGCACGACGACCAATAGTTAGCAACCAAATTAGCAGAGTAAGAGAAATATTTCTTCCCCTTCTCCAAATTCAAATCATTCCTCAAGTGTCAGGCTCACCAAAACATGAATATGATTTGTCCTGAGAAATTGAAGATCTCTTCTCATATTCCACTCCACAAATATAGCACATAAATGAGGTAGTCTAATGGTGTGTAACTCTATTAACCTGGACCGCCATGTTGTTAGATGCAGCACACCAGGCAAAAAAAATGATCTTCTGAGAGACATTGGCCTTCCAAATGACATTTCAAAGTCTCCTATCCCCATTCATTCCACCGCTTGATTGCCCACAATCATCCTTACGCTCATTGATATTTAGTGCAAACTTGTATGTACTTTTTACGGAGAACATACCATTTTTATCATAGTGCCACACAATAAAGTCTCCATCCCCTGATGATTGAACAAACATATTTTGGATCTCTTTTGTGTCATGGGGATAGAAAAGGTGTGAGATAAAATTCACACCCCATTTCTTCCATTGGATCATGAATAACTTACACACCCACTTGATCCTAGTCCTATTCTATCTAGCTGTATTTTTTAGACCAAATTCATAGGGAGACAGTTATCTCTCCAAATATTTATACTAGAACCATCAAACACTCTTCAAATTACACTCTTCTTGAGAAGTTTCATGCCATGCATGATACCCTGCCAAGTCACCCGTGTCTACTACAGAAAGACTGTATAAGGAAGATGACTCTAAGGATAATATTTTGCCTTCATCAATTTGACACAAAGTGTATCTGTGTTTACCAATAATATCCAAGCATGTTTAGCCAAAAGCGGCGGGTTAAATAACCTGAGATATCAAAAACCCATACCTCCCCCACATTTAGGTCTTGTCATTTTGCCCCAAGCCAGCCAATGGGTTTTTCTTTTGTTCTCTTCATCTCCCGACCAATCAATTCTGGACAACCTTGGATAATTCCTCACAGAGTGAAGCCAGAAATTTCAAATTCCCATACCATAGACCGGAAAGGCCTGGATAACTTGTTTTATTTGAAATTCCTTCGCCCCACTAGAAGCATTATTTTCAATCTAGTCAGATAGCCTTTTAAGAACTTTGTCTTTAGTTGAATGAAACTTACCTGCCTTCATTCTCCCCTCAGGCACAAAGGTAAACCCCAAATATTTATCCTCAAATATTAGCTGTAACTTATAAAATTATCATCGTGTCCACTTAATTTTCCAAACTATATCTCTTCCCAAACATAATAGAGCACTTGTGAGGACTCAATAACTGTTATGTCCCGTCTTCATAAGCCGTCAAAATATTTTTAACTGTCAAGGCTTGATCAACGGATCCCTTGAAAAATAATACACCACCATCTGCATCTATCAAGTGGGATATACTAGGAGCATGTCTATTTAAGTGAAATTCCTGGAGAGCCCCTTTGTTAGAAGCATTCTTAATCAATAAAGATAGGGCCTCCGCCACAAACATGAATAAGTATGGAGATAATGGGTTCCCTTGCCTGAGCCACCAAGAAGGGGATAACAAGTCCAACAGTTGGTCATTAAAACGCACCAAAAACTCCAGTGAACTAACACAATTCTTTTTTTGTGTGTGTGTGTGTGTGGGGGGGGGGGGGAGGGTTGTATATTAATTAACCTGGGTCAGGATGATCCAATTCACAAAGTTTTACAACCATCTCAGAACTGGACCGTAACCAGATGGCCGTCTTAATCTCACCTCCACCAATTTGAGCTTGTTCATGACACATGATTACACTCTCATAATCCAGTTAATTCAGACTAGTGCAAAACCCAAAGCTCCCAACATACTACTTAGTAAGTGTCATTCCGCCCCATCGTAAGCATTAGCAAGATCTAACTTGTAAGCACAAAAATCTCCTCAGGAGTCTTTTAACGTACTTAAAGAATACATACATTCACATGCGATGAGTGCATTATCAGAAATTAATCTGTCAGAAATAAACAAACTTTGAGTAGGAGAAATCATACCATCTAGAAGCGATCCCATTCTATTAGCAAGGCATTTAGAAATAATCTTCTAGACGACATTGCATAGACTAATAGACCAAAAATCTTTAATAGACTGGGTATTCTTCGTTTTAGGAATAAGAACAATAGTTGTATCATTAATTCCACCTGGCATACTCCTTGAAATAAAGCACTGATAAAGGACACGAAGAATATCCTCTTTGAGCAGCCCCTAGTTTTGCTGAAAAAATCTCGCTGGAAAACCATCAGAAACGAAGCATTTACAGATACAATTTCAAAAGGAGCATCACCAATATCTTGTTCAGAGTATGGTTTGCAAAGATCATCATTCAAATTCACGCTCATCAAAGGATTCACAAAATGGAATAATATGAGACGGGTCGACAATAGCATCACATGAATAAAGCTGATTGAAGAAAGAATCAGTGATACCCTTCACTTCCTTTATATTCTTCATAAGAGACCTTTTGCTTTTCGTGAGAGCGGAAATGTTATCTTCTAGTTCTACTCTTGCACACGAAGAAGCTACACCGCACCCCTTTTTGTAAAAAAAAAACAATTGAGGAATCACGGGAGGTAGAGTTCTCACAAAAATATATTGCTCAAAAGTGATCAAAGCCAAGAGGACGTCCGGTCAAGTTCGTAAGGAAAACCGGCTCTAAAATCTAAACAAATTGCCTCATTTACGAGGGAAATATGGCCAAAAACCGTACATGTAGCAAGGGTAAAGGAAGAAGAGAAAAAAAGGACGTCCGGTCAAGGACAAGACACAAGTAGATAGATGTGGGGTGTCGTCGAGGGATCACAATAGCAAGACAAGGCACCAAACTTTTTTGTGTAGCTGACTAGATTAGAATATATATTTTATAGAATGGAAAAATGGATTCATGGATTTATTGGATTTCTTGACAGAAAAGATTGCAATTTTTTTACAAGTACGTGGTCTGTCACACAGTCACACCAGTGAAGACGATTCGGAACCGGTGGCAACTAAACCTTGGTGGTCATATTCGCGCTGATCTTCTTGAAGGAGGGCCTGGACATGAGGTCCTCCCACCAGGCCTTCACGCGAGGGTACGAGTCGAGAAGCGACCCATACGGCGTCGCGTCGACGATGTAAAAAGTGCTCGCGAAATGGTTGAGGTCCGCGAAGCTGAAGAAGTCTCCGGCGAGGTACCTGTGCTTGGACAGGCGCGCCTCGTAGATCTCAAGAACCTTCTTCGCCTTCTCCACGGCCTCGTCGACGACCGCCTGGTTCGTGGGGATGCCGCGCAGGGTGGGGTTGAGGAAGCACTCGAGCATGATGAGCCGCAGGGCCGGGTGGTACTGGTGCGCCTCCACCTCCGTCCACACGTCCACCATGGCGGCCTCCTCCAGGTCGCCCTCCCTCAGCAGGTCCGCCTGCTCCATCCTGTACTTGCGGAGCACGTACTTCGCGATCGCTCGGGCCTCTGCAGGGCATGCATGAAGACGTTAGAATGGATGCTTGAGACCCTGAGTGAGAGCATGGTCATGGAAGTTATTCTTGGTGCTTCATTTTGTAGGTGTGTGAATGTGGATATGTGGTGCATGCTCACCGAAGAGGACCAGATCCCCGTCTTGTAAGGCCGGGACCAGCCCAAACGGCTGCAGCAAGAAGAAGAGTTAGCACTCATCACTGGAACGCTGGAAGCAGGCATTGAGTTGGACATAGGTGCGTTTCTGGCGAGGTGGTCGGGGCTCTTCTGCTCCTTGGCCTGGAACAGATCCATGTGGACGAGCTCGTACTCGGCGCCGACCTCCTCCAGGCAGAGCAGCACCCGCGCCACGTTGATCGACTTGGCCGGCCCAAACACCTTCACCGGCGCCATTGCTGGTTCTGGTGTAGTGCAGGTGTCGCAGATCGTAGGATATATAGATAGATGGAGAGTGGAGACGCAGTGTGTGCGCGAAGGAGATGAAGATGATGGATGCAGATAATGCGCAACCACCGGCCACGCAGGGCGACATGGACACATGGTGGTGTGTACATTTCGATCACGCGGTGGTGCCTAGCTGCGACAGGGTCGGTTTCTTTTTCCTTGTGGTCATGGTGAGGTGATGGGGTCGGCTTGGTAGGTGGTACACTGCTCACGGGTGAGCACAGTGTTGATGGGGGTGGTTGGTACGTCTTGCTAGTACGAGTGGTCGCTAGTCAGCACACTGTTTGTTGGACCGCGAGGGCCACGCGATGGCTTGTTCTCAACCTTTTACATACCTACAAAAGGAAATGTTATATCACTTAAAAAAAGGAAATGTTATCGATGACCAGACATCAAAATGATTCATACAGGGTTCATGATCTCTCCTCTCTTAAAGACACCCCTCAAAAACTATGATATAATAAAAGTAAAACGACAGTCAAAGAACAGATGTTGGATAGTCTTGTCATGATCAGAAAAGGAACGTACTTTTACTACTCTTCTAGTCCATTTTAGTTAAGTTATCCTTGGCTAGGATCACTTGATGGCACTTCTGATTTTCAAAGCCATTTTTTAACAGGCGGAGTGATCTTATCCATCATTGCATCATGCATAGACTTGACAAAGACGTGTCATTCTGATGTAAGAGCAACTCAAACGGGTCGATCCAAACGGACGGCGGATTTATCCGCTTTTTGTCCGTTTGGGTCGGCCGCCCGCGCGGCGTCCGCCCACTTTAATATTTGGGTCGGCTGTGCGCCTAACGCGCGGACCCATATATGCCGGCGTGGCCGCCCTTTTTTAGATACATACATATTTTGCAATTAATTTCACAAAGCAAACATATGATCCACAACAAAATAAATAGCATGGTTTCAACACCAAATAATAATTAACATAGTTTTACAAGCCGAATAAAAATAAAATAATCTCACATAGTTTTGCAAGCCGAATTAAAGAGGTACATCTATTGGTTGCCAGCATGATCCCACGTATGCTCAACCAAATCATTTTGCAATTGCATGTGAGTTTCCCAATCACGCATGTCGTGATGAAATTGGACGAACTGTTCAAACGTTGCCGCTCCTCCATGCTCAGGCACAACATTCTCACCCTGATACTGAAACCCTTGATCGTAGAGATGTTTCGGGCGCTCATCTTCTACGATCATATTGTGCATGATCACACAAGCAGTCATCACCTCCCAAATTTTCTTCGTGCTCCAAGTTTTTGCAGGATACCGAACGATGCCCCATCGAGATTGCAAAACACCAAAGGCACGCTCGACGTCTTTCCTAGCACTCTCTTGCTCTTGGGCAAATCTTTTCCTCTTCTCTCCGATAGGATTGGGGATTGTCTTCACAATAGTGGTCCAATGAGGATAGATACCATCACCCAGGTAGTATCCTTTGTCGTAGTTGTGGCCGTTGATGGTAAAATTAACCGGTGGGCTGCTGCCTTCGGCAAGCCTAGCAAACACCGGCGAGCGCTAAAGCACGTTGATATCATTGTGTGATCCGGCCATGCCAAAGAAAGAGTGCCAGATCCAGAGATCTTTAGATGCCACTGCCTCAAGTATGACGGTGCATTTCCTGACATGGCCCTTATACTGCCCTTGCCAAGCAGAAGGGCAGTTCTTCCACTCCCAGTGCATGCAGTCTATGCTACCAAGCATCCCTGGGAAGCCCCTGCTGGCATTCATCGCCAACAAACGGGCTGTATCTTCAGGAGTCGGCTCTCTCAAGTACTCAGGGCCAAACACAGCAATAACAGCCTTGCAAAACTTATACAGGGATTCTAGGCAAGTAGACTCGCTCATACGGACGTACTCGTCAATGAGATCACTGGGCACTCCGTATGCAAGCAGTCGGATGGCTGCAGTGCATTTCTGATAAAAGGAGAAGCCAATCTTTCCAACGGCATCCTCTTTGCACTCGAAATAGTTATCGTAGCCGACCACTCCCTCTCTAATACGGTTGAAAAGATTCCTACTCATACGGAAACGGCGACGAAAATTTTGATGTTTGAACAACGGATTCGTTGTGTCAAAGTAGTCTTTCCAAAGAAGGAAATGCCCGCTCTCTCGGTTGCGATTCAACGCCGGAAGGTGCCCCGGAATGGACCCACGGAACAACGGCCGTTGGCTATTGATGTGGTGATGGGCCAACACGGCAGCCAAGATCTCCTCCTCATCATCAGACGAGGAATCGTCGGAGTCACAAAGAAAATTGTGAAAGAAGAACTCGTCGGCGGAGTCCATTTTTGTACCTTGGCAAACTGTCGAACAGCTTGCGGGCGTCGACGAAGGAGCCGGCCGGCGAAGGGAGTCGCGCTGCCCTCGAACCAGCTAGCTGCATAGGCGGCGTCCGACGAGCGCGCCGGTGTCAAGACGAAGGAACTGGCCGGGGGCCGGCGAGGAAGCTTCTTGGCCGCGGCCTCGGTTGTGTCGGGGGAGTGGGGGAGGGAAGCTTTCGGTTCCCCGGCGGCAAGTCGGCGGGGAGCGGGGCGACGTGGGAGGTGGAGTGTTGCAGGTGAGACGGCACCGGCAGCTGGCGCCGGCACCGGAAAAGGGGGCGGCGGCGTCGGTGACAAGGGAGGAGGGTTTGGTGCTGGAATGGGAGATGATGGCCAATGTGCCACCGACCAGCGGGCCAGGGGGGAGTAGGCGGGAGCGCGCGCGCGTCCGTCTCGTGTTCGCGCCGACGCAAATGAGGCCCAAATTTGGGCCGGGAATGGGTCCGCAGGTGGACGAAAAGCGGACGCGCGTCCGTTTGGGTCGACGCGTTGGGCCGACTATTCTGTCCGCGCCAACCCAAACGGACGCGCGCGGACGAAATGGGTCTCCGCGTTGGAGTTGCTCTAACTGCCATATGGACACATTCCTCTCATGAGATTTCAATATGTAACAAGCTAGATTCAATTGGTGAATGGTCAAGGTTTATTCTTTGACATGATGTGATGTTTATAGGTAAGAGGCTATCGCCCGGCCTTAGACTAAGGTCCTTAAGTTTAGGTTTACGACATAATAAAGGTAAGATGCTACACGATGGTGAAACGGAGGCAATAGAAGTAGTAAGATACAAGGCCAACAATGAACCATCTCGCGATGCAACACATATCATAGCTGAAGTTCATTGTAACCGCCATGAGGATTGCCGTAGACTGGCCACAATAGCACCAAGGACCACAGCCACCCTAGCTCGTATTATTAGCCCTTGATGACATCCGAAGATGGTTGCACTTGTCGCGGAGGTTGCTACTGAGGACGTCAAGCCGGACACAGTCCCGTCGTCTCCCCAGAGCTCTCCAAAGCTGCAATAGAATCACAATTTTATAAATGAGGTCAACCATGTGCTTGATTATGATTCCATCGATAAGTTCTTTGTTGTGTGTGTACCATAATGCCCATGACGTGGCACCCACTCCTATCCACGTTATTCTAGCATCTTTTTGAGACGTGTTGGAGATGAGTTGAAACAGGTTGGCGAATCCTCTTGAATCCCAGACATGATGTGATCTTAAGAAGGCTTGGTGATCCACTTGGACAACATGTTGGTTGTCAAGGTTATGAAAGGAGGGAACTATGTTGGAGCTACTGCTGCTATTTTCATGATTGCTATCGCCTGTTGTGTGATTTTCCTCGAGCTTTGTATGAGCATTGTCCTAGAGAGGCAAATAATGATGCTAGCTAGATTAGGAAAATTTACTAGTCCTAGTGTTTGGATGGATGTGCCACCAATTTGGTGTGTCACGAGATTAACATGCGCTTGGAAGCTATTTGTGTAATGTGATTGGTTCGCTGCGGGTTTTCCACCAATTTGATCAAGAAGTTTCGAGTCCACCACTTTGAGCTAGCTCCCGCTCGTCTCGACCTCTCTAGAAGCTCACCATCCGTGTGCCCCTTTCTCTGCCCCACTTACACCCCAGTTGTGCTGCTGCCTGAAGACCCCCAGATGTATACGTTGACTGTGTGGACATTGTCTTCAATGAATCAAGCTATAGTTGATGAAGTGAGCATACAATGTGTATATTAGCATTCAGGTTTGTGCAACACTTAGAAGCTTAAGTAGGTTTAGTTGTGTAGTAACTTGGTTGATCTTGCCTTCCTATAAATATATTTTTCAACAGCCCTGAAAAGAGACGTGGAGAATCACCATGCATTTTAGTCTAACAACAATGTTGATGGAGTATACTTTCTGAAATTTATGGCTTATGAGGTGACTATACCATGCCCTTAGATATGCGAGCTCTTCTGCCTCTTTTTTATTTAGTGATCTTCTGTTAGCTTTGAACCTTACCAATGCTTAATAGGTGAACCCAAAGTCGAAACTCACAAGTATGGAATTGCAGGTGTGTTGTTGATTTTTTATTTCACTCTAAAGTTAAAGTGTGTACTCTCAGCTAGATATACAAACTGAAGATGAAGTTTTAAGCAAAATTTAATTCAATTTTTCACCTATGAATATCCGTACTATTGGTTTCTTCTATAAAAAAACATGTTTTTTTTTCAGATTCTTGGTTGGAGGTTCCCTAATGTTCTTATAAGTGCATTTATATATAAATGAATGGTTTGTTCGATGATCCTTTCCAATGGTTATAAATATTGCAAGTAATTCGAGTTGATGTTGTGTAAGAATAGGAAATTAAAACACAAAAAGAATGGTAAATTAACTATGGAATCCACGTATTCACATCTAATTTATAAGCATGACAATATGATTATAAATGCCACACACGCCGACGCCCGTCCGTGCTTATGAAATGGTTAAGGCCATGGTCTATGCTGGAAAGAATAGGGATCCCTCCTTTGAACGAAGGATCTAGAAGACGTCTAGGGAACATTTCAACGTAAAACCCATTGAGCTTGATGAAGCACGGACAATGGAGAAATCGGACTACAAGTATTTCAACCACTGCTCCACTGACGAGGATGAGTAGCACTCTTTAATTAATGTTCATAGTTTGGTCATTATGCAACAAAATATGGACTATGATGTTCAGTTACTTGTGTAATGGATGTTTATTAGTTCGATTATGTAATGAGATGTGCAATGACGTTTAAGAGCACGTTGTTCTTGCAGAGAGAGCAAGTCACATCACACACGGTCCACGGGATGAAACCATGAAAGATGATTGTCAGCATTCGCTGGCATGAGTTGTCGCACACGAGTTGCTCTTACAATATTGTGTGCGAAACTTCACACACAGTGTGATCTTATCACGTGCGTGAGATGCTTGAAATAATAGAAAATAATTAATATATACAAATAGTTTGCCAAAGAATGCACACAATTCAGGAATATGACTCGTGTGCGTTAAGTAGAGCTATCGCACATGCATTTTTTTCGTACCGTCTGCCCTTTTCTCACACAGTTTGCACATCAAAATCATGTTCGATGGATCGGTCTTCGCACACGTTTCGTTTTCTAGCACACAAATTTATATTTATGATGTTTGTGATGTCTGCAATCGCAGACAGCTCAGTCCAAAGATATGCGATAGATGTGTCTTTTTAGCACCATTTTTCACTAGTGTATACTGCATGCCAATTAACTAGATGATATTTCCTGATCTCTATTGTTTCCTGCCACAACATCATAACTCTACTAGAATTCATGCTTTTGAGTACCCCTTTGGGAGCTTCCAAAAGGTAAGCATAAAAAGTGGGATACTACTCAGACATTAATTAACTAATGTTACTCTCTCCCCAATAGATAGCAACTTACCTTTCCACTCAACAATTTTCTTCTAAATTTTTAACCACTAGACCCCATTGGGAAATGTCGAGCCATATTGCATTAACTAGCATCCCCAAATAGTTCATGGGTATATTCACAAGTAAAAATGTCACAATATTCCTCCTTTCAGGACCTAGCCTCCAAAAAACAGAAAACTTCACTCTTATGAAAATTAATCTTCAGTCCATCCACATATTCGAAGATGCATAGGAGAAACTTAATATTCCTGGCATTTTCCAAGCTATCTTCAAGAAGGAAAATAGTAGCATCTGCATGTTGAAGCAGAACTAAACCTCCTTCCACAAGATTTGGAACCAAACCATTTATCAATCCATTTTGTTGGGATTTTTTTTAGGATTAAAGACAACCCATCAGC
Organism: Elymus sibiricus; assembly: GCA_039707655.1. Lineage (NCBI taxonomy): Eukaryota > Viridiplantae > Streptophyta > Magnoliopsida > Poales > Poaceae > Elymus > Elymus sibiricus. The sequence continues at coordinate 325,319,906 of CM077671.1, forward strand.
AATTAGATTGAAGGGTAAGGGGATAATGGATTCCCGTGGGAAATATGGGCCTATCTAGTCATTGACCTTGGTAGCAACTCTCCCTCCTCTAACCAATTTCATCATCCAGTCACACCATACATCACCAAAACATTTTAACTACATTATCTGATATAAGAATGACCACTCTACTTTATCATAAGCCTTTTCAAAGTCTATTTTTGATAAGACACGAGGCTTCTTCTTGGATTTCAATTCATGAATAGTCTCATGAAGCAAAACCACTTCCTTCGCTGTGAATCTATCCTTAATAAAGGTTGTTTCAGTTTTTGCAACCAGGCCATCTATTATCAACCCGGGTGTGATTGCCAAACCGTTGGTTAGTATTTTATAACTAACATTTAGCATATGGATTTGTCTATACTGTTGAATTATGTCATCCTTAGAGCATCTACAACCGGACTTTGAAAATTCGGCCCCTCAAATGCCTGCGGACGCGCCCGGGCGTGTCCGCGGACAATGACCGTTCAAGCCTCAAATTTGTCTTCCAACAACCGGACACCTCAATTATCATATCTTAAATCCATACAAACTCATGCAACCACGTCGATGCATTACACACATCGTCCAGCTACTCCATCACTACTAACATGTCATCGGACTACCAAAATTTGGCATGTTTGGCTATGGTGGAGATCATCCACAGCTGCCCTTGCCCTTCTCGGCGCCCTTGTCGTCCTTCTCGCGGAAGTACCAGTCGAAGGCGCAATAGGGATCGAGGCGGATTTGCTCGTCGCCGGAGTTGTCCTCGCCGTCGTCGTCCTTCTTCGGTGGTAGTCCGGGCATTTCACGGACCGCCCGATTCTGCTCTCGGGCGAGGGCGCGCGTCTTCCTCGATTGCCATTTCTTCAAAATGTGTGCGCAGATGGCTTCCTCCTCTGTAGCCACCCGCGCCGCCGCATCAGCCGCCGCCATTTTCGCCGCGATACGGGCCTCGACGGCCCTTATCCTCTCCTTTCCACGGCGGGCCACCCGTTCCTGGTGGAACTCATAGTCTACCCGACCAATGATGGGGAAGGAGAGATTTTCCGGATGCCAGGACCATGATTTTCCAGCCCCAGAGGACCCGAGCGCCCATTGAGTCGATGATACTTGTGATCTGCATTGGGTTTTTCCCAAAGAGGAGGGGATGATGCAACACAGTATAGATAAATATTCCCCTCAGTGAGAACCAAGGTTATCGAACCAATAGGAGGATCACACAACTCCCGTCTTCAGCGCCTACACACAAAAGAGCAAACACTTGCACCCAACGCAGGCAAGAGGGTTGTAAATCCCCTTGAACTCGTTACTTGCAATGGTTCAAGCAAATGAGTAGTGTAGATGATAGTTGAATAAATATAAATTGCAAAATAAATAAAAGTAAATAATGGCAGCAAGATAATAAGAGCGTTTGTAAATATATATATGTGAATAGACCTGGGGGCCATAGTGTTCGCTAGAGGCTTCTCTCTCGAAGAAGGCATACGGTGGGTAAACAAATTACTGTTGGACAATTGATAGAAAAGCGCATAGTTATGCAATATTTATTCACGGTAATGATCATGTATATAGGCATCACGTCCATAAACAAGTAGACCGACTTCTGCCTGCATCTACTATTATTACTCAACTTCGAGAGTGCTTCTATGCTTGCCTATCTAGGTATTAAGTTCATACAAACAGAGTAATGCTTGGAGAACGATGACATGATGTAGACAAAGTAAACCCAGTTAATATGAATGAACCCCATCGTTTTATCCTTAGTGGCAGCAATACAAATATAAGTCTTGTCCCCTACTTTGTCATTGGGATATAGAGCATCGCAAGATTGAATCCACTACAACGCACCTCTCCCACTGAAGATAAACCAATCTAGTTGGCCAAACTAAACCGATAGATCAGATAGAATTACAATCTATAACAATCATGCAAATAAGAATCAAATAAGAATTCAGAGAAGACACAAAGCTTTTTCATGAATAATCTGAACATAAACCCACAATTCATCGGATCCCAACAAACGCACCGCAAAGAGTGATTACATAAGATAGATCTGTTGGGGAACGTTGCATGGGAAACAAAAAATTTCCTACGCACACGCAAGATCTATCCATGGTGATGAGCATCTACGAGAGGGAGAGTAGATCTACATACCCTTGTAGATCGCTAAGCGGGAAGCGTTAAGAAACGCGGTTGATGTAGTCGAACGTCTTCGCGATCCAAATCGCCGAGCGTCCCACAATCCAATCACGATCTAGCCCGTGATCCAATCACGAACCGTCCCGCGGTCCCATCACGATCCGTCCTGCGATCAAATCACGAACCGTCTCGCGATCCTGATCAAGGTTCTTCCGATCTAGCACCGAACGGACGGCACCTCCGCGTTCAACACACGTACAGCTCGATGAAGATCTCCGCCTTCTTGATCCAGCAAGAGGGAGCGGAGAGGTAGATGAGTTCTCCGGCAGCATGACGGCGCGGCGGCAATGGTGGTGGAACTATTCCGGCAGGGCTTCGCCTAAGCACTGCTGAAATTAGACTAGAGGAGAAAACGATCTAGAGGAAGTAGAGGGAGCACGTGGCAATTAGGGTTATTTTTCTCCTCTAAATCCTCTAGTATATATAGGAGGGAGGGAGGGGAGGAGGCAGCCTCAAACCCTCAAGGGCTGGCCGAAATTGGAGGTGGAGGAGTCCTACTCCAATCCTACTAGGAGTAGGATTCCTCCTCTCCACTTGGAAACCCTTTCCACCTTTCCTCCTTTGGGTTTTTCCACCCAAAGCCACATGGGCCTTAGTGGGGGGGGGGGGGTTAGGCCAGCCCACTAGGGGCTGGTTTGACTCCTCCCATAGCCCATGAGGTCCTTTGGGTCGAGACACCCCTCCCGATGGCCCCCGGCACCCTCCCGGCACTCCCGGTACACTACCGAAGTACCCGAAACTTTTCCGGTGACCAAAACAGGACTTCCTATATATCAATCTTTACCTCCGGACCATTCCGAAGCTCCTCGTGACGTCCAGGATTTCATCCGGGACTCCGAACAACCTTCGGTCACCACCATACATAACTCTACTATAGCGAAACGTTACCGAACCTTAAGTGTGCAAACCCTGCGGGTTCGAGAACTATGCAGACATGACCGAGACACCTCTACGGTCAATAACCAATAGCGGGACCTGGATGCCCATATTGGTTCCTACATATTCTACGAATATCTTTATCGGTTGAACCTCTATGTCAAGGATTCAGTTAATCCCGTATGCTGTTCCCTTTGTTCTTCGGTATGTTACTTGCCCGAGATTCGATCGTCGGTATCTCCATACCTAGTTCAATCTCGTTACCGGCAAGTCTCTTTACTCGTTTCGTAATACAAGATCCCGTGGCTAACACTTTAGTCACATTGCTCGCAAGGCTTATTGTGATGTTGTGTTACCGAGTGGGCCCTGAGATACCTCTCCGTCATACGGAGTAACAAATCCCAGTCTCGATCCATGCCAGCTCAACAGACACCTTCTGAGATACCTGTAGAGCATCTTTATAGTCACCCAGTTACATTGTGACGTTTGATACACACAAGGTATTCCTCCGGTGTCAGTGAGTTGCATGATCTCATGGTTATAGGAATAGATACTTGACATGCAGAAAACAATAGCAATAAACTGACACGATCATATGCTATGTTCATAGTTTGGGTCTTGTCCATCACATCATTCTCCTAATGATGTGATCTCGTTATCAAATGACATCTCATGTCTATGGTCAGGAAACCTTGACCATCTTTGATCAACGAGCTAGTCTATTAGAGGCATACTAGGGACACAGTGCTGTCTATGTACCCACACATGTATTTGCGTTTCCAATCAATACAATTATAGCATGGATAATAAACGATTATCATGAACAAGGAAATATGATAATAACTAATTTAGTATTGCCTCTAGGGCATATTTCCAACAGTCTCCCACTTGCACTAGAGTCAATAATCTAGTTCACATCACCATGTGATTTACATTGTTATGATTCTAACACCCAATGAGTTCTGGGGTTTGATCATGCTTTGCATGTGAGAGAGGTCTTTAGTCAACGGTCTGCAACATTCAGATCCGTGTGTACTTTGCAAATCTATATGTCATACTGCAGATGCTACCACGCTCCACTTGGAGCTATTCCAAATGGTTGCTCCACTATACGTATCCTGACTGTGACTCAGAGTCGTCCGGATAGGTGTCAAAGATTGCATCGACGTAACTCTTTACGACGAACTCTTTATCACCTCCATAATCGAGAAACATTTCCTTAGTCCTCTAGTTACTAAGGATAATTTTGACCGCTGTCCAGTGATCCAGTCCTGGATCACTCTTGTACCCCTTGACAGACTCATGGCAAGGCACACACAGGTGCGGTACACAGCATGGCATACTATATAGAGCCTATGGCTAAGGCATAGGGGACGACCTTCGTCCTTTCTCTCTCTTCTACCGTGGTCGAGCTTTGAGTCTCACTCAACTCCACACCTTACAAATCAGGCAAGAACTCTTTCTTTGACTGATCCATTTTGAACTCTTTCAAAAACTTGTCAAGGTATGTACTCATTGAAAGTTTTATCAGACGTCTTGATCTATCTCTATAGATCCTGATGCCCAACATTTAAGTAGCTTCATTCCAGTTTTTCCTCTGAAAAACTCCTTTTCAAACAACCCTTTATGCTTTCCAGAAATTCTACATCATTTCCGATCAACAATATGTCATCCACATATACTTATCAGAAATTCTATAGTGCTCCCACTCACTTTATTGTAAATACAAGTTTCTCATAAACTTTGTATAGACTCAAAAACTTTGATCACCTCATCAAAGCATATATTCCAACTCCGAGATGCTTGCTCCAGTCCATAGAAGGATCACTGGAGCTTGCATACATTTTAGCATCCTTAGGACTGACAAAACCTTCCGGTTGTATCACATACAACCTTTCCTCACGAATAACGTTAAGGAAACGATGTTTTGACATCCATTTGCCAGATTTCATAATCGAAAAATGCAGCAACTGCTAATATAATTCCAACAGACTTTAGCATCGCTACGGATGAGAAAGTCTCATCGTAGTCAACTCCTTGAACTTGTGAAAAACCCTTTGCCACAGGTCGAGCTTTATAGACGGTGACATTACCGTCCGCGTCCGTCTTCCTTTTAAAGATCCATTTGTTCTGAATGGCCTTTCACCCTTCAAGTAATACTTCCAAAGCCCATACTTTGTTTTCTTACATGGATCCCATCTCGGATTTCATGGCCTTAACCATTTCTCGGAATCCGGGCCCATCATCGCTTCTCCATAGCTCGTAGGTTCATCGTTGTCCAACAACATGACCTCTAAGACAGGGTTGCCGTACCACTCAGGAGCAGTACGCGTCCTTGTCGACCTACGAGGTTCGATAGTAACTTGATCTGAAGCTTCATGATCATCATCATTAACTTCCCCTTCAACTAACGTAGGCCCCACAGGAACAACTTTCTGCGCTGCGCTACTCTCTGGTTGAAACAAAGGTTCAACAACCTCATCAAGTTCTATCTTCCTCCCACTCAATTCTTTCGAAAGAAACTCTTTCTCGAGAAAGGACCCATTTTAGCAACAAACACTTTGTGCATGGATCTAAGATAGAAGGTTTACCCAACTGTTATGTTAGGGTATTCTATGAAGATGCATTTGTCCGCTTTGGGTTCGAGCTCATTAGGTGAAAAACCCTTTTTCACATAAGTGTCGTAGCCCCAAACATTAAGAAATGATAGCTTAGGTTTCCGCCAAACCAAAATTCATACGGTGTCATCTCAACGGACTTAGATGCTGCCCCTTTTAAAGTGAATGTGGTTGTCTCTAATGCATAACCCTAAAATGATAGTGGTAAATCGATAAGAAACATCATAGTTCACACCATATCCAATAGAGCACGACTACGACGTTCGGACACACCATCACACTATGGTGTTCCAGGTGGCGTGAGTTGTGAAACAACTTCCACATTGTCTTAAGTTGTATACCAAACTCGTAACTCAGATATTCACCTCCACGATCATATCATAGACATTTTATCTTCTTGTCACGATGATCTCAAACTTCACTCTGAATTTGCTTGAACTTTTCAAACGATTCAAACTTGTGTTTCATTAAGTAAATATACCCTATATCTACTCAAATCATCAGTGAATGTAAGAAAATAACGATATCCACCGCACGCTACAACACTCATTGGACCATATACATCAACATGTATCATTTCCAATAAGTCACTTGCCCGCTCCATCAAGCCGGAAAACGGGGTTTTAGTCATCTTGCCCTTGAGGCATGGTCCGCATGTCTCAACCGATTCGAAATCGAATGAGTCCAAAGATCCATCAGCATGGAGTTTCTTCATGCGTTTTACACCAATATGACATTTAGCGGCAGTGCCACAAGTATGTGGTACTATCATTATTAACTTTGTATCTTTTGGCATCAATATTATGAACATGTGTATCACTACGATCAAGATTCAATAAACCATTCTCATTGGGTGCATGACCATTAAAGGTATTATTCATGTAAACAGAATAACCATTATTCTCTAACTTAAATGAATAGCCGTATTGCAATAAACATGATCTAATCACGTTCATGCTCAACGCAAACACCAAATAACATTTATTTAGGTTCATCACTAATCTCGAAGGTAGAGAGAGCGTGCGATGGTGATCACATCAATCTTGGAAACACTTCCAACACTCATCGTCACCTCACCCTTAGCTAGCCTCCGTTTATTCCGCAGCTTTTATTTCGAGTTACTAACATTTAGCAACCGAAGCGGTATCCAATACCCAGGTGCTACTAGGAGTACTAGCAAAGTACACATCAATAACACGTATATCAAATATACTTCTGTCGACGTTGCCAGCCTTCTTATCTACCAACTATCTAGGGTTGGTCCACTTCAGCGACCGTTCTCCTCATAATAGAAGCAATTAGTCTCGGGTTTGGGTTCAACCTTGGGTTTCTTCACTGGAGCAGCAACTAACTTGCCATCCATGAAGTTTCCCTCCTCGCCCTTGCCCTTCTCGAAACTAGTGGTTTCACTAACCATCAACACTTGATGCTCTTTCTTGATTTCTACCTTCGTGGTGTCAAACATCGCGAACAGCTCAGGGATCATTATTTCCATCCCTGGCCTTTTATAGTTCATCACGAAGCTCTAGTAGCTTAGTGACAGTGACTTGGAGAACTATATCAATCACTATCTTATCTGGAAGATCAACTCCCACTCGATTCAAGCGATTGTAGCACCCAGACAATCTGAGCACATGCTCAACGATTGAGCTATTCTCCTTCATCTTGCAGGCAAAGAATCTTGTTGGAGGTCTCATACCTCTCAACACGGGCATGAGCCTGAGATCCCAATTTCAGCTCTTAGAACATCTCATATGTTCCGTGACGTTCAAAACGTTTTGGAGCCTCAATTCTAAGTCGTAATGCATGACACACTGAACTATCAAGTAGTCATCGAAACGTGCCTGTCAGATGTTCACAACATCTACAGACGACGCCAGAGGGGGTGGCGCACCGAGCGGTGCATTAAGGACATAAGTCTTCTGTGCAGCAATGAGGGCAATCCTCAGATCACGGACCCAGTCCGCATTATTGCTACCATCATCTTTCAACTCTATTTCTCTAGGAACATATAAAAATTCAAGGGAGCTACAGCGCGAGCTAGTAATCTACAACATAATTTGCAAAGACATTTTGACTATGTTCACGATAATGAGTTTAGTTAATCATATTACTAAAAACTCCCACTCAAATTGACATCCCTCCAGTCATTCGAGTGTCACATGATCCAAATCCACCAACTCAAGTCCGATCATCACGTGATTTGAGGTGGTTTCAATGGTGAACATCTTCATGTTGATCATATCTACTATATGACTCATGTTCGACCTTTCGGTCTCTTGTGTTCCGAGGCCATGTCTGTACATGCTAGGCTCGTCAAGTTTAACCCGAGTGTTCCGCACGTGCAACACTGGCTTGCACCCGTTGTATGTGAACGTAGAGTCTACCACACCCGATCATCACGTGGTGTCTCGAAACGACGAACTTTCGCAACGGTGCACACTCGGGGAGAACACAATTTATCTTGACATTTAAGTGAGGGATCACCTTATAATGCTACCGTCATCCTAAGCAAAATAAGATGCATAAAAGGATTAACATCACATGCAAATCATAAGTGACATGATATGGCCATGAACTTGTGCTTTTGATCTCCATCACCAAAGCACTGGCATGATCTCCATCGTCACCGGCATAACACCATGATCTCCATCATCTTGATCTCCATCAATGTGTCGCCATGAGGTTGTCGCGCCGACTGTTGCTTCCACGACTATTGCTAACTCATAGCAATAAAGTAAAGCAAAAACGGCGAAAATAATTAAAGACAACCCTATGGCTCCTGCCGGTTGCCGTACTCATCGACATGCAAGTCGTGATATTCTATACAATACATGATCATCTCATACATCACATATATCTCATCATGTAATTGGACATATCACATCACAACATACCCTGCAAAAACAAGTTAGACGTCCTCTAATTGTTGTTGCAAGTTTTACGTGGCTGCTACGGGTATCTAGCAAGAACAATTCTTACCTACGCAAAAACCACAACGGTGATACAAAAATTGCTATTCAACCTTCTCAAGGACCGCCTTTGTCAAATCCGATTCGACTAAAGTGGGAGAGACAGACACCCGCCAGCCATCTTTATGCAACGAAGTTACATGTAAGTTGATGGAACCGGTCTCTCGTAAGCGTACGAGTAAGGTTGGTCCGGGCCGCTTCATCCCACAATACCGCCGAACCAAGAAAAGACCAAGGGAGGAAGCAATCCGAATATCAATGCCCACAAACTCCTTTGTGTTCTACTCGAGATCTCATCTACACATAGACCTAGCTCATGATGCCACTGTTGGGGAACGTTGCATGGGAAACAAAAAATTTCCTACGCACACGCAAGATCTATCCATGGTGATGAGCATCTACGAGAGGGAGAGTAGATCTACATACCCTTGTAGATCGCTAAGCGGGAAGCGTTAAGAAACGCGGTTGATGTAGTCGAACGTCTTCGCGATCCAAATCGCCGAGCGTCCCACGATCCAATCACGATCTAGCCCGCGATCCAATCACGAACCGTCCCGAGATCCCATCACGATCCGTCCCGCGATCAAATCACGAACCGTCTCGCGATCCTGATCACGGTTCTTCCGATCTAGCGCCGAACAGACGGCACCTCCGCGTTCAGCACACGTACAGATCGATGACGATCTCCACCTTCTTGATCCAGCAAGAGGGAGCGAAGAGGTAGATGAGTTCTCCGGCAGCGTGACGGCGCGGCGGCAATGGTGGTGGAACTATTTCGGCAGGGCTTCGCCTAAGCACTGCTGAAATTAGACTAGAGGAGAAAACGATCTAGAGGAAGTAGAGGGAGCACGTGGCAATTAGGGTTATTTTTCTCCTCTAAATCCTCTAGTATATATAGGAGGGAGGGAGGGGAGGAGGCAGCCTCAAACCCTCAAGGGCTGGCCGAAATTGGAGGTGGAGGAGTCCTACTCCAATCCTACTAGGAGTAGGATTCCTCCTCTCCACTTGGAAACCCTTTCCACCTTTCCTCCTTTGGGGTTTTCCACCCAAAGCCACATGGGCCTTAGTGGGGGGGGGGGGCTTAGGCCAGCCCACTAGGGGCTGGTTTGACTCCTCCCATAGCCCATGAGGTCCTTTGGGTCGAGACACCCCTCCCGATGGCCCCCGGCACCCTCCCGGCACTCCCGGTACACTACCGAAGTACCCGAAACTTTTCCGGTGACCAAAACAGGACTTCCTATATATCAATCTTTACCTCCGGGCCATTCCGGAGCTCCTCGTGACGTCCAGGATCTCATCCGGGACTCCGAACAACCTTCGGTCACCACCATACATAACTCTACTATACCGAAACGTTACCGAACCTTAAGTGTGCAGACCCTGCGGGTTCGACAACTATGTAGACATGACCGAGACACCTCTACGGTCAATGACCAATAGCGGGACCTGGATGCCCATATTGGTTCCTACATATTCTATGAAGATCTTTATCGGTTGAACCTCTATGTCAAGGATTCAGTTAATCCCGTATGCTGTTCCCTTTGTTCTTCGGTATGTTACTTGCCCGAGATTCGATCGTCGGTATCTCCATACCTAGTTCAATCTTGTTACCGGCAAGTCTCTTTACTCGTTCCGTAATACAAGATCCCATGGCTAACACTTTAGTCACATTGCTTGCAAGGCTTATTGTGATGTTGTATTACCGAGTGGGCCCTGAGATACCTCTCCGTCATACGGAGTAACAAATCCCAGTCTCGATCCATGCCAGGTCAACAGACACCTTCGGAGATACCTGTAGAGCATCTTTATAGTCACCCAGTTACGTTGTGACGTTTGATACACACAAGGTATTCCTCCGGTGTCAGTGAGTTGCATGATCTCATGGTCATAGGAACAGATACTTGACATGCAGAAAACAATAGCAATAAACTGACACGATCATATGCTATGTTCATAGTTTGGGTCTTGTCCATCACATCATTCTCCTAATGATGTGATCCCGTTATCAAATGACATCTCATGTCTATGGTCAGGAAACCTTGACCATCTTTGATCAACGAGCTAGTCTATTAGAGGCATACTAGGGACACAGTGTTGTCTATGTACCCACACATGTATTTGCCTTTTCCAATCAATACAATTATAGCATGGATAATAAACGATTATCATGAACAAGGAAATATGATAATAACTAATTTATTATTGCCTCTAGGGCATATTTCCAACAAGATCATCGCGAGAATCGAGGTGATCATGGCAACAAAGAACATAGAGAGAGAGCCATCTAGGTACTAACTACAGACCCGTAGGTCTGTGGTGAACTACTCACACATCACCATGGGAGCATCAGGGTTGATGCAGAGGCCCTCCTGATCGATCCCCCCTCCGGCAGGGCACCGGAACAGGGCTCCAGATGGGCACACGACGAAACAGAGACTTGCGGCGACGGAAAAAGTGTTTCGGAAGGCTCCCTAGGGTTTTTGGGAATAATGAGAATTTATAGGCCAGAGAACAACGCCAGAGAACCGGGGAGGTGGTACCAAGCCATCAGGGCGCGACCACCACCCTGGGCGCGCCCTGTTGTCTTGGGGACACCTCGTGTGGCCCCCGGTCTCCCTCTGAAGCCTCAAGGTCCATATTTTGTCCAGAAAAAACCGTCAAAAAGTTTCGGGGTATTTGGACTTCGTTTGATATGGGAAACCTGAAAAGCCAAAAACATGCAGAAAACAGCAACTAGCAGTTGGCACTGGGTTAATAGGTTAGTGCTAAAAAATAATACGAATCAGCAAATAAATGCCCAAAAAGTATCCTAGAATGATAATATTATAACATGGAACAATCAAAAATTATAGATACGTTGGAGACGTATCAGCCGATGCTATGGAGTCGCGCCAGACAAATCCTTCCGTCGGTCAAGCGCTATCCTCCCGGGAGTGGCGGAGTGCAATGCAGACTGCCATTGCCTCCTCCAACCCGCACGGGATGACGCCCCAGTCGACAGACTAGACTGGTTAGATTCAGATTCGCTACCCGCCATGCCGGAGACGGCCGGAAATCGGCGGAGGTGGGCTTGGGTGGCGGAGGGAGTGGAGGGGAGTGGGGTGTGAAGTGGCTAGGGTTTGGTCCGACGAGCGGATGGGGACAAATATATGCGGCGTCGTTGCGGGCCAGCGCGGTCTAGGCCGACATCGCGGACACGCCCGGGCGCGCCCGAAAGCCCCCATATCCGCCCCATATTTGGGCTGGATATGAGGGTGCCAGTCAGCCCGAGCATTTGAGGCCCGTTTGAGGCGCCCATCTGGATCGAAATTTCATGACCGCTCAATGACAGGGCAGCCCGCCCGTGCGTTTGAGGAGGTTTTGGGTTGCCTCTTTGTAGATGCTCTCGTGGACTTTGAGAATCAAAGCAATGATCCCATGATTCAGCCTCTCCACGTCCAATTTTTCTTTATGAAAAGCATCAAAAAGCTCTTTCCGGTCATTTTTATGTCCTCTCAAAATTTCTAATAAAACTCGGCAAGAAGACCATCAGGGCCAACAACTTTATTATTTTTCATTCCAAAAATAAGTGCCCTAATTTCTTCCAGACCGAATTCCTTATTCGGGAACATCCTTTCATCTTCAAATAACTGTTTGCGGTCCAAACCCTCTAACTTGATAGTAGAGACTTCAGGAGGGCCAAAAATATCATGTATTCCTTTTGGCTCCACTAGTTGTGTAAATATCCAAACAGATGGTCGGCTTTTTTAAGAGGAAAATGGATATACAAGTGAAGCACAAAAATGAAACAACTGCAAACTACAATGTGTTGACGGCTACACTGGAACCAGCTCCCCTGGCGTACGACAAGTGTAGTTGGGCTAGGTTCCCAGTGGTCCCAATGTTAGTGGTCGGACGTCACACTGACGTACGTCAAGGGATCCTCGTCCGGCTACACCTAGTCACTGGCGCGGCGTAGCGCGCCTTTCATTCATCCTAGCACATCACTATTGTTTCTATCGAGACCGAGTTAGCCAGCATGTGTGTGTGAAGTGAAATGAAGGTTAAATTGTATACACCTTGAAAATTATGATAGTCTTCATATGGGTTGTATCATTTGGTTCTGACAGCCTTCCTATGATATACTCTCATGATTCATCATGAAGATTGGAAGCGGAAAAAGTCCATTTAAACCTTGAACTCTTAGACGTTCAGCGAATTGAACCCTGAAGTCGAAATCCCTGTCATTCGCACCCTAAACTCACTAATCCCAGTCTAAATCAAACCCTGACGTCGATTCCCAAACGGGGATTGCCGACCTGGCAAAGGGATGGCCGGGATGGGTTGTTTCCGCATGCTCCTACGTCGATAAGAGTGGGCCGACCCAGTTCGGCCCGTCATTTCACTTCTTTCTCTTCGCGTCCCCTTGCCTTCCTCCTCCTCTCGCGACGACAATGGCGACTGGCGGTTGATCGGCGCAGCAGCGATGATCATGATGACTCGAGGACGCGTCCAAGAAGAAGGTAATGTTCTGGATGACCTCCTCCCTGCTATTAATATTTCTTGGTAGTTGAAGCATTAAGGTTAGGGTTTTGAGCTGCAAATTTGGGGACGGTTTTGGTGGCACAATTGTGAGGTTTTGTGAAGAGGAATAGCTTCATATGCTTGATTTTGATCACATTGTGTGTTTATTTCCGTGAAATCATGGACCCAACTGAGATTTTGAACGTTTGATTTCATATTGGAGGGGAGTTCGACCACATTGGTCCAAATTTGGACTATGTTGGGGGAGAAGAATCAATGTCAGAGATTGAGAGGGATAAATTGTCTCTGCGGGAAGTCAAAGGTTTTCTGAAAGATTATATTGAATTCAAGGAATCAATGAAGCTCTATTTTCTGCTTCCTGGGAAAGAGCTTATCAATGGTTTGGTGTTCATTCACGATGACAGTGGGTGTGTGAAGATGGCTGATTATATTTGTGTTGGAGGAGTTGCTGATGTCTATGTGGGGTATCATGGAGAGGAAGATAGTAATGACAGCAGCGGTGGGAGTGACTTTGAGGATGAAATCATAGAGGAGAGTGATGATGAACCTGATGCAATGATCACTGTTGTTGAACCTATAGAATCTGACACTGATGTGCTCATTCCTGATGAAACTGGTGTGATCTGCTGACCCACAAGTATAGGGGGTCAATCGTAGTCCTTTCGATAAGTAAGAATGTCGAACCCAACGAGGAGCAGAAAGAAATGGCAAGCGGTTTTCAGCAAGGTAATTTCTGCAAGCACTGAAATTGTAGGTAACAGATAGTTTGATACCAAGATAATTGGTAACGAGCAAGTAACGGTAACGGTAAATAAAGTGCAGCAAGGTATCCCAATCCTTTTGTGGGAAAGGACAGGCCATAACAATCTCTTATAATAGGCAAAGTGTTCTTGAGGGTACACGGGAATTTCATCTAGTCACTTTTGTCATGTTGGTTTGATTCGCGTTCGCTACTTTGATAATTTGATATGTGGGTGCACCGGTGCTTGGGTGCTGTTCTTACTTGAACAAACCTCCCACTTATGATTAACCCCCTCGCAAGCATCCGCAACTACGATAAAAGTATTAAGATAAAATCTAACCATAACATTAAACTTTTGGATCCAAATCAGCCCCTTACGAAGTAGCGCATAAACTAGGGTTTAAGCTTCTGTCACTCTAGCAACCCATCATCTAATAACTACTCTGCAATCCATTCCCTTAGGCCCAAGGATGGTGAACTGTCATGTAGTCGACGTTCACATGACACCACTAAGGGAATCACAACATACATATCATCAAAATATTGAACACATATCAAATTCACATGATTACTTGCAACATGACTTCTCCTGTGACCTCAAGAACAATATTAACTACTCACAAATAATACTCATGCTCAAGATCAGAGGGGTATTGAATAGCATAATGGATCTGAACATATAATCTTCCACCAAATAAACCATATAGTAATCAACTACAAGATGTAATCAACACTACTAGTCACCCACAGATACCAATCTGAGGTTCCGATACAAAGATTAAACACAAGAGATGAACTAGGGTTTGAGAGGAGATAGTGTTGTTGAATATGTTGATGAAGATTGGCCTCCCAAAGATGAGAGGGTTGTTGGTGATGACGATGGCTTCGATTTCTCCCTCCGGGAGGGAAGTTCCCCCAGCGGAATCGTTCCACCAGAGGGAAAAAGTACTCCTGCCCAAGTTCCGCCTCGATACGGCGGCATTCCGTCCCGAAAGTCCTCCCCTTATTTTTTCTAGGTTAAAAGACCTTAAGTACCAGAAGATGGGCACCGGAGGTGGGCCGGGCTGAGCACAACCCACCAGGGCGCGCCTGGGGGGCCTGGCGCGCCCTGGTGTCTTGTGCTCACCAGGTGGGGCCCCTCCGGTAGTTATTTGCTCCAGTATTTTTCATATATTCCAAAATAAATCTCCGTGAAGTTTCAGCTTATTTGGAGATGTGCAGAATAGGTATCTCTGATATGCTTTTTCAGGTCCAGAATTCCAGCTCCCGGCATTCTCCCTCTTTGTGTAAACCTTGCATATTATGAGAGAAAAGAAATTAGAATTACTCCATAAAGCATTATTATGCATAAAAACACTATAAATAACAGTAGGAAATCATGATGCAAAATGGACGTATCAACTCCCCCAAGCTTAGACCTCGCTTATCCTCAAGCGAAAGCCGATATCGAGAAACATGTCCACATGGTTTGAGAGAGAGGTGTCGATAGAAACAAAATACGGACATAGTAGCATCATGCTTATTATCATAGCAGCAACAAACTTCATCATAGAACTTATTCATATAACTTTTATTACTTAACTTCATCATATTACTTCTCATGAACAAGTAACAATTCATCACAACATAGAAGTATAAAGCATAAACCTTATTGAAAGCCAACAAACTATGTTCTCAGTCAACTTTGCAACTACAATTCATCATATTTTCAGGAAGGGTCTCGTGTCGGAGCCTTTTGGCAAGTCCACATACTCAACCATCATTTAGTCTTCTATGATTGCTAACACTCACAGCATACCCATGAGCAAAAAGTTTCAACCGGACACATAGAAAGATAGGGCCTTATAGTTTCGCATCCCAACGTATTCACCTCAAGGGTGATGTCAACAATAATAACTCATGTTCACTCATATTCAACTGGATATATGTGCCTAGATCTTTCCTCACTACATGATGCTTGCAAAAAGAAAAAGAAAAAAGGAATAGGGAAGAATACTTTGACTCTAGCATAAAAGTAAATACATAAAAGTAAAGGATAGACCCTTCGCAGAGGGAAGCAGAGGTTGTCATGCGCTTTTTGGTTTGTATGCCAAATCCCTTAATGCAAAAGAACGTCACGTTATATTGCCCCCTATGATAGCAACCTTTATTATGCAGTCCGTCACTTTTATTACTTTGCCATCATAAGTTCGTACAACGCTCAATTTTCTCTTACACTAATTGATCAAACACATTTAGAAGCAATTTTTATTGCCTTAGTGCACCGATGACAACTTACTTGAAGGATCTTACTCGATCCATAGATAGGTATGGTGGACTCTCAAAACAATGAGTTTGGGTTTAGGGTTTTTGGATCCACAAGTAGTATCTCTACTTAGTGCGGAATTTTTGGCTAGCAAAGATATTGAGCAAGCACCACATGTTGAAGGATCTATGACAATATAACTTCTATGTGAATATGAACAAACATAAATCATTACGTTGTCTTCCTTGTCCAACGTCAATAATTTTGGCATATAATATTTAATGGGGGCTCACAATCATAAAAGATGTCCAAGATAGTGTATTTGCATGTGAATCTTCTCTTCCCTTATTAATTATTTCATGAGTTGCATCATTGACCAATTCTATGTTTGTGATGTCATTACTTACCATAAGATTAGCATATGATCCTTTTCATTTATTTCCTTTTTATTTTGATTGCAATAAGAAAGTAAGAATCAAAAGCTCAAACTAAACTTTATCATATAACTCTCACTCGATTACATAGATAGATAGATAGATAGATCACGAAACTAGCACTCGAAAATAGATCATACTAAACTTTTATTCAACTAGATCACGAAAGAGCTAAGGATCGAACTAAAATAGGTAAAGGTAAATAAAATTGATGGTGATACGATATCGGGGCATCTCCCCGAAGCTTGGCTCAAGCCAAGGGGAGTGCCCATACCCGTGTACTCAAGTCTCCTTTGGTGGTGAAGATGATGAAGGTGGTGATGATGAAGTAGCATTCTTCTTCAGCCTATATTTGAGCATAAAATTTTCCTCCCTTAGATCCTCATTCTCTAACTCGAGCTTTAATATCTTTTTGCATAATGCCGCCTTGCTCTCCTGCAGAAAACGAGATGGGATAAATTGAACCTCGGGTTTGTATCATGTAGGGATGCTTGACTTCTTGAATTCCACATGCATGTCTCCGGGCTGAGGTAGTGGGTCATCCTCTTCCTCGGAGATATCACCCTTTGTTTCCTTCATGGCGGCGTCTTCCTCCTCATCTGTGGTCCATCCATAATGATCCACCTCTCCATAGATCTTAGGGTTTGCAATATAGTCAGCAATATAGCTCTCCCCCTCTGAATCTTGAGAAGACATATTTTCAGACCTGTCAGGAAAACAACACGAAACAAGAACAGGGGATTTTTCTATGATGCGGTGGTCAAAACAATCGGGGGTATATATAAAGAATTTTTATCTTGGGAAGCAAGAATCTGGAAGGAAATCAGAGTCGGGAAGGTGTCCGAGGTGGGCACAACCCACCAGGGCGCGCTTGGCAGGGCTGGCGCGCCCTAGTGTATCGTGCTCACCTCGGTTGCTTTCCTGTTTATTTCTTATTTTCCTAATTTTTGTAATATTCCAAAACTGATAGAAAATATTTTTGCGGATTTTTCGGAGTCCGTTTACTTACCGTATCACGTACCTCCTCTTTTCAGAATTCTGGAGTGTTCCGGAAGGTTTCCTTTATGTGTTCCTTCGGTGTCATGGTTTGGATAACATTGCTTTCAACATTAATAGGCGTACCTAAGATATAGTGTTTAATTCTTTGTCCATTGACCACCTTCGGGTTAGTACCTTCGGCATTATTAATCTTGATAGCTCCAGAATGATAAACCTCTTCAATAACATATGGTCCTTCCCATTTGGAAAGAAGCTTTCCTGCAAAAAAAACTAAAACGAGAGTTGTACAAAAGAACATATTCTCCAACTTTGAATTCCCGCTTTTGGATTCTTTTGTCATGCCATCTTTTAACTTTTTCTTTGAATATCTTGGCATTCTCATAAGCTTGGGTTCTCCATTCATCTTGTGAGGTAATAGAAAATAACCTCTTCTCACCGGCAAGTTTGAAATCATAATTGAGTTCTTTAATTGCCCAAAATGCTTTATGTTCTAACTCTAGAGGAAAATGACAAGCTTTTCCATATACCATTTTGTATGGAGACATACCCATAGGATTTTTATAAGCTGTTCTGTAGGCCCAAAGTGCATCATCTTGTTTCTTAGACCAATTCTTTCGAGACCTATTGACAGTTTTCTGTAATATTAATTTTATTTCTCTATTGCTAAGTTCAACTTGACCATTAGATTGAGTATGATAGGGTGATGCAATTCAATGGTTAACATCATATTTGGCAAGCATCTTACGGAAAGTTGAATAAAGTGTGAACCACCATCAGTCATTAAATATCTAGGGACTCCAAACCTCGGGAAGATAACTTCTTTAAGCATTTTAATGGAGGTGTTATGATCACCACTACTAGTTGGAATAGTTTCTACCCACTTAGTAACATAATCAACAACAACCAAAATATGAGTGTGCCCATTAGAGGAAGGGAAAGGTCCCATATAATCAAAACCTCAAACATCAAATTGTTCAACAACAAGTGAATAATTCATAGGCATTTCCTGACGCTTACCGATATTACCAATTCTTTGACATTCATCACAAGACAAGAAAAACTTACGGGCATTCTTGAAGAGAGTAGGCCAATAAAAACCAGATTGCAATACCTTGTGAGCAGTTCTATCTCCCGCATGATGTCCTCCATTGGCTTTGGAATGACATTTCTGTAGGTTTTGTTCCTTTTCATGCTCAGGTACACAACGTCTAATGATACCATCTACCCCTTCCTTATAGAGATGTGGATCATCCCAAAAGTAATGTCTTAAATCATATAAGGATTTTTTCTTTTGTTGGTATGTGAAACTAGGTGGTATATATTTAGCAACAATGTAGTTAGCATAATCAGCATACCAAGGAGTGTTTTGAGAAACATTTATTGCAGCTAATTGTTCGTCAGGAAAGCTATCATCAATCGGTAGGGGGTTATCATGAATATTTTCTAACCTAGACAAGTTATCAGCTACGGGGTTCTCAGCTCCCTTCCTATCAGTGATATGTAAATCAAATTCTTGAAGCAAGAGAACCCACCTAATGAGTCTAGGTTTAGCATCTTTATTTTCCATAAGATATTTTATAGCAGCATGATCGGTGTGAACAATGACTTTGGAATCAACAATGTAGGATCTAAATTTATCACAAGCAAACACAACTGCTAAAAATTATTTTTCAGTAGTAGCATAATTTCTTTGGGCGCTGTCTAGAGTTTTGCTAGCATAATGGATAACATTTAATTTCTTATCAACTCTTTGTCCTAGAACAGCGCCAACAGCATAATCACTAGCATCACACATAATTTCAAAAGGCCAGTTCCAATCAGGTGGTTGAACGATAGGTGCAGAAGTTAAGGCTTTCTTGAGTGTTTCAAAGGCTTCTACACAATCATCATCAAAAACAAATGGAATATCCTTTTGTAAAAGATTAGTAAGAGGCCTGGAAATTTTAGAGAAGTCTTTAATGAACCTCCTATAGAAACCAGCATGACCAAGGAAACTCCAAATACCTTTAATATCTTTAGGACATGGCATTTTCTCAATTGCATCAACTTTAGCTTTATCCACCTCAATGCCTCGTTCAGATATTTTATGCCCCAAGACAATACCTTCATTAACCATAAAGTGGCACTTCTCCCAATTCAAGACGAGATTAGTTTGTTCACATCTCTGCAAAACTCGATCAAGGTTGCTTAAGCAATCATCAAAAGAAGTTCCATAAACGGAAAAATCATCCATGAAAACCTCCACAATCTTTTCACAAAAATCAGAGAATATAGCAGCCATACATCTTTGAAAGGTAGCAGGTGCATTGCATAAACCAAAAGGCATATGTCTATAAGCATAGGTTCCAAAAGGAC
Organism: Elymus sibiricus; assembly: GCA_039707655.1. Lineage (NCBI taxonomy): Eukaryota > Viridiplantae > Streptophyta > Magnoliopsida > Poales > Poaceae > Elymus > Elymus sibiricus. The sequence goes on from CM077671.1 coordinate 325,339,891, forward strand.
AAGTTAAGGTGGTTTTCTCTTGATCAGATTGTGATACATGTATTTGAGAGAAACTAGAATATCCATCCAGAAAATAAAAGTGTGTGTGTGCTTAGATAATCTTTCTAGCATTTGATCAATCAAAGGCAGAGGGTAATGATCTTTTCTAGTAGCTTTATTTAATTTTCTAAAGGCAATTACCATTCTATAGCCAGTGACAATTCTTTGTGGGATGAGTTCATTTTTATCATTAGGAACAACAGTAATACCTCCCTTCTTAGGGACACAATGAACGGGACTTACACATCTACTATCAGCTATGGGATAGATTATACCTGCTTCAGGAAGCTTTAATATTTCAGTTCTTACCACTTCTTTCATCTTAGGATTCAATCGTCGTTGGTGATCAACAACGGGTTTAGCATCAGGTTCCATATTAATCTTGTACTGACATAGAGTGGGACTAATGCCCTTAAGATCATCAAGAGTATATCCAATAGCAGCCCGGTGCTTCCTCGAAATTTTTAATAATCTTTCTTCTTCATGTTCTGAAAGGTTAGCACTAATAATAACAGGATATATCTTTTTCTCATCAAGATAAGCATACTTCAAAGTGTTAGGCAATTGTTTTAATTCAAACACAGGATCACCTTTAGGTGGGGGAGGACCTCCTAGAGTTTCAATAGGTAAATTGTGTTTCAGGAGAGGTTTTTGTTCAAAGAAATTTTTATCTATTTCATTTCTTTCACGCAAGTGCATATCATTTTCATGGTCTAGCAAGTATTGATCTAGTGGGTCGGTAGGAGGTATGGCAATAGAAGCAAGACCAATTATTTCATCCTTACTAGATAATTCTTTATTACGTGGTTGTCTACTAAACTTGGAAAAGTTAAACTCATGAGACACATCACCAAAACTAACACCGACAGTTTGTTTCTGACAATCTATCTTAGCATTAATGGTGTTCAAGAAAGGTCTACCAAAGATAATGGGTAGCATTAACGGTGTTCAAGAAAGGTCTACCAAAGATAATGGGACAAAAGTCATCTTGTGGGGAACCAAGAACTAGAAAATCAGTAGGGTATTTTACTTTCCCACACAAGACTTCAACGTCTCTAACCATCCCAAGTGGTGTGATGGTGTCTCTATTAGCAAGTTTAATAGTAACATCGATGTCTTCTATTTGAGCAGGTGCTATATCGTTCATAATTTCTTGGTATAAGGTAAAAGGAATAGCACTCACACTAGCACCCATATCACATAAACCATGATAGCAATGATCTCCTATTTTGACTGAGACAACAGGCATGCCAACTACGGGTCTATGTTTATCTTTTTCACCGGGTTTGTCAATTCTAGCAGCTTCATCACAGAAGTAAATAACATGCCCATCAATATTTTCCACCAAGAGATCTTTAACCATAACAACACTAGGTTCCACTTTAATTTGCTCAGAGGGCTTAGGTGCTTCAATATTACTTTTGCGAACCACAGTTGATACCTTAGCATGTTCCTTTATCCTAACAGGGAAAGGTGGTTTCTCAATATAAGCAGTAGGCACAACTGGATCAACATTGTAAATAATGGTTTAATCTTTAGCTATGACCAGTTCTTTAATTTCTTCTTTAATAGGGGGATGATATTTAAACCACTTCTCCTTAGGGAGATCAACATGAGTAGCAAATGATTCATAGAAAGAGTCTACTATCTCAGAGTCAAGTCCATATTTAGTGCTAAACTTGTGAAAAGCATCGGTATTCATAAAAGATTTAACACAATCAAACATAAGCTTAACACCTGACTCATTACCTTCATCGAGTTCCCAATCTTCAGAGTTGCATTTAATTCTTTCTAAGAGATCCCACTTGAATTCAATAGTCTTCTTCATAAAAGAACCAGTACAAGAAGTATCGAGCATGTATTGATCATTATGAGAAAGCCGAGCATAAAAATTCTGAATAATAATTTCTCTCGAGAGATCATGATTGGGGCATGAATATAAAATTGACTTAAGCCCCTCCCCCCCCAAGCTAGAGCGATGCTTTCTCCTTCATCAGGCCAAAAATTATATATATAGTTCCGATCACGATGAACTAGATGCATAGGATAAAACTTTTGGTGGAATTCTAATTGCAATCGATTCCAGTTCCATGATCCAATATCATCACATAGCCTATACCATGTCAATGCTTTTCCCTTCAAAGATAAAGGGAAAACCTTCTTCTTAACTTCATATCCGGGTAAACCTGCAAGCTTAAATAATCCACAAACTTCATTCACATGTATTAGGTGCATATCAGGATGTTCGGTTCCGTATCCTGCATAAGGATTAGCTAGCAGGTGTTCTACCATACCCGAAGGAATTTCATAACCAATATTTTCAGTACGTGCAGTAGGTTGAGGGGCAACTAATTGTGGTTCCGGTCGAGGTGAAGATACCCCTAACAAACCCCTCAAAGGATTGTTTTCCATAGTAGCAAGTGACAATAAATTTCAGCACGTAGTATAAGTTTTTCCTTACCGATTTCCACTTACCAAGAGCGCTTCACTCCCCGGTAACGGCGCCAGAAAAGAGTCTTGATGACCCACAAGTATAGGGGTCAATCGTAGTCCTTTCGATAAGTAAGAGTGTCGAACCGAACGAGGAGCATAAGGAAATGACAAGCGGTTTTCAGCAAGGTAATTTCTGCAAGCACTGAAATTGTAGGCAACAGATAGTTTGATAGCAAGATAATTGGTAACGAGCAAGTAACGGTAACGGTAAATAAAGCGCAGCAAGGTAGCGAACATAAAGGAATGAAACAAACATCATTGCACACAACTTCCACTTTAATCCAGTCTAAACATTAACTTGCATACAACTTCCAGATCACAAATTCAGTCTCAACAGGGCATACAACTTGCATATCCCAAATGATCACCTTAGTCTAAAGCACTGAACTGCACTTAACTTGCCAAAAGACCACTTGAGTCTAAAGCACTGACCACTACTCCATTGCATACAACTTGCACTTAACAACCTTAGTGCGGTAGCATTTTCCCTGCCACTAAACCTACCACAAAGATAGCAAAAACAAAGTCAACATTGTGATACTTCCCCTTGAGTGCATCTATCTCTGCATTTTTCTCTTTCAGTTGATGTTGTAGGGACATAGTCAACACCTCTTGATGCGGAGCATCCCACCATCATCCCCATGAAACCTACACCATCAAACCAACCCCCAAGCGGTCCTATGACAAGAGCATGCGCACGCGACATTGGAGCTAAGGTGAACTCACTCCTCTTCGAGTTAGACTTGAATATCAAGGAACTTGGATGCTACCTCACAATGAAACCCTTTGCATACTCAGGTACTCGGGAGAGGAACACGCAAGCGGCCACGAGGATGCCAAGCTTGGAAGCCCCAAGAAGGAGCCACATACGAGCTATAGCTCTCGGACGTCCGGACCACGTCGAACGTCCGACGCCTGGAACCTGGCGCCAACCCAAGGACCAGCAGGACGCCCCAGCTGCCGGATGATCGATGCCGCTCGGACGTCCGAGACCACCCAGCGCCCGGACGCCCGAATCCCCTTCGAAATCCGGCGCCGATCCACCCGCATCGAATCCTCGGAAGACCGAGCCCCGGACGTCCGACACGTCCCGGAAATCCGGACACTCCGCTCCCGCACCGAATCCTCGGACGATCGGCCGACCCCGGACGTCAGGACCGCCGTGAAGCCTCGGGCGTCCGACAGACCCGGGACGTCCGGACCGCTGTGAAGCCTCGAACGTCCGACAGCGTCCGGACGTCCGGACCCTGTCTGCGCACAGGCCCGCGGGCCTTGGCCCATGTATCCCCCTCTTTCGCCTAAGACTATATAAACTCCACCCCCTCCTCTAGCTAGGGTTATCTTATGTTTAGCATTGGCTATTGTTGAGCATAGCTCCATCTACCTCCTTCTCCCACGGAGTTGACCACCTCTTTGAGAGAAGATCCGAGTTGGATGCCAAGGCCCCATCTAGGGAAGATCCCTCGGGATATCAAGACCTCATCTCCACGGAGTGAGACGACTATCGGTTACTTGTATCCTCTTTGTTTGACTTTGGATTTTTGTATCTTGTGTGCTTGAGGGGATTTAGCAAATGTGTGATTGGAGATTGTTCTTGAGTTCGTGTTTTCTCTTGTGATTTCTCCCTTATCCCCCTCCAAGTGTGAAAAGGTTAACCTACACGGGCGTGCCCCGTATCATATTGGTATCATGAGACACGTTGATTCACACCATGGAGTCCCTCCCCCCACTTTCTAGCCAATTTTTGTTTCATTTTGACCTAAATTCGAAAATCCCCACAAAAATAGCCATACCAAATTTTCTTGCATTCGTTGGATTTGAGGAGATTTTGTTGATTTTGATCCGTGGTTTTCGTTGTGGACATGTGTATCTACCTTTCCCCCATCTTTCCCATCATTTCCACCATCAAATCGCCCCAATTTTGGCCGAAAATTTTCTTTTCCTTCGAGTTCTTCCGTCTAGCTCAACCGGTGAATCGCGCAGCCTCCGGACGACCGAGAGCTTCCGGACGACCGGACCCCGGACGTCCGACGCCCTCCAGACGTCCGAGCAACTCTGACAAAACTCCATTTTCAGCCTGATTTTTTTTGTTTCTCCACCATTTTTCTTCCGCATTTGCCACTGCCATTTCTTCTGCAACCCTATGCATTTGAGATTTTGAGTCGCGAGCATCACCACTTCCAAAGGTGTTTAGGCTAATTAGGAGTGGTTATTCATCGACATCGCCGCTCATCATCGCCCCGGTTCGTCGCCGACGAACTCTTCGTTGATACTACACCGTAAGCAAGGACGGTAACTGTCGTGGTTTTGACACGGCAGATGTCCTCGTGCAAGGACATAGGTGTGAGGCCATCGCCGCTAGGTCATGACTCAAAGGGATTAAACGGGAACGGGAGGCGAGTTTACCCAGGTTCGGCCCCTCCGATGGAGGTAATAGCCTACGTCCTACTTTCGTGTCTATATTGATGGTGATCTCGATTACAAGGGAGCGGAAATGCTAACCTAGCTTTTGAGAGGGAATAACTTAAGTCTTTCGGTCCTAGGGGCTCGCCTTTATATATAGGTCGAGACCCTAGGGTTTACAAGAATCCGGGTCATAACATGACTCGTGACCTATCACATCTCTAACACCCCTTGCCTCTCAGCCAAGGAAACATCTGGCGTCTTCTGCCCTATGGGCCTTGAGTCGCCGTCTCCACGTGCTTGGGCCGTCCAGCGATTTACGTAGCAGCCGCCTTACTTGTCTTATCTTCACAACGTGACCCATCTTGAACATATTTCCAGAGCCACCATTATACTGACCCGGCCCAGTAGGGCGGGTCACACCGTGGTGTTATATCCCCGACATTAGGCCCTAGATTGATTTGAATTCATTCATGTCAATTTTCCTTATCTTCTCTTGACGGCTTATCATCTATTTGTGTCTGCTTTTCACAATCCTTGAAACCCCGGCTCGCAGTCCCCCCAGACTTGTCATTTCTCCAAAGCCAGTCCGCTGATGATGTCACCCGCCCTTAATTTAAGAGGCCAATAATGACATGATGGCGAATCTCAGTGTATCTGTTCATCCCGAAAATTGAGGCGTCTTCCTTTCTCGAAATTTACTGCGTTCCCTTGATTATTGCGCTTGGCAGTTGCCTCTTCGTGCTCCTTCTCTTTAAATATTCACCAGAGGGTCCCCTTCTCATTTTTCACTTCATATCCTTGCTTCTTCTTCCTCGAGCCCGAAACTTCCTTGCGCCACCGCCGCAACCTACTCGTCGCCGGTGACCGCTCCTGAGACCGCAACAACATTTCTTCTTCATCGGGAGCCACCCGCACGCCTTTGCCACCATCAGTGAACACTCAGGTAAGTCTTCTCCTCTGATCTAGATCTATCGTAGTTTGTCGGAGTTTTTGAGTTCTTCGGTAGTTCTTCTTCAGATCATCTCTATTGCCGGTTTCATGTGTAGATCCCGTAAGTTTAATCATGAGAATGGAGAGGTACGAGTGACGGCCCCATTTTACATATAGCACACTTTAATCTTGCTCGAGCTTTTGCCTAACTGTACTGTCACCACTTCCCTGCTCCGCCATTAGGTCTAGCATTTACCTTGCCTTTCAGAAATATTTTCAGATCCACAAACATAGCTACTCCGGTAGAAACTTGCTTGTCCCACACTATAGCAAAATCTTAGAGGTCTTTAATTTTTAGCGTGAGCCGCCCTTACTCCTGATGGCTCAATAGTTGTAACCCGCCATGCGTTAAACTGTTGTATTAAGGTTCTGGCTCCTCACAAGCCAGCCTTTCCATTGTAGATAATTAGATCATCTTATTTGAATCGTTTGCTTAAGCCTCCCCCTTTTGCTCTATTCAGGCGACTCATTATGTCAGAATCCAAAGTCTGCAACTGGGTGGCCACTCAGGTTTCTGACACCATTTTAAAAGATTATCAAGATCAAGGGTTTCTGCCGCCTCAAGAAGTAATTGGCTGGCGGGTTGTCCTTGGAGAAGAAATCCCACACCCGGAGGAAGGAGAAGTAGTGATATTCTTGGACCATCTCCTCAGAGGTTTCTCACCTCCCGGGTCAAAATTCTTTCGAGATGTTTTGCATTTCTTCCACCTTCATCCTCAAGACCTGGGTCCCAACTCCATATCCAATCTTTGTCAATTCCAAGTGTTATGTGAGGTGTATCTTCAAATGGAACCCTCTGTTTCCCTCTTCAGGGAATTCTTCTATTTGAACCGGCAAACTGAATGTGCGGACAGCCCTAGCCTAGAACTCGGCGGGGTCTCGATCCAGAGGCGGAGAGACGTCCTTTTTCCTGCTGCCGCCTTACCAAGTCATCCTAAGGGGTGGAATAAAACTTGGTTTTATTGTTGAAACACCGCCCCTCCTGAGGAGAATCCTTTGTCGGGTTACAGACCCAACCGCCTTCCCATGGATTTTGACCTGCCTGGCTGGGCTCCTCAAGAGGAGCGTTCTCTGCACGTCCCCATCTACCCAAAGTTGAGGGCTCTACTAGCCAACGGGCTAACTGGAGTCGACTTAACCCGGTGCTGGGTGTCCTGGAGAATCTTGCCACTAAGCCGCCGCAACAGTTTAATGCACACTTATTCTGAGGATTTAAGTGATGCCCAAAGGTACAACAACTTTTCTTTAGACGCCGAGGAAATAAACCGGATCGTGAAGAAGCTGTTGGGTGAAAATCAAGAAACCTGCAGCAAAGACGGCTTGAAGCCTTTCTATGATCTTAACCCGGCTCCTCCAGTAAAAAGTCTTTTGCTCTTATTCGGCTTTATGAATATTGCCTTTTTAGCTTTTAAAGCTTCATATGTTTGCTCTGATTGTCAATTTTCTCTAGGCCAAGTCTCCTTTGGGGCAAGAAACGAGGCAAAACTCAGGCTAACAAAACCAAAACCGCCCCAAGCAGGAAAAAGAATAAGGCGGCCACTGAAGGACCATCTCAAATGGACGAAACAATTGCAACTGATATTCAATCAGAGGTAAAATCTTTACTTTGTCCATGTTTCATTGAATCTGCCTGATGCCTTCTTTTCTTAGGGCGATGTTGAGACAAGCCATGCAGGCGATGTAGAGGTAATTTCTATTTCCTCCGACTCAAAATCCTTGCCCCCATTGAAAACAAGGCAGGTTGTTCGGAAAGTAAGCTTCTCTCACCCGGATGCTTATCTGGACCCCAATTTTGTTTTGAAGAAACTCAGCACAAATCAAAGCGTCAGACCCGGAGTGGGAATGGTGATCTTGTTGACGGCTTACCCAATAAGCCAACCGCCCAAAAACGACCAACCGGGGTATTTGATGTTCTAGTCTTTCAAAGAGAATTGTCCTGATATGTTTAACTATTGATCCTTATATTTTGGTTTATCAGGAGTCGCCACCTTCATCGGGCGACTCAACTGCCTCCAAACTAGCCCCCTTTGTTATCAATCCTGGGTAAATTTCCCTTTCATCATTCGCTTGTCTAAGTAAGCTTTTGCCTTATATTGATTCCTTTGTTTCGTAGGGCCAAAGCCAAGAAAAGGAAAACTGACGGGTCTTCCACCAACCCTGAGGTCCTTGAGCCGGAGATTCCTAATTCGGTAGCTCCTGAAATTCATAATGATCGATCTGAAGATCACCAGGAAATCCAAGCTGACTTACCCCCTCCTCCTGAGCCGGCAAGCACCTATGCCACAAGTGTTGAAAACAATCCAGCGACCAGTCTTAATCCGCCCAGTCCTCCGAAGCCAACTGAAGATGCTCCTGAGGAAGTCATTATCACTGGGGCGAATTACACCGCTCCTGAGGCCTCCAGAGTATTAGCAAAGATTGTTGCTAAAGATCAAAAAGTGCTGCTTGAGAAAGGGAAAGCTAAGTTGGAGGTCCCCAATTATGAAAAACTCAGCGCAAAAGAGCTACATGCTGGCTATTTGGACCGCCTTGCTACAAGCCGAGAGATGGAAGTCGGCCTTGTTAGCATGATGAAGAACAAATATGAGGTATATTCTTCGTCACTTGCATATACCCTATATCCTTATGTTGCCCCCAAGGGCCAGCTTACCTTTCTAAGATAAGCTGGGTCTTATTAATATCGTGATTGATTCGACCTGTAGCCCCCAAGGGCCGGCTCATCTTCTCTTGAGATGAATTGGGTCTTGATAAGTTGAAGAATTTCGACCTATAGCCCCCAAGGGTCCACTCATCTTCTTGAGATGAATCGGGTCTTGATAAGTTGAAGAATTTTGACCTATAGCCCCCAAGGGCCGGCTCATCTTCTTGAGATGAATTGGGTCTCTCCATATAATGCATTTGAGGAAAGTTTGCATACATTAGCCCCCAAGTGCCAAACATATTGCTTGCAATCTGCTTTGGGACTTGTTATAACACTTCTTACTATACAGGAAACTTTGAAAACGACCGAGTCACAAATGGCCGGCTTGAAAAAGGACCTGGAAACGGGGCGAGCCGCCCGAGCAGAGATTGAAGAAAAACTCCGCCTCTCCTTGGTAGAACTAGAAAACACCAAGGCGAATTCCTTAAAAGAGAAAAAAAATCCTTTGAAGCTGAAAAGGCAACTCTGTTGAAGCGTGCAGAGGATGCTGAGGGCCAGCTAAAACCCATCACCGAGGAGCTATCCGGGTTAAAACGGCACATTGCCCAGATGACCCAGGCTCTTTTTGGTAAATATCCATGACTTCGCGTCTTTTTGAAATACGAATACAAATCACCTGGCGACTCATGTATTGATGCTATTTTACAGGCCCCCGGACTAGCAACCTTCATGATAATAGCCTGCTGATGCTCAAGCCTGTTTATTCACTGACAGGGCAACTCTATGCTGGGAGTCATCTTGCAATCAAGGCAGTGATGGGAGACAAGCAGCCATTGGGGTTTATCAAAAATGGATTAGAATGCCTTTCTACCATCCCGCAGCAAATTGAGGAGTTGAAAAGGTTAGCCGCCCGCTCTGGCGCAACGTATTCTTTGAGCCGGGCTCTAGCTTACTCAGCAAAGCTTGATCCAACCGAAATGGCAAAGGGTGATACATCTCCAACGTATCTACTTTTCCTCACTCTTTTGCCCTTGTTTTGGACTCTAATTTGCATGATTTGAATGGAACTAACCCGGACTGGCGTTGTTTTCAGCAGAATTACCATGGTGTTGTTTTTGTGCATAAATAAAAGTTCTCGGAATGGAACGAAACTTTTTGGAGATTTATTTTGGAAAATATAAAAAATACTAGAGCCAAAAACCACCGGAGAGGGGGCCCAGGCTGGGCACAATACACCAGGGTGCGCCAGCCCCCTCCCGGCGCGCCCTGGTGGGTTGTGTCCACCTCGGGGCCCCACTTGCCCTATCTCCGCCACTATAAATTCCTAAATTCGGAGAAAAAAATCAGAGAGAAAGAATTATTGCGTTTCACGATACGAAGCCACCACCACCTCCTGTTCTTCATCGGGAGGCCAGATCTGGAGCCCGTTTGGGGCTCCGGAGAGGGGAATCTTCGGTCTTCGTCATCATCAACCTTTCTCCATCGCCAATTCCATGATGCTCCCCACCGGGAGTGAGTAATTCCTTCGTGGGCTTGCTGGTCGGTGAGGAGTTGGATGAGATTCATCATGTAATCGAGTTAGTTTTGTTAGGGCTTGATCCCTAGTATCCATTATGTTCTGAGATTGATGTTGCTATGACTTTGCTATGCCTAATGCTTGTCACTAGGGCCCGAGTGCCATGATTTCAGATCTGAACCGTTTATGTTATCATCTCTGTATCCATGTTCTTGATCCGATCTTGCCTAGTCATATGCACCTATTACGTGTTATGATCCGTCAACCCCATAGTGACAATATTTGGGATACTTCGCGGTGATGACCGTAGTTTGAGGAGTTCATGTATTCACCATGTGTTAATGCTTTGTTCCGGTTCTCTATTAAAAGGAGGCCTTAATATCCCTTAGTTTCCTTATGGACCCCTCTGCCACGGGAGGGTAGGACAAAAGATGTCATGCAAGTTCTTTTCCATAAGCACGTATGACTATTTACGGAATACATGCCTACATTACATTGATGAACTGGAGCTAGTTCTGTATCGCCCTAGGTTATGACTGTTACATGATGAATATCATCCAACGAGTTACCGATCCAGTGCCTACGACCTTTCTACTTATTGTTCTTGCTAAGTTACTACTGCTGTTGTTGGTGTTCCAACTGCTGCAAAACTATTGCTACTACTGTTACCGCTACTGTTACTATTGCTACTGCTATCAAAACTATCATATTACTGTGCTACTGATCACTCTGCTGCAGATATTTAATCTCTAGGTGTGGTTGAATTGACAACTCAACTGCTAATACTCTCAAGTATTCTTTGGCTCCCCTTGTGTCGAATCTATAAATTTGGGTTGAATACTCTATCCTCGAAAACTGTTGCAATCCCCTATACTTGTGGGTTATCAAAGGGCTTCCCCGAGTTTAAGATTGACGGGTCAAAATTTACTGAAAACGACTACACATCTTGTGTCAAAGCCGCTCGAGTATTGTCTACCCAGCTGGTTTCTGAAATGAAGTTGAAAAATTATCAGGCGGCTTATGACGCCAACCATTCACGGATTCCCCCGCCTTCCTTTAAATTGGTGAATCTGGCTCCTCAATGGCGTAAGCACGTCTTCGCCCCTGAAGTTGACCCGTCCTCCATCCTTGATGACGAAGTGATATTCCATGCTTTAACTCGTTGTAACAGGGATGCGGGCAATCTTCAGATACAAGAACCAGAAGACCCAGTGGCGGATAACCCGGAGACCACTCAAGCGAAGGACAAGACCGCAGCTAACCCGGATGGCATAGAAGGCGAGTTGCAAAAATGATGATCTGAACTCTTTAAATCGCCTAGCATGGTGGCTCAAGCCCCCAAGTTTTGGACTTTTCTTGAGCTTGTAATAGGGGTAGCTTTAAAAAACTTCTGAGATACCTTGTCATGCCATCGTGCACATTTGCGCCTTTGTAGGCGTAAGATATTATTCTTTTGGGCTTGATATCATTTTGCTATTCCCTCAGCCTGTCATTGCACATCTTTTTAACGAATGCTTTGACAGGAAAGTTTTGAACAAAATAAGCCGGCAGAAGGTACTGGTCTGTGAGACTCAGATTTTGTCAATTCTCCCTCCAACGATGTTGAAGACGTATGATTCGACAACTGGTGACAATGTGAATCCAATAGCTTAACCCGGTCGCTCAAATATGAGCCGACGATAATTGTAATATTGTACCTAAAAATTACCGTAAAATAATACGATTTGATAAGCCGGCTCGGTGAGACTTGGCAAAGAGAGACTGGCTTTCGCATCTCAAGTCTTTAAATTTTCCCCAAGAAACATTGAGGAAAGCAAGAATTTTGTGTTGGTCAGTGTCTTGACTGCAACTAATAACCCGAACGCTCACGTACGAGCCGGCAATGGGAACAGGGCATACCTGAAAACATTATGTGGTGATAGCATAATTTTTATAACAATACGAAGTACTGTTAATAAGCCGGCCCAGTGGGACTCGGCAAAATAAACTGGCTTTCGAAGCTCAGTAATATAGACCAACTTTGTGGAAATCGGCTTTGAAGGCCCTAATCATTTGATCCTGGTCATAATAAACCCTAATGTGGATCAGCAAAAAACCTTATTTGTCCAGCATAAATATTTAGGTATGATGTTTATGGTGTATCCCGTCCTGACGACCGGCTTCCCGCACAAGTATGAATATGCATGTATGACGTAATGATGCGATGATATAATGTAAATGATGTATGCATATGGTATCAGAACATAAAAAATCGTCAGCTTTCGAGGCTTGACGAAAAACCCGGCTTTCGAGGCTCGAGTTTTGCTTCAATGAAGCGGGTATGATAACCCATGGTTTATCCTAGCTCTCTGTATGCCGGCTCTCGCATGACTCAAACTGATGTTTTAATCTTGGTAAGTTCAGGGTCCAATGAGGATTGACTTGTCAAGAGTATACGGGGTCATCTGATCAGAGTCGCATCAAGCGTACAGGCAGGTCTAACCATATGTGGCATTTTTTTTGCCGGGTCAAGAGGGTGTTAAAGCTGAACTCAATGAGTTGGAAGCCCCCAAATGCCCAAAGAATTATGGCATTTTTCGCCGGGTCGCAAAGGTGAGAAAGCTGAACTCGATGAATTGGAAGCCCCCAAGCGTCCAGTGTTTCGAAAAATAAAAACTCATGCTCAATTCGTAGTTTTGAAACAAAAAGAGCCCTGGCTTTATTATACTCGAAACATAAAGAAGTATATACAGAAACTGCATGGGGGGGATTACAAAGGACCCGGTGGCTTTAAGTATCGTAAGGCCTCAGATGTTCCAAGGCCAGCTTGTTTTTCTTCTTGGAGATATAGAATACTTCTTGTAAAATCCTCCAGAATGAATTTACTTCAGGGATTCGGGTGCTAGTGGTACTGACCAGTATTCAGCTGCTTGGGATTACTTTGAAAACCACCCTGGTTATTATGTTGACTGCCCTGGCCAGGATGCTTTCCATTGCCATGATTTCTCTGATGCTGAAATCCAGCCCCCGAGCCGCCCTGCAACCCTCCAGGACCATGCCGACCAGGGTGTCCTCCACCATTGCCTCCTGGATTATTCTGGAAAGCCTGATTACGAAACTCCTACATGATGTAACAATTCTCCCGTGAGTAGGTAGCTGGCTTGTCCTGGGTACTGTGTTTGGGACACAGTCCCTTGAGCGCTTCCTCGTAATTGCGAGGCTTATTTCCATTATAGGTCCCTCCAGGGCGACCATTACGGCGTTGGTTTTTGAAGCCGACATTAGTATTGGCCACAAAATCCGACCCGGCGTCTGGCTGCTTCCGCTTGCCAGTATTATTCTGGGTTCCTTGGTTACCACCATGATTATACTGGCCCTTTCCTCCTTCACCTTTCTTCCCCTTGCCGGTCTTGTCCTTGTCCGAGCCATGATCCTTCATGCTGTCTGACTCGGCATATCTGGTGAGGACATCCATCAGGTCGCCCATGTCCTGTACCTTACGCTTGAGCCGCCCCAGCTTCTGGACCAGCGGCTGGAAGTGGCAATTCTTTTCGAGGATCAGGACGGCTTGAGCCGCCGTAATACTGTCTAACGACTGTATGATTTCTGCGACCCGGCGAGTCCAATGATGAGCCGACTCATCTACCCGCTGGACGCAATGTTGAAGGTCCACAATCGACATTAGCTTCTTGCACGTTCCTTGAAAATTCTTGATGAAACGTTCTTTAAGCTCAGCCCAAGTGTTGATGGAGTTGGGCGGCAAGTTCTTCAACCATGTTTGAGCCGGTCCTTCCAGCATCATGGTCGGGTATTTGGCGCATACGGCGTCACTGACATCCAACATATCCATTGCTAACTCGTAGCTTTCGATCCAAGCTGCCGGCTCAAGATCCGCCGTGTAGTTTGGTACCTTGCATGGCCCCTTGAAGTCTTTGGGCATACGTTCGGCGCGGAGAGCCGGAGATATGCAAGGTATCCCAATTGTCCTACTATTGGTCCTAGCCTCGGGTTGAGGATGAAGTTGTTGAATCGCCCGTGCCGCTGCTTCCGCTTCTGCCTGCCGTGCATCCCTAGCCACATAAACGATCGCCTGGGTTCCAAATGGAACATGCCGGGTCGGGGAAACTTGAGGCTGTTGCATGCGCCCTGACATGGCTTGAGACTGCGTCGGTATTTCCCCAAAGAGGAAGGGATGATGCAGCACAGCGACGGTAAGTATTTCCCTCAGTTATGAAACTAAGGTTATTGAACCAGTAGGAGGATCACCACCACCCAATAAGCAGCACCTGCACACAAATAACAAATACTTGCAACCCGACGCGAAAGAGAGGTTGTCACTCTCTCTACGGTAAAAAGATAGATTAGGTAGTGATAGATAGGAGAGACAGATCTCTCAAGAACACAAAATAAAAAGGGCAAATAAAAAGTGCAGCAATATATTTTTGGGTTTTTGGTTTAATAGATCTAAAAACAAAGAGGCAAAAAGATAGATCAGAAAGCAATATGTTGGAAAAGTAGACCCGGGGGCCGTATGTTTCACTAGTGGCTTCTCTCATGAGTATAGCACACGGTGGGTGAACAAATTACTGTTGGGCAATTGATAGAAGATCAAATAATCATGACGATATCCAAGGCGATGATCATTATATAGGCATCACGTCTAAGATAAGTAGACCGACTCCTGCCTGCATCTACCACTATTACTCCATACATCGACCGCTATCCAGCATGCATCTAGTGTATTAAGTTCATGGAAAAACAGAGTAATGCAATAAGAACGATGACATGATGTAGACAAGATCTATTCATGTAGGAATAGACCCCATCTTGTTATCCTTAATGGCAATGATACATGCGTGCCTTGCTGCCCCTTCTGTCACTGGGAAAGGACACCGCAAGATCGAACCCATCACAAAGCAACTCTTCCCATGGCAAGAAAAATCGATCTAGTCGGCCTAACTAAACCAAAGATTCGAAGAAGAAATACGAGGCTATAAGTAATCATGCATATAAGAGATCAAAGAAGACTCAAATAATATTCATGGATAGAAACTGATCATGAACTCAAAATTCATCGGATCCCAACAAACACACCGCAAAAGTTTACATCAAATAGATCTCCAAGAGACCATTGTATTGAGAATCAAAAGAGAGAGAGGAAGCTATCTAGCTACTGCCTACGGACCCGTAGGTCTATGGTGGACTACTCACGCATCATCGGAGAGGCACATATGAAGAAGATGAACCCCTCCGTGATGGTGTTAGATTGGATCTCGAGGTTCTGGAACTTGCGGTGGCTGGAATTGTGTTTCGTCGACTCCCCTGGGGTTTTCTGAATATTTGGGTATTTATAGGCATCAGAGGCGGTGGAGGGGGGTCCCGTGGAGGGCACAACCCATCAGGGCGCGCCGGGGGCCCCCTGGCACGCCCTGGTGGGTTGTGGCCTCCGTTTGGTGGGTTGTGGCCCCCTGGCGCACCCTGGTGGGTTGTGGCCTCCACTTCTTTGGCCCACTGGGTGTCTTCTGGTCCCAAAAAAATCTCCAAAAAGTTTCGTCGCGATTGGACTCCGTTTGGTATTGATATTCCGCGAAGTAAAAAACAAGAAAAAACAGCAACTGGCACTTTGGCACTATGTCAATAGGTTAGTCCCAAAAAATGATATAAAGTTGCTATAAAGTGATTGTAAAACATCCAAGAATGATAATATAACAGCATGGAACAAGCAAAAATTATAGATACGTTGGAGACGTATCGGCATCCCCAAGCTTAATTCCTACTCGTCCTCAAGTAGGTAAATGATAAACACAGAATTTTTGATGTGGAATGCTGCCTAACATGTTCATCTCATATTCTTTTCTTTGTAGCATGGACATTTGGACTTTTAGATGATTCAAAGCAATAGTCTAGTTTTAACATAGTGACTTCAATACTCAAGCATGCCAACAAGCAACCATGTCTTTCAAAATATCAACACTAAAGAAAGTTATCCCTAGCCCATCATGCTCGATCATTGATCCATTCATGAAACACACTCAAATATTAGCTATACCCAATGCTCAAGTACGATCATAGTGCCCCCTAGTTGGTGATTTATAAGAGAAGATGGAGACTCAAAGTAAAAATAAAAATCTCATAAAGTAAATAGATAGGCCCTTCGCAGAGGGAACTAGGGATTTGTAGAGGTGCCAGAGCTCAAAGTTTTATATTGAGAGAGAAAAACTATTTTGGGTGGCATGCCTTTCGTGTCAACGAAAACGACAAAGTAGCTCACAATACTTTCCATGCTAGATATATCATAGGCAGTTCCCAAACAGAAAATAAAGTTTATTCCTTTTTCCACCATTCTTTCACATTCCATGGCGGGCCGTATCCACGGTTGCCTTCCATACCAACACTTTCCAAGGAATTTATTATTTGACAACATAAAGTAAATATTTTTTCTTTTTCATTTCGGGAATGGGCATCCCTATTACCGCTGCACTCTCGTGCAATGACAAGTGAATAAATACTCATCTTGAGAATAACACATCTAGTATGGAAAAATATTGGACACTCTCCACCGTTTCATGAGCGGTACGAGCACACAAAAGAGAAGTTTATTTTGAAAATTAGAGATGGCACATACAAATTTGCTTGGAACGGCATGGAAATACCGCATATAGGTAGGTATGGTGGACTCATAAGGCAAAACTGGGTTTAAAGATTTTGGATGCACAAGTAGTATTTCTACTTAGTACAAGTGGAGGCTAGCAAATAGATTGAGAAGCAACCAAACCAAGAAACGAAAATTCACATAAGTGAGCATTGAGCATAACTAACACCGAATAATGCACCATAAGTAGGATGTAACTTCATTGCATAACTATTGACTTTCGTACTTGCATTGGGAATCACAAACCTTAACACCAATATTCCTACTAAAGCATAATTACTCACTAACATGACTCACATATTACTATCATCATGTTTCAATACTATTACAAGGAATCAAGTTTAATTTTCCAATGATCTTCATGAATTTTTTTATTATATCCTCCTTGGATATCTATCACTTTGGAACTAGTTTCATATATTGCCATTGCTTTTTGACAAGCTCAAACAAGTTTAAGTGAAGCACATGAGCATAAAGATTTCATCTCTCAAAAAGATATAAGTGAAGCATGAGAGGATTTCTTCAAAACTTAATAACTCTCAAATTAATCTAAGTGAAGCATGAGAGCATTTCTAAAAAAAATTCCAAGCACACCGTGCTCAAAAAGATATAAGTGAAGCACTAGAGCAATTCTATAGCTCAAAAAGTTTAAGTGAAGCATAGAGAGCAATTCTAACAAATCATAGCATAATTTTGGCTCTCCCAAATAGGTGTGTACAACAAGGATAAAAGTGAAAAACTAACAAGCAAAGCAAGCAAAGATACAAGACGCTCCAAGCAAAACTCATGATATGTGACGAATAAAAATATAGCTCCAAGTAAAATACCGATGATCGTTAGAAGAAAGAGGGGATGCCACTCGGGGGCATACCCAAGCTTAGTTGCTTGTTTCTCTTTGGATATATCTTGGGGGTGCTGTAGCATCCCCAATCTTAGGCTCTTTTCACTCCTTATTCCTTCATCCATCGTGATCTCACCCAAAACTTGAAAACTTCAATCACACAAAAGTCAACAGAATCTCCGTGAGATCCGTTAGTATAATAAAGCAAATCACTAATTTAGGTGCTGTTTAAAACCCATTCATATTTTATTATTGCATTATACCTACTGTATTTTAACTTTACCATGGCTCATACCCTTCAATATAACCCATAGATTCATCAAAACAAGCACACAATGCAACAAAAACAGAATCTGTCTTAAACAGAACAGTCTTTAGTAATCTGTACTCTAACCATACTTCTGTAACTCTAAAAATTCTGAAAAATTAGGAAAATGTAAAGAATTTGTATATAAACACTGTGTTAAAATTTCAGCTCAAGATCACGTTCCAGTAAAAAATGAAAATTCAAACACTGGACGCAAAGTTTCTGTTTCAGATTCAGCATCGCTTCTACTCATCTTATGAATCATCCTAAAGCCTCTACTTGACACAAACACTAAATAAACCATAAAATAATAATAATAACAAAGCCATAATTGTTTCAACACTCAAAATCAGAAAGGAAAAAAGCAAAAATAAATTTATTCATTGGGTTGCCTCCCAACAAGCGCTATCGTTTTACGCCCATAGCTAGGCATAACGCATAGTTTCAAGTATTGTCATCTTTGGTTTTGGATCCATAGGATGCTCTGATGATTGATTCATATGGTGGCTTAATTATTGTTCTAGGGAAGTGTTCCATACCCTTTCTTAGTGGAAATTGAAAACGAATATTGCCTTCTTTCATATCAATCACGACACCTATAGTGCGTAAAAACGGTCTACCAAGTATAATGGGACAAGACGGATTGCAATCAATATCAAGCACAATAAAATATGTGGGCACATAGTTACTATTTGCAAGAATAAGAACATCATTAATTCTTCCCAAAGGCTTTTTAATAGTAGAATCCTCCAAGTGCAAATTAAGAGAACATTCTTCAATATTGGTGAGGCCAAGCACATCACATAAAGATTTCGGAATCGTGGAAACACTAGCACCCAAATCACACAAAGCAAAGCACTCATAATTTTTGATCTTGATTTTAATAGTAGGTTCCCACTCATCATGTAATTTTCTAGGAATAGAAATCTCCAACTCCAACTTTTCTTCAAAAGATTTCATCATGGCATCAACGATATGCTTAGTGAAAGCTTTATTTTGTTCATAAGCATCGGGTGAATACAACATGGATTGCAGCAAAGAAATACATTCAATCAAGGAGCAACTATCATAATTAAAGTCTTTGCAATCCAAAATAGTGGGCACATCACTAGTTAAAGTTTTGACCTCTTCAAACCCACTTTTATCAAAAATTTCATCAAGATTTTCACCCTCCAAATTATTGGGACGCCTTCTAGCTATAGTTGACTCTACTTATGTCCCTTTATCATCAATTTTAATATTACTAAACAAGGAATCAATAGTATAAACACCAATCACTTTAAGATCTTCATCATTTTTATGAAGACAATCACTAGAAAACGATTTTTCTAATATTTCTCTCTTAGCTCTAAGCATAGCTGTTCTTTTCTTACTTTCATCCATAGAGACATATAAAGCTTTAATTGATTCATCAATCTTAGGCACAAAAGCTTTCAACTTGATATTTTCAACATCATGACAAATTCTATCAATGCTTCTAGACATATCATCAATCTTATTCAACTTTTCTTCTATCGTAGTATTGAAAGCCTTTTGCGCATTGATAAATTATTTAATATTACTCTTGAGATCAGAGGTGTTCCTATTATTATTGTAAGCGGAATTACCATAGGAATTACCATAATCATTAGAGGAATTTCTAGGAAAAGGCCTAGGATTAAAATTACCTCTATAAGCATTGTTATTGAAATTGTTTCGCGAGACAAAGTTCACATCTACGGAATCGCTATTTTGCTCAATCAAGGTAGACAAAGGCACATCATTAAGATCAATATGAGCATTTTTACTAGCAACCAATTTCATCAAAGCATCAACCTTATCACTCAAAGTACTAATTTCTTCAATCGAATTAACTTTTTTACTAGTAGGTGCTCTTTCGGTATGCCATTGAGAATAATTAGCCATAATATTGTCTAGCAATTTAGTAGATTCACCCAAAGTAATTTCCATAAAAGTACCACCCACGGCGGAATCTAAAAGATTTCTAGAGACAAAATTCAATCCCGCATAAAAAATTTGTATGATCATCCAAAGATTTAAACCATGAGTAGGACAATTTCTTAGCATCAATTTCATTCTTTTCCAAGATTTTGCAACATGTTCATACTCAAGTTGCTTAAAATTCATGATTTGTGTCCTAAGGGAAATAATTTTCGCGGGCAGAAAATACTTAGTAATAAAAGCATCCTTGTACTTATTCCAAGAATCGATACTATTGCGAGGCAAAGAAGAAAACCAAATTTTTGCACGATCCCGCAAGGAAAAGGGAAATAATTTCAACTTCACTATATCATTGTCCACATCTTTTTTCTTTTGCATATCACACAATTCTACGAACGTGTTTCGATGGGACGCGGCATCCTCATTAGGAGTACGGGCAAATTGATCTTTCATGACAAGATTCAACAAAGCGGCATTAATATCACAAGACTCCACATTAGTGGCGGGAGGAGCTATAGGAGTACTAATAAAATCATTGTTATTAGTATTGGAAAAACCACACAACTTGGTGTTTTCTTGAGTCATCGTGACCACGCAAACAAGATTGCAAGAAAGCAAGAGATCTGACGAGAAAAAGGCAAAGGAAAAAGAGGGCGAATAAAACGGCAAATTGGTCAAGTGGGGGAGAGGAAAACGAGAGGAAAATGGCAAATAATGTAATTGCAAGGAGATGAGATTTGTGCTTAGGAACCTGGTAGATGATGATGGAGTCTCCTCGGCGCCTGAGATTGGCACGTAGAAGAGACCGCTTCCTCTCCGGCAACGGCGCCAGAAATTCCTTTGACGTGGCTTGAGACTGCGTCGGTATTTCCCCAAAGAGGAAGGGATGATGCAGCACAGTGACGTTAAGTATTTCCCTTAGTTATGAAACCAAGGTTATCGAACCAGTAGGAGGATCACCACCACCCAATAAGCAGCACCTGCACACAAATAACAAATACTTGCCACCCGACGCGAAAGAGAGGTTGTCAGTCTCTCTACGGTAAAAAGATAGATTAGGTAGTGATAGATAGGAGAGATAGATATCTCAAGAACACAAAATAAAAGTGCAGCAATATATTTTTGGGTTTTTGGTTTAATAGATCTGAAAACAAAGAGGCAAAAAGATAGACCGGAAACTAATATGTTGGAAAAGTAGACCCGTGGGTCGTATGTTTCATTAGTGGCTTCTCTCATGAGTATATCACACGGTGGGTGAACAAATTACTGTTGGGCAATTTATAGAAGATCAAATAATCATGACGATATCCAAGGCGATGATCATTATATAGGCATCACGTCCAAGATAAGTAGACCGACTCCTGCCTGCATCTACCACTATTACTCCACACATCGACCGCTATCCAGCATGCATCTAGTGTATTAAGTTCATGGAAAAATGGAGTAATGCAATAAGAACGATGACATGATGTAGACAAGATCTATTCATGTAGGAATAGACCCCATCTTGTTATCCTTAATGGCAACGATACATGCGTGCCTTGCTGCCCCTTCTGTCACTGGGAAAGGACACCGCAAGATCGAACCCATCACAAAGCACCTCTTCCCATGGCAAGAAAAATCGATCTAGTCGGCCTAACTAAACCAAAGATTCGAAGAAGAAATACGAGGCTATAAGTAATCATCCATAGAAGAGATCAAAGAAGACTCAAATAATATTCATGGATAGAAACTGATCATGAACTCAAAATTCATCGGATCCCAACAAACACACCGCAAAAGTTTACATCAAATAGATCTCCAAGAGACCATTGTATTGAGAATCAAAAAAGAGAGAGGAAGCCATCTAGCTACTGCCTACGTACCCGTAGGTCTATGGTGGACTACTCACGCATCATCGGAGAGGCACCTATGAAGAAGATGAACCCCTCCGTGATGGTGTTAGATTGGATCTCGAGGTTCTAGAACTTGCGGCGGCTGGAATTGTGTTTCGTCGACTCCCCTAGGGTTTTCTGAATATTTTGGTATTTATAGGCATCAGAGGCGGTGGAAGGGGGTCCCGTGGAGGGCACAACCCATCAGGGCGCGCCGGGGGCCCCCTGGCGCGCCCTGGTGGGTTGTGGCCTCCACAGCCCACCTCCCTGGCACTTCTTCGGCCCATTGGGTGTCTTCTGGTCCAAAAAAAATCTCCAAAAAGTTTTGTCGCGATTGGACTCCGTTTGGTATTGATATTCTGCGAAGTAAAAAACAAGCAAAAACAGCAACTCGCACTTTGGCACTATGTCAATAGGTTAGTCCCAAAAAAATGATATAAAGTTGCTATAAAGGGATTGTAAAACATCCAAGAATGATAATATAACAGCATGGAACAAGCAAAAATTATAGATACGTTGGAGACGTATCACGCCCACTGCTAGAAACTGCCAGAGACTCCAGATGGCGACTCTTGCTGCGACTAGCATATGGAGTGGAGTGCATCCGATCGAGACTGTAAGAATACTGCGCCTGCTGCACCACTGCTGTTTTCAACATCTCTATGGCGTTCCTGGCTTCAACATCAATAGGGGTATTTCCAAGAATAGGTAATGCCTCCAACTGCCGGGTCGCCGCCAGCACATTGTCAACAGGATTGGAAAAGTGGCCCCGTGGCGTATGAAAATGCTGTGGCGGCGAGTGAACTGGTGGTGGATGAGGCGGCTCGTTTTGTTGATTCCCGAGCGGCTGCCCAGCCCCCGGTGTCTGCTGAGGGGTGTTGAAGAGTTGCTGTGGCTCGAGGTTCAGTGGCAGTCGGCTCCGATGTCTCCTTTGGTAAACTGCCTCAGATGCCTCTCTCTGAAGTCCTAACTACCAAGCCTCGGCCTTAAGGCGTTCCGACTCATTATGTATGTGAGCCTATAGTTCCGCCATCCTGGCATTCTCAGCATCGATTTCCCTTTGTACATCGGTCATCTGATCACGTAGTTTGGTTAACTCCGTGTTGCGCTCTCCTTGATTTTCCGCCGTGACGGGACTTTCCCCGAGTTTTGCCATCTTAGCCATTAAATCTGTCATGGCTTGAGTCGGCGTCTTGCCAGACCCGCCAGATCCACCCGCCGCTCCGGGCACGGATGGGTTCTGAGCCGCCGCGGTTCCTGCCATATAGACAGCGACCTATCGAGGCGACTCATGGAGTTCCTCAGGGGCTTCGATCTCCAATGATTCCCCAAGTCTGCCATCATAGAGAGGACAGATTGATTCAGTTTCTCTCATGGAAGAATCACCATCTGAGTTGACGAGGATGTCGCCACTGCCCGCCGGCTCATCCGAGAGACCAACTCCCTTAGTAAAGCTGATGAACACACGCCGCCAGACGGCTTGATCCTGGCCGGGTTGCGCGTGCTGAGCCGGTTCGTCGATGTTCGTGTAGATGCCCGGCTCAGAAATCACGGCGATGATCCTGCCAAGGGGGGAGGCTGGTATTGGGGCTCCGTTGAGCCGGCCTCGGTACCCCAGACTGGATCGTCGATGTAGATCTGGTCGCGACGACTCTTGATTATCTGGTCGACCGCGAATTTCCCGAACCCTGGACAGGTTCCCTTAGAGAATCCAACTCCACCGGGCGAGAGCCCCATGGTGGGCGCCAACTGTCATGGTTTTGTCACGGTAGATGTCCTCGTGCAAGGACTTAGGTGTGAGGCCATCGCCGCTAGGTGGCGACTCAAAGGGATTAAACGGGAACGAGAGGCGAGTTTACCCAGATTCGGCCCCTCCGATGGAGGTAATAGCCTACGTCCTGCTTTCGTGTCTATATTGATGGTGATCTCGATTACAAGGGAGCGGAAATGCTAACCTAGCTTTTGAGAGGGAATAACTTAAGTCTTTCGGTCCTAGGGGCTCGCCTTTATATATAGGTCGAGACCCTAGGGTTTACAAGAGTCCGGGTCATAACATGACTCGTGACCTATCACATCTCTAACACCCCTTGCCTCTCAGGCAAGGAAACATCTGTCGTCTTCTGCCCTATGGGCCTTGAGTCATCGTCTCCACGTGCTTGGGCCGTCCAGCGATTTACGTAGCAGCCGCCTTACTTGTCTTATCTTCACAACGCGGCCCATCTTGAATATATTTCCAGAGCCGCCATTATACTGACCCGGCCCAGTAGGGCGGGTCACACCGTGGGGTTATATCCCCGACAGTAACCGCGATGACACTCTTAACTCTACCATTGCCATTGCATTCTTACCCCGAGCCTATTTGCGTTACTTGCCTATCGAGACTACCCATTGAGTATTGCCGGGCTATGCTACTTGTGCACTTTAGTGATACATACTCCGCACAGCTTCAATTGCGTGCATATTTCATAGTATCATTTTGGTATCATATTGGCATCTTTTGTGTTCAAGTAGTACCTGCATACATAATTGCTATCTTGGTGTGTGTCGGTGTCAAAACCGGCGGATCTCGGGTAGGGGGTCCCGAGCTGTGAGATTAGGATCGATGGGTAATAGGGGACGATGTTTACCCAGGTTCGGGCCCTC
Organism: Elymus sibiricus; assembly: GCA_039707655.1. NCBI lineage: Eukaryota > Viridiplantae > Streptophyta > Magnoliopsida > Poales > Poaceae > Elymus > Elymus sibiricus. The sequence continues at coordinate 325,364,213 of CM077671.1, forward strand.
CTAGGGAGGTAAAACCCTACGTCCTGCTTGATTATATTGATGTGTATGAAGATTACAGAGTCGATCTACCTCGAGATCAAGTAGCCAAAACCCTAGATGAGCTTGTCTGCCCTCTACAATCTAAACCCTCCGGTTTATAAAGACACCGGGGGTACCTAGGGTTTACACATGATAAGTCTCCAGCCGGAAGTAAAGACGCTGATCCTTTCATCCTGACTTGGAGTGCACGCTGCGTCTTCGGAGGTTTCCTTCTAGAATACGGGGTCGCCGCATACCCTGGCTTTTCCTACGATAACCAGAGAGCGGCCCACCAAGCCAGCCTATGAGAGATAGGCCAGCGGCCCGAGGACCCCTTAGTCCAGGACTCCCTCAGTAGCCCCCGAACTAGCCCCCAACGCCAGGGGTCATGACACTAGCAGCTTCGAGTGATCGGAGTCTCCGGCTTGCGGGGTGAGTTCTTTTCCCCCTTTATGATTGGCTGGCTCTAGTCCGGCCGCCGATGATATGTAGTTATCCGAACATATAGTCATCCGTACACCATAAGTTGCTTAACCTCGAAGGCCAAACATCAAAGTGTGAACAACATTTCCTGACAACCTTCCTGACGAAGGGTCGTGGCCCGTCACGACCGCTGAGCCGGTTAAAAAAAACTCGATTCGCGGTCCGTGGCCGTTTCTCCATTGGCACGTCTTATTAATGTGTAGATCGTGTCCCGTTTATTACGGGATATGCTCAATGCCCTTGGTTATCCCACGCACGCATAATGGCATGATTGTTTCGGGAAGTGGCGAGGCTTGCGGCGCAGTAAAAGGGAGGCTCTTGGTATTATGGCCCCCCATAAAAGGGAGAAAACCCCCAAGGCACATTCACGCTCCCAATTCGCACCCTTTGCCTCCTCAACCTTCCCAAGCTCCGAGAGCCTAGATCCAGTTCTTCTTCAATCTTTCCTCTGAGTTCGGCCATTGCTGGTTCAGGTTCCATGGGCAAGTGGGAAGTTTCCTCCATCACCGACAACGACATTCGGGAGTTAAAGCGTGCCGGCTACCTCTCCGCCAACATCGCCCACCGCACTCCAGAGGCGAGTCAGGTGGTTCCTACACCGAAGCCGGGCGAGAGGGTGGTGTTCGTCCCCCATTTCATCCGGGGACTGGGCTTCCTGCTCCATCCCTTCGTCAGGGGCCTCTTGTTCTTTTACGGGTTGGATTTTCATGACCTCCCCCCGAACTCCTTCATGCACATATCGGCGTTCATCATCGTCTGTGAAGCCTTCCTGCGGGTTCAGCCGCACTTTGGCATGTGGCTCAAGGTGTTCAACGTCAAGCCGAAGACAGCGGGCATGCATGTGGATTGTGGAGGGGCGGTAATCAGCAAGCTCCCCCGTGTCGAGTGGCCGGACGGCACTTTCATCGACACGGTCAAGATCTGGCAAAAGGAGTGGTTCTATATCACCGAGCTAAGGAGCGCGGATTGGGCGGCACCTACCGAGTTCAGATCCGGACCCCCCGCGAGGCTAACCTCATGGCTCAAGAAGGGCCTTGACTGGGGGTCGGCCGCAGAGGTAAAATCATTGCAAAAGCGCATCTCCTCGATGATTGGGGCCAAGATCGAACTGGTCAACGTGATCCAGGTCATGCTCCACCACCGTCTCCTCCCCTGCCAGCACCGGGCCTCCTCAATGTGGGCTTACCAGCTCGAGGACCCAGCCACCGTGAGTCAATTCTTCCGCACTACCCACGAGAAATTGTGGAAGGCGCTATTCAAGCCCCAGAAGAGCTGGCCGGCCGAGGAGGAGGACACCGGCCTTGACGCCGAAACCCCTCCTACCAAGGTATGATAAGTCTTTTAACTTTCCGGCTCTATTTTTTGACAATGAGCTGAACCCCTTCTCCCTCATCTTCACAGAAATGGCTAAGCAAGGCCGTGCAGCTTGACTGTCCGGCCCCGCAGCCCGAAGACCCCCGGTCCGATCTGTTGACAGAGACGCTCCTCGTGGCGCCGTATTCGGTGCCAGAGAAGAAAGAGAAGAAGAAGAAAGGAGAGAAGAAGGAGGCCCGAGAGGGTCCTCGTCTAAGGGGTCTGCCGGATTCTAAGTCCGAGGAGACCCATGCCTCTTCCACTCACGAGGAAGAGCACGAGGACGAAGAGGAGTGCGGCTCCCCCCTCGCAAGGAAGAGGGCGGCGTCAGCAGACGCCACGGAGGACCTACCTCCTCCTGCCCCGAAGAGGACATGCCGGACAAAGGCTGTCCTGGCCGACGATAACTCGGACTCCGATAAGGAGTCTGAGGATTTTGAGAGGGTTCCCCGAAGGAACCCAAGGGCTAAGCCCCCAGCCTAGAGGTATGGATCCGAAGACCCTCTGGATCGCTTATATAGTGTTTTAACGCTAAAAGGGTGAATGTCTTTCAATTTGCAGCCCACCACGTGATCTCCCCACCGACCAAATCTCAGACGGGGAGTCTCCACCCGCTGACCTAGCGGAAAGTGGGACTGCGTCACACCCTACGCCTCCTGAGGCCTTGAAGGAGGCCGCGGAGGTGCTATCGCGCCGGGCTCCTTCCGAGCCAAACACCGGCGGGGATGACGACGTTATGGCTGAGGTTAATACCTCGGACGCCGAAGACCAGGAGGAGGAAAATCTCCTGGCAACTAAAGAGTGGGGACCAAGTCTGGTCCACTCCCTCCGAGGACATCTCCGGAGCACCCTATGCCTCAGGAGCCGCCAGCCCAATCCCCCACCGGAGGGAGGGTTGGCAGGTCACCACCGGTGCTGCCCATGACTGGGTGGCAGGCCACGATGGAGGAAGCTTTATCCGGCTCCTCCATCGCCAAAGATCACCGCGCCCTTATGGGTGCGGTTTTGCAAGGCATTCAGTCCGTTGATAGCGGACCGAAAGAGGCCTTCAACGGTCTCTTGACAGGCTTCAAGGTGAGCCACGTAATACTCTTATTTCCTGAAAAAGTTAATTTTCCTAGTTTATGAAATCCTTATAAGTGTAGTAGCCCCCGAGCCCTGGGTGAGTTTGAAAAACCCACCCGGGGGTCAAATGTCTGAATACTAGTAACGATGCTCAAGGCACCGAAGAGTACTTAGCAGAGGGTCTCAATCCGACAGCTCGGGAGTTTTAATGCACATAAGTTGTTTTGTAGGCCTCGTCATCGGCGGCGGCCGCCAACGCAGTGGAGCTTGCCGAGCTAAATCGGAAGCTCAAGAGCTCCGATGAGGAGCTCGATCGTCTGAACAAGAGATTCGACGAGGCGCAAGGTGAATCCGAATTGTAGCATTCGGGGCTATTTGTCTATCCTCATTGATTGAGATATCCGGATTGTTATCCCTAAGTGTTATTTACTCATTGTTACCACAGCTGTGGCCGCGGAGGTCGAGAACCTCAAGGCCGAATTGGCAAAGGCGAAGCAGGAGGCCACGGATGAGAAGGCGGCGGCCGAACGAGCGGCAGCCGACCTGTCGGCGTTAAAGGCCGCGAGCGACAAGCACGAGGCCCGGGTGGTGGAAGTGCAGCTAGAGCTCAAGGATGCCAGCATGAAGTGCGAGGCCCTTGAGCAAAAGAGCAAAGACCAGGCCACCGAACTATCCACGCTGAAATCCGAGCTTAAAGCGGAGCGGGTTGATAGGCGGTTCTTTGAAGAGGAGCTCCGCCAAGTCAAGGCGATCGCGGATGGTAAGCCGTACTTACTGCAATGTGCCTTTGGTGGTAACAGGTTTGCGTTGCTCACCCGGGTGTGGCGTTCCTCAGGCGCCTTTACGGACCTCCCGAGGAGTGCAGCGGACGCGAACAAGTACTTTGCCTCCCGGGATGGGGATGTTGAGCCTCAGCTATTCTGGGTGCAATTTCAAGCCCCCGAGCATCCTCATCTCCTGAGCAAGCAGATGAAACAATTGATGGAGCTGCACAGGATGGCGGAGCCGGCCATGAGGGACCTCTGCATCCGGCTGTGGCCTGCAGAGCCGCTGCCGAGCAGTTATTTCAGCTTGGTGCAGAAGCTGTGCGACGCTGCACCTCGGATTGACGCTCTAAAGCGTTCTACATGCATCGAGGGAGCTCGGATGGCCTTTGCAAGGACCATGGTGCACTGGCCGAAGATCAAGCCGACCGAGATGGCCACCGCGCCTCCACCACCTGGGAAGGAGCATAGGCGCCCCGAGAAATACTTTGCCGCCGTGATGGATGGTGCTCGGGCGATAGAAGCTCAATGTCCTAAGGATGTAATTTATGAGTGAACGTGTTGTCATGTATCCGATGACTGTTCCGCTTTATAATGCGGTTGCATGGTTTATCATGTCTTTAAGCATTGTATTATTTTGACTCATGTGTGGCCGTTTTATCTGAAAGTTGTGAGTCGTCGGCTTCAACCCCCATGTAGATACTACACGAGGTGTTTCTACTGCCGCACTGTGACCCTTAGTCGATGTATCGGTGCCCGAAGGCGGTAGTGCGAGGGGAACAAGGCAATCGGATTATGATACTTTAGTGCTTTCACTTAGCCGTAGGAGCTTGACTACGGGGGCTGATGATGAGCCCCCGGTGTTTTGTGATATTCGGACACACCGAGGTTGAAACCATCATCACATGGTTAATAGTACAAACCCTTCGTATAACACGGAATAACCACTATCGATTTTCAGTTTGACACTTATGCCCGGATTGCAGACCGGTTCTCGCTTATTATGACAGTCAGTTTTCGGCTTTCTCCACTGAGGTACTTGACCAGGCGAGCTGGAAGCACAATCGCAGTGGTTCTCCCTTTACCCTTTTAGCCGAACGGGCGGAACGTAAGAGGGCAAACACAGGAGCCGGGCAACCCAACCATTGACCCAAGACATAATTCGGAACCGATTCATATAACGCAACATCCGAGACGCCGAACACATAAACAATAGTGCCGGGGTGATGCTTGGGGCGATTTAGAGTCAAACCCCCGGTCTATTAGTCGGTCGCATCGTAACATGTACCACACAGCTTTGCTATCGGCATCGGTGAGTAGAGAATAGAGTATGTGACGTAAAAAACAGCAAGGAGGCCGTAAAGGATGGTCTTTATTTCTGATGAATTCTTACAACTTAAACTGCCGAAGCAACATTTACAGGTATTTTGAAATGAAAAATAAAGTTTATAAAGGAGAGGTTTTACCCGGGGTCTTCGATAGGTGGCTTGACGTCCTCGATGTGCCCTGTCGCATGTCTGCTCCTTTGCTCCTGAGGGGGTTGTGTTCCTTTAAAGGTGATTGTTAGCGGCGAACGGACCTTGGGGAGAAGATCTTGAGAAGTCGCCGCAGTGTGTATGAGCTTTACGCTTGGAAGGTCCTAGATGGTACCTGTGGTTTGTCCGAAGACATGTGTTGGTAGTAGTTCGGTCCAGCCGAACACTTTCCCTTTGATAGTGGGTCCCCACAGCTGCCCATGCTATTTTGAGCGCGAAGTTGTGCCTTCTTGGCACATGTTTCACGGGAACTAGGGCTGTGCTGTGGGGTCGTATCCCTATTTTTGTTGGGCGGAAGATGATTCCGGGGGCTCGGGTTGAGACCGAGCTCGTTTACCATCATGTCGTGCCTTTATGGCTGATTTGGGCGTCGGCCTATCATCGCCGTACTGGAATTCGGCTGCCAGGGCCGCCGTGTGTTCCTCAGTTCGGAGAGAGCGCTCTGTGTTGTCGTTGACAGTAATGACCCCCCTGGGCCCAGGCATCTTGAGCTTCAGGTACGCGTAGTGGGGGACGGCGTTAAAGCGAGCGAATGATGTGCGGCCGAGTAGGGCGTGATAACCGCTGCGAAAAGGGACAATGTCGAAGATCAAGTCTTCGCCGCAGAAGTTGTCGGGCGAGCCGAATACTACTTCCAGATTCACGGTGCCTGAGCAGCGGGCTTCGACGCCTGGGATCACTCCTTTAAAGGTAGTGTTGCTAGGTTTGATCCTTGACGGATCTATACCCATCTTTTTCACCGTGTCTGAGTAAATCAGATTAAGGCTACTTCCTCCGTCCATTAGGACTCTAGTGAGGTGATACCCATCGATAATGGAGTCTAGGAGGAGGGCTGCCGAACCTCCGTGACGGATACTGGTCGGATGATCCCGTCGGTCGAAGGTGATCGGGCAAGCCGACCATGGGTTATACTTCGGGGCTATGGGCTCTACGGCGTAGACTTCCCGAAGGGCGCGCTTCCTCTCCTTTTTTGGTATGTGAGTGGCATATATCATGTTCACAGTTTTTACCTCTGGAGGGAACTGCTTTTGTCCTCCATTGCTTGGACCGCGGGGCTCGTCATCGTCCTCGTTGTGTGGGCTCTTGCCTTGCTCCTCAGCTGTGAGTTTGCCAGCTTGTTTGAATACCCAACAATTATGGTTAGTGTGGTTAGCGGGCTTGTCTTGGGTGCCGTGGATCTGGCAGGGCCTATCCATGATTTTGTCCAGCGTGGTAGGTCCGTCTCGATTTCCTTTAGAAGGTTTCTTCTGCTGTCCGGATTTCGGGTTGCGAAAACCGGCATTAACGGCCGTGTCCTCCACGTCGCCGCTGTTGTGCCGACGTTTGTTTTTGTTACGTCGTGGTTTCCCATTTCCATCCCGGACTTCAGAGGTGCCGGGGTCTTCGGGGTTATGGCTTTGTCGAGCTAGCCAGTTATCCTCACCCGCGCAAAAGCGGGTCATAAGTGAGGTAAGGGCGGACATTGTCCTCGGCTTGTCCTGGCCGAGCTGGCGAGCTAGCCACTCGTCCCGGATCTTATGTCTGAAGGAGGCAATAGCTTTGGCATCCGGGCAGTCAACGATCTGGTTTTTCGTGGTCAAGAACCGATTCCAGAATTGCCAAGCCGATTCACCTGCTTTCTGGACAACATTGCTCAGGTCAGAGGAGTCCGATGGCCGGACATAAGTGCCCTGGAAGTTAGATCGGAAGGCATCCTCGAGCTCTTCCCAGCTCTCGATAGAATTCTCGGGGAGACTGTTTAACCAGTGTCGAGCTGGACCCTTAAGTTTTAGGGGCAGATACTTGATGGCGTGGAGATCGTCTCCTCGTGCCATATGAATGTGGAGGAGGAAGTCCTCAATCTACACGGCCGGGTCTGTTGTCCCGTCGTATTGCTCTATGTTAACGGGTTTAAACCCTACAGGGAACTGATGCCGCATCACCTCGTCTGTGAAGCATAGTGGGTGGGCAGCGCCTCTGACCCGAGCTATGTCATGCCTGCGATCGGCGGTAAATCGGGCCCGGTTTTGTTTGACCTCTATTGTTGCGGTCGAGCTCGGACTGGTACCCGTCCCGTCTAGCGGGGGAGTACCCTCTAGATCTGTAGATGGATCTTGTGTGGCCTGCTCTATAATCTAGGTCCTGTCGCAAGGCGTACCTGTCCTCAGGCCCTACTGGCTCTTTTCCTCTCCTGCGGGGCACCGCGGGTCTGTACTCGGCCTCGCCGGCCGTCCTATCCCGTCCTCGGGGAGGGCGGTCCAGCTGGTCGTACGGGGTACGCCTGGGAGGCGATGTTTCAAGGGCCTCATCATCGAACTGCGGCAGCAGCCGCCGGCGATTGTAGCTCTTGGGTTGGTCCGGTAGATCGGTACCATACCCTTCTTCGGCAGCCAAGACCCTCGTCCATCTATTATTGAGGGTATCTTGTTCGGCTTTGAGCTGCTGTTGTTTTCCCTTCAGGCTCCGGGCGGTGGCTAGAAGCTGCCGCCTAAACCGTTCCTGATCTACAGGGTTTTTGGGGACGGTGAAGTCTTCGGCTTCCAGGATGTCTTCCTCCTCGACAGGGGGAAGGTAGTTGTCGTCCTCGGAATCATTAGGATCATCGGTGTCGCGCCGATCTTCGGGCCTTTCCTGGTCTTCCAGTGGCTGTTCGGGGGCTTCAGGGTCGCCGAGGTCTTCCGGGCTGTCGCTTTCCCCGGTGCCTGCAATGGCATCCATTCCCTTGTTTGCCTTAGATCGTTTGCGCTGTTTCCGGCGCCTTGACGGTGCCTCACCGGATTTATCGCCATTCCCCTTAGGGGTGCGATCGCCCTTATCGTCAGGGGTGTCTACCATGTAGACGTAATAGGTGGAGTGTTGGAAATATGCCCTAGAGGCAATAATAAATTGGTTATTATTATATTTCCTTGTTCATGATAATCGTTTATTATCCATGCTATAATTGTATTGATTGGAAACTCAAATACATGTGTGGGTACATAGACAACACTGTGTCCCTATTAAGCCTCTAGTTAACTAGCTCGTTGATCAAAAGATGGTGAAGGTTTCCTAGCCATGGACATGAGATGTCATTTGATAACGGGATCACATCATTAGGAGAATGATGTGATGGACAAGACCCAAACTATAAACGTAGCATATGATCGTGTCAGTTTATTGCTATTGTTTTCTGCATGTCAAGTATCTGTTCCTATGACCATGAGATCATGCAACTCACTGACACCGGAGGAATACCTTGTGTGTATCAAACGTCGCAACGTTACTGGGTGACTATAAAGATGCTCTACAGGTATCTCCGAGGGTGTCTGTTGGGTTGGCATGGATCAAGACTGGGATTTGTTACTCCGTGTGACGGAGAGGTATCTCAGGGCCCACTCGGTAATATAACATCACAATGAGCCTTGCAAGCAATATGACTAAAGTGTTAGCCACGAGATCTTGTATTACGGACCGAGTAAAGAGACTTGCCGATAATGAGATTGAACTAGGTATAGAGATACTGACGATCGAATCTCGGGCAAGTAACATACCGAAGAACAAAGGGAACAGCATACGGGATTAACTGAATCCTTGACATAGAGGTTCGACCGATATAGATCTTCGTAGAATATGTAGGAACCAATGTGGGCATCTAGGTCCCGCTATTGGTTATTGACCGTAGAGGTGTCTCGGTCATGTCTACATAGTTCTCGAACCCGCAGGGTCTACACACTTAACGTTTGGTGACGATTAGTATAGTTGAGTTATTGTGTTGGTGACCGAAGGTTGTTCGGAGTCCCGGATAAAATCCCGGACATGACGAGGATCTCCGGAAGAGTCCGGAGGTAAAGTTTGATATATGTGATAATAGTGTTTTGATCTCCGGAAGGGTTCCGGAATTCACCGGAAGGGGTTCCGGATATTTACCGAAGTGTTCGGGTGCAGCAACACTTTATATGGGCCAAAGGGGTAAAGCCCACGAGGTATTGGAAAGTGCAAAAGGAAGTTTTGCTGCTGCCTTAAGCGGTACTACCGCTTGTAAGGCAGTACTACCGTGTAAGGGGTACTACCGCTTGTGTGAAGCGGTACTACCGCTCGTGAGCGGTACTACCGCTTGTGCGCGGTACTACTGGAATCCGAGTGGGACTCTTTCCGTGCGGGCCAAACCGACCTTGTGCGGGCAAAACCGACCTTGTGCGGGCAAAACCGACCTCGTGGAGGCTTTCTCTCCAAGTTTAGACCCCAGGGCTCAACATATAAATAGAGGGGCAAGGCTAGCACACGGGATACATCAAGATTTCCCAATCCGTGTGCCGGCAACCCTAACCCTCTAGTTCCTCCCGTCATAATCTCCGTAATGCTTGGCGAAGCCCTGCAGAGATTGTTCCTCACCACCATCACCACGCCGTCGTGCTGCCGGAACTCATCCACTACTTCATCATCGCTCACTGGATCGAGGAGGTGAAGGCGTCATCAAGCCGTACGTGTGTTGAACGCGGAGGTGCCGTCCGTTCAGCGCTAGATCGTGTTTGGATCGAGGGACGACTTGCGATTTGGATCGCGAAGACGTTCGACTACATCAACCGCGTTTCTTAACGCTTCCGCTTAGCGATCTACAAGGGTATGTAGATTCACTCTCCCTCTCGTAGATGCTCATCACCATGGATAGATCTTGCGTGTGCGTAGGAAATTTTTTGTTTCCCATGCGACGTTCCCCAACAGTGGTATCAGAGCTAGGTCTTTGTGTAGATGAGATCTCGAGTAGAACACAAAGGAGTTTGTGGGCGTTGATATTCAGATTGCTTCCTCCCTTGGTCTTTTCTTGTTTCGGCGGTATTGTGGGATGAAGCAGCTCGGACCAACATTACTCGTACGCTTACGAGAGACCGGTTCCATCAACTGACATGTAACTTCGTTGCATAAAGATGGCTGGCGGGTGTCTGTCTCTCCTACTTTAGTCGGATCGGATTTGACAAAGGCGGTCCTTGAGAAGGTTGAAAAGCAATTTTTGTATCACCGTTGTGGTTTTTGCGTAGGTAAGAACTGTTCTTGCTAGATACCCGTAGCAGCCACGTAAAACTTGCAACAACAATTAGAGGACGTCTAACTTGTTTTTGCAGGGTATGTTGTGATCTGATATGGCCAATTACATGATGAGTTATATGTGATGTATGAGATGATCATGTGTTGTATAGAATATCACGACTTGCATGTCGATGAGTACGGCAACTGGCAGGAGCCATAGAGTTGTCTTTAATTATTTTTGCCGTTTTGCTTTACTTTATCGCTATGAGTTAGCAATAGTCGTGGAAGCAACAGTCGGCGCGACAACCTCATGGCGACACGTTGATGGAGATCATGGTGTCATGCCGGTGACGATGGAGATCATGCCGGTGCTTTGGAGATGGAGATCAAAAGCACAAGTTCATGGCCATATCATGTCACTTATGATTTGCATGTGATGTTAATCCTTTTATGCATCTTATTTTGCTTAGGACGACAGTAGCATTATAAGGTGATCCCTCACTTAAATTTCAAGATAAATTGTGTTCTCCCCGAGTGTGCACCGTTGTGAAAGTTCGTCGTTTCGAGACACCACGTGATGATCGGGTGTGATAGACTCTACGTTCACATACAACGGGTGCAAGCCAGTGTTGCACATGCGGAACACTCGGGTTAAACTTGACGAGCCTAGCATGTACAGACATGGCCTCGGAACAAAAGAGACCGAAAGGTCGAACATGAGTCATATAGTAGATATGATCAACATGAAGATGTTCACCATTGAAACCACCTCAACTCACATGATGATCGGACTTGAGTTGGTGGATTTGGATCATGTGACACTCGAATGACCGGAGGGATGTCAATTTGAGTGGGAGTTTTAAGTAATATGATTAACTAAACTCATTATCATGAACATAGTCAAAGTGTCTTTGCAAATTATGTTGTAGATTACTAGATCGCGCTGTAGCTCCCTTGAATTTTTATATGTTCCTAGAGAAATAGATTTGAAAGATGATGGTAGCAATAATGCGGACTGGGCCCGTAATCTAAGGATTATCCTTACGGCTTCCCAGAAGGCTTATGTCCTTGATGCACCGCTTGGTGATCCTCCCGCTCCAGTTGAGTCTCTAGACGTTGTGAACGCCTGGCAGGCTCGCTCTGATGATTACTCAATATTTCAATATGCAATTTTGTATGGCTTAGAACCGGGACTTCAAAGACGTTTTGAACGTCATGGAGCATATGAGATGTTCCAGGAGTTGAGGTTTATCTTTCAGAAGAATGCCCGGATCGAGAGGTATGAGACCTCCGATAAGTTCTATACTTGCAAGATGGAGGAGAACGGGTCTGTTAGTGATCACATACTCAGAATGTCTGGGTACTCCACCCGTCTGGCTGAATTAGGGATGCCCCTTCCGCCAGAGGCTATCACTGACAGAGTTCTTCAATCATTGCCACCTAGCTACAAGAGCTTCGTGTTGAACTATAACATGCACGGGATGAACAAGTCAGTCGCCGAGCTGTTTGCGATGCTGAAAGTCGCTGAGTCTGAAATTCAGAAGGAGCATCAAGTGTTGATGGTCAATAAAACCACTAGTTTCAAGAAAAATGGCAAGGGTAAGAAGGGTAACTCCAAGAAGAGTGGCAAAGCAGTTGCTCCTCCCGTGAAGAAACCCAAGGCTGGACCCAAACCAGAAACCGTGTGCTTTCATTGCAAGGGAACTGGACACTGGAAGCGGAACTGCCCCAAGTATTTGGCTGACAAGAAGGCGGCCAACAACAAACAAGGTATATATGATATACATGTTATTGATATGTACCTTACCAACTCTCGTTGTAGTGCCTGGGTATTTGATACCGGTGCGGTTGCTCACATTTGCAACTCTAAACAGGAACTGCGGAATAGACGCAGGCTGGCAAAGGATGAAGTGACGATGCGTGTGGGAAATGGTTCCAAGGTTGATGTGATCGCCGTCGGCACGCTCGCTCTTCGATTACCATCGGGATTAGTGATGAACCTGAATAATTGTTATTTAGTGCATGCGTTAAGTATGAACATTATATCTGGATCTTGTTTATTGCGAGACGGTTACTCATTTAAATCAGAGAATAATGGTTGTTCTATTTATATGAGTAATATCTTTTATGGCCATGCACCCGAAGTGAGGGGTTTATTCTTATTTAATCTCGATAGTAATGATACACATGTTCATAACATTGATGCCAAAAGATGTAGAATTGATAACGATAATACCACTTTCTTGTGGCACTGCCGTTTAGGTCATTTTGGCATAAAACAAATGAGGAAGCTCCATGCTGATGGACTTTTGGAGTCACTTGATTTTGAATCACTTGACACATGCGAGCCATGCCTCATGGGCAAGATGACTAAAACGCCGTTCTCTGGTACAATGGAACGGGCAAGTGACTTGTTGGAAATCATACATACTGATGTGTGCGGTCCGATGAGTATTGAGGCGCGCGGTGGTTATCGTTACTTTCTCACCTTCATTGATGACTTAAGTAGATATGGGTATATTTACTTAATGAAACACAAGTCTGAAACGTTTGAAAAGTTCAAACAATTTCAGAGTGAAGTTGAGAATCATCGTAACAAGAAGATTAAATTCCTACGATCTGATCGAGGAGGAGAATATCTGAGTTATGAGTTTGGCAGTCACTTAAGACAATGTGGAATTGTTTCACAACTGACACCGCCTGGAACACCACAGCGTAATGGTGTGTCCGAACGTCGTAATCGAACCTTATTGGATATGGTGCGATCTATGATGTCTCTTGCCGATTTGCCACTATCGTTTTGGGGTTATGCATTAGAGACAGCTGCATTCACTTTAAATAGGGCACCATCGAAATCCGTTGAGACGACGCCATATGAACTTTGGTTTGGCAAGAAGCCAAAGCTGTCGTTTCTTAAAGTTTGGGGATGTGATGCTTATGTCAAAAAGCTTCAGCCTGAAAAGCTGGAACCCAAAGCGGAGAAATGCGTCTTCATAGGATACCCAAAAGAGACAGTTGGGTATACCTTCTACCTCAGATCCGAAGGCAAAGTGTTTGTCGCTAAAAACGGAACATTTCTTGAGAAAGAGTTTCTCTCGAAAGAATTGAGTGGGAGGAAGATAGAACTTGATGAGGTTGTTGAACCTTTACTTCAACCTTTACTTCAACCTGAGAGTAGCGCAGCGCAGAAAGATGTTTCTGTAGAGCCTACATCAGCTGAAGAGGAAGTTGATGATGATCATAAAGCTTCGGATCAAGTTGCTATCGAACCTCGTAGGTCGACAAGGACGCGTACTGCTCCTGAGTGGTACGGCAACCCTGTCTTAGAGGTCATGTTGTTGGACAACGATGAACCTACGAGCTATGGAGAAGCGATGATGGGCCCGGATTCCGAGAAGTGGTTAGAGGCCATGAAATCCGAGATGGGATCCATGTATGAAAACAAAGTGTGGACTTTGGAAGTATTACCTGAAGGGCGTAAGGCCATTCAGAACAAATGGATCTTTAAGAGGAAGACGTACGCGGACGGTAATGTCACCGTCTATAAAGCTCGACTTGTGGCAAAGGGTTTTTCACAAGTTCAAGGAGTTGACTACGATGAGACCTTCTCACCCTTAGCGATGCTTAAGTCCGCCAGAAACATGTTAGCAATAGCTGCCTTTTTCGATTATGAAATTTGGCAGATGGATGTCAAAACAGCGTTCCTTAACGGTTTCCTTAAGGAAGAGTTGTATATGATGCAACCAGAAGGTTTTGTCGATCCAGAGAATGCTGACAAAGTTTGCAAACTCCAGCGATCCATTTATGGACTGGTGCAAGCATCTCGGAGTTGGAATCTTCGCTTTGATGAGGTGATCAAAGCGTTCGAGTTTATACAAGTTTACGGAGAAGCTTGTATTTACAAGAAAGTGAGTGGGAGCTCTATAGCATTTCTAATATTATATGTGGATGACATATTACTGATTGGAAACAATATAGAAATGTTGGAAAGCATGAAGGAATATTTGAACAAGAGTTTTTCAATGAAGGGCCTAGGAGAAGTTGCTTTCATATTAGGCATCAAGATCTATAGAGATAGATCAAGACGTTTAATAGGACTTTCACAAAGCACATACCTTGATAAGATTTTGAAGAAGTTAAAATGGATCAGTCCAAGAAGGGGTTCTTGCCTGTTTTGCAAGGTGTGAAGTTGAGTAAGACTCAATGCCCAGTGACTGCAGAAGATAGAGAAAAGATGAGTGTCATCCCCTATGCTTCAGCCATAGGCTCTATCATGTATGCAATGCTGTGCACAAGACCCGATGTCAGCCTTGCCATAAGTATGGTCGGAAGGTTTCAAAGTGATCCAGGAATGGAACACTGGACGGCGGTCAAGAATATCCTGAAGTACCTGAAAAGGACTAAGGACATGTTTCTCGTTTATGGAGGTGATCAAGAGCTCGTCGTAAAGGGTTACGTCGATGCAAGCTTTGACACTGATCCGGATGACTCTAAGTCGCAAACCAGATACGTATCTATTCTTAATGGGGGTGCGGTTAGCTGGTGCAGTTCCAAGCAAAGCGTGGTAGCTGATTCTACATGCGAAGCGGAGTACATCGCTGCCTCGGAGGCGGCGAAGGAAGGTGTCTGGATGAAGGAGTTCATGACAGATCTTGGAGTAGTGCCTAGTGCGCTTAACCCAATGACTCTGATTTTTGATAATACTGGTGCCATTGCTCTAGCCAAGTAACCAAGATTTCACAAGAGGACCAGACACATAAAGCGACGTTTCAATTCCATCCGCGATTACATCAAGGAGGACGACATAAATATTTGCAAAGTACACACGGATCTGAATGTTGCAGATCCGATGACTAAACCTCTTCCAAGGGCTAAACATGAACAACACCAGAACTGCATGGGTGTTCGATTCATTACAATGTAAATCACATAGTGATGTGAACTAGATTATTGACTCTAGTGCAAGTGGGAGACTGTTGGAAATATGCCCTAGAGGCAATAATAAATTGGTTATTATTATATTTCCTTGTTCATGATAATCGTTTATTATCCATGCTATAATTGTATTGATTGGAAACTCAAATACATTTGTGGGTACATAGACAACACTGTGTCCCTATTAAGCCTCTAGTTAACTAGCTCGTTGATCAAAAGATGGTGAAGGTTTCCTAGCCATGGACATGAGATGTCATTTGATAACGGGATCACATCATTAGGAGAATGATGTGATGGACAAGACCCAAACTATAAACGTAGCATATGATCGTGTCAGTTTATTGCTATTGTTTTCTGCATGTCAAGTATCTGTTCCTATGACCATGAGATCATGCAACTCACTGACACCGGAGGAATACCTTGTGTGTATCAAACGTCGCAACGTTACTGGGTGACTATAAAGATGCTCTACAGGTATCTCCGAGGGTGTCTGTTGGGTTGGCATGGATCAAGACTGGGATTTGTTACTCCGTGTGACGGAGAGGTATCTCAGGGCCCACTCGGTAATACAACATCACAATGAGCCTTGCAAGCAATATGACTAAAGTGTTAGCCACGAGATCTTGTATTACGGACCGAGTAAAGAGACTTGCCGATAACGAGATTGAACTAGGTATAGAGATAGCGACGATCGAATCTCGGGCAAGTAACATACCGAAGAACAAAGGGAACATCATACGGGATTAACTGAATCCTTGACATAGAGGTTCGACCGATATAGATCTTCGTAGAATATGTAGGAACCAATATGGGCATCCAGGTCCCGCTATTGGTTATTGACCGTAGAGGTGCTCGGTCATGTCTACATAGTTCTCGAGCCCGCATGGTCTACACACTTAACGTTTGGTGACGATTAGTATAGTTGAGTTATTGTGTTGGTGACCGAAGGTTGTTCGGAGTCCCGGATAAAATCCCGGACATGACGAGGATCTCCGGAAGAGTCCGGAGGTAAAGTTTGATATATGTGATAATAGTGTTTTGATCTCCGGAAGGGTTCCGGAATTCACCGGAAGGGGTTCCGGATATTTACCGAAGTGTTCGGGTGCAGCAACACTTTATATGGGCCAAAGGGGTAAAGCCCACGAGGTATTGGAAAGTGCAAAAGGAAGTTTTGCTGCTGCCTTAAGCGGTACTACCGCTTGTAAGGCAGTACTACCGCGTAAGCGGTACTACCGCTTGTGTGAAGCGGTACTACCGCTCGTGAGCGGTACTACCGCTTGTGCGCGGTACTGCTGGAATCCGAGTGGGACTCTTTCCGTGCGGGCCAAACCGACCTTGTGCGGGCAAAACCGACCTTGTGCGGGCAAAACCGACCTTGTGGAGGCTTTCTCTCCAAGTTTAGACCCCAGGGCTCAACATATAAATAGAGGGGCAAGGCTAGCACACGGGATACATTAAGATTTCCCAAGCCGTGTGCCGGCAACCCTAACCCTCTAGTTCCTCCCGTCATAATCTCCGTAATGCTTGGCGAAGCCCTGCAGAGATTGTTCCTCACCACCATCACCACGCCGTCGTGCTGCCGGAACTCATCCACTACTTCATCATCGCTCGCTGGATCGAGGAGGTGAAGGCGTCATCAAGCCGTACGTGTGTTGAACGCGGAGGTGCCGTCCGTTCGGCGCTAGATCGTGTTTGGATCGAGGGACGACTTGCGATTTGGATCGCGAAGACGTTCGACTACATCAACCGCGTTTCTTAACGCTTCCGCTTAGCGATCTACAAGGGTATGTAGATTCACTCTCCCTCTCGTAGATGCTCATCACCATGGAGAGATCTTGCGTGTGCGTAGGAAATTTTTTGTTTCCCATGCGACGTTCCCCAACATGGAGGTGGCAGTCCATCGGCCAGTGCTGACAGGGGCGGGGGCGCCGTCCTCTTCGTCCATGTCTTCTGCCTCCTTGGAGGCGTAGTCCAGCATATCGGTTAAGTCTTCGATAGTGGCTACCAAGTGGGTGGTGGGTGGGTCAGAAAATTCCCCATGACCCGCCTTCAGACCGATCTGAGCATGGGTCGAGGTCGGGTCATCTGTGATTTTTATTGATAGGATCCGATCCAGCGCCTCGTTGAGCGTCGAGAGCTCGACCGGATCGACCTGCCTAGGACTTTCGGAGTTAACCTCCAAAGCGTCTGTACAAGGAGCGTGTTCGGCAGGGGCCGACCCTTGGCCCTCAGGTACTGTAACCGGATCCGGACTAAGAGCCAGATCATCGGCAGAGATAGACCCGAGGGTGGAGTCGTGAAGGAGATCTGAAGTTAAGGCTTCGGAGACTTCGGGCTAGTCGGATGAGATCGCGAGCCCAGCGAATGAAAGATCACCCCGGGAGTCTACGGAGAACTCTAGGTTCCCGAATTTGATCTCTTGATCGGGGGCGGGACTCCCGATCCGACCAGGGCGGCCGGTCGGGTCGGTGTGCAGCACGATGCTGCCAAAAGCGAAAATCTGTCCGGGGGCGAAGGAGCCCCCGTTACGGACTTCATCGCTAATGATTAAGCGAGCCATCAATTCCTCTTGCGATCCCACAGCGGAACTCTCAATGAAAGCACCAATGTCGGTGTCAAAACCGGCGGATCTCGGGTAGGGGGTCCCGAGCTGTGAGATTAGGATCGATGGGTAACAGGGGACGATGTTTACCTAGGTTCGGGCCCTCCTAGGGAGGTAAAACCCTACGTCCTGCTTGATTATATTGATGTGTATGAAGATTACAGAGTCGATCTACCTCGAGATCAAGTAGCCAAAACCCTAGATGAGCTTGTCTGCCCTCTACAATCTAAACCCTCCGGTTTATATAGACACCGGGGGTACCTAGGGTTTACACATGATAAGTCTCCAGCCAGAAGTAAAGACGCTGATCCTTTCATCCTGACTTGGAGTGCACGCCGCGTCTTCGGAGGTTTCCTTCTAGAATACGGGGTCGCCGCATACCCTGGCTTTTTCTACGATAACCAGAGAGCGGCCCACCAAGCCGGCCTATGAGAGATAGGCCAGCGGCCCGAGGACCCCTTAGTCCAGGACTCCCTCGGTGTGCACGTCCCGCATTGCGTCCATACAATCATCATCGCAAAAGAAAAGAGAAGCAAAGATTTTAAGCAAGAGCAAAAGAGCAATAGCATCGTCAACTTTGCATATCATGCTTGATCATCTTGGATCACTTGAGCGAGTGACACGTGCCTCATACATACATATTAAGTCGGGAATAGGAAGACAACATGTTTTGTTTCTTATAGGTTGTGCACAAGTTCGCATCACACCCATTTGAGCAATCGTGTTAGTGTCTCTCTAGATTTGTGCAACACGAGCGTTTTCTATGGATTCCACATTTTGTCTCGTCCTTGGTTGCACGACCCCACTTTTCTATCCGTGCGTGTGTTTCCGTGTATACTCATTGCTATTGGTCTACATTGTCTTACTTGCGAATTTACGAATCTCTTTCAACATTAGTTAATCTTATCTTTCAGATTGCTTGAAATTTGTGCCACTATCCTAACCAAGCTCCTCCATAAGCCTTATTTGTGTAGGTGTGAGAAGGATGATCTTCGGTACCGATTCTACTACTTCCACATTTGCACATTGAGTGATCTTTGATCCATTTTCAAACTTGTGGAACGGTAATTGATATTGTCGTCTCATTCTTCCACTTATACCTACTTGAGTGTTATGGATAGGTCAAGCATCCACAACACGGCATTTGAGGAACAAGAGGACGACGAAACGACCTTCGTCACCAAGATGCAATTCTTCGGCGCACAAAAGGCAATGCGCCAATCGCATGACGTCTTGAACGACCGCATCAAGAAACTCACCACCGACGTACGCGAATCCGAAGTGCAGAAGTGCGAACAAGGGACTACCTCGACACTAAGCTCTCAAGCCAAATGGAGGAAATTCGCGCCTTGATGGCCACGCGTGCTTCTTCTACATCTACATCCTCCGGACGGCTCCACTCAAGTCGTCACTCATCGGAGTACTCTTCCGGCGAGAGTCCACCTCGACCACGTTCTCATAATCGAGATGACCGCTCTGGTCCAAGTTCACACCAAGGACGCCAACGTCAAGCTTCGGAGAACCCATTCCATGGTAATGGACTACAAGATCGACTTCGCGAGCATGCTCGACGCCAACAACATGAACAAGAAGCATTGGAACAAGAGCGCCAACAACAACGCCGTGAAGAAGAAATACTCCTTCGTGAAGAACAAGTGCTAGAAGCCCAATGCGCACTCCATGAAGCAACTCATATTTTGAATGAACGAAACCGTCAAGCACGTCTTGAGGAAGAAGCACTTTGCCATGAACGACAAGAAGAACTTCATCGACAACGACAACAAGAAGCCAATCGCCAAGAGGAGCACCAAGAAAGGCGCAACCGAGTGTGTCCACCTCGTCGCCATCCTCAAGCTCATCGCGACGAACCCAAGGATGAAGACGAGCAAGGACAAGATCAACGCCAACACGCCCAAGACAATGACAATGAGGATCCACCTCCAAGACAAGGGTTTTGGCATCACCACCACAATGATGAACAACGCTCCGGCAAGCTCAAGTTCACAATGCCAAAAAAATCGGAAGCAATGATCCCGAAGATTACTTATCATGGGCACTCAAAGTTGACAAGATCTTTCGCCTCCACAACTATGATGAAGAGAAGAAGATATCCATGGCTTCACTTGAGTTCCAAGACTATGTCCTTATTTGGTGGGAACAAGTAATTGAGCGAAGAAGAGAGAGAGGTGAACCTCCTATCAACACTTGGGCCCAAATGAAGGATCTCATGAGAGCTCGTTTTGTGCCTACACACTACAACCGGGATCTCTTCAAGAAGCTACAACAACTCAAGCAAGGGACCAAGTCGGTAGAAGAGTACTATCAAGAGATGGAAATCGCAATGATCTGAGCCAATGTCAAGGAAGATGATGAGCAAACAATGGCACGCTTCTTGAATGGCCTCAACTACCAAGTCAAGAAAATCACGGACTTCCAAGCATACTCCAACTTACTTGAACTTCTGCATCAAGCAACCAAGGCGGAACGCCAAGTGCAAGATGACTACAAGTACTCCAAGTTCTCTTCCAAGACCTACGGTTCAAGTGCTCAAGCTACTACGACAACGACGCCTTCGACTACGAAATCTGCAACACCTACCGGCGACAAGTCAAGCCGACCTACTACAAGCAACTACAAATTGAGAGCATCATCCTCTACACCAACACCAGATGCTACTGCCAAGACAAGCTCCATCAAGTGTTTCACGTGCCAAGGCCGAGGCCACAAGACCTATGAGTGTCCAACAAGACGCACCATGATCCTTCAAGACGATGGCACATATGACTCGATGAGTGACGGTGAGATGGAAGCATTGGAGCACGTGGCCATGCATCGTCAAGTCAATGAAGATAATGATTTGCAAATCTTTTGCAACAACGATCCGAGCCCCGCTCTCGTTGTCTCCAAGGTTTTGACGCTTCAACAACAAGAAGACGAGGACCAACGTTGCCACATCTTCCACACCAAGGCGGGCATCCAAGGAAAATCCGTTAAGGTCATCATCGACGGCGAAAGTTGCCACAATTTGGCAAGTGAGGACCTTTGTTCCAAGCTACAATTGGTCAAGAAGAAGCACCCTCGCCCCTACAAGGTCCAATGGCTAAGTGATTCTGGCACCCTCCAAGTTGAACATACCGTGGAAGTTTCCTTCAAGATAGGCGCTTATGAAGACACTTTGGAGTGTGATGTGGTTCCCATGTCCGTTTGCCACCTCCTACTTGGTAGACCATGGCAATTCGACCGTGGCGTCATCCACAACGGTCGGACAAATCACTATAGCTTCAAGATGAAGGGCAAGCAATATGTACTTCGCCCAATGACTCCAAGTCAAGTCATCGCCGACAAACACACTTCATCCCATCGTGGAGACAAAAGTGAGAGAGCGATCCACCTAAAAGAGAGTGAGCGCCACAAGCCAAACTTGAGTGACTCCACGATGAGGGACATGAGTGATATAGTTCTTTTCGCCACCAAAAGAGATTTGAGGTATGTGAGTGAGAGCCCATCGACCGTTCTTCACTATGAACTTGTGTGCAAAGATGACGTCGTTCGGACTAACCCTTCACAACATCTTCCTCTTGTGCTATCTCAATTGTTGTAGGAATTCCAAGATGTTTTTCCCGATGAGCTACCTCCGGGACTACCACCAAAACGAGGGATCGAACACCGCATCGACCTCATCCCCAGAGCACCACTTCCTAACAATGCACCCTACCGAGTCAACCCTGAAGAAACAAAGGAGATACAAAGGCAAGTCCAAAAACTCCTAGATAAAGGGCATGTACGTGAGAGTTTGAGTCCTTGTGTGGTTCCGGTGATACTAGTACCTAAGCAAGATGGTAGTATGCGCATGTGTTCTGATTGCCGACCTATCAACGCCATAACTATTCGTTATGGTCACCCCATTCCTCGACTAGATGATATGCTAGATGAACTTAGTGGTGCCACTATATTTTCTAAGATTGACTTAAACAGTGGTTACTACCAAATACGCATACAAGAGGGTGACGAGTGGAAAACGGCGTTCAAGATTAAGTTTGGTCTCTATGAATGGCTAGTGATGCCCATGGGCTTATCCGAAGCACCGGGTACATTCATGCGCATCATGCATTATGTTTTGCGGCCCCTCATAGGATATTGTGTTGTGGTCTATTTTGATGACATTCTTGTCTTTAGCAAGTCTCTTGAGGAGCATGCGACCCACGTTCGAGATGTTTTGAAAATTCTTAGGAAAGAACAACTTTATGCAAACATGAAGAAATGCACTTTTGGTGTTGACAAGGTCGTTTTCCTAGGATTTGTAGTATCTTATAAGGGCATTCATGTAGATGAAACTAAAATTGATGTTATTAAAACTTGGTCTACACCAACGAATTTGCAACAAGTGCGTAGTTTCCTAGGACTAGCCGGTTTCTATCGACGTTTTGTCAAGGACTTTAGCACTATTGCATCTCCTCTCCATGCTTTGAGCAAGAAGAATGCACCATTTATTTGGGGTCCTTCCCAAGACACCGCATTTCATGAACTTAAAAATTTGCTCACTCATGCACCTTTGCTTGCTTTGCCCAACTTTGATAAAACATTTGAAGTGCATTGTGACGCTAGTGGTAATGTAATAGGTGGTGTGCTTATGCAAGAGAAGCGCCCAATAGCGTACTTTAGCGAGAAACTTTCCAGCGCTCAACTTAACTATCTCATCTATGACAAAGAATTGTATGCTTTGGTGAGAGTTTTACATGTGTGGGAACATTATTTGCGACCTCATGAGTTTGTCATTCATACCGATCATGAAACTCTCAAGTACCTTAAGGGTCAAACTAAGTTGAACAAACGGCATTCTAAATGGAGTGAATTTATTGAGTCTTTTCCTTATGTCATCAAATACATTAAGGGTAAAGAAAACGTTGTGGCGGATGCTCTTTCCCGCAAATGCATGCTAGTTACTCAACTTGAATTGAATGTCATTGGTTTTGAGCATATCAAAGACTTGTATGAGCGTGATGTTTCTTTTGCTACTCCATATGCTAAGTGCCAAGTGAAACCTTGTTGGGAGAACTACTATATGAAAGATGGCTATCTTATGTGTGCTAACAAACTTTGTATAGCCGAGTCTTCTCTTCGTTTGTTGCTTTTGCAAGAGGCTCACGGTGGAGGACTTATGGGTCACTTTGGACGCGACAAGACGTATGCCCCACTATCCAACAAGTACTATTGGCCAAAGATGTTTCGTGATGTTGCACGCTTCACCAACCGATGCTCTACATGCCGCAAAGCTAAGTCTAAAGCTCAATCCCATGGTCTTTACATGCCTCTTCCTATACCTTTCCAACCTTGGGAAGACATTAGTATGGATTTTGTGCTTGGTTTTCCATGAACTAAAATGGCCATGACTCCGTTTTTGTCGTTGTGGACCGCTTTTCCAAAATGGCTCATTTCATTCCATGTCACAAGATAGACGATGCTTCACACGTTGCAAATATCTTTTGTAGGGACATCTTGCGACTACATGGCGTTCCCAAGACCATTGTCTCGGATCGCGACGTTAAGTTCCTAAGCTACTTTTGGAAGACCCTATGCACCAAGCTCGGAATCAAGCTTCTATTCTCTTCGGCCTATCATCCGCAAACCGATGGCCAAACGGAGGTGACGAACCGGACGCTATCTACTCTCCTATGCGTGTTGATAAAGAAGAACATCAAGGAATGGGAAGATTGCCTCCCCATCGCCGAGTAAGCCTACAATCGCGCGCGTCACTTCACCACCGGCAAGTCTCCTTTCGAAGTGGTCTACGGCTTCAACCCTTTGTCCCCATTTGACATCCTTCCTCTACCACTCCACGAACGCGTCAACATGGACGCAAGTGCAAGGGCAAGCTACATCAAGCGGATGCATAACGATACAAGGCGCACGATCGAACGTCAAGTGGAACGCGTCACCGACAAGCGCAACCTCAACAAGCACCCCATGGTGTTTAAGACCGGTGATCTTGTGTGGCTACACCTTCGCAAGGACCGCTTCCCCAACGAACGCAAGTCGAAGCTACTTCCTCGAGCCGACGGACCCTTCAAGGTGTTGGCACGCTACAACAACAATGCCTACAAGATTGACATCCCCCGCGACAAGTACAATGTGAGTGACACCTTAAACGTCAAGGATCTATCCCCTTTTCATGGTGATGAAGATCTTGATCCGAGGACGGATCTTCCCCAAGGGGGGGGGAGATGATGCGGAGCATACCACCATCATCCCCATGAAACCTACACCATCAAACCAACCCCCAAGCGGTCCTATGACAAGAGCATGCGCATGCGACATTGGATCTAAGGTGAAATCACTCCTCTTAGAGTAGACTTGAATATCAACGGGACTTGGATGCTACCTCACAATGAAACCCTTTGCATACTCAGGTACTCGGGAGAGGAACACGCAAACGTCCACGAGGACGCCAAGCATGGAAGCCCCAAGAAGGAGCCACAGACGAGCTACAACTCTCGGACATCCGGACCACGTCCGACGTCCGACGCCAGGAACCCGGTGCCAGCCCAAGGACTAGCAGGACGCCCCAGCTGCCGGACGACCGACGCCGCTCGGACGTCCGAGACCACCTAGCGCCCGGACGCCCGACTCCCCTCTGGAAATCCGGCGCCGAGCCACCCGCATCGAATCCTCGAAAGACCGAAGCCCCCGGACGACCGAGCCCCGGACGTCCGACACGTCCTGGAAATCCGGACACTCCGCTTCCACACTGAATCCTCGGACGACCGGCCGACCCCGGACGTCCGGACCACCGTGAAGCCTCGGACGTCCGACAGACCCTGGACGTCTGGACCGCTGTGAAGCCTCGGACGTCCGAACCCTGTCTGCGCACAGGCCCGCGGGCCTTGGCCCATGTATCCCCCTCTTTCGCCTAAGACTATATAAACTCCACCCTCTTCTCTACCTAGGGTTAGCTTATGTTTAGCATTGGATATTGTTGAGCATAGCTCCATCTACCTCCTTCTCCCACGGAGTTGACCACCTCTTTGAGAGAAGATCCGAGTTGGATGCCAAGGCCCCATCTAGGGAAGATCCCACGGGATATCAAGACCTCATCTCCACGGAGTGAGACGACTATCGGTTACTTGTATCCTCTTTGTTTGACTTTGGATCTTTGTATCTTGTGTGCTTGAGTGGATTTAGCGGATGTGTGATCGGAGATTGTTCTTGAGTTCATGTTTTCTCTTGTGATTTCTCCCTTCTCCCCCTCCAAGTGTGAAAAGGTCGACCTACACGGGCGTGCCCCGTATCACCTCTCTTCCAATTTGAGCTTCAGGCACAACCACAAACGAAGTGGCATCTTCAAACCAAGCACCATTCCCTTCACCTCTCAGCCTACACACTTCATCTCGCAAATCTTCAATCAGATCACTCAAAAACTTCGGCAATGGATCATCATGCCATTCAACATATCCACAACCACCATGCTGTTCAATTGTAGTAACAGAAATCAATCGGTGGGGAGGAGAACAAATGAAGAGAAACAAACAAGATAAAAATGAAGCTCACCATGGCATCGACGTAGGCGTAGTACCTCCTGCCTAGGTTCTGAATGCTCCAGGAGATCCATCTTGGCGCCTTCCGATGAGGATTGCACCAACAGAGCTTCTCCGGCTCGTACGCCATCGGGCTCTCCCTGTAGGGCACCGACAACCTCAATTCCTCCCCTCTCCTTCCCGCGGCTCGACGGAAGCCAGGAGCAGCAGAATGACCCAATGATCACGACATTGCCTTGTACAGATCCGCCGCCGCCTTGCGCAATCTGCTCCGCTGCCGCCCCGCTCAGGATTCGCCTTCGCCTCCGCCTAACCCTAGTTCTCCCCCCTCCAAAATACCTAATTTGTTTGTTGTCCCCCCCCCCCTCTCTCCCCGCACGTTGCGGTTATAACGCAACCTGGCCCACCAGTCATAGGGAATCCCGGTTGACTCTTGCCACGTCAGCGTGTTTTGCTCTAAAACGACGTCAGGGTTTGATTTAGACCGGGATTAGTGAGCTGAGGGTGCGAACGACAGAGATTTCGACTTCAAGGTTCAATTCGCCGAACGTCTGCGAGTTTAAGGTTTAAAATGAACTTTTTCCAATTAGAAGTAACGTGCAGTAACCCTCCTGCTCGTACATGCTGACTGGACCCAATAAGAGCGTGTGTGGTCGCCAAACCGACACGAGCCGAGCCGAGCCCGGTCCAAGCCAAGCGTCCCACTCCAACAACTGTCCAGCCCGCTCGTCCCGCACGCTTTCCCCCTCCTCCAAGCCACCGCCCGCCTCCTCCGTCTCCGTCTCCTGCCCCCACCCATTCGCCACTGATCCCCTTCTAGAACCTCCCAGAGGCGAGCGAGAGAGCCCGCAGGGGCGGCGCAAGGGCATGGCGATGGCGACGCACACGGGGGTCGCCGCCTCCAAGGTCCTCATCCTCGTCGGCGCAGGTCGTAATCAATCCCCCCACCCCCCACCCCCCGCCCCCAAATCTATCATTTTTTCTTTTGAAAGATTATCTATCAATTTTCGATGCGATTCTCGTCAAATTTTTCAAAATTGGATGCTAGTATTGATCCTGAAATGGTGATTTGGGGTCGCCGCAGGCCTGACTGGGTCGATCGTGCTTCGGAATGGCCGCTTGTCGGATGTATTGGCGGAGCTCCAGGTCGGTGGATTTTCAGCTCATACCTTGTTGATTTTTCTCGCTTTATTGATTATCAGAGGGGGGAAGCCCCCAGAATGTTTTAATGATGGGCAGACAATAGACTAATAGGAGCGGTGCTGCTGACCCGTCTGATAAGAGCATGATTGTAAATCTGCATACATGCTCCTAAGAGCAGTGCATTTTGTTACCAAATTCTACAAATTGAATCTGCTTTGCCACACTCATGTATGCATGGAAAGTGAATGCATCAATGGGCATTCCAAATCATACATAGTGTATCCCGCAAAAAAGAAAATCTTCCATCGTGTTTGCCAAGCATGTGTCAGCGGTTTAGATCGTATGTTCTTCATCTTGTAGTAAGTTATGTCGACCTTCAAATCTTTGAGAAACATGTTTTGTTTCTCTGTTTTTAGGAGCTCATGAAGGGCGTAAATCAAGGAGAAGGCTCGAGCGCATATGACATGGCTCTTCTCCAAGCTCAGGTGCGCAGTTGTTTATACTTATATATGGTGCATCAGCAGTTGCATAGATATTGCACTAATGTCTTTCATTTGCTGTAAAATAACGTCTCTGTTGTTGTTTGCGCGTTCCACGTACTGGTGTTTGATACTAGATTCGGCATTTAGCCCAAGAAGTCAGAGATTTAACTTTGTCAAAGCCCATTACCATATTGAGTGGCAAATCAGACTCGGGAGGTATGTACCTATCTGATGCCCCCTTGCTATGTTTCAGTTTTTCTCTCTTAGTGACCTATGCAAAAAAGCTAATCCACATGCTAAATAAGCCTTCATTATGAATTTGCTTGTATTATCCAAAAATATTCAAATAGATAGTTACTGACTTAAGCCTGACTCTCCTACAATGTCTGCGGCTGAAAGGAGGCCTATTTTCTTTATTACGTGCATCTCCAATCTGACAATGAATGATTCATGAGTTTGAATTGCTTCAAAACTTCTAATTTGGAACATGTAGATAGGCTAATGAACAATAATGCTGGTACATTCACTTGTTTCGCCACGATATTTACGAACCTATGACAAAAGCTACTTACCCTCTTTCATTTTATTACGCTTACTTGCTAGTTCTTGTATCATTTTATTTACCTGCATGTGCATTTCTCTTCAGGCAGTTTATCGTCCTACATACTGCCAGCAGCTGCAGTTGGAGCATTAGGTTATTGCTATATGTGGTGTAAGGTAAGAATAAGCATATACAAAAAAATATTTTTGAGTTATTGTCAAATTCTCTGTCTGCAGTTTTTTGACTAAGGATCATGAATTATGTCCTGGTCTTCTTTCTCCAGAAATGTTCTTACAACATTCATATAGAATCAGTAACTGAAGAAAGAGAAAATAGAATTATTTTTTCTTCATTTTTTGTTATTTGCTTTTCTTCCTTGCTTCTTGCATATACCAGAAATATCTTGGAATCATGCTTTTTGTATGTGTGTGGATCCAACTGTAAGCAGATAAATGGAGCACCTCTAAGTTAATCTTATTCTGTAAAGAAATATTCCTGATATGGTGACAAAACATTCTGATAAGAGTTTCAAATTGACTGTTGCATTGTTTCCTATGGATTCACTATGGTTTATGTAAAATCCTTCGATCTTTCTTATGCTAATGACGTCTCCAAGTTGTTGTTTTAATACGAAACTTGCAATGTAGAGTACATATATAAATTATGTGTGTAAATTTTTGTCTGTCATGATTTTGCTTTCTTATATATTAATATCCTTATGCAGGGATGGTCCTTCTCAGATGTCATGTTTGTCACAAAACGCAATATGGCCAGTGCTGTCGATAGCATGTCGAAGCAATTGGAGCAAGTTTCGTCAGCACTAGCAGTATGCTTTACACATTATTATTTCATATTCAATGTTGTCTTTCTTTTCATGTCTACTGAGTAATGACGGTGACATTCAATTAATTTCAGGCAACGAAAAGACATCTAACAAAACGCCTTGAGAATTTGGATGGCAAAATGGACGAACAAGTGGAAGTCTCCAAACAAATCCGGAATGAGGTTTGTTGATTTGCAATGATGTTAGTCCTGAGCAGTGATATTATGATGACAAGTTGAATGATTCATGCCTGGGACATGAAGTTGTTCTCGCTGAACAACAAGTGTCATTCTGTTTTCATTTTAACACTACCTAATCAACAGCTTCAGATTCCATAATTAAATTGTTAACTACAAGTAGGTGCTTCCGTCATACAATAGTTCATCTGGAAAGGTGGGTCAGGGTTTTGTTTAGAAGAGCCGCCATCTAAGGGTGCAAGTGGCGGACCCATGTAAGCCCACTAGATAGGGGCTAGTATAAACTGAACTAATTCCCAAAAACAAAGCTGCAACTAATATGGCCGATTTTGACTATGGAGCAGGCACAAGTGGCGTGCCGCTTGCGTCCCTGCCATCATCACATAACAACATATGAGTACTAGCCGTGGTCTGCTTGTGATGTTTTTGTTGTTAATGTTCATATTCCATGGTTGTATACTGGCTAGCATGTCGAGATTGACTCAAAACCAGAAACTTTGTACCATACCAGCTAGTAAGGAACACTTCAAATGACTGGTTAAAGGGAACACATCCTGGCTGTGCTTACAACCATTAACTGCAGCGTACTCAAGTACTTTTGTCCATATACCATAAAATATTATTGTGTAGAATAATAATACGTATGAGCACAGGCATAACTAGAGTGATCTTCCTAAATGGTCTATGAAGACTCTGATTGTGTTTATTATGGCTTTTTGATAACCCATTGCTAGTCTTTGATTTGCATGCATGGAGCACATAGTTTTCCAGCCTTTTTCTTCATTTTTTCTGTAAGAGCACCAAAGATGTACTCTGCTTTCTGTTCTTTTCAGTTATGCAAAAGCTGTTAAGTTAATGTGTTGAGTAGGTACATGCTGTATATACTTGTAATGCTATGCTATCCTATGAAATTTCAATTTTCTTCTCAGTTCAAGCATTCATGTAGTTCTGTTCAATATGCACAGGTCGTTGATGTTAAAACTGATCTGTCTCAAATTGGCTTTGACGTTGAAGCAATTCAACAGATGGTAGCCGGATTGGTGAGTTTGAGTATCCTGGAACCCTTGCACATGAACTTTTGCTCGAAGTCTATTTGATTGTTCTGACCTTTGTTTGTGTACAATTATCAGGAAGAGAAGATTTTGTTGCTTGACAATAAGCAGGTGACTAAACATACTGATGAGTGTCTTGACTCTTGGCATTCTGAAATTCTGTTTGTCCTAACCTCTTATGTTTAATGGCAGGATGCGGCTAATGCTGGTATATGGTACCTCTGCCGAATGGCTGGAGGTATAAAAGAGGGAATAAATGCCAAGTTTATCCAAGTAAGCAGATAATTGATACTCGTATCTGATATTATCGTGTAGATTGAGCTATCTTCGTGATGATTCATACCTGTTCTTCTTTCCACAGGAAGCAGATGAAAAACTCAAGCTCTTAGACCTTGCTCAAACTGAAAAGAAGCCGGTGAAGGTAATGCCCTTTTCTCAGATAGTTGCCCTCCCTCCAGGCGATTCTAGTTTATCGATGCAAAATCACAAACTTGATGGTGTGCATGCTACAGGGTCTGGAATTGTTTCTGGAGAGCACCAAGGAGGTAAAGGCGCTCGACTCCAAGCCTAAGACCATCGTGCAGAACGACGCCAAGAAACCGATGAAAACATTCGATGTGCCCGTAAAAAGCGCTGCTGTGCACAGGTCAAACAGGTTCTTGATTCGTAAGGAAGGCCTCGTGCTGTGATTGATGCCTGCCGGCATGGCCTCGTGGTGTACATTGCGTTCTTGGTTGCTTTGTTTGATAGAAAATATAGAAAAAGAATAACCTGCATCCCGAGTGGCGATTTTCCAGGATAGACAGGTTGATACGTCTCAAGGCAATTTGTATTCGTTTCTTTGTATTTTTGGAGTCATTTCATGTTCTGGTCTGAAGGTGCTTGCTTGTAAACAAGTGAAGGAATAAATAATTAAAACACGTTTTGCATTCTCACATCTTACAAACAGAGTGGAGTCACCTAGACAGGGACTCAAACAGAGCAGTGACTTTTACATATTTGAAATGATCAAATGAACAGTGACTCGCAAAGTTGCACGAACCAGGTGTATTCGGCTGAAGAAGACTTGTCTCTCTAAAGTCGGAAATCCCTACCTATTTGATGTATACGACAGTGGTTTTGTTCTGAGTAAAGAAATTGTCGCTACCTATTGATTGGAAAAACAAACGCACGAACTGAACTTACAAAGAGTCTTGAATTTTTTAAGTCGAAGACTCACGTATCAAGAAAATAGATAAGAAAATAGATAAGAAAAACTTACATGTGAGTACTAATAATAAATATCGTTGGGCATTGTGTTATTCGCTAGCTGAGTTTGTCAATTTTATACAGTATGCGAGTCAGATTTCAGGTCTAAAATTTCGTGTTAGCTCACTTGGAGTTGGGGAAATGGAGGTGAAAACTGGAAAGCGAATTGTGAAAGAAGTTCTAACGACCCGTTCCCGTTGGCACGGCGACGGCGTCTGAAAAGGACGGCCGGAACGGCTCTCCCTCTCTGTTCACGCCCGGCCCCCGCGACGGCTCCCCGGCGGGCGTCGAGTCCTCCCAGCGGCTGGCGGCCTCTCCCGGCAGCGAGGTGAGCCTATCGATTCCATTTTCCGCCACCTCTTTTCCCTCCTAGTGAACCATATGTTTCGATTTTGGTGCAATGTAAACCCTAGTTCGGTGAGACGGATTTGGGTTGAAATCGAGGTGCGTTGAGGAGGAGCAGAAGCACTTGTGTACCCGATACCATTGTCATATACACATAGCACACTGCATATATGTTCTGTTTCGGGGGTCAATGTGGTTTTCATTCCTCTGGAATAGTGTTGCAGTCTGTCACTGCAAACTCGATAATACTGTTTGGAACCCGGTGCGACCAACAGGCGGTGCTACCTCCAGATCTTTTCTATATTAGCTAGACTATGAGCAACTTTATTCTGACTACGCTCAAGCTTCAACGGAATGAAACAACACAGGGCCAGTAGCTTATTGATTTCCAACATTGCATATATGTTGTCATGGTGGAATTTCTGTTTGTCAAAATCCATTTTCTGTGTGTGTGTGTGTGTGTGTGTGTGTGGAGTAATCTATTTTTGCGTGGATAAAACAATTTAAAGAAAAAGGATATACAGAAAGAGATGAGATGACATGTGGTGAGCTCCAGGTAAAGCACCCAGCACCCGTCCCTCACTGGCGAGGATATAAAAGGAAAAGCAGGGGCAAAGTTCTATTTTCATTCGAATGTGGATCATGCGATTTTTTTAAAGCCTCCTGTAGGCCGAATCGTGAAAATGCTTGTCAACTATAGGCCATTTTATCAAGAGGGTCAGAAACTCTAGGTCATTTGATAAGGTCAACGAACTTGAGGGCAATTCACCAATTTTCAGTTAACTGCTCCTATAGCCCAACATCACTAGTCAGCACAAGCTGACATTACAAACAATGAGAACAGAGGCACTCCGTGGCCGCAATTCGGGATGTCTCGCCCCCTTCAACAAATACGCCAAGGGGCTTAACTGGCTTCTCTCCCTCAGCCCTTGATTTCTAATTTCAAATTACAAACCGTATCATGTACATGAGAGTTGCACGGTATACACATTTAGTAAAATTTACTATGAAATGCTGTGTTTATTGACAATTTGTCGGTATCAGGTCAGTAGCTCACAAGAGAGACCTGTACACCTTTGGAAGATATCCATTCCACCCAGCATGTAAGATTGCAGTGAATTTAAATTGCTTCCGGTCCCCATTGTCCACTCCTTAAATGTCATACTTGCTGCAGGAGAGGGACATACTTGAGTAGCTTAGTCATAAGTGTTCACTTCAGAATAAAAACAGTGGTGCTTTAGATAGCATGCTAAATGCTAAAACTAGACAGTATCACGTCAATGAATTATAGCTGTTGTTACTTTGAGGTTTTCCGTGCTACCGTTATTTCTGTCCTCTCTTTTGAAATTTAACTTTTCTGTATGTGTACTTAACTCAGGTGAAACGAGTCAAGTACCAGCTGACAGTGGATTTAATGGCATTGTTCTACCAGCTGAAAATGGAGAAATGTGGCACAGTGAGTACTTACGGTATCTGTACATGCTCAAAGTCCTCCTCACTTGACCTGAGGATGACCTCGCGTCCGGCCTTGTGGAGCAGGTAGCATAATACTTGATCCAACTCGGGCATCGCTATCACTTTCAGCTTCTTAAGTTCCTTCAGGTGCTGCAATCCTTGCGGAAGTGCCTTCAGCTTGGTGCACTTGCAGAGAGTTAGTATCCTGAGCTTCGGCATGGCGCCATCCTCCAGTATCCACTCTTCGATATCTAGATCGTGGAGCACCAAATTGTGCAGGTCTGGAAACCCCCCAGAAGGGCAGGTCATGGTTGCGCCAGTGTATGAGTTAACCCCTATTTCCAACACATTCAGGAACGTCAGCCAACTCCCAAGTGTTGGCATGGGGTCTTCATCATTCATCAGATTAGGACAGCTGATTTTCAGCCGCCTCAGGTTGTGCGGGAGGAGGCGCAGATCTGGAAGATGTAGGTCGTTGGGCACCCCAAACTTGTCCTCGCACGCCCCGACAATTTCTAGCTGCTTGACGCTCCGGTAGTGTTTCCCAAAGCACCAGGAGGGACTTTCTTCCATTCTGTCAATTGCTCCTTCCCATTGCTTTGGGGTGTTGGCTGCCAGGAATATGAAGAGAGACTTGAGGTTGCTCTGCATGGTGGTCTTCCACATGGACCATGACTCGACCTTGTAGATATGGACATGCTTCAGCGTCGAAATGCTCGAGAGGTCAACAGGGAGTGCTTCCACTACGGCATCTCTTGCATCAAAAGTATGCAGGTTTGTGAGATTGCTGACGGTAGCAGGAAGTACATATGTGCCACCTTTCAAGCCAAGATACCTCAGATGCACCATCCAGCCGATCTCAGTAGGTAGCTGCCATCTCCCTCTCATGCCATCAAAGTAGAGCACCCGCAGGTAATTTAAGCCTCGGAAAGAGAAGACATTCCTTTCTAGCCGAGCTGCATTGAAGATCAGTAAGGTGTGCAGATTTGGCATAGCAACACCGACCTTCACGCAAACAGAGTCATAAAGAACCACTCTGTAAGCCCTCATTTCATTGGAATATGAGGTCTCCACTTCATTTCTGGAACTGCAGTCTTTCAAGAACCCTTCTCTTCGAGCTCGCCCGATTCCCCAGTCACGCAACACATCATGTACCTTAATGGTCTTGATGCACCTGGAGCTCCTCTTTTCAATTAGGATCAAGCAGCGCTGCGCCAGTTCTTCCACATACCCGAGCGCGGTTTCTTCAAGGGAGCATCCACGCATATTTGGTATGAAACCCTCTGAAATCCACAACTTTGTAAGAAGCCCTACCGGGACCGCGTAGTCTTCTGGGAACGATGTGATGTACAGAAAGCACGCCTTCAGATTGCTTGACAGGTCATAGTAACTTAGGTCCAGTATGGCTTTGATGTCACCCTCATTCTTCATTGCGTCCCAGTTTACGCTAGTAACCATTCTTCTCCACTCGGTGATCCTGAGATTCTTTGAAAGGAATCCTCCCATGACTACAATTGCAAGAGGCAAGCCATTGCATTTCAATGCAAGTATCTTGCCAAGTTCTCTGAAGCTATCCAGATCATTTCTGCCATGGACGACATAGGAAGGGAATGCCTTTCTGTTGAATAACTCTATACTTTCGTTGTCGTTAAGGAGCTTTACCTCCTGGATTATTTTTCTTGCGTTGGGATGATTGGAAACTGCTGAGTTGCGAGTTGTCAGAACAATTCTGCTTCCATTTTTGACATCTGGAAAGGCGGCTTGGACCATATCCCAATCTTCCATTTTCCAGACATCATCTAAAACTAGCAGGTACCTTTTATCCTTGAGAAAACTGTGGATCTTCTTGATAATTTCCATCTCATTCATTGTTCCTAGTTCTTGGAAGTCTTGACTCCCCATCACCCCTTTAACAATATCCTTCAGCGCACCATAGACTGTAAACTGCTGTGAGACGCATATCCATGCGCAGGAGTTGAAATGCTTTTCCGCGACAAGATTGTAGACCTTCCTGGCAATGGTTGATTTCCCTGCTCCCCCTGGACCAACAAGGGAGATGACAGTGAGGTCCTTGTTCTCCGGGTCAAGCAGTGCATCCTTGACCTGGTTGATTTCACTGTCAAAGCCAATGACATCGACCTCGTCCCCGAAACCCGGAAGCGTCAGTCTCCTGGCGCGCATAGTCTCGTTCTCATCCATGCTGCATCTCGTCTCATTCAGGCTAGTACTATGAATGTTATACTTTGCGAATTCTTGGAAGATCTTAGTAACTCTCGCTGTCACCTGATCGGTTCTTTTACCGATGTTGTAGAGACGCTTGCAGTGGACGGGGTAACAGGCGCCCTTGGATATGGCGCCCAAGAGGGACGGTGGTCTGCTGTTGTCCCTCGCCAAGATGTTGGCCTTGTCAATGATGATCTCGACGCTGTAGGCGACGTCCCTGACCTCCGACACCAGTTGGTTGAGCATCTCATTCTCGTCCCTCTCCATCCTCGCGTCGGTGTCCCTGAGGAAGCACTGCATGCGCTTGAGCTCGGACTTGAGTGTCTCCACCTTGGCAGGAACCTGGCCCAGAGAAGCCACTTCTTGGATCACAGTGGCGCCTACCCTCTGCAGCACAGTAGCGACCGTGTGCTCGGCCATGTCTCAAAGTGATTTCTGCGTCTGAAAGCACAAGATTACGCAAACTCGCAGATGATCGGAGGTAATATTTCTACACTGAAGTTGAATATGATGAGACGAACCTAGCTAATTTCCTGCTGCGTTTACTCTACTCACTGTAGACAGAAGCAGAAGCCAAGATGCAAGCAAATACGAGCAATTAGACATTTATGTGGCGCGAAGAGAAGAGGATGAAGAGCACGACGGAGGGGATTGGAGTGTAGTGTACCTGACCGATCTGTTGGCTATCCGCCGAGGCCGAGCAGAGGACGACGACCCTGGGCTGGATTCTGCTGGATCTGTCCATCGCGCGTGGTGGTTTGATGGATCATCATCCAAACATTATTCTCTCAAGGTCAGCTCGTGCTGCTGCCTCCGTCAGTGACAGGGAGATGATATATGTTTCAATACTCTGGAGGGATGGCGTGGACGTTGACCCGGAGCGCGTCCCCGGCCGGACGAGTTCACCGTACCTTGTCTGTTTGTGTGGCTCGTTTTTTGTTCCATTCCAAGCCACCGATACGTATGGGCTGGGCTCTGCAGTTCGAAGCGCTATCGGATCTGTGTGTGGGCCATTTTTCGTCCACCCAACAAGCTCGGTCGTTTGGTTCCAAACACTTGGCTGTGCCGGCGGCGAACGCACCCGTGGGTGTCGTCCCCCTTCTTGGACGCGTCGCTGTGGTGCGTTGACACCTCGCTCCTTCTCATTTGGTGTGTTGTCGTCGGGCCAATGCCTTGATTCAGATCTGAATCGACGATGACGGCACCTTTAGCGTCGTTCCTTCGTTGGAAGCATCGTTTGTTGGAGGCAGGGCTCGGAGGTTTCTTGTTGTGTTTCTTCGGTGCTCGTCGCTGTTCTGGGTTGTTCTTCAAGGGCGCTATGTACACCGTCGCATGTGATTCCAAGATGATGGCTTTCGTGGAGTTGTCTGAGTCTCGCCACCCACCTGCCAACTTTTTTAGGCGCTCAAGGGTGGTTGGTGCGTTGGTAAGAAGAGTTCTTTTGGAGTTGTTGCTCTTCGGAAGTGACCGATGTTGGTCGAGACGCGGCCTTGTAGACTTTCTAGGGCAGGTTCATTTGCGTTGTGGTTGTTTTGTGTTCGCTCGAGTTGGAGTGGTTCTTGCTTCTCACCGGGTTGTGGTGGGAGCGTCTTGTATGGTATCCTCTACCTTCTATAAAGTTAAGGGCGTCTCCAAGGCACCCGCAAACCTTCCGCAATCGGTCCGGACTGCGGAAGCCATCCAACACGGTCTTTTATCGGTTCGTGGAGCGGTCCAGACGCGATTTCTACCGCAAACCGAAGACAAACGTGGGGAGGTTTACGGGAGTCCGAGCCGCTACTTCGCCCGATTCTGACAGCCCTGGCACACCAAAAAGCCCTCCCCCTCCCGTGCGAAACGGTCAGTACCGTTTCACAGAGTCAGTGCCCGCATTCATGCCCGGCCAGAGCAGACACGACCGCTCACTAGCGACGGCATTGAAGCGGCGCGCCGGCCGAGAGAGCGCCACCCGCGCCGCTTCCGGTGCAGGCGACTGCTACGCGTTCAAACGACACGACAGCCGCCCGTCCGTCTGTCTGTCGCCCACATTGATGGCACGCGGTTGCCGAGGCGTCTCCTCCGACGCCACCCGTCCATCCATAAGCCACCCGCTATTGCTATATAAACCGCTGCCCCGGCCAGTGCTGCAGTCATCAGCCTCCGACCCCCTCTCCCACCATGGATTCCTCCCCCGCCAAAGCTCTCTGGGACGGGCTCACGCCGGAGCAGAAGAAGGAGATGGCCGGCATTGCTGCCCACTAGCGGGCCGGCAGGCAGCTGGAGGACGTCGACGTCCCAATGGAGGACGTGGACGACGATGACGCGGTGCTGCCCTCGTCTTCCTCCTCCGTCATGCCACCCTCCTCCTCCGCCATGCCTACCTCGCCGGTGGACTGCACCATGACCATCGGCGAGGCCCGTGCCTATTACATGGACATGGTGCGGGAGGAGCGGTTCCGGGAGGCGCAGGCCGCTGCCGCCTACAACCACACCCTCCTTCAGGAGCACCTGCAGGCAGAGGAGCAGCTCGTCGCCGGCAGGGCAGCCGCGCCCGACACGGACCTGGCGGAGCAGGAGGCGATCTTGGACTCCTTCCGCTCCGCACGCGAGATTCTCCTCGCGCACTCGCGGTATAGGCAGCGGGTGGCAGCGGTGGCGGCCGCGGCCAGGGACGACCTCGACAAGGAGGGTGTGCCGCTGTTCGGGGACATTAACGACGAGGAGGACAACACCGAGGCCGCGCCCAACGAAGTCGGCGCGTCCACGGGCGCCGTCGGTCCTCCCCTCCGACGCTCAGGTCCCAGGAAGGCCATCGGTCCTCCCCTCCTGTTGATGCCAAGCTTGGTGGGTTGAACATCGGCGGCCAATTAGTCGCTTGGCGGCGACGTGGAAGCCTTCGGAGTAGGAGGTTACGAAGGCGGAGCTGGAGAGCGCCGAGGCGGAGCTAGAGAAGGCGAAGATTCGGTTCTCGAGGCTCATGGCTGGACACGGGGAACGGCGCCGGCCACAATTTAGGTTAGGTATTAATTATATATCCCTAGAGCCGGACCGATATAAATGTAATAAAATTCGTCGTGTTTGCATGAAATCCGGCCGTGTTTGCATGAATTTCGTGTGGTTGGTTTGAGTTGTTGGGCGGATGTATGTGGTTACAAATGGATGGCGTCCTCCCGCATCCCAATCCGTGGACTAGCCCCCCTATCCGCGAACGGATGCAGAAAAAAATTTGCCGGTTGCCGTTGAATATGCCTAAGGATCGAAAAAAAAAAAAAACACTTGACTGTCAGACAAATGTCCCTACCCGCCGGAGGGATCAGCACTGCATTGCTAACCACAACCATGGCTTCAGCTTTGTCGTGGATGCGCTACTGCGACGCTCTTGGGCCCTTGACTGCAAGGCCAAAGACTACGAGTTCGACCGGTCGGGTCACGGTGGTCCAGCGACCAGCGTTACGTACGTGCAGCTAGCTCCGTTTATTCTCGTGCAGCGTAGGGTCTCGCGTGTTTGAAAACGGCCGAATCCAAAGTCCCGGAGCGATGCGAACCAACCTGTTGTTGGATGGTTAGAGTGACTGTGGTATCCTAGCCCATCAGGGTTTAAATCCTGGTGCTCGCATTTATTTTTGAAATTATTTCAGGATTTCCGACGATGCGCGTTTAGTGGGAGGAGACGTTCTCGTCGACGACGAGGTGCCTACGGTGACTTCGTAAATTTCAAGATGATATGCCGGCTCAGTCTCTCGGAAGTGCTTATAGAGGTAGGGTGTGCGTGTGTGCGTTCATAGGGGTGAGTGTATGCGCGTGTATATGAGCGCTTGCGTCTGTACTGTGTTAAAAAAAAAGTCCCGGAGCGATAAATGTCCTGGAACGTTCATAGACTTTTTTTTTGCGTTGAAATATTGGGTTCTTTATATCCTCTATTCTTAAATAGATACAACCCACTACCTAATTTTTCTCTTCATGCAACAATGCCACATCATCAACTCATGCATGGAGTCATAAGTTACTTTTTCCATTAATCTCTTAATGCAAAATATGCCACCTCATGCATGATTTTTCCCCAGAAAATTAAGTCATGTAAGAAACTTTTATATTTGTTTTTGCATTAAGTTTAGTCTTCTATCATGTACCTATACATTTTTTAACAAAGTTCCCGCAGCAACGCGCGGGGCATCGTCTAGTTCAACAAAAGCATAAAGATATTCTCTCTAAAATCTTAGCGATTAACCCCTCCGTCGCCCAAGAATCGAAATTACAAGACATTACCCTCCCCAAATTAAACTCGTTTGTGCCGCGCTCGCTCGATCAAACGGTTGACCTTCCCGCCATTGGCTCTGCTGGTGGAATTTTTTCTGCTATCAATTCTCACGCGCTAACTCTTGTTAGCCACTCTCACGGCCATTTTTTTCACATCTCTAAACCTCTCACGGCCATTCTTACCCATCCAAATCCACGGCGCTACCAATCCGGTGTGAGGACCTGGACCTAGGCGTGGTGCTGCAAAATTTCGGAGGCATCCTGGGGCATTTTCCCACAACTTACCTGGGGCTACCCCTAACCCTAGGCAGGCTGAGACTGGTAAACCTCCAATTCATTATAGATAGAATCAATGCACGCCTCGCGGGATGGAAGGGTAGGCTCCTGCCGATCGCCAGTAGAAGGATTCTAGTCAGATGTGTACTCACCGCCATGCCAACATTCGCCTTGTCTGTCCTCCGCATACCGAAAAAGCTCCTCAAGGAAATCGACAAGTGTAGACGACGCTTCCTATGGAAACACGACGAGGAGATCACCGGAGGCAGTTGCAAGGTCAACTGGCCGACAGTCTGTTCGCCTACTGCGGGAGGAGGACTTGGCATTGGAGCGGTTCAGCCGTGCCCTCCGACTCCGATGGCTTTGGATCGCCTGGGTCGACCCAGGGAGACCATGGGTGGGGACGGAACCACCATGCAACGGCGTTGACAGGGCCCTTTTCGCAGCAGCAACCATTGTCACGCTAGGGGACGGGGCCACGACCCTGTTCTGGCACTCCCCCTGGACCAGGCACCCAACCCTAGCCGACGCCCACCCCATGCTCTACAAGCATTCCCGCCGGAAAAACAGGACAGTTCAAGAGGCACTTTGCGATGGAAACTGGATCCAGGACTTGCGGCATGGAAATGTGCTACCACTCCTTCTAGAGTTCATCCGACTCCATCGACGGATCGCCGCTGCCAACACGGAGCTCACACCGGGTACTAGGGACCAAATCTGTTGGAACCTAGAGGCGAAGAGACAGTACTCGGCAAGATCAGCGTACACATTGCAATTCCAGGGAAGGGTGCAAACGGGATGGGAGGACCTCATTTGGAAGTCCAAGATCCCGGGAAACATTAAGATTTTCATCGGGCTCCTAGCTCAAAATCGGCTTTGGACAAATGACCGTTTACAAAGACGTAGTTGGCCCAACAGCTACTTCTGCCCGCTTTGCGTCCGCAACCTGGAGACGGCGCACCATCTTCTCTGGGAATGCCCTATCACTAGAGAAGTCTGGACGACGGTGGGCAGGAGGGGAGGATGCCATCAGCTACTACCAACAAGTCGGGCCACAAATGGAAGCACCCTGGAGATCATGCAACATATAGTACAAGTATCCCAGCCTTTACACAAAGAGGCTATCAAGGCCACCTTGTTCTTGACATGCTGGGAGATATGGAAGGAACGGAACAGGTGCGTATTCAGGGGGGAAACGCCATCAGCTGAAGACATCCAAAGGGAAACCGGAAACTCCATCGACCTCTGGCGCCAGGCGGGAGTGACGTGCTTAGAGAGCCCCTACTGGGATCCGCCATGAGAATTTTCACTTAGGTTTTGACTGCCAAAGGCACCTCCTTTTCTTTTATATGTTGTAACGTAAGAACTGGTCCTAGGACCCTCACCCCACCATTTGTTTTTCCCACTGCTTCCTGCTATTGAATGAAACGCCAGCAGATTGCTGGATCTTTCAAAAAAAAACCTTTCTTGCTCTGTCTCCGGTACTAACCTTGTCATATCTAATATCTATGCACACTCTCAATGTGCTGACTTCCTCCAAGAACTCGAAGACATCGCGCCAGACAGCTCAAACTCCCTGGCTTCTCATCGGGGACTTTAATCTCATTCGTTTCGCTTGCGAGAAAAACAACAACAACTTTAACTCGTCAAAGGACGAACTCTTTTAAAAAAGAACTCCCATATATTAATTGATTAAAAAAGTTCATAAAATCATCTGTTATAACTACTGCCACGCAGGGCGAAACACTATTAAGAAACACACCATCAGACTTATTAACAAAACTGAACTTTGCAATCTCGTGCGTCATCCTATTGGCCCTTCTGTTAATCTTGGATATCTTGAATCTTGTCATCAACCTAGAAATACTCAATGCTTCCACCTTAAGATCAAATAGAGAAGACTTGTCCACATAATCATTTCCAAGAAAGGAAGCCACAAAAGAACAATCAGTTTCTAAAATGATGGGCGTGTGGAGAGTAATATCGATGTAAGACAACCATGGGTGACAAATATGACCCCTCAAACACCCGCGGACGCGCCCGGGTGTGACCGCGGGAGTGACCGGGCACGCCTCAAATTAGCACCACTACATCCGGACACCTCATACTAGATTCTTATATCCATGCGAAAGCATGCAAAATAAAAAACCTACATAATACGTAGATCACATAGCTACTTCTCGTCGGAGATGTCGACTATCTTCGTGCCCTCTGGCGGATACATGCGCGGCAACTGCAACTCTGCCCCCTCCGGCACCTCCGGCTGCTCCACTCCGGCCTCCCCCGTCGCTATCTCCGCGTCGAGTTCGTCGAAGAGCGCGTCCGCCTCCGCCTTCTTCTGCCGGATGAGCTACCGGTGGGCCTCCACCTCCGCCTCATCGTGGATAGACTCTAGGATGGTCTGCTGCTCTGCCATCTCCTCGGCTTGGGCGACGGCGAACTCCGCATCCGCCTCCGCCATGTTAAACCATGGAGCAGGTTAGTCCGCCTCGTCCTCCTCCGAATCCGCCACCTCCATTGGCTCCGGCAGCTGCTCTCCCTCCTCCTCCTCCTCCTCCGGCTCCGGCGAGTCCGGAGACGGACCAGCAGTGATGCGGGCGACGCACCTAGCCTGGATCTGCGCCTCGATATGCATCCGGCGCTCTGGCGTGAGCATCGCATAGGTGGTGATCTTACGCCGGACCATATCGATGTCGGGGAGCGTGGGAGAGCGGGGGAGAGGAGGCAGACGGGCTTGGGTGGCAGTGCAGAGAGAGAGGAGGTGGATGTGCTAGGGCTGGGGGACGCCGACCGGCTTAAATAGCCGAATTTGGCCTCGGGCAGCAAGCCGGAGCGGCGCCACGCGACGTTCACACCGCGGCAACAGTCAACGCGTCTGTCGGACCACCGGATTTCCGTGCGAGTCCGTGTGGGACCCCATTGTCAGGCCGACGTGGGGGGCGTGCCCGGGTGCCCCCATATTTGGGCTGGATATGAGGGGTGTCATTCTGCCCGGGCGTTTGAGGCCCGTTTTAGGCGCCCGGTTGGGACAAATTTTTGTGACCGGTCAGCGACCGGGGCGGCCTGCCCAGGCGTTTGAGAGAGGTATGAGGGGTCCGGTTGTAGATGCTCTAAAGCCCTGCAAGGGCCGCTCTAAGTTCTGCTTCATTCATGCTATTGCAATCCCCAATATAATCCCACGAAGAAATGACCACTTCTTCAATATGGTTCCTAGCAACCACATCCACACTCGCAGCGCTAATGGCCTCCACAAAACTTGCATCAACATTAATCTTAATGAACTCCGGATCCGATGGCTGCCAATTCACAACTTTTTCTTTCACATCATTGGTATAAATTAACCCATCCACCTTCATATTAGTATGACAGGACGAGGAGGACACCCAGTAGTTTTGAATAAACTCACAGAGGCAGAGATAGTTTCCTTTCCCTTACCAAATATCAAATCATTCCTCAGGTGCCATGCCCTCCAAAACATGAATATAATTTGCTCATGCACCAGCTATGTTAACTGATCCAATAAAATAAGTAGCCAATCTGGCCCTGAAAATTTGAATATCTCATCATCTGGTAAGTTCCACGTCTCCCTTACCGCCATACGGAGGTCTAGTGATGTTGTGAATGGAGAAAGAAGACCATGGAATATTATTTGGAAGGCTCAGGTCCCTCAGAAAATTGGAATTTTTTGCTTGGCGTGCTGCTACGAACAGTTTGGCGGTTCAACAACCTTGCTATATCGGGCCTCCAGCTCATTGAACTTCCCCTTCTCGACAAAAACTTCACCTGGTCCAGCAAACGTTTAAACCCTACATTAGAACGCCTTGATAGAGCTTTTTTCACCCTAGCCTAGGAAGAATGCTTCCCTAACTCAACTATATCCTCCCTCACTCGCTTGTCGTCCGACCATGTGCCGCTCCTTGTCAACATTTCCTCTCACATCCCTCGGCCGCGCCTCTTTCAATCGAATCATTTTGGGTCCTTCACCCGACCTGCAAGCGTATAGTCGCTGATGCCTGGGCTCCGACTCAAGAAGTTCTCTCCTCGGACAGGGCCCTTGCCACCGCTCTCAAACGTA
Source organism: Elymus sibiricus (assembly GCA_039707655.1). NCBI lineage: Eukaryota > Viridiplantae > Streptophyta > Magnoliopsida > Poales > Poaceae > Elymus > Elymus sibiricus. Next base: position 325,407,579 of record CM077671.1, read on the forward strand.
CTAGGTTGAGCGTCAAAGCTTGGTCCAAAACTCTTCGACCCGTTCACCAACGATTGCAAAGTATCATTGATAGGATCGATCACCTCGAAGAGAACCGTACACTATCATACCCTGAGGCCTCCCCGAGGTTGGTTGTCATTGCTTCTCTTCAACATGCCACCAGGCAAAAAGTTTTCTTATGGAAACAACAAGGTAAAGTCAAAGTCGTGGTCGACAACGATGAAAACTCGAAAAAAATCACGTCTCCGCTTCCTAGAGATTTCGCAAAAACAAACATCCTAGAAGGGAACGGGGTTGAGGTCTCCTCCAATGAACTTAAGTGTGTTCTCCTTCACAACTTCTTTCAAAATCTCCTAGGCACCTCAAAAAACCCAACCTAGAGTTTCAACCTTGCAAATATCTAACCAGTGCACCTACCTCGGTTACGCCACTTAGATCGCCCTTTTCCTCTCAGCAAATTCAAGACGCCTTTCTTCATATGAACCCTAACGCCAGCCCTAGACCCGACGGCCTAGGTCCTGGTTTCTACAGAAAGTTCTGGCACACATCAAGCACTTAATTCTCCCTTTTTTGATGATTTCACAAACCTTCGCGTTGATGTAGAACGTTTCAACCGGGCTCACATGATCCTTCGCCCCAAAAAAAGTTGCGGCTAGAACCCCTGATGCCTTCAGACACATCTCGCTTCAAAATTGAAGGCTCTCGCAAAAGCTATTACTAACAGGATTAAACCGCTCATACCTCTTCTTGTCCATGGAGACCAAACTGGCTTCATCTCTAGAAGATGCATTGCGGAAAATTTTATCTACGCCGCTAACCTACTCAGTGCCTGCCATGTTAGGAAAGCCCCTGCTATGGTCTTCAAACTAGGCTTCCGAAAAGCATTTGACTCCATCTGCTCGGAATCCCTCCTTCTCATCCTGCATTTCAGGGGCTTCCCTCCAAATGTTCTAAGCCGGATCAGAACCCTACTAGTGTTGGGCAAGACATCCATCCTGCTTAATGGGATCCCCGGGCGGTGGATTAATTGTAAGAATGGCCTCCGCCAGGGAGACCCCTTGTCCCCATATATTTTCATAATTGTTGTTGACTTGCTTCAATGTTTTATCCTCCATTCTTTCTCCCCCAACCATCTATGCCACCTTATCTACCAAGATCGTCCGCCTACGATGCTTCAGTACGCTGATGACACACTAATCGTACCCCATGCCTCACTCGAGGCCACACCTACCCTTAAAATTATCCTCAACGATTCGGCCTCGCAACTGGTCTCGCCATCAATTTGCACAAAACTACCTTTGTGCCAATCAACACATATAATATCGCCCTAACCTTCGGATGTGATCTCTCATCTTTCCTCCCAAATTTATCTCGGTCTACCTATCTCCCACACGCACCTTCCTTCTGATGCTTTCGAACCTATCATCCAACGTTTCCTAAAATACCTCTCTAGTTGGGCCGCCAAGCTTTTATCGCGAGGCGCGAGGCTAACTCTAATCTCATCCACTCTCGATGCTCTAGCCATCCAATTCATGTTCGTCTTTAAGCTACCCCAAAAAATATCAAAAGACTAGATGCGATTCGTAGATCCTTCTTCTGCGCTGCCGAAGAAACCTTCTTCGGCGCAAAGTGCCCGGTTGCTTGGAAGAACGTTTGCAAACCAAAAAATGTCGGCGGTCTAGGCATTATTATTTTTTCTCCAAAACAACTGCCTTCTCGTGAAATTTTCTTTCAAACTTCTTCAGAAACTAGATCTGTCTTGGGTTAACTAGTTCTTTCAACACTACTCTCCGTACTTTACAGACAAGCCCCACACCCCTCCTTCCTCTAGAAAATTGTGAACAACCAGCTTCGACCCCTTCAAAAAAAATATTTTCCCCTTACTAACAGCGGTACATCCACATATTTCTGGCTAGACGCTTGGCTGTTGCCTACTCCGCTCGCCAACACTTACCCCCACATTTTCTCCCCCTCCACCTCGCCCTCTGTCCTCGTGTCTCAAGTCATGCATTTTGGTTTAATCGCTAACATGCGGAATCGCCTAACCCATGTTGCTTATGTGAAACTTGCTTTCTTTTTGCCAATGACGCGCCCGATGACAGGTTCCTCACCCATGGCTCGCCGTTCTCCTCGGGGTGCGCCTACTCGCTTCTCTCCTCCAACCACGCGATTTATCTCAATGCAGGGCACATCTGGAGCTCCAAGCCACCCATCAAGTAAAGATCTTCAGCTGGCTTCTATGGCGTGACAGGCTGATCACGAATGCCAACTTGCTTCGGAAAACCATCTCCTCATACTCTTCTTTCCCTCTGTGTGACCACGACAGGGAGGACACGATTCACCTAGCCACACTTTGTCCCTGCGCGACCCTGGTTTGATCCCTTTTGGGCCTTCAGACACGTCGATCCATTGACCACATTTGGGACACTCCAACGTCGGTTGGACTCGACATCAATATTTTTGGCCTACCGTAGCGTTCGTCATCCTGTGGAAACTTTGGGACTCTTGGAATGCTCGTGTTTTCGTAATGAGCTCCACCCCCCCCCCCCCCCCCCGCCGCGGCCTAGACACCCGTAAGTAGGGAGGCGGTCGTGTCTTGGCGCCTATACATGTCCTCTCGCTGTAATCTGTCATGTAACTCGCACTTGGGCTTTTGAGTAATATATTCAGGTAAGGACCCTCTCCCCTCGATGATTGTTCAAAAAAGTCCCGGAGCTACGTACATACCTACTCCCGGAAGCTCGCCAATGCCAACCCGGTGGTGCTCTCGTCTGACTAGGCTGGCGAGGACGAGGAGGAGGACGCTCGGCTTGGTTCCTCTCTAGCTAGGGTTCTGTTTCAACTAGGGTTAGGATGGCTTTTGTAGCTATGACCAACGTGTTCCGTAGCTAGGGCTAGTACTCCCTCCTTTTTTTGGTGTAATGTGATGAATGAACACTGTGTATGGTCAAACTATGTGATGAATGAACTATGTCGATCATTTGCTCAACTTGGTGATGAAATTACGATTAGTTTAATAGCATTGCTCATGATCCCTTTCTCCAGGCCCATGCCTCGCCAAGGAGAAGGCCCGCACTGCCCATCATCTGGACAGGATCATCTCCTCGTCCGACGGTAGCACAACGCGCAACGACGTGGGGAGCCACGAGGGCCCCATGCAGCCACATGACACGACAGGGCCTTACCTGCGTGAGGGACCTGCATCGGCAGCCCCTATGTCGGTTGGGGATCTTCTTTGGCTGCAAGATATCTATTTTTATGAATCAAATTCCCTTAAAATTTCAGTCCGATCGAAGTTACGGATCTCCAAATATTAAAGAAGCATTGATCGGCCTAAAAAAAGTCTGAAACAAAGCGAAAAGCAGAGAAGTGAGATCAAAGCTTGGAGGGGCTCTCGCCCTCCGGGAACTTCAAGTTTCGGGAGTGCGAGAACTATTAAGATTTTTTTATTTATAACTCTATTGCAATTCAAGTTCCAGCGGGAATTTCAAGTCTCAGTAAGAAAATGTTCACTTGTTTTGTTAGGGCATCTCGAACGTTGATCCATAAATTTCCTCCCGCGTCCGTTCAAGGACAGGAGGACCCGTCGATGTTAACCATATATGGGTGGTTTGAGGGTCGGCGTTGGAGATGACTTAGTGAACTTCCCCTCATTCATACCATGCAGAGAGCTTGAAGAAAAAAATGTATTTCTATGGCAGGTTTACCCGTTAAGATATGTTGATTCACACTACATGCGTGTTTTTCATGTGGTTTTGATCCACTATATTAGGATAACGTGATCTAGAGTTCTCACGGTATTTTAGTAGGATACTATAAATGGCCAGGCTTATCTAAACCTAACAAAGTAACAAGTTATATTGCTTGATGAACCACAAACTACTACGGCTATTTGCGTGTTAGTTTGAAACAAAGCAAAGGAATGGATTAAAGAAATCACACTCAACTGTAATTGATATTGGTGGACATTGGTTTTTTTCTGGATCTTGACCAAGTTTCTGTGATGAAACATTTTCCCCATATAACAGTAGGCCCTGTCTCAATGTGGGCATACCTTTCTCTCTACAGTAACTTGGCAAGCATGTGCGCTAAACTGAGCCAATGTTAACTTCTCTTTGAAGAATTCTCCATATGTGAAGTAATATGGGAAAATTAAAAATAGATGGTGGCTAAAAAAATAATACAAAATACAAAAAGAATCCAAAATTATTTTTTTGCATGGAAGATACTTAGGTGCGTGAGGTCCTTGCCAAACAGCTCGGTTAGACATGTGAGTAGCTCTCCACAAAAAAAAAGATCCGAAAAGTACATGAACAATAAATTGTTTCACATACCCAAATTTATCTTTTTTGTTGAGAGCTACTCAGATGTCCAAATGAACTGAATTTGGCACGGACCTCACACCCAAGCATTTTCCATGCAAAAGAATCGGATTTTTTTAAAAAAAATCTAGTAATTCGCTATTATTTTACTGTTCATGGCGGGAGTAGATGAGCTTTGTCTTTTTTGCTGAAAGCTACTCAGATGTCAAAATGAACTAAAATTTGACATGGACTCACGCACCTAAGCATTTTTCATGCAAAAAAAAAAAAAAATTCAAAATCTTTTTAAGTTTTCTAGTAATTTTCTTTTTTTTACTGTCATGGTGGGAGCAAATGAGCTCAGGAGCCAAATAGCTGCTCTCCGTTTTAGATCACTACTTTAATAATTTAAAACGTCTTATATTTTTTTACAGATGGAGTTCGTATCTATCTAAGGCTGTGTTTGGGTTCGTATCTATCTAAGGCTGTGTTTGGCAACCCTTCGCTACGGAGCGGAGCAGCCTGTTAGCCGCTCGCCGAAATATAACTGCGCTCTGCTCCGCAGCGGAGTTGCAGAGCGGAGGGATTCCGAACAGCCTCTAAGTCTGGGGGTGCAGCAGTAGAAAATCGACTTCACTTGGACCAGCATATTTGCCACAAGACATCTTGGACTATTTCGCAAAAAAAGGACATCTTGGACTAATCGAATTATTAATAACAAGCACCATCGACCAAGAACCTGACTGAAATGTTAAAGAGATGCTGAAGGTATTTTTTTTCACGCCTTTTTCAAACAGTTGAGAAAATTGATAGTTGCAGAAAATATAAAACATGATTTTTTTTACAAGGAATAAGTAATCAAAGCTAAAGTATCAAGTTCATGCTGCAAATAGTATCTCTACACAAAAATTTGTGCATTGTGCACGACAGATTGAAGACCAGCAATACATGTCTGCAAAGAAGATCTAGGAAAGCTCCACTGATTCACAAGCCTATGCTGAACATCTACCAATTCGAGAAGCGACATCAGTGTAGAAACACGCAGGGAACATTAATTCTCGGATGGCTCTAGATGGTATGGTGACTAATGGTGAATTGTATGGTTATGGTTGATGCATGCATAAATGCATTTTAGCAAGAGCAAAAGAATGACAGGATGCATTTATAGTGTTATGACAAAGTGCAATTGTGTCACAGATTCAGACTTCACACATCTTGTGAATTCTGATGCACCGGTGCAATCTTCAGGGAACATCACATGAGAAATCAATTCTCTCATGTGCTAATCACACCGGCTCGAACAATAAGGTCCCTTTTGATTCATAGATAGGAACATCACATGAATAAAGAACTTGTCAGAAATGAGATGTCTTGTGTCTCAAATTCTACGAATAACAATAGGAAAAGAGATGTTCTTTGGTTCACATCATAGGAATTTTTCAATTGAGTATAGGCTAATGTTTATTGTCCTTTGAAGTATAAAAGACTCTAGGTTCACACCATAGAATAATTCCTGTGTAGGAATAAGATTTGATTCATACAAACCAAAAGACTCTTAAAGGGTTTTTTCCTATAGGAATCATATATCCTATAGAATTCCTACAAAATTCCTCCAAACCAAAGGAGGCCTAAGGTTTGTCTTGCTGCTGCTAATGGTGATTACACATGGATTGGAAGAAGCATCACCTCTTGATTTCTCATGATATACATGGTTGATTCTTTTCAGCTGAAAGTTTTGGAATTATAACTGACACTGTATAGTTGTACATCATAAATCATACATGGATCAAACGCAAAATGAAAGCAGATGTCCAGTCACATTTCTCGGCAAAAAATGAATTAGGCATGACAAGTGCTTCACTAGTAAGGCCAATTGCTTCACTCATTTTGTGCAGCATCATATCATATAAACCTTCCTACATGCTAGTGACTTGCAACAAAATTAGCAAATATAAGCAGCAGTAGCAGAAAATACTAGGCACATCGAGAAGCTGACCAAGAACCAAAACACCAGATCGAGACACTAGGATGAGCTCTCGTGCCAACGCTCCCAGCAATTATGTCTGGTGCCCCATCCCCCTACCTACCCAACGGCGATAACGACCAGATGGGCAGGGGCAGGGCAGGAAAGCACGAAAGGAGAGAAGGGCAGGGGACAGGGGATGAGTAGGAAAGGCATACAGAGGATAAATCCAGCCTACCACCGGAGAAGCGAGCCGGCATCATCAGGAGCCAGTCTATGTGTCCTATAATTGCAATGCATTCCAGTATAGTTACTTATACATGGAACAACAATGGTTAAACTGGTTTGTAGCACCAGTTCTAATGAACCAGATAGTCCCAAGGATGATGGAGTAGCCGTCAGCCACTCCAACTCAGAGTAGTCAAGAGAAGACTGCCTGACAACACACATACACACACGCTACAGCCTGAGGACCCCTACTGACTTGACTGTAAATCTAAAAGATGTTAACAGGACCCATGCGTGTTATGAATGCATCCAAACACTAATCAAAATTTGACTGCACCATGAATGATAGGGCAGCCAGAGTTGGTCTATGTACCCTGTAATGGCAATGCAATCCAGTAGTTACTTACACATGGAACAATGGTAGTTAAACTGGCGTGTAGCCCCGGTGCTAATGAGCCAAATAGTCCTAGATCAATGCTATGGATGGAATTTAAGATGGAGTAGCCCTAGAACACTACTGCCTCAGGACACACATACAACACTACTGCCCCAGGACACACATACATAGCTGTGCACAAAACTCAGATCCGATTTCAGCACAAACCTGGGTCCATTACAAAACAGGATCCATGCATATTATGAATGCCTCCAAACACTAATCAGAATTTGACTGCACCATGATTAATTGTGCAGCTGGAGTCCGTCTATGTGCCTTGTAATTGCTATGCATTCCAGTAGTTATTTGTAATAACTAGAATCCAAACACTAATCAGAATTTGACTGCACCATGATTAATTGTGCAGCTGGAGTCCGTCTATGTGCCTTGTAATCGCTATGCATTCCAGTAGTTATTTGCAATAACTAGAATATATAATTTCCTAGTTGTTTGCTTCAAATCGAGAGAAGCTGTGTGGGAAGATGACCCATCACCCATCACACATACACACACGCTACAGCTTATAGGACACTTACGGATTTAACTGTAAACCATTAAAATGTTTAACAGGAAGCTAAGCTAGACAGACAACAGGGAGCTCAAAGACGATTGCAGACAAGCCGAGACAGACAATAAAGCATGCAATGAGACCACATCAAGGAAATGCGTTAAACGTCTTTTGCAGTATTAAAATCATAGGACGATAAACTTGAGTAAAAGGAGTACAAAGCATTTAAAACATCAGCATAAGCTGTAGCAATGTGATTCAAATACTAGCAACGAAGTCACTGCCTAACAACGAAGTTCCCAAAGTATTTTTTACCGCCTCAAAGCTGAAGATCATCTATTGGTCTCACCGAGCAGCCTGCTGTGCTGCTGCATGCCCTGGATCCACGACACTCTTTGCTAGCATGTAGGTCCTGGCGTTGAGGTTCTTCATGCTCTCAATAATCTGCTCATGGACATCAATACGATTGGTCGTCATGATGAGAGTTCCCGTCACTGAATCAATCTTGGCATCTAGCTTGGAACTCTTGACCATGTTCATTATCCACAACTCGGCTTCATCATAGGTCATGTTCATCTTCTCCGCAAGCACACCAATATCAATGCAGCGATGTATACGGCAGTAAGTCTCAAAGATGAACAGGCGAGCATTTTCAAGGAACTCGTCTCTCAGAGGAACAGCGATGCCATTCCTCTCTTCGACGCGCTTCCCCAGGAAAGGATCATTCAGTATAACCTGCTCACACTCGGCGAGCTTCTGCTGAGCGCCATCAAAATCATACTTGACATACAGGCACTCCAGGAATTCGATGATGGGATCCTTGTAGACGTTCTGCTCCTGCTGGATGACCTTGATGAGTTCCTTAAGCATGTTCCTTCTCCTCTTGTTCACAACAACTGCAGCAGCAAGGTACCTCAGAAGATGGGGAGCGTTGGTCTGGATAGCATTCAGGTACCTGTCCTGGAAGAAGAGGTCGATGATCCCGTTCCTTCCATTCTCATGGTTGAAGAAGATGAAGAGGCTCCAATGCATCAGCCATATCCTGCTGTGGAGCTGGTTCACCGGCGACGAGGTGAAGCTGCTGGAATCAATCATCTCCTTGAGCCTGTTGAGCTCCTCCTGCGCAACATCCCAGTTCTGCATCAGTATCTCCGCCGCCAGCTTCCCCCACAGGGCGCTCAGGCTCCTCTCGCTGTTGGTGCACAGAGCGCGGTACTGGGACAGGAAATCAGCAGCGTCAGAGTACATCCCGCACTCGTACTGGAACTTGGCGTACTGGTAGAGCGCCTCGATCTGGTCCGGGCCGATCTGGTGGCGCTCCTGGAGCATGTGGAGGTTGTACTGCTTATCGGCGTGGAGCTCCTGCACGAGCTGCGGGCTGGAGAGGAAGGCGACGATGGGCGCGACCGCCTCCTGGAGGGCCCTGAGCCTCTCGACGACCTCGGAGCGGCGGGCGACCATGTCGGCGGGGACGTCGTCGGTGCCGTGGAGCGACTTGTGGATGTCCATGGCGTAGTCGACCATGTTGGTGCCGCCGAGGAGGCGGATCTTGCCCCGCAGGATCTCCTCGTCGGCGTAGACCCCGCGCTCCTGGAGGAACTCCAGCACCGGGAGCACCAGATGGGGGTCCATCCACGCCGCCACGCTCGCCGTCAGGTCGTGCTCCGCCATGGCTGTCTCGGCCGATGGGATGCTAGGGTTTCTAGGGTTTGTGGGTGGCGGCGGGCGGAGGGAGAGAAGGGGATACTGACGGGAGGAGCTATGGGAATTCTTGTCTTGCTATAAGTTGGAAAGAAAGCGAGACGTGAACCTAGAGGCCACTTCCCTCCCACCGTATGGGCCGGGCCCATTGCCGCTCTTAGTGGGCCGATTACATAGAGAGGAGCCCGAAGCTCTTCTTTTTTCACTTTTCGGAGACATGCACATTGGGGCCAAAAAAAAAAAGAATCCATGATCATCACTATATACCTCCGAGGAATTGAACTTACCCGGGGCGAAACATTTAAGGTCTAATTTTTTAAAGTACAAATGCTAGTCTGCTCAACCAAAACTCATAAAATTCAAATACAAAGCTAGATGTTCAACTACGTACAAATGCAAGTCTCGGGTCAGGCTGAATATGAGCTCTACTAAATCTTAGAATAGGAACTTGCAAAATGTTATCACGAGAGCCCTGATTAGAAACTCCCAGATTAGGAACGGAAGCTAGTAAAACATTTGCAACAGAGACTTCATTTGATTTCGACATTTGAGGATCACAAATTGGGGGAGTTCCATAATAAGCAGCAATGGTTTCATTTTCTTATAGATTCTCGGCATTGCAATATCATTGGGTTCAATAACCATAAGCCCATAAATTTATGATTGATATTAGAAAAAGATGGATTGGGCTGGATAGATCTGATATAGATGCTCTAGGAATCTAATTTTTGGGACGACTAGACAAGGTCAGAGATTTGCTACTCTGCATCCGCGTATCTCATATCATACACCCTATATCCATACTACACATACAACGTTGAGCTACTCTACGTAATCAACATCGGACAACAAAATCGGATGCAAACAATGCACAAGATCGGCTACAAACGGACATGAACATCACCCAAAAGATCATCTACAACTAACGATATAAACAATGCGGAGGGGGGGGGGCGAGATCACCACTTTCTCGCCAGCCCTTTGCCCTTTCGGCCGCCAGCGCAATTGTACTCATCCACGGCTGGGGGAGGGTCTTGGTCGTCGTCGGAGGAGGTGCAGCTGCCGCCGATTTCGGAGTGCGCGTGCGGGCCCGGCGGGTCCAGCTCCGGCGTCCGAGTTGCGCCGGTGCGGGAGCTGCGGCGATGCTCCAAATCTAGAGCTGCTGCCGGTGTCCACCTTGGACCGCTCCAAGGCAATGCGGTGGGCGAGCTCCGAGTCGACGTTGGAGTCAGAGCGGCTGTCGGAGCTCGACATTGAAGTGGATGGGATCGCAATCGGAAAGGAAGAAGAGAGGACAAAGCGAGAGAGAGTGAACTAGGATTCGGAGCGAGGCGTCCGAAGTGGGGTTTTTGTGGGATAGCAGTGGGGGCGGTGTCGGGCTGGGCCTATCAGCTAGGACGTGGCGGACACGCCCGGGCCGTCCCATATCCGCCCTAGATTTGGGCTGGATATGAGGGGTGGTGGTCATCTCGGACGTTTGAGACGGGTTTGAAAGGTCCACTTGGGTCGCATTTTTGTGACCGGTCACTGATCGGACAGCCTGTCCGAGTGTTTAAGATGAGTATGAGGGGTCCGGTTGTAGATTCTCTTAGGCTTCAACTGGTCTGCATCTAGGACAATTTCCACCGAAGTGCTAGCCCACAATTGAAACGAATCGTTTTCTTGTTTCTTCTCAAATGTTGTTTGTCTCCTCGTCCAAAACGAATCAACCAGCTATTGTGTGACGAACGAATCGACAGGTATTTGGAGCGCACATTACGGCTACCTGGGGCGGCTGCCCATACCTGCCCCTACGGTGGCGCCGCCCCTGCCCCGAAGGTACCGAGCCCAAACATCTCAAGCCATACGGATACTCACATCTGCAAATGGCTGAGATTGAGAATTGAGGAATTACTGAAGAATTCACTGATACAATCCTCTACTAGCCCCTTTGCTCTGTAGAGAGAGACCGAACCCAAAAAGTTTCGGGGTAAAAGGTGCCCCCCTAAAAAAATTCGCCAATGCTTTCTTCCAAAAAAGGGGGATTGTGTAGAGGAGGAGCATAGAGTAGTTGATATAATTGTGAGATAGGCAAATTTTTAATAAAAAATAATATCTGGGATTACCAATCAGCAAAGACAAGATCTCTTCTAATGATTTTTTTATTAAAAGGTAGAAAATAAGTTGGACTCTCCCTATTTGACGCTCACGAGCGTCAAAAAGAAGAGGCTTCACTGAAGCTTGAGCTCCCATCGTGACGATGTTTCATCTCTTTTCTGTTTCTATCTTTTCGACGTATCTACGAGTTTTCTGACGCCTCCAGGGTTTCTCGTGTCGCCGTCGCCGCCGTGATCTGAGAAATTGAGGTCCCCTCACCTCTGGCTGCCATCTTCGCGTTGAGAGATGGGGGATCTCCAATCTTCAAGACCTATATATTCTCTGTCAACGTCTGATGATCATCATAGTTTTGTGAGAATAAATTTCCTCTCGTTTTTTAGCGGTGCCATGACTTTAGAGGGTTTTCTGTCCTCGCAGGTCTGATTATTCGGATATGATGTGTTTATACCGTTGTGTCAAGCTTTTTTGTTGGTCTGATTCTTTGTGGGTGTGAAATCTTTTATTGATACCATGGGGAAGATATAGTGATTTCACGGCCCGCACTTCTAGGGGATCATCCCCGGCCCAAGTACGTTTATCGAATAAGGATTTCCATCTTTTTTGATGGGTGACTCAAGGCGCTTTCAAAAACCATTATTGGTAACTAGTTGAATGCTCGTGCGTTGCAGACAACAATTTTATAAATCGATGCATTGATTAGAACATCATTGTAACTTCGAGAATGAGCGTGGCATGTGATTATCACTGCATTGAGATAAACCTCGCCTTACACTTGCTTCCCTTATACATGTAATCATTTCAACTCTTTCAAGTTTCTTTCCTTTCTGCACATGAAAATTCACATGTATACAAGTCATAAAAAATTCAGCTCGACTTCGAATGTGTTTTGAGTAAAGCTATTAACATCATACAGTAAAAACAAAGCTAATTCTCACTTAGCTATGCATTCCTTGACTATCTGCTTGACTATTGCACAATTATTTACATTTTTATCAAACAATTTGCAAATGAAAGCATAGTACAAAAAGAATAACCACAAATGCACTTTCATTCCCTTGTGTGAACTCAAAAAAGACCACTTGGAACTTTTCTCCTTTTAGTTTCTCAGTTCTGTTTTTGTTTTGGATTTGTTTTGCCCAGCAGAGCAAATAGAAAGATCCGAGGCAAAGGATTGCAATGCCTATTAGATGAATTACCCATACGTTTAATAATTCACAAGAACATCTGGCTGCAGATGGTAAACATGTACTGAACATTATCATCTTTTTCTCAAAAATCGACCATGTGTTTCTCCATGAACATGCACTCATGCTTCAGAAATGTGTGCATAAAAATAGAAATTTCTTGTGATTAGAGAGCCCTACTTATATCACATTATTCTAGTATGCTAGACTTCCTTCCATTCGGTTTTGGCATGGGGTTAAATAAATTTTGACTCGATGGGCTGCTTCCTTGAAGATACTATATGTTTTCTTTTGCTGGGCTGGAAAAAAACTCATTTATTTTATCTATTAGAAAACAGAAGAAATATGTTATTCTAGCAACAAACACTCTGCATTGACTGCCTTCACACCATGATCTCTCCAGATAGAATCGCTGGCGTGGAACATTTCCTTCTGTGCCATTTAATTAATGCTCATGATCATGATTTGCTGGAGCCTCAGACATGCTTTTGTTGTTTCATAACTTCACAAGGCACATAGATAAAAGATGCAAGTGTATCTCCTAGAATGAGCTACAAAATGCTCATGGGGTGCCAAGGAATCAACACATTATTCTGCTGAAAAAGAAAATTGTATTGGTACATGCATACAACATTACATGAGTGAAAAAACAGAGACCGATAAAGTTTGAATGTACAAAGACCACATGCATTGCGTGGCACTTGATGACCCACGAGTATAGGGGATCCATCGTAGTCCTTTCGATAAGTAAGAGTGTCGAACCCAATGAGGAGCGGAAGTAAATGACAGGTGGTTTTGGTATGGAAATTCCCGCAAGCACTGAAAGTAACGGTGATAGATAGATTGGTAGCAAGGCAATTCGTAACAAGTAACAAGTAAGAATAGTAGCAATGGTGCAGCAAGGTGGCCCAATCCTTTTTATAGCAAAGGACAAGCTAGGACATACTATTATATGAAGCAAAGCGCTCTTGAAGACATGTGAATTTCGACTAGTCGTGGTTCATCATGTTTAGTTGATTCGTGTTCGCTACTTTGATAAGTTGACATGTTGGTGGGCCGGTGCTAGGGTGTTGTTCTTACTTGAACAAACAACCCACCTATGATTACCCCCTCTCACAAGCATCCACAATTACGGAAGAAGAATTAAGATAAATCTAACCATAGCATTAAACGTGTGGATCCAAATCAGCCACTTACAGAACAACTCATAAACTAGGGTTTAAGCTTATGTCACTCTCCCCAATGCTTTCCTTTAGACCCAAATATGGTGAAGTGTCATGTAGTCGACGTTCACACAACACCACTAAAGGAAGAGCAACATACATATCATCAAAATATCGAACGAATACCAACATCACATGATTACTTAAGACAAGTCTTCTCCAATGTCCTCGAGAACGAAAGTAACTACTCACAAAGCATCAACATGTTCAAGATCATAGGTGTAATGAATATGATTAAGGATCTGAACATATAATCTTCCACCAATTAAACCAACTAGCATCAACTACAAGATGTAATCAACACTACTAGCAACCCACAAGTAACAATCTGAGGTTTCGAGACAAAGATTGAATATAAGAGATGAATTAGGGTTTGGGATGAGATGGTGCTGGTGAAGATGTTGATGAAGATTTGTCCTCCCATGATGGAGGAAGTTGGTGATGACGATGGCTTCAATTTTCCCCTCCCGGAGGGAAGTTTCCGTGGCGGAATCGCTCCGTCGGAGTGCAAAAGTCTCCAGCCCAGGTTCCGCCTCGAGACGACGGCGCTTCATCCCGAAAGTCTTCTCTTCTATTTTTTCTAGGTCAAAACCCCTCATATAGCAGAAGATGGGCACCGGAGGCCACCTGTAGGACTCACAAGGGATCAGGGCACGCCTGGGGGGTGGCTGCGCCATGTTGCCTTGTGGGCAGGTGGTGGCCCCCCTTTGGTATTTCTTTGCTCCAGTATTTTTTATATATTCAATAAAAAATCTTCATGAAGTTTCAGGTCATTTGGAGTTCTGTAGAATAGGTATCGCTATTGTAGCTTTTCAGGTCCAGAATTCCAGTTGTCGGTAATCTCCCTCTCCATGTAAATCTTGTAAATTAAGAGAGAAAATGCATTAGAATTGCATCATAAAGTGGAATAATGACCAAAAACAATAGAAATAACAGTAGAAAATCATGATGCAAAATGGACGCATCAGCACTAAATGACAACAATAACTTATTGAGAACTCCATGTTGTCATCATGTACAAAAATCGGTTTATGCAGCTAAATCCTAGTAACATGTTGAGAATTGTCTAAATTTTACACAAGATCATGTAGATTTTCTAGAAAGAAAATACAACAGACATTAAAAAAATTCTTACCAATTCCTCTGGCAATAAAGTGATATCAATGACCTCTTAGATTAGGATTAGTGTGCTTCAGGCATGTCTTAGTTGAATCAGTGACAATAACAACAAAATAAATATTGTTGCAACTGTAGCTAGTAAACCGATAACACCTGGACTAATTCCTTTGTTAAAACCTATAAATAAGTCAACAGTAGAAAACATCAAGAAATAATAGGTTAGCAATATTATGTTTATCAAGAATACTTCTGATGTTGTGAACAAGTTCAATCAATTGGACATTCTCAACCCTAGGTCTCAGGCAGTATGAATTTTTGCCATTTGCACACTGAAAAGACTGAAATCGCATGAGTCGTCCATGGCATTACACTCCAGAATGAGAAAAAAATGTAAGATTATATTAACTGTATTAGCAACAAGATCGGGTCATAAACCATACTTATTCCAAGTAAACCATAATTGTAATTACAAAAGCTTTACTATTAATAAAACCATATGAAACGGCAATCGCATATGGCAAAGGAGTCTATGGCTCAACGCTAACTACAAACATGTACTTACGTAATAGTATTCAGAGTGAATCCTTGTCCATTCCCAAGGTAAAAAAATATAAGAGGCTCACCAATACTGGAATACGTTTAGAAAAAGGTCCTCTTGCGTTGAGATTGACCATAAGGAGAGGCGACTGATACATCTCAAACGTATCTAGTTTTCCAAACACTTTTGCTCTTGTTTTGGACTCTAATTTGCATGATTTGAATGAAACTAACCTGAACTGACGTTGTTTTCAGCAGAACTGTTATGGTGTTGTTTTTGTGCAAAAATAAAAGTTCTTGGAATTAGACGAAACTTTTTGTGGATTTTTTCTGGAATATATAAAAATTAGTGGAGCGAAAACCCATCAGAGGGGGGCCACCTGTTGGTGCCAAGCCAACAGGGCGCGTCCACCCCCTTGGGCGCGCCCTAATGGCTTGGGGCCACCTCGTGGCTCCTCCGACCCTAATTCCAGTCCTATGAATTCCTATTTCTCGAGAAAAAAAAGAGAAGATTTCATCGCGTTTCACGAGACGGAGCCGCCGCCGCCTCATGTTCTTCCCCGGGAGGGCTAATCTGGAGTCCGTTTGGGGCTCCGAAGAGGAGGATTCGTCGCCATCGTCATCACCAACTCTTCTTCATCAACACCCTCATGATGCTCACCATCGGGAGTGAGTATTTCCTTTGTAGGCCTACTGGATGGTGATGGGATTGGATGAGATTGATCATGTAATCGAGTTATTTTAATAGGGCTTGAGCCCTAGTATCCGCTATGTTCTGAGATTGATGTTTCTATGACTTTGCTATGCTTAATGCTTGTCACTAGGGCCCGAGTGCCATGATTTCAGATCTAAACCAATTATGTTTCCATGAATATGAGAGTGTTTTAGATCCTATCTTGCAAGTTGTATGCACCTATTACGTGTCATGATCTGCATACCCCAAGGTGACAATAATTGGGATTCTTTCCGGTGATTATTTGCGTAGTTTGAGGAGTTCATGTATTCACCATGTGTTAATGCTTTGTTCCGGTTCTCTATTAAAAGAAGGCCTTAATATCCCTTAGATTTCCTTATGGACCCCGCTACCACGGGAGGGTAGGACAAAAGATGTCATGCAAGTTCTTATTATAAGCACGTATGACTATATACGGAATACATGCCTATAATACATTGATGAATTGGAGCTAGTTCTGTGTCGCTCTAGTATGTAACTGTTACATGATTGATGTCATCTAAATCATTATCCATCACCGATCCATGGCCTACGCTCTTCATGTACTAAATCTTGTAAGTTACTATTGCCTCTACTGTTACAATCACTATAAAACTGTTGTTGTTACCGTTATCATTACTACTACTATTTTGTTGTGCTACTAAAACTTTTTTCTACAGAGAGATAACCTGGTGTGGTTGAATTGACAACTCAAATGCCAAGACCAATAAATATTCTTTGGCTCCCCTTGTGTCGAATCAACAAATTTGGGTAAAATACTTCCCTCGAAGACTATTACGATCCCCTATACTTGTGGGTTATCAGCGACAGAACATGATTCAACAACTTCAGAACCATATTGATGAACAATTTACACAACCGATGCTTGTCCTGACTCCTGAGTGCATTATTCTCCGTTCACTTGGTGGTGCTAAATTTATTGGGCAGGCAACAATTGGACATCATTGTGCGTGCAAAAAAGAAAGTGCGGAGGAGGGGAGTGGAGATGAACTAGAAGGAGAGGAAGGTGGGAGAGCAGAACATACCATGCTAGAACTGACAGGGTGGTCAGTGAAGTGCCAGAGTAGTGGCGTCCTGATCCTATCTAGTGGGTGAGGATGGCCGGCCACTACCCACCTCATGTACGGTGATCACATCACATGCCCTTACTAAAATTGAAGATCATAGTGAAAGAAAATAAAAAACTTCTCCCAGTTGTTGTTGCCTAAGTTACTGTTTTCACTGATGCCTCGAATTCTACACCAATTGGATTTACTCCAACTTCTTGAAACTTTGAAGCAGTTGTTGAACGATGCAACATGAGCATCACATGAAAGATAAATAGTAAATAGTTAAGGGAAAAGAGGGGTATAAAATTTAATTATTTTCAACAATCAGAACATGTTAAAACCAGGCAAAATATTAGTTCTAGATATGTTCCACCAGCAAAAAAAAGTACACATAGAAGCAAGCCATATATGAGGATCAAGAACATATGGAAGCGACTCAACCCGAAAATGCAATGACTTCTTTTTCTTCCTCTCCTACTTCAATCTCAGCAACTCCATTAGAGTAAAGACTTGCCAAACAAATGTTGCATCCGAGAATTTAACACTGCCACAACTACCGAATAATATTGAACTGACCAAATCAAAACAGTCCAGGTTCTTTGAGAAACCAAGAATGTACACGAAGGTGGATGACCTCCTCAACCAGCAGACTCAGAGCTCCTCGCTGCTGATGAGTGATATTTTTACACTCAATTCAACCATGTTTAAACTGCGATATTTCATTAAAAGAGAGATATTCGCTCTGATACTGCCACTAATAATTAATGAATGCAAAGGATTCCACAATTCCTCTCTTTGATATTTTTCCATAGGAAATGGGCTAAAAGGGGAAGAAATCACGTGCGAGAAAGGAAATGAAGGAAAATGGCGAAGGAATAAGTCGCCAGGAGACAACCAGAGTCAAAGACAACGTTTCATGCGACTGCGGCAGGTCGTCCGCTTGAACAACTTTTATAAAGGGGACCGCGTCGAAATGTCAACAGAGAAGTGTCAAGCACAACCAGAACCTCTTCATCATCATCTTCATCCACAAAACCTATTCGTCGCCATTTTCATCTCCATAGCCATCTCCACCACCATAGTGCTCTCTCATCTAGTTCATACTTGTAATCGAGCATCGCACAAGGCTGTAAGATGACGTGGCTTGAGACTGCGTCGGTATTTCCCCAAAGAGGAAGGGATGATGCAGCATAGCGATGGTAAGTATTTCCCTCAGTTATGAAACCAAGGTTATTGAACCAGTAGGAGGATCACCACTACCCAATAAGCAGCACCTGCACACAAATAACAAATACTTGCAACCCGACGCGAAAGAGAGGTTGTCAATCTCTCTACGGTAAAAGGATAGATTAGGTAGTGATGGATAGGAGAGATAGATCTCTCAAGAACACAAAATAAAAAGGGCAAATAAAAAGTGCAACAATATATTTTTGGGTTTTTGGTTTTGTAGATCTGAAAACAAAGAGGCAAAAATATAGATCGAAAAGCAATATGTTGGAAAAGTAGACCCGGGGGCCGTAGGATTCACTAGTGGCTTCTCTCATGAGTATAGCGCACGGTGGGTGAACAAATTACTGTTGGGCAATTGATAGAAGATCAAATAATTATGACGATATCCAAGGCGATGATCATTATATAGGCATCATGTCCAAGATAAGTAGACCGACTCCTGCCTGCATCTACCACTATTACTCCACACATCGACCTCTATCCAGCATGCATCTAGTGTATTAAGTTCATGGAAAAATGGAGTAATGCAATAAGAACGATGACATGATGTAGACAAGATCTATTCATGTAGGAATAGACCCCATCTTGTTATCCTTAATGGCAACAATACATGCGTGCCTTGCTGCCCTTCTGTCACTGGGAAAGGACACCGCAAGATCGAACCCATCACAAAGCACCTCTTCCCATGGAAAGAAAAATCGATCTAGTCGGCCTAACTAAACCAAAGATTCGAAGAAGAAATACGAGGCTATAAGCAATCATGCATATAAGAGATCAAAGAAGACTCAAATAATATTCATGGATAGAAACTGATCATGAACTCAAAATTCATCGGATCCCAACAAACACACCGTAAAAGTTTACATCAAATAGATCTCCAAGAGACCATTGTATTGAGAATCAAAAGAGAGAGAGAGAGGAAGCCATCTAGCTACTGCCTACGGACCCGTAGGTCTATGGTGGACTACTTATGCATCATCAGAGAGGCACCTATGAAGAAGATGAACCCCTCCGTGATGGTGTTTAGATTGGATCTCGAGGTTCTGGAACTTGCGGCGGCTGGAATTGTGTTTCGTCGACTCCCCTAGGGTTTTCCGAATATTTGATAATTTATAGGCATCAGAGACGGTGGAGGGGGGCCCCGTGAAGGGCACAACCCATCAGGGCGCGCTAGGGGCCCCCTGGCGCGCCCTGGTGGGTTGTGCTCTCCACAACCCACCTTCATGGCTCTTCTTTGGCCCACTAGGTGTCTTCTGGTCCAGAAAAAATCTTCAAAAAGTTTTGTCGCAATTGGACTCCGTCTGGTACTGTTATTCTGCGAAGTAAAAAACAAGCAAAAACAGCAACTGGCACTTTGGCACTATGTCAATAGGTTAGTCCCAAAAAATGATATAAAGTTGTTATAAAATGATTGTAAAACATCCAAGAATGATAATATAATAGCATGGAAGAAGCAAAAATTATAGATACGTTGGAGACGTATCAACATCCCCAAGCTTAATTCCTACTCGTCCTCGAGTAAGTAAACGATAAAAACAGAATTTTTGATGTGGAATGCTGCCTAACATGCTCATCTCATATTCTTTTGTTTTGTATAGCATGGACATTTGGACTTATAGATGATTCAAAGCAATAGTCTAGTTTTAACATAATGACTTCAATACTCAAGAATGCCAACAAGCAACCATGTCTTTGAAAATATCAACACTAAATATCAACACCAAAATTATATTCATCTCTGTTTTAAACAATGAGCTCTGGCACATATGCAAATCCCTGCTTCCCTCTGCGAAGGGCCAATCTATTTACTTTCATGTTCTTTACTATTCATGTTGAGTCAACTTCTTATTCCAACCTCAATCTATTAGTTGGCAAGCATCATGTGGTGGGGAAAGATCCAAACACATATATCCGGTCGAATATATTTGATCATGATTCATTATTGTTAACAATTATCTTTATGACAGGTATGTTGGGAGGCGAAACTTTAAGCCCCTATCTTTCTCTGTGTTCGATGGATGTTGTTTGTTCTAAGAATATGTTTTGAGTACTAGCAATCATAGAAGACTATATGATGATTGAGTATGTGGAGCTCTTACTTAGACTTTGTTGATAATAAGTTGAATTGCAATTGTTTGGTGACTAAGAACATAGGTTGTTAAGTTTCAAGAGAATTCATTGTTTGAACCATAACATGTGAATTGGTTGCTACTTTATCATGATGAGTTTTATGAGAAAGAGTTGTTGTTATTATGCTAGGAAAAGTGGTTGAAATTATCATTGTTCAAACTTATGCACTATGCTATGATAATCCCCAAGTGCAAGGAATCATCGTAGCACTTTCCAAAGGTGGAAGTGATAAGTATGGAGTGTCGAACCCACAAGGAGCTAAAGGTAAGATCAATATTCTCTCAAGTCCTATCTGCCATTGATATGACTCTACGTACGCCGAACGTTTGCTTCCAACTAGAAATGAGAAATAAAACTACGTTGTGGGTATGAAGAGGATAGCTTTACATGATATCGGAGAACTAGAATATAAAAATAGGTGCTGTTATCATAAAGCTAGAATATATTACAATGTATTTCAAACAGCGAGGGTGGAATAATGATGGGTCGGTGTGCGGAATTGCCCTAGGCAATTGTTAACAAGATCGGTAATCATTATTGCAATTTTATATGAGGGAGAGGCATAAGCTAACATACTTTCTCTACTTGGATCATATGCACTTATGATTGGAACTCTAGCAAGCATCCGCAACTACTAAAGATCATTAAGGTAAAACCCAACCATAGCATTAAAGCATCAAGTCCCCTTTATCCCATACGCAACAACCCACCTACTCGGGTTTATGCTTCTGTCACTCAAGCAACCCACTATAAGCGAATCATGAACGTATTGCAACACCCTACAGCGGGAATCCTTCACGTGTGCGCGGCACGGAAGGCACAATAGGACAGCACCAAAATAAACATACAACTCAAACCAATCTAGATCATCAATCAACCCAAAGGACAAAAGTAATCTACTCAAAACATCATAGGATGGCAACACATCATTGGATCATAATATGTGGCATAAAGCACCATGTTCAAGTAGGGGATTACAGCAGGATGCGGGAGAGTGGACCGCTGAAAGGCGATGAGGATGGTGATGAAGAAGGTGATGTTGATGAAGACGATCACCGCGGCGATGGTTCCCCCGATGGCACTCCGGCGCCACCGAGAGAGAGAGGGAGAGGGTCTCCCCCTTGTGCTTCCTCCTCCATGGCCTCCCCCCTGGTTGGGGAGAGGTTCTCCCTCTGGTCCTTGGCCTCCATGGCGATGATGGCCCCTCCGTCTTCCTCCTCCATGGTCTTCGGTGATGGTGACCCCCTCCGGCAGGGTGCCGGAGAGGGCCAAGATTGATCTTTCGTGGCTACAGAGACTTGCGGCGGCGGAACTTCCGATCTAGGTTTCTTTTTGGCGGTTTGGGTATTTATAGGAGTATATGGCGTTGGTCCCACGTCCAGAAGGTTCCCGAGGAAGTCACAAGCCAGGGGGGCGCGCCCTAGGGGGGGGCGCCCCCCACCCTTGTGGCTTCATCGGCCTTCCTTGTTGGAAATATGCCCTAGAGGCAATAATAATTTAGTTATTATCATATTTCCTTGTTCATGATAATCGTTTATTATCCATGCTATAATTGTATTGATTGGAAATTCAAATACATGTGTGGGTACATAGACAACACTGTGTCCCTAGTATGCCTCTAATAGACTAGCTCGTTGATCAAAGATGGTCAAGGTTTCCTAGCCATAGACATGAGATGTCATTTGATAACGGGATCACATCATTAGGAGAATGATGTGATGGACAAGACCCAAACTATGAACATAGCATATGATCGTGTCAGTTTATTGCTATTGTTTTCTGCATGTCAAGTATCTGTTCCTATGACCATGAGATCATGCAACTCACTGACACCGGAGGAATACCTTGTGTGTATCAAACGTCGCAATGTAACTGGGTGACTATAAAGATGCTCTACAGGTATCTCCGAGGGTGTCTGTTGAGTTGGCATGGATCAAGACTGGGATTTGTTACTCCGTGTGACGGAGAGGTATCTCAGGGCCCACTCGGTAATACAACATCACAACAAGCCTTGCAAGCAATGTGACTAAAGTGTTAGCCACAGGATCTTGTATTATGGAACGAGTAAAGAGACTTGCCGGTAACGAGATTGAACTAGGTATAGAGATATCGACGATCGAATCTCGGGCAAGTAACATACCGAAGAACAAAGGGAACAGCATACGGGATTAACTGAATCCTTGACATAGAGGTTCAACCGATAAAGATCTTCGTAGAATATGTAGGAACCAATATGGGCATCCAGGTCCCGCTATTGGTTATTGACCGTAGAGGTGTCTCGGTCATGTCTACATAGTTCTCGAACCCGCAGGGTCTGCACACTTAAGGTTCGATGACGTTTCGGTATAGTGTAGTTACGTATGGTGGTGACCGAAGGTTGTTCGGAGTCCCAGATGAGATCCTGGACGTCACGAGGAGCTCCGGAATGGTCCGGAGGTAAAGATTGATATATAGGAAGTCCTGTTTTGGTCATCGGAAAAGTTTCGGGTATTTCGGTAGTGTACCGGGAGTGCCGGGAGGGGTACCGGGGACCATCGGGAGGGGTGTCTCGACCCAAAGGACCTCATGGGCTGTGGGAGGAGTCAAACCAGCCCCTAGTGGGCTGGCCTAACCCCCCCACTAAGGACCATGTGGCTTTGGGTGGAAAAAATCCAAAGGAGGAAAGGTGGAAAGGGTTTCCAAGTGGAGAGGAGGAATCCTACTCCTAATAGGATTGGAGTAGGACTCCTCCACCTCCAATTTCGGCCAAACCTTGAGGGTTTGAGGCTGCCTCCTCCCCTCCCTCCCTCCTATATATACTAGAGGATTTAGAGGGAAGAGCCAACCCTAATTGCCACGTGCTCCCTCTACTTCATCTAGATCGGTTTCTCCTCTAGTCTAGTTTCAGCGGTGCTTAGGCGAAGCCCTGCCGGAATTGTTACACCACCATAGCCGCCACGGCGTTGCGCCGCCGGAGAACTCTTCTACCTCTCCGCTCCCTCTTGCTGGATCAAGAAGGCGGAGATCGTCATCGAGCTGTACGTGTGCTGAACGCGGAGGTGCCGTCCGTTCGGCGCTAGATCGGAAGGACCGTGATCAGGATCGCGAGACGATTTATGATTTGATCGCAGGACGGATCGTGATGGGATCGCGGGACGGATCGTGATGGGATCGCAGGACGGATCGTGATGGGATCGCGGGACGGATCGTGATTGGATCACGAGACGGATCGTGATTGGATCGCGGGACGCTCGGCGATTTGGATCGCGAAGACGTTCGACTACATCAACCGCGTTTCTTAATGCTTCCCGCTTAGCGATCTACAAGGGTATGTAGATCCACTCTCCCTCTCGTAGATGCTCATCACCATGGATAGATCTTGCGTGTGCGTAGGAAATTTTTTGTTTCCCATGCAACGTTCCCCAACAGTGGCATCATGAGCTAGGTCTATGTGTAGATGAGATCTCGAGTAGAACACAAAGGAGTTTGTGGGCGTTGATATTCAGATTGCTTCCTCCCTTGGTCTTTTCTTGTTTCGGCGGTATTGTGGGATGAAGCGGCCCGGACCAAGATTACTCGTACGCTTACGAGAGACCGGTTCCATCAACTGACATGTAACTTCGTTGCATAAAGATGGCTGGCGGATGTCTGTTTCTCCCACTTTAGTCGAATCGTATTTGACAAAGGCGGTCCTTGAGAAGGTTGAAAAGCAATTTTTGTATCACCGTTGTGGTTTTTGCGTAGGTAAGAATTGTTCTTGCTAGATACCCGTAGCAGCCACGTAAAACTTGCAACAACAATTAGAGGACGTCTAACTTGTTTTTGCAGGGTATGTTGTGATGTGATATGGCCAATTACATGATGAGATATATGTGATGTATGAGATGATCATGTATTGTATAGAATATCATGACTTGCATGTCGATGAGTACAACAACCGGCAGGAGCCATAGGGTTGTCTTTAATTATTTTTGCCGTTTTTGCTTTACTTTATCGCTATGAGTTAGCAATAGTCATGGAAGCAACAGTCGGCGCAACAACCTCATGGCGACACATTGATGGAGATCAAGATGATGGAGATCATGGTGTTATGCCGGTGACGATGGAGATCATGCCGACGCTTTGAAGATGGAGATCAAAAGCACAAGTTCATGGCCATATCATGTCACTTATGATTTGCATGTGATGTTAATCCTTTTATGCATCTTATTTTGCTTAGGACGACGGTAGCATTATAAGGTGATCCCTCACTTAAATTTCAAGATAAATTGTGTTCTCCCCGAGTGTGCACCGTTGCGAAAGTTCATCGTTTCGAGACACCACGTGATGATCGGGTGTGATAGACTCTACGTTCGCATACAATGGGTGCAATCCCGTGTTGCACATGCGGAACACTCGGGTTAAACTTGACGAGTCTAGCATGTACAGACATGGCCTCGGAACACAAGAGACCGAAAGGCCGAACATGAGTCATATAGTAGATATGATCAACATGAAGATGTTCACCACTGAAACCACCTCAACTCACGTGATGATCGGACTTGAGTTGGTGGATTTGGATCATGTGACACTCGAATGACCGGAGGGATGTCAATTTGAGTGGGAGTTTTTAAGTAATATGATAAACTAAACTCATTATCATGAACATAGTCAAAATGTCTTTGCAAATTATGTTGTAGATTACTAGCTCGCGTTGTAGCTCCCTTAATTTTTATATGTTCCTAGAGAAATAGATTTGAAAGATGATGGTAGCAATAAAGCGGACTGGGTCCGTGATCTGAGGATTGTCCTCATTGCTGCATAGAAGGCTTATGTCCTTAATGCACCGCTCGGTGCGCCACCCCCTCAAGCGTCGTTTGTAGATGTTGTGAACATCTGACAGACACGTTCTGATGACTACTTGATAGTTCAGTGCGTCATGCATTCCGGCTTATAATTGAGGCTCCAAAACGTTTTGTACGTCACAGAACATATGAGATGTTCTAAGAGCTGAAATTGGGATCTCAGGCTCGTGCCCGTCTTGAGAGGTATGAGACCTCCAACAAGATTCTTTGCCTGCAAGATGAAGGAGAATAGCTCAATCGGTGAGCATGTGCTCAGATTGTCTGGGTGCTACAATCGCTTGAATCGAGTGGGAGTTGATCTTCTAGATAAGATAGTGATTGATATAGTTCTCCAAGTCACTGTCACTAAGCTACTAGAGCCTCGTGATGAACTATAAAATGCCAGGGATAGGAATAATGATCCCTGAGCTATTCGCGATGTTTGACACCGCGAAGGTAGAAATCAAGAAGGAGCATCAAGTGTTGATGGTTAGTGAAACCACTAGTTTCGAGAAGGGCAAGGGCTAGGAGGGAAACTTCATGGATGGCAAGTCAGTTGCTGCTCCAATGAAGAAACCCAAGGTTGAAACCAAACCCGAGACTAAGTGCTTCTATTATGAGGAGAACGGTCGCTGAAGCGGAACAACCCTAGATACTTGGTAGATAAGAAGGCTGACAACGTCGATAGAAGTATATTTGATATACGTGTTATTGATGTGTGCCTTGCTAGTACTCCTAGTAGCACCTGGGTATTGGATACCGGTTCGGTTGCTAAATGTTAGTAACTCGAAATAAAAGCTACGGAATAAACGGAGGCTAGCTAAGGGTGAGGTGACGATGAGTGTTGGAAGTGTTTCCAAGGTTGATGTGATCACCATCGCACGCTCTCTCTACCTTCGGGATTAGTGATGAACCTAAATAAATGTTATTTGGTGTTTGCGTTAAGCATGAACGTGATTAGACCATGTTTATTGCAATACAGTTATTCATTTAAGTTAGAGAATAATGGTTATTCTGTTTACATGAATAATACCTTCAATGGTCATGCACCCAATGAGAATGGTTTATTGAATCTTGATCGTAGTGATACACATGTTCATAATATTGATGCCAAAAGATACAAAGTTAATAATGATAGTACCACATACTTGTGGCACTGCCGCTAAATGTCATATTGGTGTAAAACGCATGAAGAAACTCCATGCTGATGGATCTTTGGACTCATTCGATTTCGAATCGGTTGAGACATGCGGACCATGCCTCATGGGCAAGATGACCAAGATCCCGTTTTCCTGTATGATGGAGCGGGCAAGTAACTTATTGGAAATAATACATGTTGATGTATTCGGTCCAATGAGTGTTGTAGCGTGCGGTGGATATCGTTATTTTCCTACCTTCACTGGCGATCTGAGTAGATATGGGGATATTTACTTAATGAAACACAAGTCTGAAACGTTTGAAAAGTTCAAACAAAATCAGAGTGAAGTTTGAGATCATCATGACAAGAAGATAAAATGTCTACGATATGATCGTGGAGGTAAATATCTGAGTTACGAGTTTGGTATACAACTTAAGACAATATGGAAGTTGTTTCACAACTCACGCCACCTGGAACACCATAGTGTGATGGTGTGTCCGAACATCGTAGTCGTGCTCTATTGGATATGGTGCGAACTATGATGTCTCTTATCGATTTACCACTATCGTTTTAGGGTTATGCGTTAGAGACAACCACATTCACTTTAAAAGGGGCACCATCTAAGTCCGTTGAGATGACACCGTATGAATTTTGGTTTGGCGGAAACCTAAGCTGTCATTTCTTAATGTTTGGGGCTGCGACGCTTATGTGAAAAAGGGTTTTCACCTAATGAGCTCGAATCCAAAGCGAACAAATGCATCTTCATAGAATACCCTAATGTAACAGTTGGGTAAACCTTCTATCTTAGATCCAAGCACAAAGTGTTTGTTGCTAATAATGGGTCCTTTCTCGAGAAAGAGTTTCTTTCGAAAGAATTGAGTGGGAGGAAGATAGAACTTGATGAGGTTGTTGAACCTTTGTTTCAACCAGAGAGTAGCGCAGCGCAGAAAGTTGCTCGTGTGGAGCCTACGTTAGTTGAAGAGGAAGTTAATGATGATGATCATGAAGCTTCGGATCAAGTTACTATCGAACCTCGTAGGTCGACAAGGACGCGTACTGCTACTGAGTGGTACGGCAACCCTATCTTAGAGGTCATGTTGTTGGACAACGATGAACCTACGAGCTATGGAGAAGCGATGATGGGCCCGGATTCCGAGAAATGGTTAGAGGCCATGAAATCCGAGATGGGATCCATGTATGAAAACAAAGTATGGGCTTTGGAAGTATTACCTGAAGGGCGAAAGGCCATTCAGAACAAATGGATCTTTAAAAGGAAGAAGGACGCGGATGGTAATGTCACCGTCTATAAAGCTCGACTTGTGGCAAAGGGTTTTTCACAAGTTCAAGGAGTTGACTACGATGAGACTTTCTCACCCGTAGCGATGCTAAAGTCTGTTGGAATTATGTAAGCAGTTGCTGCATTTTTCGATTATGAAATCTGGCAGATGGATGTCAAAACATCGTTTCCTTAACGGTATCCGTGAGGAAAGGTTGTATGTGATACAACCGGAAGGTTTTGTCAGTCCTAAGGATGCTAAAATGTATGCAAACTCCAGCTATCCTTCTATGGACTGGAGCAAACATCTTGGAGTTGGAATATACGCTTTGATGAGGTGATCAAAGTTTTTTTAGTCTATACAAAGTTTATGAGAAACTTGTATTTACAATAAAGTGAGTGGGAGCACTATAGAATTTCTGATAAGTATATGTGGATGACATATTGTTGATCGGAAATGATGTAGAATTTCTGGAAAGCATAAAGGGTTGTTTGAAAGGAGTTTTTCAAAGAAAAACCTGGAATGAAGCTACTTAAATATTGGGCATCAGGATCTATAGAGATAGATCAAGACGTCTGATAAGACTTTCAATGAGTACATACCTTGACAAGATTTTGAAAGAGTTCAAAATGGATCAGTCAAAGAAAGAGTTCTTGCCTGATTTGTAAGGTGTGGAGTTGAGTGAGACTCAAAGCTCGATCATGGCAAAAGAAAGAGAAAGGACGAAGGTCGTCCCCTATGCCTTATCCATAGGCTTTGTATAGTATGCCATGTTGTGTACCGCACCTAGTGTGTGCCTAGCCATGAGTCTGTCAAGGGGTACAAGAGTGGTCCAGGAGTGGATCACTGGACAACGGTCAAGATTATCCTTAGTAACTAGAGGACTAAGGAAATATTTCTCTATTATGGAGGTGATAAAGAGTTCGTCGTAAAGGGTTACGTCGATGCAAGCTTTGACACCTATCCGGACGACTCTGAGTAGCAGTCACGATACGTATAGTGGAGCAACCATTTGGAATAGCTCCAAGTGGAGCGTGGTAGCATCTGCAGTATGACATATAGATTTGCAAAGAACACACAGATCTGAATGTTGCAGACCATTGACTAAAGACCTCTCTCACATGCAAAGCATGATCGAACCCCAGAACTCATTGGGTGTTAGATTCATAAAAATGTAAATCACATGGTGATGTGAACTAGATTATTGACTCTAGTGCAAGTGGGAGACTGTTGGAAATATGCCCAAGAGGCAATAATAATTTAGTTATTATCATATTTCCTTGTTCATGATAATCGTTTATTATCCATGCTATAATTATGTTGATTGGAAACTCAAATACATGTGTGGGTACATAGACAACACTGTGTCCCTAGTATGCCTCTAATAGACTAGCTCGTTGATCAAAGATGGTCAAGGTTTCCTAGCCATAGACATGAGATGTCATTTGATAACGGGATCACATCATTAGGAGAATGATGTGATGGACAAGACCCAAACTATGAACATAGCATATGATCGTGTCAGTTTATTGCTATTGTTTTCTGCATGTCAAGTATCTGTTCTTATGACCATGAGATCATGCAACTCACTGACACCGGAGGAATACCTTGTGTGTATCAAATGTCGCAACGTAACTGGGTGACTATAAAGATGCTCTACAGGTATCTCCGAGGGTGTCTGTTGAGTTGGCATGGATCAAGACTGGGATTTGTTACTCCGTGTGACGGAGAGGTATCTCAGGGCCCACTCGGTAATACAACATCACAACAAGCCTTGCAAGCAACGTGACTAAAGTGTTAGCCACGGGATCTTGTATTACGGAACGAGTAAAGAGACTTGCCGGTAACGAGATTGAACTAGGTATAGAGATACCGACGATCGAATCTCGGGCAAGTAACATACCGAAGAACAAAGGGAACAGCATACGGGATTAACTGAATCCTTGACATAGAGGTTCAACCGATAAAGATCTTCATAGAATATGTAGGAACCAATATGGGCATCCAGGTCCCGCTATTGGTTATTGACCGTAGAGGTGTCTCGGTCATGTCTACATAGTTCTCGAACCCGCAGGGTCTGCACACTTAAGGTTCGATGACGTTTCGGTATAGTAGAGTTATGTATGGTGGTGACCGAAGGTTGTTCGGAGTCCCGGATGAGATCCTGGACGTCACGAGGAGCTCCGGAATGGTCTGGAGGTAAAGATTGATATATAGGAAGTCCTGTTTTGGTCATCGGAAAAGTTTCGGGTATTTCGGTAGTGTACCGGGAGTGCCGGGAGGGGTACCGGGGACCATCAGGAGGGGTGTCTCGACCCAAAGGACCTCATGGGCTGTGGGAGGAGTCAAACCAGCCCCTAGTGGGCTGGCCTAACCCCCCACTAAGGCCCATGTGGCTTTGGGTGGAAAAAATCCAAAGGAGGAAAGGTGGAAAGGGTTTCCAAGTGGAGAGGAGGAATCCTACTCCTAATAGGATTGGAGTAGGAATCCTCCACCTCCAATTTCGGCCAAACCTTGAGGGTTTGAGGCTGCCTCCTCCCCTCCCTCCCTCCTATATATACTAGAGGATTTAGAGGGAAGAGCCAACCCTAATTGCCACGTGCTCCCTCTACTTCATCTAGATCGGTTTCTCCTCTAGTCTAGTTTCAGCGGTGCTTAGGCGAAGCCCTGCCGGAATTGTTCCACCACCATAGCCGCCACGCCGTTGCGCCGCCGGAGAACTCTTCTACCTCTTCGCTCCCTCTTGCTGGATCAAGAAGGCGGAGATCGTCATCGAGCTGTACGTGTGCTGAACGCGGAGGTGCCGTCCGTTCGTCGCTAGATCGGAAGGACCGTGATCAGGATCGCGAGACGATTCATGATTTGATCGCAGGACGGATCGTGATGGGATCGCGGGACGGATCATGATGGGATCGCGGGACGGATCGTGATTGGATCACGAGACGGATCGTGATTGGATCGCGGGACGCTCGGCGATTTGGATCGCGAATACGTTCGACTACATCAAGCGCGTTTCTTAACGATTCCCGCTTAGCGATCTACAAGGGTATGTAGATCCACTCTCCCTCTCGTAGATGCTCATCACCATGGATAGATCTTGCGTGTGTGTAGGAAATTTTTTGTTTCCCATGCAACGTTCCCCAACGGTGGCATCATGAGCTAGGTCTATGTGTAGATGAGATCTCGAGTAGAACACAAAGGAGTTTGTGGGCGTTGATATTCAGATTGCTTCCTCCCTTGGTCTTTTCTTGTTTCGGCAGTATTGTGGGATGAAGCGGCCCGGACCAACATTACTCGTACGCTTACGAGAGACCGGTTCCATCAACTGACATGTAACTTCGTTGCATAAAGATGGCTGGCGGGTGTCTGTTTCTCCCACTTTAGTCGGATCGGATTTGACAAAGGCGGTCCTTGAGAAGGTTGAAAAGCAATTTTTGTATCACCGTTGTGGTTTTTTGCGTAGGTAAGAATTGTTCTTGCTAGATACCCGTAGCAGCCACGTAAAACTTGCAACAACAATTAGAGGACGTCTAACTTGTTTTTGCAGGGTATGTTGTGATGTGATATGGCCAATTACATGATGAGATATATGTGATGTATGAGATGATCATGTATTGTATAGAATATCATGACTTGCATGTCGATGAGTACAACAACCGGCAGGAGCCATAGGGTTGTCTTTAATTATTTTCGCCGTTTTTGCTTTACTTTATCGCTATGAGTTAGCAATAGTCGTGGAAGCAACAGTCGGCGCAACAACCTCATGGCGACACATTGATGGAAATCAAGATGATGGAGATCATGGTGTTATGCCGGTGACGATGGAGATCATGCCGACGCTTTGAAGATGGAGATCAAAAGCACAAGTTCATGGCCATATCATGTCACTTATGATTTGCATGTGATGTTAATCCTTTTATGCATCTTATTTTGCTTAGGACGATGGTAGCATTATAAGGTGATCCCTCACTTAAATTTCAAGATAAATTGTGTTCTCCCCGAGTGTGCACCGTTGCGAAAGTTCGTCGTTTCGAGACACCACGTGATGATCGGGTGTGATAGACTCTACGTTCGCATACAATGGGTGCAAGCCCGTGTTGCACATGCGGAACACTCGGGTTAAACTTGACGAGCCTAGCATGTACAGACATGGCCTCGGAACACAAGAGACCGAAAGGTCGAACATGAGTCATATAGTAGATATGATCAACATGAAGATGTTCACCACTGAAACCACCTCAACTCACGTGATGATCGGACTTGAGTTGGTGGATTTGGATCATGTGACACTCGAATGACCGGAGGGATGTCAATTTGAGTGGGAGTTTTTAAGTAATATGATTAACTAAACTCATTATCATGAACATAGTCAAAATGTCTTTGCAAATTATGTTGTAGATTACTAGCTCGCGTTGTAGCTCCCTTAATTTTTATATGTTCCTAGAGAAATAGAGTTGAAAGATGATGGTAGCAATAAAGCGGACTGGGTCCGTGATCTGAGGATTGTCCTCATTGCAGCACAGAAGGCTTATGTCCTTAATCCACCGCTCGGTGCGCCACCCCCTCAAGCGTCGTCTGTAGATGTTGTGAACATCTGACAGGCATGTTCTGATGACTACTTGATAGTTCAGTGCGTCATGCATTCCGGCTTAGAATTGAGGCTCCAAAACGTTTTGAACGTCACGGAACATATGAGATGTTCTAAGAGCTGAAATTGGGATCTCAGGCTCGTGCCCGTGTTGAGAGGTATGAGACCTCCAACAAGATTCTTTGCCTGCAAGATGAAGGAGAATAGCTCAATCGGTGAGCATGTGCTCAGATTGTCTGGGTGCTACAATCGCTTGAATCGAGTGGGAGTTGATCTTCTAGATAAGATAGTGATTGATATAGTTCTCCATGTCACTGTCACTAAGCTACTAGAGCCTCGTGATGAACTATAAAATGCCAGGGATAGGAATAATGATCCCTGAGCTATTCGCGATGTTTGACACCGCGAAGGTAGAAATCAAGAAGGAGCATCAAGTGTTGATGGTTAGTGAAACCACTAGTTTCGAGAAGGGCAAGGGCTAGGAGGGAAACTTCATGGATGGCAAGTCAGTTGCTGCTCCAGTGAAGAAACCCAAGGTTGAACCCAAACCCGAGACTAAGTGCTTCTATTTTGAGGAGAACGGTCGCTGAAGCGGAACAACCCTAGATACTTGGTAGATAAGAAGGCTGGCAACGTCGATAGAAGTATATTTGATATACGTCTTATTGATGTGTGCCTTGCTAGTACTCCTAGTAGCACCTGGGTATTGGATACCGGTTCGGTTGCTAAATGTTAGTAACTTGAAATAAAAGCTATGGAATAAACGGAGGCTAGCTAAGGGTGAGGTGACGATGAGTGTTGGAAGTGTTTCCAAGGTTGATGTGATCACCATCGCACGCTCTCTCTACCTTCGGGATTAGTGATGAACCTAAATAAATGTTATTTGGTGTTTGCGTTAAGCATGAACATGATTAGATCATGTTTATTGCAATACAGTTATTCATTTAAGTTAGAGAATAATGGTTATTCTGTTTACATGAATAATACCTTCAATGGTCATGCACCCAATGAGAATGGTTTATTGAATCTTGATCGTAGTGATACACATGTTCATAATATTGATGCCAAAAGATACAAAGTTAATAATGATAGTACCACATACTTGTGGCACTGCCGCTAAATGTCATATTGGTGTAAAACGCATGAAGAAACTCCATGCTGATGGATCTTTGGACTCATTCGATTTCGAATCGGTTGAGACATGCGGACCATGCCTCATGGGCAAGATGACCAAGATCCCGTTTTCCGGTATGATGGAGTGGGCAAGTAACTTATTGGAAATAATACATGTTGATGTATTCGGTCCAATGAGTGTTGTAGCGTGCGGTGGATATCGTTATTTTCCTACCTTCACTGGCGATCTGAGTAGATATGGGGATATTTACTTAATGAAACACAAGTCTGAAACGTTTGAAAAGTTCAAACAAAATCAGAGTGAAGTTTGAGATCATCATGACAAGAAGATAAAATGTCTACGATATGATCGTGGAGGTAAATATCTGAGTTACGAGTTTGGTATACAACTTAAGACAATGTGGAAGTTGTTTCACAACTCACGCCACCTGGAACACCATAGTGTGATGGTGTGTCCGAACGTCGTAGTCGTGCTCTATTGGATATGGTGCGAACTATGATGTCTCTTATCGATTTACCACTATCGTTTTAGGGTTATGCGTTAGAGACAACCACATTCACTTTAAAAGGGGCACCATCTAAGTCCGTTGAGATGACACCGTATGAATTTTGGTTTGGCGGAAACCTAAGCTGTCATTTCTTAATGTTTGGGGCTGCGACGCTTATGTGAAAAAGGGTTTTCACCTAATGAGCTCGAACCCAAAGCGAACAAATGCATCTTCATAGAATACCCTAACTTAACAGTTGGGTAAACCTTCTATCTTAGATCCAAGCACAAAGTGTTTGTTGCTAAAGACGGGTCCTTTCTCGAGAAAGAGTTTCTTTCGAAAGAATTGAGTGGGAGGAAGATAGAACTTTATGAGGTTGTTGAACCTTTGTTTCAACCAGAGAGTGGGAGGAATCGCCCGAAACTTTTTGGTGATTTTTTTGGACCAAATAAGCAATATTGGAGCGAAGAACCACCGGAGAAGAGCCACGAGGTGGGCACAACCCACCAGGGCGCGCCAGAGGGCCGAGGCGCGCCCTGGTGTATCATGCCCTCCCCGTGGCCCATCTTGGCGTGAAACCGACACCCAAAAATCCTATAAATATAGAAACCATCAAAAATAACCCTAGACTCTCCGCTCCGCCGCCGCAACTCTCTGTATCGACGAAAAACCAATCTGGAGACGTTCCAGTACCCTGCCGGAGAGGGGAATCCATCTCCGGTGGCCATCTTCATCATCCCGACGGAGGCCATGACGAGGAGGGAGTAGTCCACCCTCGGGGCTGAGGGTATGTACCAGTAGCTATGTGTTCAATCTCTCTCTCTCTCGTGTTCTTGAGATGTCACGATTTTGATGTATCACGGGCTTTGTTCATATAGTGGGATCATATGATGTTATTCCCTTGCTATCATGTTGTGATGAATTGAATCTTTCCCTTTGAGATATCGTTATGTTGGATTGAGTATTGGATTTGAGAACACTTGATATATGTCTTGCATGTGGATACCCGTGGTGACAATGGGGTGTTCTATTGATTTACTTGATATATGTTTTGGTACTCAACTTGCGGATTCCCGCGGTGACATTGGGGTAATCTATGCATAAGGTTGATACACGTTCTTGTCCTACTTTCTCTGATAGAAATCTTGGGGCACTCTTTGAGGTTCTTTGTGTGGATTTAGTATTATGAATCTGAAATTGTTTGATGCGTATCATATAATTAACTCATGGATACTTGTGGTGACATTGGAGTATCTAGGTGACATTAGAG
The DNA here is from genome assembly GCA_039707655.1 of Elymus sibiricus. Classification (NCBI taxonomy): domain Eukaryota; kingdom Viridiplantae; phylum Streptophyta; class Magnoliopsida; order Poales; family Poaceae; genus Elymus; species Elymus sibiricus. Next base: position 325,442,715 of record CM077671.1, read on the forward strand.
TTGGTTGATGCGTATCATATGGTGTTATTCTAGTACGAACTCTTAGATAGATCGAACGGAAAGGATAACTTGATGTTATCTTAGTACGAACTCTTGAATAGATCGATCGGAAAGAATAACTTTAAGGTGGTTTCGTACCCTACAAACAATTTCTTCTTATGTTCTCCGCTAGATAAGAACTTTAGAGTGATTCTTCGTTGCACGTTGAGGGATGGTTATGTGATCCAATTATATTAGCATTGTTGAGAGATTGCACTAGCAAAAGTACGGACCCTAGGCCTTGTTTTCAAGCATTGCAATACCGTTTGTGCTCACTTTTGTCACTTGCTACCAGCTACTTCTTGAGCTTGCGTTGGTTTTCCCTTGAAGAGGAAAGGGTGATGCAACAAAGTAGATAAGTATTTCCCTCAGTTGTTGAGAACCAAGGTATCAATCCAGTAGGAGATACAAGCAAGTCCCCAATCTTTGCACCTACACAAACAATCACTCTTGCACCCAACGCTAAAAGGGGTTGTCAATCCCTTCACGGTTATTTGCAAGGATGATATCTGATAGAGATAGATATAAAAGATTGCTAAAACGAAAAGTAAAAAGATTGCAGCAAAGTATTTTTGGTATTTTTGGTTTATAGATCTGAAAATATAATATGGAAAATAGACCCGGGGGCCATAGGTTTCACTAGAGGCTTCTCTCATGAAGGAAAATAATACGGTGGGTGAACAAATTACTGTCGAGCAATTGATAGAAAAGCGCATAGTTATGACGATATCCAAGGCAATGATTATGCATATAGGCATCACGTCCGTATCAAGTAGACCGAAACGATTCTGCATCTACTACTATTACTCCACACATCGATCGACTCCTGCCTGCATCTAGAGTATTAAGTTCATGAAGAACAGAGTAACGGATTAGGTAAGATGACATGATGTAGAAGGATAAACTCAAGCAATATGATGAAAACCCCATCTTTTTATCCTTGATGGCAACAATACAAATACGTGCCTCGCTACCCCTACTTTGTCACTGGGTGAGGACACCGCAAGATTGAACCCAAAACTAAGCACTTCTCCCATTGCAAGAATTACCAATCTAGTTGGCCAAACCAAACCAATAACTCGAAGAGACTTGCAAAGATATGAAATCATGCATATAAGAATTCAGAGAAGATTCAAATAATATTCATAGATAAGCTAATCATTAACCCACAATTCATCGGATCTCGACAAACACACCGCAAAAGAGTATTACATTGGATAGATATCCATGAAGATCATGAAGAACATGGTATTGAAGAACAAAGAGAGAGAAGAAGCCATCTAGCTACTAGCTATGGACCCGAAGGTCTGTGGTGAACTACTCACGCATCATCGGAGGGGCAATGGAGTTGATGTAGATGCCCTCCGTGATCGAATCCCCCTCCGGCAGATTACCGAAAAAGCCTCCAAGATGGGATCTCACGGGAACAGAGGCTTCCGGTGGCGGAAAAGTATTTTCATGGCTCCTTCTGGTATTGGGGGAATATTTGGGAATTTATAGGCCGAAGAATAGGGTTAGGAGGCCTGCTGGGGGGCCACAAGCCAGGGGGCGCGCCCCCCTAGGGCGCGCCCTGGTGGCTTGTCGCCTCCCGGCAGGTCTCCTGCCTTCATCTCCAAGTCTGGTAGGTTTCTTCTGGTCCAAGAAAAATCATCGCGAAGATTTTATTCCGTTTGGACTCCGTTTAATATTCCTTATCTGCAATACTCAAAAACAAGGAAAAAACAGAAACTGGCACTAGGCTCTAGATTAATAGGTTAGTCCCAAAAATAATATAAAATAGCATATTAATGCATATAAAACATCCAAAACAGATAATATAATAGCATGGAACAATCAAAAATTATAGATACGTTGGAGACGTATCAAGCATCCCCAAGCTTAATTCCTGCTCGTCCTCGAGTAGGTAAATGATAAAAACAGAATTTTTGATATGGAATGCTACCTAACATATTTATCCATGTAATATTCTTTATTGTGGCATGAATATTCAGATCCGCAAGATTCAAAACAAAAGTTTAATATTGACATAAAAAACAGTAATACTTCAAGCATACTAACAAGGCAATTGTGTCCTTTCGAAATAACATGGCCTCAGAAAGCTATCCCTACAAAATCATATGGTCTGGCTATGCTCCATCTTCCCCACACAAAGTATTTAAATCATGCACAACCCCGATGATAAGTCAAGCAATTGTTTCACACCTTTTATGTTCTCAAACCTTTTCAACTCTCACGCAATACATGAGCGTGAGCCATGGATATAGCACTATAGGTGGAATAGAATATGGTGGAGGTTGTGAGGAAAAAGGAGAAGATAGTCTCACATCAACTAGGCGTATCAACGGGCTATGGAGATGCCCATCAATAGATATCAATGTGAGTGAGTAGGGATTGCCATGCAACGGATGCACTAGAGCTATAAGTGTATGAAAGCTCAAAAAGAAACTAAGTGGTTGTGCATAATGATGAAAAATTCCACTAGTTGTATGAAAGTGACAAAATAGGAGACTCTCTATCATGAAGATCAAGGTGCTACTTTGAAGCAAAAGTGTGGAAAAAGATAGTAGCATTGTCCCTTCTCTCTTTCTCTCATTTTTTTAAATTTTGGTGGGCATCTTTGGCCTCTTTTTTTTATTTGGGCTTCATTGGCCTCTTTTATTATTTGTAAAGTCCGGAGACTCATCCCAACTTGTGAGGGAATCATAGCTTCCATCATCCTTTTCTCTCACGGGACAATGCTCTAATAATGAAGATCATCACACTTTTATTTACTTACAACTCAAGAATTACAACTCGATACCTATAACAAAATATGACTCTATATGAATGCTTCCGGTGGTGTACCGGGATGTGCAACGATCTAGCCTAGCAAATGACATCAAAAAACGGACAAGCCATGAAAACATCATGCTAGCTATCTTACGATCATGCAAAGCAATACGAAAATGATGGTGCGTGTCATGAAAAACGGAACGGTGGGAGTTGTATGGCAATATATCTCGGAATGGCTATGGAAATGCCATAATAGGTAGGTACGGTGGCTGTTTTGAGGAAAGTATATGGTGGCTGTTTTGAGGAAGGTGGGTTTAATGCACCGGCGAAAGTTGCGCGGTACTAGAGAGGCTAGCAAAGGTGGAAGGGTGAGAGTGCGTATAATCCATGGACTCAACATTAGTCATAAAGAACTGACATACTTATTGCAAAAGTCTATTAGTTATCGAAGCAAAGTATTAGACGCATGCTCCTAGGGGAGAGGTTGGTAGGAGTTAACCATCGCGCGCTCCCGACCCTCACACAAAGGATGACAATCATTAAACAAATCATGCTCCGACTTCGTTACATAACGGTTCACCATATGTGCATGCTACGGGAATCACAAACGTTAACACAAGTATTTCTACCAATCCACAATTACTCACTAGCATGACTCTCATATCACCATCTTTATATCTCAAAACTATATGCAAGGAATCAAACTTCTCATAGTATCCAATGCACTTTATATGAAAGTTTTTATTATATCCCTCTTGGATGCCCATTATATTAGGACTAAATTCATAACCTAAACCAATTACCATGCTGTTTAAAGACTCTCAAAATAATATAAGTCAGGTACGAGAGTTCAATTATTTCTATAAAATAAAACACCACCGTGCTCTAAAAAAGATATAAGTGAAGCACTAGAGCAACATTGCCTAGCTCAAAAGATATAAGTGAAGCACATAGAGTATTCTAATAAATTCACGATTAATGCATGTCCCCCTCAAAAGATGTGTGCAGCAAGGATGATTGTGGCAAACTAAAAAGTAAAGACTCATATCATACAAGACGCTCCAAGGAAAACACATATCATGTGGTGAATAAAAATATAGCCTCAAGTAAATTTACCGATGGATTGAAGACGAAAGAGGGGATGCCTTCGGGGGCATACCCAAGCTTAGGCTCTTTGGTATACTTTAATATGGCTTGGTGTGCCTTGGGGATCCCCAAGCTTAGGCTCTTGCCACTCCTTATTCCATAGTCCATCAAATCTTTACCCAAAACTTGAAAACTTCACAACACAAAACTCAACAGAAAACTCGTGAGATCCGTTAGTATAAGAAAAATAAATCATCACTTTAGGTACTGTTGTTAACTCATTCTTTATTTATATTGGTGTAATATCTACTGTATTCCAACTTCTCCATAGTTCATACCCCCCGATACAACCCATAGATACATCAAAATAAGCAAACAACACAAAGAAAACAGAATCTGTCTAAAACAGAACAGTCTGTAGCAATCTATAGACTTTGAATACTTCTGTAACTCCAAAAATTATGAAAAATTAGAAAAATCAGGGAAATTTGTATATCAATATTGTGTAAAAATTTCAGACTCATTCGACGCTCTTGTGAATTTATAAAATTCCTGGACTGAGCGCAAAAGTTTCTGTTTTTCAGCAGAATCCAATAACAATCACCGTAGACCATCCCAAAGGTCTTACTTGGCTCAAACACTAATTAAAACAAGAAAACACAATTACTACAGAGGTAATAATGTGTAAAGCACTAAAAAACAGAAGCAAAAACAAAAGCATAAAAATAAAATTGGGTTGCCTCCCAACAAGCGCTATTGTTTAACGCCCCTAGCTAGGCATAAGGCAATAGATCTAGGTATTGTCATCTTTGGTATGCAATCCATAAGTAGCTCTCATAATAGATTCATAAGGTAATTTGATTTTCTTTCTAGGAAAGTGTTCCATGCCTTTCCTTAATGGAAATTGGAATCTAATGTTTCCTTCTTTCATATCAATAATTGCACCAATCGTTCTAAGGAAAGGTCTACCAAGAATAATAGGACATGTAGGATTGCAATCTATATCAAGAACAATGAAATCTACGGGCACATAATTCCTATTTTCAACAATAAGAACATCATTAATCCTTCCCATAGGTTTCTTAATGGTGGAATCCGCTAGATACAAATTTAAAGATCAATCATCAAATTCATGGAAACCTAGCACATCACATAAAGTTTTCGGAATCGTGGAAACGCTAGCACCCAAATCACACAAAGCATGGCACTCATAATATTTAATTTTAATCTTAATAGTAGGTTCCCACTCATCATAAATCTTCCTAGGTATAGAAACTTCCAACTCAAGTTTTTCTTCAAAAGATTTCATCATAGCATCCACGATATGTTTAGTAAAAGCTTTATTTTGATTATAAGCATGCGGAGAATTAAACATGGATTGCAACAAGGAAATACAATCAATCAAAGAACAACTATCATAATTAAAGTCCTTGAAATCCAAAAGAGTGGGTTCATTGCTATTTAAAGTTTTGACCTCTTCAATCCCACTTTTATCAATCTTAGCATTAAGATCTATAAACTCCGAATCATTGGGACGCCTTTTAACTAAAGTTGACTTATCTCCAGTCCCATCTTTATCAAGATTTATATTAGAAAACAAAGATTCAATAGGAGTCACATCAATCACTTTAAGATCTTCATCAATATTATCATGAGAACACACTTTTTCAAGCCATTCATGCTTAGCACGCATTCTAGCGGTTCTTTCCTTACACTCATCAATAGAAATTCTCATAGCTTTTAAAGACTCATTAATATCACGCTTGGGTGGAGTAGATCTAATTTTCAAAGAATCAATCTCAAGAGAAATTCTATCAACGTTCCTAGCCAAATCATCAATCTTGAGCAATTTTTCTTCAATCATAGCATTAAAACCCTTTTGCGAACTAATAAATTATTTAATATTATTCTCAAGATCAGAGGGCATCTTATTATAATTTCCATAAGAATTGTTGTAGTAATTACCATAATTATTAGAGGAATTACTAGGAAACGGCCTAGGATTGAAATTACCTCTATACGCGTTATTACCAAAATTGTTCCTACCAACAAAATTCACATCCATAGATTCATTATTATTTCCAATCAAAGAAGACAAAGGCATATCATTAGGATCAATAGGAGCACTCTTACTAGCAAACAATTTCATTAATTCATCCATCTATTCACTCAAAGTATTTATCTCTTCAATAGCGTGCACTTTTTTACTAGTAGGAGATCTTTCAGTATGCCATTGAGAGTAATTTGCCATAATATTATCTAGGAGTTTAGTAGCTTCTCCTAATGTGATTTCCATAAAAGTACCACCCGCGGCGGAATATAAGAGATTCCTAGATGCAAAATTCAATCCCGCATAATTTTTTTGTATAATCATCCATAAACTCAAACCATGCGCGGGGCAATTTCTAATCATAAGTTTCATCCTCTCCCAAGATTGTGCAACATGCTCATGATCAAGTTGCTTAAAATTCATTATATCATTCCTAAGGGAGATGATCTTAGCGGGCGGAAAGTACTTGGAAATAAAAGCATCTTTACACTTATTCCATGAATCAATACTATTTTTAGGCAAAGATGAAAACCAAGTTTTAGCACGATCTCGTAGTGAGAACGGAAATAGCTTTAATTTAACAATATCATTATCCACATATTTCTTCTTTTGCATATCACACAACTCAACGAAAGTATTTAGATGGGATGCGGCATCTTCACTAGGAAGGCCAGAAAATTGTTCTTTCATAACAAGATTAAGCAAAGCGGCATTAATTTCATAAGATTCCGCACTAGTGGCGGGAGCAATCGGAGTACTAATAAAATCATTATTATTAGTATTGGAGAAGTCACACAACTTGGTATTCTCTTGAGTCATCGTGACAAAGCAAGCAATCTAGCACACAAGCAAACGAAAAGACGAACGGAAGAAGGGCGAATAAAAAGGCAAATATTTTTGGTTTTTTCTGAAAATCGTTTTAGAAGTGGCGGAGAGGAAAACGAGAGGCAAATGACAAATAAAGTAAATGCAAGAGATGAGTTTGTGATGGGTACTTGGTAGGCTTGATGTAGATCTCCCCGGCAACGGCGCCAGAAATCCTTCTTGCTACTTCTTGAGCTTGCGTTGGTTTTCCCTTGAAGAGGAAAGGGTGATGCAGCAAAGTAGATAAGTATTTCCCTCAGTTGTTGAGAACCAAGGTATCAATCCAGTAGGAGATACAAGCAAGTCCCCAATCTTCGCACCTACACAAACAATCACTCTTGCACCCAACGCTAAAAGGGGTTGTCAATCCCTTCACGGTTATTTGCAAGGATGATATCTGATAGAGATAGATATAAAAGATTGCTAAAACGAAAAGTAAAAAGATTGCAGCAAAGTATTTTTGGTATTTTTGGTTTATAGATCTGAAAATATAATATGGAAAATAGACCCGGGGGCCATAGGTTTCACTAGAGGCTTCTCTCATGAAGGAAAATAATATGGTGGGTGAACAAATTACTGTCGAGCAATTGATAGAAAAGCGCATAGTTATGACGATATCCAAGGCAATGATTATGCATATAGGCATCACGTCCGTATCAAGTAGACTGAAACGATTCTGCATCTACTACTATTACTCCACACATCGACCGACTCCTGCCTGCATCTAGAGTATTAAGTTCATGAAGAACAGAGTAACGCATTAGGTAAGATGACATGATGTAGAGGGATAAACTCAAGCAATATGATGAAAACCCCATCTTTTTGTCCTTGATGGCAACAATACAAATACGTGCCTCGCTACCCCTACTTTGTCACTGGGTGAGGACACCGCAAGATTGAATCCAAAACTAAGCACTTCTCCCATTGCAAGAATTACCAATCTAGTTGGCCAAACCAAACCAATAACTCGAAGAGACTTGCAAAGATATGAAATCATGCATATAAGAATTCAGAGAAGATTCAAATAATATTCATAGATAAGCTGATCATAAACCCACAATTCATCGGATCTCGACAAACACACCGCAAAAGAGTATTACATCGGATAGATCTCCATGAAGATCATGAAGAACATGGTATTGAAGAACAAAGAGAGAGAAGAAGCCATCTAGCTACTAGCTATGGACCCGAAGGTCTGTGGTGAACTACTCACGCATCATCGGAGGGGCAATGGAGTTGATGTAGATGCCCTCCGTGATCGAATCCCCCTCCAACAGATTACCGGAAAAGGCTCCAAGATGGGATATCACGGGAACAGAGGCTTCCGGCGGCGGAAAAGTATTTTCGTGGCTCCTTCTGGTATTGGGGGAATATTTGGGAATTTATAGGCCGAAGAATAGGGTTAGGAGGCCTGCTGGGGGGCCACAAGCCAGGGGGGTGCCCCCCCTAGGGCGCGCCCTGGTGGCTTGTCGCCTCCCGGCAGGTCTCCTGCCTTCATCTCCAAGTCTGGTAGGTTTCTTCTGGTCCAAGAAAAATCATCGCGAAGATTTTATTCCGTTTGGACTCCGTTTAATATTCCTTATCTGCAATACTCAAAAACAAGGAAAAAACAGAAACTGGCACTAGGCTCTAGATTAATAGGTTAGTCCAAAAAATAATATAAAATAGCATATTAATGCATATAAAACATCCAAAACAGATAATATAATAGCATGGAACAATAAAAAATTATAGATACGTTGGAGACGTATCACTACCTTGTTGTTTTTATATTTTCAGATCACAAAAACCTATATCTACCATCCATATTGCACTTGTATCACCATCTCTTCGCCGAACTAGTGCACCTATACAATTAGCCATTGTATTGGGTGTATTGGGGACACAAGAGATTTCTTGTATTTGATTGCAGGGTTGTTTGAGAGAGACCACCTTTATCCTACACCCCCCACGGATTGATAAACCTTAGGTCATCCACTTCAGGGAAAATTGCTACTGTCCTACAAAACTCTGCGCTTGGAGGCCCAACAAAGTCTACAAGAATAAAGTTGCGTAGTAGACATCACATAACCACATTGCAAATTAAAACCATGATGATAAGTTTCATAGTTATCACTACTCATTATAGCATACGTGTCATCACCATCATCATAAATAGGAGGCATGCAATCATCATAATAAATTTGCTCATCAAAACTTGGGGGACTAAAAATATCATCTTCATCAAACATAGCATCCCCAAGCTTGTGGCTTTGCATATCATTAGCATAATTGGCATTAATAGAATTTATAGTAACATCATTGCAATCATGCTTTTCAATCAAGGAGCTATCATGAATCATCTTATAAATTTCTTCTTTCAACACTTCATCAAAATTTTCAGATTCATGATTTTCAAGCAAAACTTCATAGAGATAATCAAGTGCACTCAACTCACTAGCAATTGGTTCATCATAATTTGGTCTTTTGAAAAGATTAGCAAGTGGATGAGGATCCATATCAATAGATTTTTAGCAAGCAAAGATGCAAGCAAATAGGAGGCACATGGCAACACAAGCAAAGATAGCAAACAAGCAAACAAAAAGAGATCCAGCGAGAAAACGGCAAACGAAAAAGAGGGTGAATAAAACGGCAAATTTTGTGAAGTGGGGGAGAGGAAAACGAGAGGCAAATGGCAAATAATGTAATTGCAAGGAGATGAGATTTGTGATTAGGAACCTGGTAGATGATGATGGAGTCTCCTCGGCGCCTGAGATAGACACGTAGAAGAGACCGCTTCCTCCCCGGCAACGGCGCCGGAAATTCCTTTGACGTAGCTTGAGACTGCGTCGGTATTTCCCCAAAGAGGAAGGGATGATGCAGCACAACGATGGTAAGTATTTCCCTCAGTTATGAAACCAAGGTTATCGAACCAGTAGGAGGATCACCACCACCCAATAAGTAGCACCTGCACACAAATAAGAAATACTTGCAACCCGACGCGAAAGAGAGGTTGTCAATCTCTCTACGGTAAAAAGATAGATTAGGTAGTGATGGATAGGAGAGATAGATCTCTCAAGAACACAAAAAAGGGCAAATAAAAAGTGCAGCAATATATTTTGGGGTTTTTGGTTTTGTAGATCTGAAAACAAAGAGGCAAAAAGATAGATCGGAAAGCAATATGTTGGAAAAGTAGACCCGGGGGCCGTAGGATTCACTAGTGGCTTCTCTCATGAGTATAGCGCACGGTGGGTGAACAAATTACTGTTGGGCAATTGATAGAAGATCAAATAATCATAACGATATCCAAGGCGATGATCATGATATAGGCATCACGTCCAAGATAAGTAGACCGACTCCTGCCTGCATCTACCACTATTACTCCACACATCGACCGCTATCCAGCATGCATCTAGTGTATTAAGTTCATGGAAAAACAGAGTAATGCAGTAAGAACGATGACATGATGTAGACAAGATCTATTCATGTAGGAATAGACCCCATCTTGTTATCCTTAATGGCAACGATACATGTGTGCCTTGCTGCCCCTTCTGTCACTGGGAAAGGACACCGCATGATCGAACCCATCACAAAGCACCTCTTCCCATGGCAAGAAAAATCGATCTAGTCGGCCTAACTAAACCAAAGATTCGAAGAAGAAATACGAGGCTATAAGAAATCATGCATATAAGAGATCAAAGAAGACTCAAATAATATTCATGGATAGAAACTGATCGTGAACTCAAAATCATCGGATCCCAACAAACACACCGCAAAGTTTACATCAAATAGATCTCCAAGAGACCATTGTATTGAGAATCAAAAGAGGGAGAGAGAGGAAGCCATCTAGCTACTGCCTACGGACCCGTAGGTCTATGGTGGACTACTCACACATCATCGGAGAGGCACCTATGAAGAAGATGTACCCCTCCGTGATGATGTTTAGATTGGATCTCAAGGTTCTGGAACTTGCGGCGGCTGGAATTGTGTTTCGTCGACTCCCCTAGGGTTTTCTGAATATTTGAGAATTTATAGGCATCAGAGGCGGTGGAGGGGGGCCCGTGGAGGGCACAACCCATCAGGGCGCGCCGGGGGCCCCCTGGCACGCCCTGGTGGGTCGTGCTCTCCACAGCCCACCTTCCTGGCTCTTCTTTGGCCCACTGGGTGTCTTCTGGTCCAAAAAAAATCTCCAAAAAGTTTCATCGCGATTAGACTCCGTTTGGTACTGATATTCTGTGAAGTAAAAAACAAGCAAAAACAGCAACTGACACTTTGGCACTATGTCAATAGGTTAGTCCCAAAAATGATATAAAGTTGTTATAAAATGATTGTAAAACATCCAAGAATGATAATATAACACCATGGAACAAGCAAAAAATATAGATACGTTGGAGACGTATCATAAGACATAATGCAATCAATGAATCCCAAGATGTGTTCTTCAATGTTTTCTTCTCGCGATCTGATCTCCATGTGTGAGTAGTTCGGTAAGGTTTGGGGTGAGACATGAGCCTTGCAACCCCAGGTATTTGGTGAAGGGATCAATGAAAGTCTTTAACACAACATCTCGTATGTGTAAAATAAAAGGGTTTTTTACATCGGTGCCCTTGGTTCCTTAGTTGTACTCATTCATCCCCACGCTCTTAACTTTTGCTCACTTTTCCGCAATCCCTTGTCCGAAACCCTCAGAACTGGTCACATCGAAGGATGCCGTCGGGTCAATGCTTTGACCGTTAAACCTGACGAGTGGGGCCGTGTCGGAACGGCTCCTCCTTTGCCCATTCTGACGCGTGGGACCGCATTGAGACACGTCGGATGGGCTTGTCTGAACCTCGAGTTCGAGCCCTACACCACCGCGTTGCCCCGCCCCCTCCGCCACCGTGCTCCGCCCCTCTGCCGCCGTCATGCCCTCCAACCTCTAACCCCATTCCGCCTCCGCCGCCGTCGTGCCCTCCGCCAGATATATCCCCACATCCCCATCTGGATCAAGCAGCGATGTCGGGGGAGCAGGCTGTCAAGGCCGTGGACCGTGGAGAGGATTGGGTGGAATCGGCGGCGGATAATTCATGGATTACACCTGGGTAAGCATCGTTTTCCCCCCTAACTGATTTGCTGATTCGTAAATTCGGCCCTTTTTGACCGCTAGTCGCTTAAATCGTTCAAATTTTGCTGAATTGTTCCCGGCCTAACAGCACCCATTATTTGAATCGAATAGGATTGATCCTGCGCTTGCTTTCCGGCTGTCGGTTAGGATGGAAGTTAGTGTGCTGCGCGGTAGAAAATCGCAATTGCTTACTAGATTTTACTATCCGAAGGTGGTAGAAACCAGTATGACGTTCAAAGATTTGCTCCCGGCACTCCGAAATTCTTCATATGGATGGAGCCCTACCGATGCTGTTGAACTGACATATTTCAGCAGTACCGAGCAAAAATTTATACCACTAACTTGCGATGAGCATCTGGGATTGCTCTTTTCTTTGAATGCTGAAAACCGCTTCGGTAAAATCCATATCGAGGTGCTTCAGCCACGCAATGATCGTGGGAAGGGGAAGAGTGTTCAGGAATCTTCTGCCTCTGCTAACAGAGAGCGCCCCGGCACTCCTTGTAGGTCGAAACCAAGCAGAGCCAGTGGTTCTGAAAGACACAATATATCTGCTGCCGTTTCTTGTGCCGTTTCTCCTGTCGCTGCCGCACCCGATGTAGTACAGGATGGAGAGCCAGACGAAGAGGTGCCTCAACATGATGACGAGGATGAGAATATGTTCCCTGACCTTGTAGATATTGCTAGTAAACAAGCAATGGAAGATGAATTTCAGGAGCAACCTATCAGCCGTGCTAGATTTGATGACACTGACAATGAAGAGAGGGAGGAGAACATCGACAGCTTAGTTGTAGATGAATATGATGGTGAAGACATGCCAACAATTGAGTGGAACAGGGAAGATCCTCAGCTTGGTGTGGGCACCATATTTCAGTCGATGGTGGACTGCCGTAATGCAGTGACTACATACTGCATTCTCACATAAAATACATATGTGATTGAAAGGAGTGAGCCATCAAGGTTCACTGTTCGTTGCCCATATGATAGGTGTAGATGGAGGTTGCATGCATCACGTATGTTGACGAGCAAGTTCATTCAGGTTTGTGTATTTCAGTATATACAGATTCTATGTTTAGATCATTGTGTAATGTTTTCAGATCATATTTTTTCAGATAAAAAGGAACCCACACCAGCATACTTGTCCACCTGGAGGGGGAGGGGGAAGGCTAAAACAAAGCTAGCAAAGAGTAGATGGGTGGCAGATGCAATTTTGGATTGGTTGAGAGACCAACCAACACCTGGTCCAACAGAACTCCAAGGGAAGCTATTTGATAAGTACAAGATTGTTGTACCTTACATGAAGATTTTTTATGGTAAGGAAATAGCTCTTGATAGGATTAACGGTCCTTGGAATGAGAGCTTTCAGTTGCTCTACACATTTAAAGCTGAAGTGGAAGCTGCTAGTCCAGGGAGTGTTGTAGAGATTGAGAAGCATACAGTTCCATACAAAATAAAAGGGAAGTCATTTGAGAAGGAGTGCTTCAGGAGGGCTTTTGTTTGTTTCAAGGCTTGTTGGCAGGGGTTTCTGGATGGTTGCGGACCCTATTTGGCTATTGATGCAACTGCTTTGAATGGAAGGTGGAGAGGCCAACTGGTGGTAGCTTCTGCAGTTGATGGACACAACTGGCTATTCCCAGTTGCATTTGGTGTTGTGGAGGCAGAGTTCGAGGAAAGTTGGGTCTGGTTTCTGCAGCATTTGCGCAACCTTATAGGTACACCCCCAGGTTTAGCTATACACACAGATGCTTGCAAGGGTTTGGAGAGTGCAGTGGAAATTGTATTCCCTGGAGTGGAGCATAGGGAATGTATGCAACACCTAGCGCAGAATTTCAGAAGCAAATTCAAAGGTAAAGTTTATGATGAGAACTTATGGCCAGCATCATACACATGCAGTGAGAGGAAGCATGAGCATCATTTGAGAGTGTTGTATGCTCACAATCCTCTTGTGAAAGAGTACCTAGATGCACATCATGGAAAGTTGTGGTCAAGAAGCAAATTCAATACAATATGCAAAGTGGACTATGTGACCAGCAACCTGGCAGAGTGTTTCAATTCAAAGATTAAGTCATTGAAAGGGCTTCTGATATGGCAATTATTTGATAAGATTCGGCAGATGATCATGATAAAGATGGCTCTTCGCAAAAGAATCGCAGAAACAGAATATGTTGGCCATCTCATGCTCCCATCTCTTATTAAGGCATTGCATGCCAAGGCAAGAGGACTGAGCAGAATGAAATGCATTCGAGCGGCAACACACGAGGCTGAGGTAACATATACTGACAGTAAAAACAGGGAATGGAGGTATCCAGTTAACCTAGCAACTAGGGAATGCAGTTGTAGGCAATGGCGGCTCCGTGGGAAGCCATGCGTACATGCCCTACATCTGATGATTGTTATCGGTGGTGAAGATGGTGAAGTTGACCAGTACATCTCTGAATATTTTTCTGTTGCCAGATTCAGGGCTGCTTATGCTTCCAATGTGCCTGCACTCTTGGGAAAAGACCAATGGAACATAGTAGATCCAGGGTTCAAACTACATTCTCCTGTACTGACTAGGCCACCAAGAAGACCAAGGAAGAACAGGTACAGAAGAGGTGAAGAGGGTCGTGTAAAAAGACAACGTAAGTGCAAAAAATGTGGAACCCTAGGGCACATTGCTAGGAAATGTACCAATCCAGTGGATGCTTCATTCGGAGAAGAGGAACAATGGACAGCAACAAATGCAGAGGATAATGCAGCATTAGAGCAGATTGCAGCTAATGCAGGGGAGGATGCAGCATTAGAGAAGATTGCAGCTAATGCAGGGGAGGATGAAGCATTAGAGCAGATTGCAGCTAATCCAGAGGAGGATGAAGCAATAGAGCAGATTGCAGCTAATCCAGAGGATAATGCAGCATTAGAGGAGAATGAAGCAACTAAATTAGCACTGCCGGCAGCTTGGTATGTGTGCAACAACCATCCCTTTTTGTGCTTTTCTTCTATTTTTTATCAATGGCTTATACTCTTTTTCTGTTTGATCTAGCTCTAGGGAAATTAAAGGAAAAGGAGAGAAAAGACCGAGAGAGAATGAAACTTCGGTTCAGCCATCATCTCGACAGCAACCAACCAAAGTGAAGACCAAAAGGAAGAAGAAAAGGGTGGATATCCCAGCTAGGGAAACCAGGAGCAAGTCTGTTAAACCATCTAGGAACACATGGAGCAAGGCAAAGATGTGAACTTTGAACGTTGAATGCGAGTTGTAAACTTTGAACTATTAGGCTTTGTAATAATTCAAAATTTGGTCCCTTAAATTTGAATTTGAACTAACCTTTCAATTTTAAGGATTTGTAATAATTCGAAATTGAAGACAACATTTGAAGTCCATTTGTGATGTGATGTTTGCAAAATTTGAATTATTGTTTGGGACTAAAGGCTTTGTTGTTGTTGTTGATGATGATGATGTCGGCAAATCTATTATATAATTAAAACGATAGAAAACGAACGGTAAAGATTTATCTATATAAAGTTATGACATCTCAACGGCTGAGATCTATTACGTTATTAAAAGGATAATAAGAAGCGTTACATGCAAATAATATTGTTACGTAAAAATAGTTCAATCTGTCACGTACAAACAGATAAATGTTTAGACCGGATCCACATTATTTTAATATAGGAAAAAGAGGGAGTAGTCCGACGTGGGCCAAACACTATTAACATGGGAAGAAAAGTAGTTCGGTTGGCACACGTAAGAGCATCTCTAGCAGACCCCGTAAAACGCCGACCCGTATAAGGCTTTTGCAGTTCGCGAAAAAGGGTATATGCGGGCCGGCGCGGGCGAGGTCAGACTCAGACCCCGCAAAACGGACCCGTAAAAAGGATATTCGGTGAATATGCTCTTTTACGGGTCGGCTACGCGGGGTCTGCTCGGGCGCTGCCGCGTCGACCCGCAAACCGAAGACGCCCAATTATCGAATTTGACATCGATTCCGACAAATGAGTTCAAAGTAAACAATAGAACACAGTTCAGACGCAAATAAAAGCTTAGTTTTGTAGGACAAACGCAAAAGGGGGTCTTGCAAAAGTGACGACCACGTCCGGCATCATCTTGGTCGATCTTCACTCCGCGCCACCGAATCCATTGAGGTCATCGCAACCACCGAGTCCACCTCCGGCACTTGTTCCAACTCCGGCACAGAAATCATCGGCTGGTGCACTGAACGCATCGGCGACATTGGTTCCAAACCCCGTTGAGTAAACATCTCCGGCACTGTAACACGCACTGGCCGACGCAAGCATTCTCCTCTTCAATATATCTCTTCTTGCCATATCATGCCATTCTTTGGTGAGGTCGTCCATGTCATTGCGGTTCAAGGTCATGATCTTGTTCTCTTCGGCAAGCAACTTGGACATGGCTTTGTTTTCAGCGGCACGTGTTCTTCTCTCCTCAATGGCCGCTTTGCGCAGCCCCTCGTCCTTGAGCAATTGCCATTTTTCTTGCTTCTCCCATGCCTTCTTCTCGGCCAACTCTTTCTTTGTCTCCAACATCTTCGCTAACATCAACTCATTTGATTGCACCATGGAATCAATCTTGTCCCGCAAGCTCGATGCTTCGTGCTCTCTCTTCATCTTCTCCTTAGTTTTCTTGTCACCATCGGGTTTGTTCAAGTTTCTTGGGCCATCATCATCTCCATCTTCATCCATGTTCGTAAGTGAACCTCTCTTCGGTGGGGATTCTTTGTCAATCAACTTCCACTTCTCGCTCTTTTTGAGCAAGTCCCAACAATGCTCTAGTTTGAACAATTTGCCTTCCGAAGCTTCCATGTCTTTGTATCTATGTTGGGCAATTTTGTCCTACACAATTTAAACAAAGTCAAATGATGCAATCATTTCAAATGATGCAATATAATGTGCACAACTTGGGACGTGAAAACGAACTCACATAGTCGGATTCTACGGTTCTACTTGGAGGTGCATTGCGTACTTGTTCCAAGCAAGCTGCCCAACGGCTGCAAATCGGCTTGATCACGTCCCAACGCCCCTGGAGTGACCGAAAGGTGCGTGGAGTCCTATTGGGATACTTTGCCATCATGCGGAAGTATTGATCTTCGATCCTTTGCCAATACTCTTGGCGGTTTGAGACGTACCCGTGCAAGCATCAAGAGAAACCGCACTCCAAGCATTGATCAAGATTTGATCTTCCAAGATCGTGTAGTTCTTCGATCTCTGGCTTTTTTTGCTTGTGCTTGCGCATACGCCTCCTCATTTATCTCATCCAATTCTTCTTCACCACCGTGATCATCCACGCCGCCGTCCGTTTCATTGTAATCGAATGCAGCGAATGGGACTTGATCGATGTCAACGGCGTTGGTGTCCAACAAGCTCACGAACTCGGCAGTGGCATTGTTCGAACCACCGCTATAGTGAGAGACAACAAGTCACGAGCTACCGCAATGGCGAAAAGCAAAGAAAATTGAAGGGACCGAAGAGGCATACCTTCCGGCCATTTCGTCAAACACCTCGCTAGCGGTGGAAGCAGCGCCGTTGAACGGCATCGCCGAGGAACCACTTGCCGGGGCGGAGGGAGTGGTTGAAGGAGCCAGCCTCTTTGTAGCCGGAATCCTCTTCCGCTTTACGCCCGAGACCTTGCCGGCCTTCTCCGCCGCCGGCCGGGATCGCGCGGCGGCGTTGGCGCCCGGAGCGCGGGCCTTCCCGGCGGGGCCGGCCGGATTCCCACCCTGCACGACCACGTTGCCCTGCCGCTTGCGGGCAGGTGCAGTGGTGCCTTGGGCGACGGCGGGGCCAACATGGGTGGCGACGAGATCCGCCGGAGGGGATTGAGCGTGCGCGACCTCGACGGTGATGGGGGACGGCAGGGAGTCATCCATGACGGCGAAGAACTGCCGGGGAAGATGCACCGGAGCGGGGCGGTGGCGGGGGCAATGGTGGCGGAGGGGTGGGGGAGCGGGAACGGCCGCGCGGAAATGTCCCTCGTGCCAAATCTCGCTGCGGATAGGGGCCGAGCTCGGGTCGGCCTCCCACCCCGTGAATCTAAAGGTTGGGGGAGATCTTTTGCCACGCCCCGCAAAAAATTTTACGGGTCGGACGCGTTTGCGGTGTCTGGTCGGGCAGGATTTTCCGCGCCGACCCGTATTTTGACGGTTATTTTGCGGGTCGCGGCGTTTTACGGGGTCTGCTAGAGATGCTCTAATAGGCACCACCGTTAGCGAGGTACAGATTTCCGGCAAGGCAGCAAGAATCCATGTGCAAGAGTAAATAACGTATACGTACATATGTACGTATGTATACGTATGTATGTGTAAAAGGCAATATAGATTTCCGGCAAGACAGGTGCAATTGATTAGTTTTCATACAGAAGCATAGAAGGACACGAGCATCAATCCATTCGGTTGATTGATTTTGGGCAACACCACGTATATACAATTGGAGAATCACACGGACACTCATCCATATATAGCTCCATACGTCCATCGTTCAGCTAATAAACAATGTGAACGCAAAAAAAAAAAAAAAACAACGAAGCATTTTTATTAAAAACATCTATTTATTATATAATTAAAACGATAGAAAATGAACGGTGAAGATTAACAAATAAACGATGGAGATTTACAGCATAGATGTTTGAATCCACGTGCAACAAAACGTCACACGTACATATATGGCAGACCAAAAAGAGTACCCGTAAAAAAAAGGAGACCAAAACGATGTACAATTGATTAATATCCGTGAAGGATACGCCAAACAGAGACCGGTCGTAGATTTTTTGTCTGGAACACACACGCAACTTGATTTCCAGCAGGAATATAGACGGGTAAGCTAACAAGTGCACACCTCCGTATGCCCGGCGAACACTCGAGGTCGCCGCTACACGTCACTCCATATATGTCCATACCACGTATAGAGCCAGCTCACGTGCATCTTTTTTTAGAGAGAGAGAGAGATAAGCTCACGTGCATATAAGCTACCGTTGTCTCACCCCTATATAAAAAAGATGCCGACTGTCCATCTACCGATTGGGCTTAGCATTTGAGAACATGGCATCCACCTTCTGGCTATCCCAATTTGTACCGGAGTGGTTCAGCAAAATGACGAACCTTTGTTACACCAGGGACAAACTCACCACCCAGTGGCTGCAAGCTTCCCTTTCTCGGCACCCATTGGTCATGATGTATGTTCACTGTCGACCCATCTCCTATCCGCCATATTGATCCTGCACGAAGCAAGTCTCTTCCGTGAAGGATGCTTCTGAAGGTGTAAGATCCACCTGCTGGACACGTAGCATTCATGATTGAACCCTCACTAAAATAACGAGCTTTGAGGACACGAGCACATAAGGATGATGGAACTTGCAGAATTCTCCACGCCTGCTTTGCCAATAACGCCTGATTAAAAGCTTCCGGGTCTCTAAACCCCATACCTCCGTTTCTCTTGGACATACACATCTTATCCCACGCTATCCAATGCACCTTGCGCTCACCATTTACTGCACCCCACCCGAATTTAGACGAGATTGAAGTCAGGTTCCGGCACATCTTCCTTGAGAGGTGAAAACAGCTCATAGTGAAAGTGGGAGTTGCTTGGAGGACGGATTTAACCAGCACTTCCCTTACAGCCTTGGAGAGGCCCTACCCCTTCCAACCAGTCACTTTACCTTTGGCACACTCGGTTACATATTTAAAAGTACCATCCTTTGCTCTACCCACAACTATTGGTAGCCCCAAGTATCTTTCACTTAACGCCTCGGACTCAATACCTATCGCAGTTTTTAGTACATCCTTCTGCTCCTGTTAGCATCCTTTCCCAAAAAAAATTGAAGATTTTTGCAAGTTAACCTTCTGTCCCGATGCCGCTTCGTACTTGACCAGAATATCTCTCAGCACCCGCATATTATCTTGAGTTCCTTGCAGGAAGACGATACTGTCGTCCGCAAACAATAAGTGAGTAACTTGGGGGCCAGTGCTCCCAAAAGCTACACCCTTTAAAGAATTATCCCCTTGTGCTTTTTTGAGAAGAGCAGAAAATCCCTCAACACAAAATAGGAACAAATAGGGGGACAAAGGGTCTCCTTGCCTGAGCCCTCGAGACGGTGAGAACCTTCTGGACAGGCCCCCATTGAGTTTCACCATAAAATTGGCAGAGGTAACACATCTCATGATCATTGATATCCATACAGGAGCAAAACCAAACCTTGACAACATTGCTTCTAGGAACATCCACTCCACCCTATCATACGCTTTCATCATGTCCAATTTTACCGCGCATAACAGTTTCTTTCTTTTCCTCGTTCGGATCGCATGCACACACTCATAAGCCACAAGTACATTGTCCGTAATAAGCCTCCCTGGGACGAACGCACTCTGTTCCTCAGAGATAAGAACAGGCAAAATGACCTTCAATCTGTTGGCTAGAACCTTTGCCGCAATCTTATACAGTACATTGCAAAGGCTTATAGGACGAAATTGCAAAAGTAACTCCGGTGAGTTTACCTTTGGTATCATCACTATGACCGTTGCATTAAACGAGTCCGGTGCCGCGACACCTGCAAGAAAATCACGCACAACACAACAAACATCGCCCTTTAACAACGACCAGTGTCGCTGATAAAACATGGCAGGCAGCCCATCCGGACCCGGTGCCTTGGTCGGACCCATCTGGAAGAGAGCCGTCTCGATCTCTTCGTCAGTAACCGGGGCTACCAGCTTTGCGTTCATCTCCTCCGTTACTACAGGTTCAATAATATTCAGCAGTCCATCCGCACCTGTAGATCCTTCAGAAGCAAATAATTTCTCAAATGATGAGGCGCGAGAGATAAAGCAAATTGCTGTAGGTGGACCAGGAATGAAGGATTACTTAGCTTGGAATTATACAAAAAATGGACACTTTTCTGTCAGGTCAGCGTATCATCTTAAAATGTCGATGAATATGGTTAAAACTGGACGGCCAGAACCATCTTCATCCATTCAGATGCACAAAAGCTGGCTGGCACTGTGGGACACCCCGGCCCCGAACAAGGCGAAGATACATATGTGGAGACTGATGAGAAACGGTTTAGCAGTCGGGTCTGAGCTTCAGCGGCGATGCATCAAGGCTGGAGTTTTCTGTCCGGCGTGTGGGCGTGAGGAAACTGTTTACCATCGCTTTTGGGGCTGCCCTCATTCAGTCCTGTTCTGGAAGAAGCTACGCTCGGAAAAGGGAATTACGGTGGCGACCCCATCGTGCTACAACGATTCCCAGAGCGTGCTATCACTAGTACAAAACAGGGCTTTGGTCCAGGCCAGATCAGAGCATTAGTCCCGGTTCTGTTACGAACCGGGACTAATGGGTGCATTAGTCCCGATTCGAGCGGCGCAGGAATCAGTCCCGGTTCGAACGGGACCTTTAGTCCCGGTTGGTAACACCAACCGGGACTAAAGGGGCTTCAAACCCTTTAGTCCCGGTTGGTAACACCAACCGGGACTAAAGGGGTTGGACCTTTAGTCCCGGTTGGTAATACCAACCGGGTCTAAAGGGGTTCTGAAAGTTTTTTTCCTGTTTTTACATTTGTTTTCTGTTTTTAGTTTCTGTTTTAAATTGCTTATATCTTTTAAGATATTTGATGTTTTTGAGTGATTCTTTTTGCATTAGATTCAAAATTTTGTCTAGTTTCTGTTTGTGCCATTAGTTTTCAAATTTGAATGGTTTAAATTTGAATTTGTTCAAATTTGCTTCAAACCCTAGATTGTGAATAACTTGAGTTTACAAAAAGTTTTTAATTTAATTCTTTTTGCTCCTAGTCACGTGTTAGATTGTTGTCACAGTAAGATTTATTTGGTTATTTTTAGAATAATTTAAATTAGGATTTTAATTAAAACAATAATGTTTTGCTTATATAGTTGTTTTACTCATTTAATTGTTGTTTTTTATTATTTTTAGTTAGTTCTTTCTGTAGATTTTAACATGTTGTAGTATGGTGCATATTGAATGCACAAAAACTGTGGAGTTGAAATAAGTTAAAAAAAATGAAATGCATTTGTAACAGACGAGTTTTCGTCCGAAACCTTGATACTTCGAATGAGATGGTCCAGTTTGTACACGAAGTGCATCCATTTTTTGCCAACGGTATGATTGGATGGACACCAACCCGGACTAAAGGGGTTCTGAAATTTTCAAACTCTACCCCCCCCCCCCCCCCGTGGACCGCCTTATTTAATTTTGTAGAAAATAAACAAAAATGATAAAATCTTCAAAAAATAAAATCCTTTGAGATGTAGTTAGGTTTTAGTGTCTAGTTGGTATAGAAATTTTGAAATATGAATTTTGACCTTTTTTGCAAAAAAACAAAAAAAAATGTAAAACGGCCATAACTTTTGCATACGACGTCGAAAAAAAAAGTTTAATATATCAAAAAAAACTAGAGAAAAATTGGCACTCGATTTCACCTGGGTTTACCCGGTGAAGTTTTCTCAGATTCTCAAAATTCCAAAAGGAAAAAAAGTTATTTCAAATCAAATTTTTTTTTAAATTTTTTTAAAAAATAATGGATATATTATTTGTCGAATTTCGATTTACAGATTTAAAGATATTAATTATGTCATATTAAATGAATAAATGGCAAAAAAATTTAATAAAATAATATTATTACTTATTTTATTTTCATTGAAATTCAATATTATTAGTACTTATTTTGTTTATTTTAATAATTGTTTAGAATTAAAAAAATTAAATCATGTGACATCAAGACCTAAGGGTTAACAGGATTGATAGCTTAAGATTGTCAGGAAAACAACAAGTGCAGACTTGGAAACTAGGGGAGATAGAACCTGAAAGTTAAGCGTGCTTGGGCTGGAGTAGTGACAGGATGGGTGACCGGCCAGGAAGTTAGACGATTTGGAATGAGTGCTGATTAGAGACTAGAGATTAAATTCCGAAGCAGTGAGGAGGGGTGATTAGAGATTAAATTGTGAAAATCAGAAAAAAATTAAAAACAAATCAAAAAATTTGAAAAAAAATTTGAATTTTTTTTCCTTTAGTCCCGGTTGGTGTTACCAACCGGGACTAAAGGCTCCCTCCAGCCCACGCACAGAGAACGGCCACGTGGAGGGCCTTTGGTCCCGGTTCGTAAGCCAACCGGGACTAAAGGTCTTGGGCATTAGTCCCGACCCTTTAGTCCCGGTTCCAGAACCGGGACTAAAGGCCCTCTGGAACCGGGACTAAAGGGGGGTTTTTCTACTAGTGTATCAAGGTGGCTGATGGACTGGTTCGCGCATGCAACAGTGAACGACAGGGCGATGATGGTACAGGCCGTGTACGGTCTGTGGCTGGCTCGCAACGAGGCGAGAGATGGATGCAAGATAAAAGAACCACATGAAATCATGAATTCTATGGTGGCCTTTGCTGAAGAATGGAGGTCGGTCCATACAAAGAGTGTAGCTGTGAGCAAGCCAAAGATCATAATGAAGTGGGAACCCCCCGAGGAAGGCCGGATCAAGGCAAACTCGGATGGAGCGCTCACAAAGCAGGGTGAGAAAGGAGGTGCTGGTGTAGTTCTGCGGGACCATGTTGGTGCGTTCCGCGGGGCTGCTTGTCAGTTCTTCGGCGACTCAGCGGATCCGGAGATGATGGAGATTAAAGCATGCAAGCGGGCTATCCAGTTGGCGATGGAGACGAACACACAAAAACTGCATCTGGAGATGGACAATGCGGCGTGGTGGCAATGCTGAATAACAAGGACATGGAGCTCTCAGCGTCGGGGCCGTGTGTTGAAGAGATCAAGGGCTTGCTCGGGAGCTTTTCTGAAGTCAAAGTGACGTGGGTTAGTAGAAGTGCAAATTCTGCCGCCGATAGGTTAGCTAAAGTAGGCTTGAGTGAAGAACTTAGCAAAGTTTGGTTTTCTTTTCCTCCTGATGTTATTCTGGAGATTATTTCGGACGAAATCCCCAGCTACGTTTAAGTAATAAAGTGGCGGCATTAATCCTAAAAAAAAAGATTGGGCTTAGCAAGTACTTACGAGTCGTGTGTTAGAAGCATGTGAACGTTTGTCTCAAAAAAAGCATGGCAACGTATGCATGTGTCAACTCATTTATAGTTGATGCTAGAGAATCTCCACACATGATCAGGTAAGTCATGGGTTATTAGTCAGGTTGCTCATAAAAATAAAAAATATATTTCTTATTAGGTGAATATAAAGAATAAAATTCAATGTATATGTGAAGTTAAAAATCATGAGTATAAATAAATAGCAAATCACTCTTCATCATATAAAATTCCGTAGTGGGATCTACATATAAATTTTACGCGTAAAGCTGAATGTGAAATACAATAAAAAATAAAAAATCCAATTATCGTCGGATTGAAATATAAGTTGATGCAAAACAAATGGACAAAAAAGTTGTTCTTGAGTCAATATTCATAGCTGTTGTACGAGGATCTGTGCTTATATGAATATCAACGATAGGATCATATGGTTCTGATCATCAAATGCTAATTTCACAGTCGTCCGAGAAATAGCAAAGCGGAAATGTTTATTACTAACTTTATATGAATGCCTTTTGGTCAAAGACGAATGTACCAATCATGTTTCCCATATAAGCGTAGTAATTCCCACATAAGACCGATCATGTCTCCTCAAGATGCATATGTTAGCTATAATATTTTTTTGTAATTTGAATTACATATCAACGACAATGTCAGGGAAAATAGACTAAATAACATATGTTTTACTACAATGGAAAATATTGGTAAAGAACATAATAATATATATGACTAACATGCGGGTGAAAGAAAGAAAAAAAAGTATTGGTACGAAGGTTTGGAGCAAATTCATTGCAAGTACGTGAATCACCATTTTGGCTATGATTAAAAAATAATTCAATGCAAAAGAACATGTGCATCAACAGGAAAAAAACTACAAGTGTGCTCGAGTGAGAGAATATCTAGCAATTTCCATGGAATTAAAAAATTAGGTCGTTTTACACTAGAAAGAAGAGAAATAGTAAATAACATTAATACGAGAAGAAGTGGATACATATATACTCTATCAATTGTTGTAATAGAAAACGCAATTGTAATGCGTTGGTGCCAATGAAGATGGTGGAATAGATAAAAAAATGACGATACAAGTAGTCAATGTTTCTTTTTCTTGGCAATGAGTTCTAAAGCAATATAAATGCAAAGACGAATGTACATGGATGAGAAGGAAAGGAATTGGGACAGTTGGCGACCACATCCATATCTTTACCAATAGCTTCTACAAATCACAAGACTTTTAGAAAATTCTAATGGGACCCAGAGTTTATAAAGTTTTCTAAATAGTATTTCTCTATAAATACACACGTAGCGGCTAACCAATAAAATAAGACATTAAAACATTTAGCAAGTCTAGCCGCGCAAATGTGCGGGTTACATTGCTAGTTTTGAATTATTACACGTGATAAAATTTGAATAATGAAAAAATAAGTTCAGATCCTTATTGACACTAAGACGAAGCTTTGGTGATTTTCTTGATTTTTTTAAAAAAATCGCAAACCTAAACCCACTATCACTCTCTTCTCAAACTCTATACAACCTCGTACGTGATAGCCCATTTTTGTGAAGGAGTTTTCATGAAAATGTTCATAAACCAATGTTATTATTTTTTGTCATAACCATGTCACATACAACGGCATTGTGCGCAGGTCTTCCATTTTTTTTGATTTTTTTTGAATTAGTTATGCTCATTTAAACTTGGAAATGGTAGCTCACCTCAAAAAAAGATTTATCATAAAAATGTCCCGAAACCAAGTTTATATTTTTAATGGTAAATATGTCTTATAAAACGACGATCCGCGAAGGTTTCATATTTTTTTTATTTTTTTTATTTAGTTAAGGTCATTTGAAAAGTTGGTCAAACCTAAAATAACCCCGCTGACCAGCTCAAAACCCCGCAGCATCTCTCCAAACCCTAGCGTCGAACTGCAGCCGTTCGATCATACCCTAGCGCCAAGCGTCAGCCCTCAGATATGGACTTCTAGAAGGAATTCCGAGGGCAGGCTGTGCGCCGCTGGATCACATGGACTGCTCCGCATCGTTGGATCGTTGGGCGATCCGTGAGACGGCGAGAGGTTGGTTCTGCTCATCCACCAATGCGGCATTGCCTCCCCTTTCCTCTGCTTCTTCTTCTGCGGCGACGACAGGAGCCCCTCGTCTGCTTCGTCTTCCCCAGCGACGAGATATGTCGAGCTCCACCTCAGCCTCCCGCCCCGCGTGGACCCAGTATGGTCAACTGCCCACGCACCGCTCCACTGAAACGGTTGACTTCGAAGGAGGACAGGAACGGCAACTTTGGGCGCGAGTTCGTGAAATGCGAGAGCAAGCCAGAGGGGCAGGTTAGATCTCATGATTTTCCTCTTTGCTTTTAATTCTTTTTCGTTGGATCTGGGATTTAGGGCTCATGATTTCGTTTCAGATCGTGAAGAAGTGCACACATTTTGAATGGCTGGATGACTACGTTCTAAGGCTTCAAGGGGAGGGCTTGATTCAATTCAATGGGGCCGCAACCCGGGAGCTCAATCCGCCGTCAGCCGTGCGGAATTTGGTCTCTGAAAGTGCTGCTCCGACAGTTGGGGATGCGGATCTGAAGGGAGAATTAAAGAAGATGAACAAGAACTTGAGGCAGATGATTCAATTGAACAAGCAGGCGAATCTGATAGCTTTAGGATTTTATTTTTGTATAGTTGCCCTAGGATTTGCTTACTTGCTGGTCATCACTCGTTAGAGATGTTATTATTGTGGTGTAAGCTTAATTTGTGGATCATGTGCTCTCTGGGTTGCTAAAACTATGTAACTGTCTCCAGCTCTGGTTGGGCCGTCGCATGGCGTTGGATGTCGAAGGCCCAAAGAAAAAAGAGGCCTATAAAATAGTGCACGCGCTGGCTCTGTTTTTTTGGCTTACTAATTTGATTCGTGCGTGCACGCGCTTTCTCCTCATCTGCCTCGGGGACGCGTGGCGGCCTTCCAACTACACCCACAGCCCGAAGTAAATGCGCACGCACGGCGGGCCCCGGTAGTCAGCCACCCATGTTCGGGTCGTCGTTCTTCTTTGAGTGGAAACCGTGGACAGTACTCCGTCCAGGTGCATAGCCTAGGCGTGTATGGTATGGATTGGACTGAAAACATTAATTAGCATGTGTTTTTACGCGCACTTAATGAACTATTTTGTGACAATGCACTACCGGTTGCCGTCCGCATGCACATGTTGTATGCAAACGACTGGACAGAGGGAGTAGCTTCCACCCTTCCAAAGCCTAGACCGCCGTCGACAGTTCAAAAAATTTAGCTTTTTTTATTCTTCTTTTCAACATCGACATGGCTCATTTTTATTATTTTTTACACTTCAACTAGCCCATTAGCCGCATGTGCCAAAAGGTTTTATGCGTTGATACAGAGATGTTTTGAGGTTTTATCATTTTTGAAGAAGAGGACTCCTCTGCTTGATGTTTTGATACGGCGAGGGAACGGGTTTTATATGTTGTTTGAAGCCAAGGTCTAAATATCACCGAATGGGCTACAAAATAACAAAGAAAACTAGCAAGCATAACATAGATAGATAGTTCTTCATTTAGGGTATCAAGCATAACATAGATAGATAGTTCTTACATAAAACATCATATAACACGACATACATAAAATAACATAGAAATAAAGCCCTAGGGTCTAACACCCTAGGGCAAGACAAGCTTCTCCGCGCCTCCTCTTCACTCTTCCGCCTCCCTACCGTTCTCGCCGAGGAGGTAGGGGAGGCTGTGGATGACGTTGTGGTTGGAGAAGATCATATCCACATCTGTGAAGATGTTGTAGGTTGTGAATGCGATGAGCTCGCACCCACACCAAAACACCTTCCCTAGCAGGTGGAACGCATCGAACCTGTTGTTGAAGGTGGCGATGAGCCCTGACGGCGGAGAGCTGGAGTTTTGTAGGACCGAAAATATGTCTAGAGGGGGGGTGATTAGACTACTTGACCAAATAAAAAATTCTACCTTTTCCCAATTTTAAGTGTTGGCAGATTTTAGCAATGATAGCAAGTCAAGTACACCCTACAGATGCATGTCTAAGAGTATAGCAGCGGAAAGTAACAACAAGCATGTATAGTAGAGGGTAGGAAGGAAGATCAAACGCAATTTGTAGACACTAAGATTTTTCCCGTGGTTCCGATAGGTGGTGCTATCGTACGTCCACGTTTATGGAGTCTTCAACCCACAGAGGGTAACGGTCGAGAGAGTCCACGGAGGGCTCCACCCATAAGGGTCCACGAAGTAGTGATGTCTACTACGCAACCTTCTTCTTGTAGACTCGTGTTGGGCCTCCAAGTGCAGAGTTTTGTAGGACAGTAGCAAATTTCCCTCAAGTGGATGACCTAAGGTTTATCAATCCGTGGGAGGCGTAGGATGAAGATGGTCTCTCTCAAACAACCCTGCAACCAAATAACAAAAAGTCTCTTGTGTCCCCAACACACCCAATACAATGGCAAATTGTATAGGTGCACTAGTTCGGCGAAGAGATGGTGATACAAGTGCAATATGGATGGTAGATATAGGTTTTTGTAATCTGAAAATATAAAAACAGCAAGGTAGCAAGTAACAAAAGTGAGCAAAAACGGTATTGTAATGCTTGGAAACAAGGCCTAGGGTTCATACTTTCACTAGTGCAAGTTCTCTCAACAATACTAACATAGTTGAATCATATATAAATCCCTCACGTGCGACAAAGAGTTCACTCCAAAGTCACAAATAGCGGAGAACAAACGAAGAAATTATTGTAGGGTACAAAACCAACTCAAAGTTATCTCTTCCGATCAATCATATGAGCTATCCCTATAAGTGTCACGAACAGCCCTAGAGTTCGTACTAAAATAACACCTTAAGATACACATCAACCAAAACCCTAATGTCACCTAGATACTCCAATGTCACCACAAGTACCCATGGGCTTGATTATACGATATGCATCACATAATTTCAGATTCATCTATTCAATCCAACACAAAGAACTTCAAAGAGTGCCCCAATGTTTCTACCGGAGAGTCAAGACGAAAACGTGTGCCAACCCCTATGCATAGATTCCCATGGTCACGGAACCCGCAAGTTGATCACCAAAACATACATCAAGTGGATCAATAGAACATCCCATTGTCACCACAGATATCCCATCGCAAGACATACATCAAGTGTTCTCAAATCCTTAAAGACTCAATCCGATAAGTAAACTTCAAAGGGAAAACTCAATTCATCACAACTAGATAGAGAGGGGAAAACTACATATGATTCATCTATATTAATAAAGCTCGCGGTACATCAAGATCGTGCCATCTCAAGAACACGAGAGAGAGAGATCAAACACATAGCTACTAGTACATACCCCCAGCCCCGAGGGTGAACTACTCCCTCCTCGTCATGGAGAGCGTCGGGATGATGAAGATGGCCTCCGGTGATGGTTTCCCCCTCTGGCAGGGTGCCGGAACGGGCTCCCGATTGGTTTTTCATGGCTCTGGAGGCTTGCGGCGGCGGAACTCCCGATCTAGGTTTATTTTCGGAGGTTTCTATATTTATAGGAATTTATGGCAGTGGAAACAAGTCAGGATGGGCCACGAGGTGACGACAAGCCAGGGTGGCGCGCCCTAGGGGGGCGGCGCCCCCTAGGCTTGTGGTGGCCTCGTGGCTCCCCTGGCCCAACTCCAACTCTCCCTGGGCTTCTTCTGGTCCATAAAAATTCACCGTCGATTTTTATTCCATTTGGGCTCCGTTTGATATTCCTTTTCTGTAAAACCCAAAAATACGGAAAAAACAGGAACTGGCACTGGGCTCTAGGTTAATAGGTTAGTCCCAAGAATAATATAAAGTTGTAGTAAAATGATTGTAAAACATCCAAGAATGATAATATAACAGCATGGAACAAGCAAAAATTATAGATACATTGGAGACGTATCAGCATCCCCAAGCTTAATTCCTGCTCGTCCTCGAGTAGGTAAATGATAAAAACAGAATTTTTGATGTGGAATGCTGCCTAACATGTTCATCATATTCTTTTCTTCTTTGTATAGCATGGACATTTGGACTAGTAAATGATTCAAAGCAATAGTCTAGTTTTAACATAATGACTTCAATACTCAAGCATGTCAACAAGCAACCATGTCTTTCAAAATATCAACACTAAAGAAAGTTATCCCTAGCCCATCATGCTCAATCATTGATCCATTCATGAAACACACTCAAATATTAGCTATGCCCAATGCTCAAGTACGATCATAGTGCCCCCTAGTTGGTGCTTATAAGAGAAGATGGAGACTCAAACTAAAAATTGCATAAAGTAAATAGATAGGCCCTTCGCAGAGGAAAGTAGGGATTTGTAGAGGTGCCAGAGCTCAAGGTTTAAATTGAGAGAGAAAAATATTTTGAGTGGCATGCTTTTCCTGTCAACGAAAACGACAAAGTAGTTCACAATACTTTCCATGCTAGATACATTGTAGGCGGTTCCCAAACAGAATGGTAAAGTTTTTACTCCCCCTCCACCAATCAATCACACTCCACGGCGAGCCGAATCCACGGGTACCGTCCATACAAACAACAATCTTGGGGGAGTTTTGTTTCATTATATTTTGATTTGAATTTTGAGCATGGGACTGGGCATCCCGAATACCAGCCACTTTCTCGTGAATGATAGTGAATCAACACATATCGTGAGAATAACACACCTAGCATGGAAAAATATTGGATACTCCCCACCATTTCATGAGCGGTACAGGCACACAAAAGAGAAAATTTATTTTGAAGATTTAGAGATGGCACATACAAATTTGCTTGGAACGGCATGGAAATACCACATATAGGTAGGTATGGTGGACTCATAAGGCAAAACTTGGTTTAAGGATTTTGGATGCACAAGTAGTATTTCTACTTAGTACAAATAGAGGCTAGCAAATAGATTGGGAAGCAACCAAACCAAGGAACGGAAAATCACATAAGTGAGCATTGAGTCATAACTAACACCGAATAATGCACCACAAGTAGGATGTAACTTCATTGCATAACTATTGACTTTCGTGCATGCATAGGGAATCACAAACCTTAACACCAATATTCCTACTAAGCATAATTACTCACTAACATGACTCACATATTACTATCATCATGTTTCAAAACTATTACAAAGAATCAAGTTTAATTTGTCCCATGATCTTCATGAAAGTTTTTATTATATCCTCCTTGGATATCTATCACTTTGGGACTAGTTTCATATATTGCTATTGCTTTTTTGACAAGCTCAAACAAATTTAAATGAAGCACATGAGCATAAATATTTCATCCCTCAAAAAGGTATAAGTGAAGCATGAGAGGAAATGACAAGCTACTCTCAAAAGATATAAGTGAAGATCAATGAGTAGTCAAACAATTAAGTAGCCGTGTGAGGACTCTCTCCCTCTCAATAAATATTTTCAGATCTGAGTATTTTATTCAAACAGCAAGCAAAAGAAAAATAATAGCACTCCAAGAATAGCACGCTTCATGTGAACGAATAAAAATTTAGGCTCAACATAGGCTAACCGATAATTGTTGATGAAGAGAGGTGGGATGCATAGCATCCCCAAGCTTAGATGCTTGAGACTTCTTGAAATATTTACTTGGGGTGCCTTGGGCATCCCCAAGCTTGAGCTTTTGTATCTCGTTCAATCCTCTCATATCCCGGTTTCACCTATTCTCAAAAACTTCATCCACACAAAACTCGAAAAGAACTCGTGAGATAGGTTAGTACACTTAATAATAAATCAACTCTTTATGTACTGCCAAGACAAGTTGCGTAATAATTTCCAAACATTAGGTACTGTATACTATCATCTCCACAATTTATATCTACCAATATAGGGTATGGAAACTATAGGATAAGTAGATAACGAAACTATGACAGCAATCTGTCCAAACAGAACAGTCTGTAGCAATTTATGAAAACAGTGTACTTATGTATATCAAACAATTATGAAAATTTAGGACAAGCTAAATAATTTATATGAAATCACTGTGTAAAAATTTCAGAAACTTTCCACGTTCCAGTAAAATATGAAAATTCATAAACTACAGCATAAGTTTCTGTTTTTACACAGCACATATCAAAACATGTAATGCAAGCATCCTAATGCAATTCTTGGAACTTTTTATTGAAAAAAAACAAGATTATAAATAACACTTAACATAAAACAACAAAATAAAATGTCGCTCCAAGCAAAACTCATATTATGTGACGAATAAAAATATAGCTCCAAGTAAGATATACCGATAGTGTTGAAGACGAAAGAGGGGATGCCTTCCGGGGCATCCCCAAGCTTAGACGCTTGAGTCTTCCTTGAATATTACCTTGGGGGTGCCTTGGGCATCCCCAAGCTTAGGTTCTTTTCACTCCTTATTCTCCTCATATCGGTGTCTCACCCAAAACTTGAAAACTTCAATCACACAAAACTTAACGGAACTTCGTGAGATGGGTTAGTATAATAAACAAAGATCATTCACTTAGGTACTGTCAAGACAAGATTCATAATTGTTCTCACATAATACCTACTGTATTCTATCATTCCCATAATTTATATCACTGAATATAAGCTATGGGAATACTAAAACAAGCAAACTATGCATGCAAAACAGAATCTGTCAAAAAGAGAACAGTCTGTGAAGAACTGTAGTATAGCCATACTTCCCTGTCTCTAAAAATTCTGAAAAATTAGGAAAATCTAGGAAATTTTTATATCAAGACTGTGTAAAAATTCAGATCAAAAGCACGTTCCAGTGAATTTACAAAATTCCTGGACTGAGAGCAAAAGTTTCTGTTTTTGCACAGAATCAAGTTAACTATCATCCACACTATCCCAAAGGCATTACTTGGCACTTTATTGAAACAAAAGCTATAAAACATGATTAATACAGTAGCTTAATCATGTGAACACACTAAAACAGAAAGTAAAAGTGTTGGGTTGTCTCCCAACAAGCGCTTTTCTTTAAAGCCTTTTAGCTAGGCATGATGATTTCAATGATGCTCACATAGGAATAATAATTGAAATATGCAAAAGAGCATCATGAATCTCATGACAAGCACATTTAAGTCTAACCCACTTCCTATGCATAGGGATTTTGTGAACAAACAATTTATGGGAGCAGGAATCAATTGGCATAGGAAGGCAAAACAAGCATGACTTCAAAACTTTCAACACATAGAGAGGAAACTTGATATTATTGCAATATGTAGAAGCATAAGATCCTCTCTCATAATAATTTTCAGTAGCATCATGAATGAATTCAACAATATAACCAGCACATAAAGCATTATCTTCATGATCCACAAGCATAGAAAATATGTCACTCTCCACATAAGCAATTTTCTTCTCATTCATAATAGTGGGAGCAAACTTAACAAAATAACTATCATGAGAAGCATAATCCAATTGAAAATTAAAATCATGATGACAAGTTTCATGGTTATCATTATTCTTTATAGCATACGTGTCATCACAATAATCATCATAAATAGGAGGCATGCTTTCATCATAATAAATTTGCTCATCAAAACTTGGGGGACTAAACATATCATCTTCATCAAACATAGCATCCCCAAGCTTGTAGCCTTGCATATCATTAGCATCATGAATATTCAAGGAATTCATACTAACAACATTGCAATCATGCTCATCATACAAAGATTTAGTGCCAAACATTTTAATAACTTCTTCTTCTAACACTTGAGCACAATTTTCTTTTCCATCATTTTCACGAAAGACATTAAAAAGATGAAGCATATGAGGCAACCTCAATTCCATTATTTTTGTAGTTTTCTTTTATAAAACCAAACTAGTGAAAAACAAGAAACTAAAAGATTTAATTGCAAGATCTAAAGATATACCTTCAAGCACTCACCTCCCCGGCAACGGCGCCAGAAAAGAGCTTGATGTCTACTACGCAACCTTCTTCTTGTAGACTCGTGTTGGGCCTCCAAGCGCATAGTTTTGTAGGACAATAGCAAATTTCCCTCAAGTGGATGACCTAAGGTTTATCAATCCGTGGGAGGCATAGGATGAAGATGGTCTCTCTCAAACAACCCTGCAACCAAATAACAAAAAGTCTCTTGTGTCCCCAACACACCCAATACAATGGCAAATTGTATAGGTGCACTAGTTCGGCGAAGAGATGGTGATACAAGTGCAATATGGATGGTAGATATAGGTTTTTGTAATCTGAAAATATAAAAACAGCAAGGTAGCAAGTAACAAAAGTGAGCAAAAACGGTATTGTAATGCTTGGAAACAAGGCCTAGGGTTCATACTTTCACTAGTGCAAGTTCTCTCAACAATACTAACATAGTTGAATCATATATAAATCCCTCACGTGCGACAAAGAGTTCACTCCAAAGTCACAAATAGCGGAGAATAAACGAAGAAATTATTGTAGGGTACGAAACCACCTCAAAGTTATCTCTTTCGATCAATCATATGAGCTATCCCTATAAGTGTCACGAACAGCCCTAGAGTTCATACTAAAATAACACCTTAAGATACACATCAACCAAAACCCTAATGTCACCTAGATACTCCAATGTCACCACAAGTACCCATGGGCTTGATTATACGATATGCATCACATAATTTCAGATTCATCTATTCAATCCAACACAAAGAACTTCAAAGAGTGCCCCAAAGTTTCTACCGGAGAGTCAAGACGAAAACGTGTGCCAACCCCTATGCATAGATTCCCATGGTCACGGAACCCGCAAGTTGATCACCAAAACATACATCAAGTGGATCAATAGAACATCCCATTGTCACCACAGATATCCCATCGCAAGACATACATCAAGTGTTCTCAAATCCTTAAAGACTCAATCCGATAAGTAAACTTCAAAGGGAAAACTCAATTCATCACAACTAGATAGAGAGGGGAAAACTACATATGATTCATCTATATTAATAAAGCTCGCGGTACATCAAGATCGTGCCATCTCAAGAACACGAGAGAGAGAGAGAGAGAGAGAGAGAGCGCTCAAACACATAGCTACTGCTACATACCCTCAGCCCCGACGGTGAACTACTCCCTCCTCGTCATGGAGAGCGTCGGGATGATGAAGATGGCCTCCGGTGATGGTTTCCCCCTCCGACAGGGTGCCGGAACGGGCTCCCGATTGGTTTTTCATGGCTCTGGAGGCTTGCGGCGGTGGAACTCCTAATCTAGGTTTATTTTCAGAGGTTTCTATATTTATAGGAATTTATGGCGGTGGAAGCAAGTCAGGATGGGCCACGAGGTGACGACAAGCCAGGGGGGTGCGCCCTAGGGGGGGGGGTGCCCCCCAGGCTTGTGGTGGCCTCGTGGCTCCCCTGGCCCAACTCCAACTCTCCCTGGGCTTCTTCGAGTCCATAAAAATTCATTGTAGATTTTTATTCCATTTGGGCTCCGTTTGATATTCCTTTTCTGTAAAACCCAAAAACACGGAAAAAACAGGAACTGGCACTGGGCTCTAGGTTAATAGGTTAGTCCCAAAAATAATATAAAGTTGTAGTAAAATGATTGTAAAACATCCAAGAATGATAATATAACAGCATGGAACAAGCAAAAATTATAGATACGTTGGAGACGTATCAAGTAGCAACCTTGACTATTCCATAACGGCTTCCGTCCATGAAGGACTAGCCTCACTATGGGTAGATCTTCACGAAGTAGGCGATCTCCTTGCCCGTACAAACTTCTTGGTTCAACTCCACAACACGAAGTAGGAGGCTCCCAAGCGACACCTAACCAATCTAGGAGGCACCACCCTCCAAAAGGTAATAGGCTCGGCAATGTCGATGAACTCCTTGCTCTTGTGCTTCAAGATCATAGACTCCTCAACACACAATCACTCTCTCACAGATTTGGCTATGGTGGAAGAGATTGATTTGGTGGAAAGCAACTTGGGGAGGCTAGAGATCAAGATTCATAT
Organism: Elymus sibiricus; assembly: GCA_039707655.1. Taxonomy (NCBI): domain Eukaryota; kingdom Viridiplantae; phylum Streptophyta; class Magnoliopsida; order Poales; family Poaceae; genus Elymus; species Elymus sibiricus. The sequence goes on from CM077671.1 coordinate 325,478,564, forward strand.
GGTTGGAATGGAATGGCATGATCTCAACACAAGGGTAGGTGGCTCTCTCTCAGAAAATATGATGGGGGTAAGTATGGAATAGTTCTGAGTGCTTCTCTTTCGAGTGGGTGGTGGTGAAGGGGTATATATAGGCATCCCCAAAAATCCAACCGTTACACCTAAAGTGATCAACTCGGTGACACCGATGTGTGAATCTCGGTGGTACCAAAGTGATCAAAAGGTGACAACTTTTGAATCTCGGTGAGACTGATTTATAATTCTCGGTGGTACCGATAAGGTGACCAACGGTCAGATTGCGCAACTCGGTGACGCCGATCCAACAAACTCGGTGGTACCAATTTTGTGAATCGAGGTAACAGAAAGTTGGCAACCCAAACTCGGTGGCACCGAAGTGGAATCGGTTGCACCGATGTGCTAGGGTTTGGCATGGGTCTGTCTGAGTTTGGGAATCGGTGGCACCGAGTGGAAAGTGTTGGTTGCATCGATTTTGGATATTTGACTTTGGACAGACTTTTGTGGAAGAGCTTGTGGGTGTTTTTGGTGACTATCACTTGTGCACGTATGTGCATTTTGTTCACCAACAGTACCTTACCCCCTTTTAATAGTATTGGCTTTCCTATGGACTCAAAGTGATTTCTCACAAAGTAAAATGTAGAGTCCTCTTGCTTGAAGCTTTGCCAATCCATTTCCTTGCATCTTGGGGTATTTCCACAGTCCTTTTGCCATCCCTATCATTGAACTTTTCCTGAAATATGCTTAGTGGAAACATTAGTTCAATGACATATATGTTGTTATTAATTACTAAAACCACCAAGGGAGCAAATGTGCTTTCAATCTCCCCCTTTTTGGTAATTGATGACAACATATTGATCAAAGCTTCGACATATGATATAATCAATGAATATAATCGTCGCTTTGAGAAGTATGTGATAAGCAAGAGCTCCCCCTAAATTTGTGCATTATTTTTAAATTTGCGTTTGAATGCAAATGCACAATCGATTAGGTACATAGGGCACTCTTTCATGTCACATACAACTTGGTGGTGTGCGAGAATAATTAGAATGAACATTATAGCACAACACAATCAAGCAAAGGTGAATGGTCATCTCATAAGCATCAAAATGATAGGAAATAGTAGCAACACACATTAAGCGTATGATCAAACACCACAAGAGTTTAACACATCCAAACTAAAAGACCAAAAGACCAAATGTTTTTGAAAAAACGATAAAAACCAAACGCTCTCTCACTCGAAGCCTAAAGATCTATATATACACTTCTCCCCCTTTGGCAACAAGTTACCAAAAAGTTCAAAGGTATATATCTAATCGTTCTTGGGCTGATCTCCTCCGGTTGCTGATGAAGGAGTCGAGAGAACTACGTCGGCGAAGACCTCTGTTGATGTCATGGATGGAGTTGGAGTGGCAACTGGAGGTACTGGAGCTGATGGAGCTGAGGAGGCTGTAGCAGGTGCTGATGAAGAAGGCCTCAACTCTGGAACTGGCACTGTGGCTGATCTGGCCTGTGTAGTGAAGTGAGTGCCTGGCCTGAGAGGAGAGTCATCCTCATCATCTGAAGTGTCGAGACTGGGCACGCTGTCAACTTCCTTCTTCAGCTCATTTACTGTCTTTGTCAGCCCATCCACTTTGTCATTGAGGGTCTTGATCCTATTCTCAAATATCCTCACATGACTGTTTTGATTCCTCAGTATGTCCTTGATGTCCTTCTGCATGCCCTGAACGGCAGTGATCAAGAGATCCATTTGCTCGTTCCTGGATCTAGGGACTTGAGCACTAGTGGCTCTAGCTGCCTCTACCTCTGCCTGTGCTGCAGCTGATGTGGGATGATCTGGGTCCATCACCACAACGTTGTTTTCAAGATCTGACTGTAGGGGCAAATGGGGCCTGTCAAGAGCAAAAATGTGCTTCTCCAGCTTGGAGTTGATGAGCATATGAATATAGGGTGCATAGCAGCATGAGCGCTTCTGATCAGCAGCAACCCTCTTCACAGTCTCTACTATAAAGTCCATCACTCGTATCCTGGTGTGTCTATCAAGATGGATCAGCATGTTGATGGAATAGCCTCGAATCATCTTCTCATCTCCAGACTTAGGCATCAATGTGTGCCTCAAGATAGTGTTCATGGTGCGGAGGCCAGCCTGGAGGAAGTAAATGGATCCTAACTTGTGAGATTTCAAGTTGGCAGCAGGGATAGCATTGTACATGTCCTTCATGGAATCATGGCTCTCCTTGGATTCAGAATAGACATCCAAGTCACCATCTTGCACCTCTGGGACTCCTAAGATGGCAGCCCATTCATCAACAGTAGATTCATATCTTGCTCCTTCAGTCATCCACACAATCCTACCATCTCCATAGAAGTGAGCAGTGGAGTAGAATTGCATGATCATCTCGTCGTTCCATGCAGTGAATTCTTTGCCAACAAACTCATCTAGGCCAATGCAATGAAAGTTGTCTATAACATTTGGAAAGTAATCTTCATTTGCCTTGATGTATTTCCAGTCAACGTATCTCATGTCACTCACAGCTGGGCTCTTGTCAAGCAAGATTGTCTCATAGAAGTCCTGTTGCTCCTTGGTGTAGAACCTGTAGTCCACAACTATTTTTCTCCTTTGGGCATATGGATCAATTGCTCTCCATGCCATCAAACCTGAATCCTTCCTCTTCTTCATATCTTCAGCAATCAGGTGAATGGCATTATGCTCTGGAAGGTGTGGTCTGAGCTTCATCAAAGCAGAAAAGTCATCATCATCCTCAGCTTCCCTGAAAGTGGAGGTCTTGTTCTTGCTAGAAGCTGGTATATCTCTGGAGAACCTATTAGGCTTATCAGCAGCAGCAGCCTTCTTGGGAGCAGACTTGGTGCTCTTGGAAGTGGTAGCCTTAGGCATAGCATCTGCCATAAGCTTCTTCTTCTTCTTGGGAGGGGCCTTTGCAGCTGGCTCTACCTGCTCCTCTTCAGCAGCTGCCTCCTCTGGATCTTCAAACATAGAGGTAGGCCTACCAATAACATGGATAATCCTCTTCCTGGATTTCTTCTTCTCCCCTGCCTTCTTAGGCATAGACTTCTTGGGAGGCACAACAGTCATGGTTGCTCTGGAGCTCTCTGGTGCTCTCACTGTCTCAGAGCTAGCATACTCCTTTCTGATAGCTTTCTTTTTCTTGGAAGAAGTGGCAGCAGCATCTTTCTTAGGCAACTCCTCAGGGATGAAGTCCTCATCCTCCTCATCTGAATTGAGCTTCCTCCTAGTCCTTGTAGCAGCCTTGGGCAAATCAGGAGAACTAGGCACATCATCAAAACTCTCCTCATGACTAGTGCCTGAACTCATGACAATATTCTCCTCTCTGAAATTGTTCTCACTGTCATCTGAAGCAGACATCTCTAACCCTGTGAAAAGAATATAGAGGAGCAGAGGGGTTGAGCAACACAAAACACAAAGACTTTCAAAAAATTGAACAAGGAAGACATTAGTTTTAGCTTTCTGCAGAAGGTATTACGGTGTCACTGAGTGGTATTTTTCGGAGTCACCGAGACTGACCATATGCATCAACAGAGACTTGGCAGCCTTTTCGGTGGAACCGAAAAGTTTGCTTCGGTCTCACCGATATGGTTCCCAGTAACCCTAAAACACAATCGGTGGAACCGATTTTTTCAACTCGGTGGTACCGAGATGCAATCTGCGGACAGCTAACCCTAAAATCTTCAATGTTCGCTAATCTACGGGAACTCTGGTGGATAGAGAGGATTGCACACAGTGGCTTATAGATAAGAACATCTCAATGCGCAAGAATCAGACGATGGAGCGCAAGAGAGAATCGGATCCGTACCCTAGCTTGGTGACGGTCCGCTACGGCGAAGACGGCGGCGAAGATGCCCGTCGACGGCGAGGATCCCAGCGGCGGAGGAGCACGGGGAGGCAAGGGCGACGACCGGGGGGTCCTTTTTGGCAGCTTAGGGTTTTGGAGCGCGACGGTTTGAGGAGTGAATTTCAAAGCGTCGGGTCCACAACATATATACCCCTTGCTGTCGGTGACACCAGTTCGAAATTTTCGGTGTCACCGAGTTTCTCAACTATCAGCTGACAGGGAACTTGGTGTAACCGAGAATAAGGAATCGGTGTTACCGAGATTGGAAAACCAGATCAACCCTAGGCATTCGGTGAGACCGAGAATTTTGGTTGGTTCCACCGAGATGCACTTGGGAGGTTTTGGAGTGCAGCCCTTCTCGACACGGAACTCCGAGTGCATCTCACACAGAGGGATCGAGAAGTGCTTGTTCAAGTTTTGTGATGCAGCAAGAATAGAATATGAGGTGAGAAAGCATAGATAGCTAGAGAGTGGTCCTAGGCATTCTTGTCCATCCAATTGGCAAAAGAGAAATCATAAAGCCAAATAGCAACAATTGGATGTCCTCGAATGGATAAATAAATGCAGACCAACATGCTCACAAAATAAGATGTCAAATGAAATCATGGCAAACATGCACAAACATACTAGCATCTATCAAGCATTTTGGTGATGACGGAGTCATCTATATATGAGTATATTGACTTAGGAGCCAAGTAAGAATACTTGATCATAGGTCATACTCATCGTTTAAGCACAAGTGGGGTTACCACTTTTACATAAAGCATTTAATGTTGTCACATACCAAGATATGCTTTGACTCAAGTCTTAGAGTAAAGCTCCCCCTTGATGTGACATCCCCCCATAGGAGGGATAAACTAACCTTGGGTTTTGTCGATGAAGACTTCATGTTGGTGAGGTAGTGGTGGATGCTCAAGGTTGATGAAGATCACCATGAGTTGGGAGCATCCTTGTTGTTTCCTTACTCTTCTCACCTACATGGGTTAGTCCCAACACACAAGAGACAAATAGAAGGATATCTATGGACATGGAGTGCAAAGCATGTGTGATGATGTCCATTGATTTGTTGATTACCTTGTCTCTTGCTTACCTTTGAGGGAATGTGTGACTCCTTGAACTATTGCATAGAGTTGATGTTGATTGCAAATAGTTCTTGCCAATAATGAATGTGAGTGAATTTCATTGGCGGAGTCACCCCTCAAGAACTCTCTAGTTCTTCTTCTTGGGGACCCACATCAACTTGATGGGGATCCTTGGTGTTGAAGTAGCCCTTGTTGAAGTTGAGCTTGGAGTAGCCTTGGGAGCCCACTCCACCAAAGCTTGGGATTCATCTTCATACGAGTCAATGTCCTCTTGAAGCTTGTTCTTGCCCTTGAGCTTGTGGTCTTGTGGTGGAAGGTCATCTTGAGTGTTTGTTCCCTTGGGAGGAGCATTTTCATACTTCTCCTTTTGAGGAACAAACTTGGGCTTGGGGTATTGACCTTCTTCCCATTCAACTCCATTAGCGTTGAAGTAGCCAATTCCATGGTTCTTCCGGTATCCTCCGTGCTTGCGTACAATTTCCTCAAATTGCTTACACCCGGCAAGAATCTTGTAGATACCTTTCTCTATAATTCCTTTCAATACAGCATTTTCTTGCTCAAGTGTAACTTGGCTAAGAGAATCATCATTAGTGGAATCAATAGAACTACTAGAAGCAACATCATTAGGTTTAGCATTTTTATTGTTGCTACTAGATGAAGAACCTTTCTTGCCTTTGTTACTAGTTTGTCTAGGTTTAACTTGTGGCATAAATGTAGACAAGAGTAATCGTTTGGCTAGATAAGATGAAGTCTTCTTTCGGAGATCGTCATTGATAGCTTTAAGAAACTCATGCTCTTGCTCCAAGGTGAGCTTCTCGAAGCGTAGCTTCTCATGAGTCCTTACAAGCTCTCTATGATCTTCGAGACTAGATTCATGGGCTAACTTAAGAGTGTTTAGTTCTTTAGTTAGTTGTTCTATTTTCATCTTATCATCATCAAATGACTTATCTTGACTAGCATGAGAATCATCAAGTTCATTTTGACTAACATCACTAGTTTCATCAAAGTGCAAGTCATCATCACAAAGTAAATCATCTTCATCACTATTGAAATCAAGATACTCGGGGTGTGATACCTTGGGGCCTTTAGCCATGAAGCAACTTCCACTCCCTTCATTTGGTGAATCAAGTAGATCATAGGAGTTGGTAGTCACTAGTGCAAGTCCGGCAACACCTTCATCTTGACTATAGTCGGAGTTGGAGTGATAGCTTCTCTCGGAGTTGTTGTCGGAGTCGGAGCCGGAAACCCATTCACCAACATGAGCTTGATGTCTTCTTGTTGTGTAGCTCTTGGTGTACTTGTCCTTCTTCTCTGAATCCCTACTTCTCCTTGAGGGTCTTCATTCATAACGATCATCTCTACTCCTTCTCTCTCTTTGAGGTGATTTATTCCTTGAGCTTCGTCTTGTAGGTGATTCTTCCCTTCGTTTGTAGGGAGCCGTGCACTCATTGGAGTAGTGTCCGGGCTTCCCACAATTGTAGCAATTGCGGTCATGACTTGACGAACGCTTCTCTTCATATCTTGAGTTGGAGCTTCGTTCTTTGCCTCTATTCTTGTAGAACTTGTTGAATTTCTTGACCATGAGGCTTATCTCTTCATTGGTGACAAGGTTGTCGCTTGAAGTTGCAGGAGCATCACTTGTGGCTTTGTAAGCACCGCTAGACTTGTTGTGAAACTCTTCTTTGTCTTTGAGTGTCATCTCATGAGCAACAATCCTTCCAATGACTTCCGTAGGCTTGAGATCTTTGTAGTTGGGCATCATTTGGATCAATGTGCACACGGTGTCGTATCTCTCATCCAAAGCTCGAAGTATCTTCTTGATGATGAATTTGTCGGTCATCTCTTCGCTTCCTAAGCCGGCAATCTCATTGGTGATGAGAGCTAGCCTAGAGTACATCTCCGCGACTCCTTCACCATCCTTCATCTTGAACTTGTCAAGCTGACTTTGAAGAACATCCAACTTGGATTCTCTCATGGACTCGGTTCCTTCGTGCATATCAACCAAAGTATCCCAAATCTCTTTTGCATTCTTGAGACGGCTGATTTTGTTGAATTCTTCGGGGCATAGGCAGTTGAAGAGAATGTCACATGCTTGAGCGTTGTATTGTAACATCTTCAACTCATCCGCCGTCGCTTCACGATCCGGTTCTTTTCCACCACCAAAGAATTCACCTTGCAAGCCAACACGAACAACAGCCCATACGGCGGGGTTATGACCAAGAATATGCATTTTCATTTTGTGCTTCCAACTAGCAAAATTAGTGCCATCAAAGTACGGACCTCTACGGTGATAATTTCCCTCACTATACGCCATACTCTCCTAGGTTGTGAGACCAATGCAATGGAGACCAAAGCTCTGATACCACTTGTAGGACCGAAAGTATGTCTAGAGGGGGGGTGATTAGACTACTTGACCAAATAAAAAATTCTACCTTTTCCCAATTTTAAGTGTTGGCAGATTTTAGCAATGATAGCAAGTCAAGTACACCCTACACATGCATGTCTAAGAGTATAGCAGCGGAAAGTAACAACAAGCATGTATAGTAGAGGGTAGGAAGGAAGATCAAACGCAATTTGTAGACACGAAGATTTTTCCCGTGGTTCCGATAGGTGGTGCTATCGTACGTCCACGTTTATGGAGTCTTCAACCCACGGAGGGTAACGGTCGCGAGAGTCCACGGAGGGCTCCACCCATAAGGGTCCACGAAGTAGCAACCTTGACTATTCCATAACGGCTTCCGTCCACGAAGGACTAACCTCACTATGGGTAGATCTTCACGAAGTAGGCGATCTCCTTGCCCGTACAAACTTCTTGGTTCAACTCCACAACACAAAGTAGGAGGCTCCCAAGCGACACCTAACCAATCTAGGAGGCACCACCCTCCAAAAGGTAATAGGCTCGGCAATGTCGATGAACTCCTTGCTCTTGTGCTTCAAGATGATAGACTCCTCAACACACAATCACTCTCTCATAGATTTGGCAACCCAAACTTGGTGGCACCGAAGTGGAATCGGTTGCACCGATGTGCTAGGGTTTGGCATGGGTCTGTCTGAGTTTGGGAATCGGTTGCACCGAGTGGAAAGTGTTGGTTGCACCGATTTTGGATATTTGACTTTGGACAGACTTTTGTGGACGTGCTTGTGGGTGTTTTTGGTGACTATCACTTGTGCACGTATGAGCATTTTGTTCACCAACAGTACCTTACCCCCTTTTAATAGTATTGGCTTTCCTATGGACTCAAAGTGATTTCTCACAAAGTAAAATGTAGAGTCCTCTTGCTTGAAGCTTTGCCAATCCATTTCCTTGCATCTTGGGGTATTTCCATAGTCCTTTTGCCATGCCTATCATTGAACTTTTCCTAAAATATGCTTAGTGGAAACATTAGTTCAATGACATATATGTTGTTATTAATTACCAAAACCACCAAGGGAGCAAATGTGCTTTCAAGTTTGGACGCAGTTCCTCCAGTCGGAACATGACCGGCGAGCCCGCCGGGAGGTGGGCGAAGCCCGCACGGAGGAACCAGTGGGCCAAATCTCAGCCAGTCCTCCAGCGTGAGATCATCCACACGTGAAGCGTCTTCTCAACGATGACGCCGGCGGGGTACCGCGCCTCCGGCCTAACCGGTGGCATCTGGAAGGTGGGGCCGTAGTACTGCATCTTCACCTAGCTTGGAGAGTGCTCTGGATTGGGGTGAAGAAGAGAAGGAGAGCGGCGCAAATGGATGTGCGGAGAATAGGTGGAGGGGTGGGCAGTTTAAATAAGGGCATCGGCCGCATGTTTGCTACGTTCAAACGCCACACGTCGATCGGTATGCCCTAGACTTTAATTGCCACGCTGAATTGATGCTGCCAGAGGTCAAAGGCTGAGACGGTGTGAACTGTGAACTGTTAATCGATCGAGGAGGCGCGTGCGAGAAGGGACGAACCGGCAGCAGCGACAGACGCTGCGTCCATGGCGGCTCACAGGAAGGCTGAGTCCGTGGCGGCACGCATCGGCGCATGCAGGCAGGCTGGCTGGATCATGTCGCACATGCATAGCAGGCTTATCATGGCGGCGTGCATCAGCGCATGCACGCGGGCGTTTAATGCAGCGGCCCAAACGAAACCACGGCCCAACGGTCCAACCAGCGCCACCATCCAACGCGACCCCACTTGGCAGGTCCAACGGGCGACATAGTCCAGCGCGGCCCCACACGTCAGAATGGTCAAAGGAGGGCGACACACTCCAACGCGGCCCCACTTGGCAGGTCCAACGGGCGACACAGTCCAGCGCGGCCCCACACGCCAGAGTTAATGGTCAAACCATTGACCCAACGGCATTCCCCCGTGTGACCATTTCTAAGGGTTTTGGACTAAGGAACGGGGACAAGTGAGCAAAAGTTAAGAGCGTGGGGATGAATGAGTACAACTAAGGAACCAGGGGCACAAAAATAGAAAGCCCAAAATAAAATTGTTTCATGAAATGTCTCTTGTTTTGTCCGCGATCTACATCCCTGCAGGTACCCAAGATCATGGAGATTGAGCACCTGTGAGGCTAGGAACAAGGGGATCGTGAAGTGTTATACCAAACACTGGTGACAGTAAGGCTTAGTAGGGTAACATGGATCATATCCTTGGGGATTCACGAGGTGTAGTCCTTAAACACCAAATGCTTTTGTCTGGTATTATTATCTTAATTATTGGGGCAACTCCACGAGACGGATAGGGCCTTCAGTAGGATAAATGATTCTTGATGCAGGACTCGTGCCGATCAAGATGTTATATGGACACATCCCCCACTCCGATATGAAGCAAACACCTCTTGATGGGTGACTTCCCGAGCAGAAACTAATATCATTTTGATCCCAACAAAAATATATGGTTGTAAGCATTAAGACCTCATCCCCATACCTTCATTTTATTATAAGTTATTGAATCACTATTTGCTTGCCGATCCGGTCAAAAGCTGGATTTGACACTTTGGCCAACGCTTGCTAGAGACCATTGCTTCAAGGGAATCTTCCTCTCGTGGGTTCGATACCCAGGGTTACCTCTGGGGAAATAGGTGTGGGATACCCTTTCTTGTTACAATACCGGATCAATAAAAAGGAGATATCAAGCCCTTTTTCTGGCACCGTCGCCGGGGAGGAGTTTAGTATTCCTAGTCTTTTTGTTCAGAGTTTTTGTTAAAGTTTATTCTCAGTTTTTGTTTTTACTTTTCAGTTTTTAGTTTAAGTTTTATTTTATTGCAAGTCTTCTCAATTGAAAAATCAAAAAGTTACCATGGATCATAATCTTGGGAGTTTTGCTACTCTTAGAACAATTTCATGCGTGAACCAATTGTTGGGGAACGTTGCATGGGAAACAAAAAATTTCACGCACACCCAAGATCTATCCATGGAGATGCATAGCTAGGAGAGGGGGAGTGTATCTACATACCCATGTAGATCTCTAAGCGGAAGCGTATATAACACAGTTGATGTAGTCGTACGTCTTCACGATCCAATCGCGATCCGTCCCGATCTAGCGCCGAACGGACAGCACCTTCGCGTTCAGCACACGTGCAGCTCGATGAAGTCTCCGTCTCCTTGATACGTCTCCAACGTATCGTTAATTTATGAAGTATTCATGCCATATTCATCTATGTTTACAATACTTTTATATGGTTTTGATGCACTTTATATGATTTATTTAGAACTAACCCGGACTGACGTGTTTTCAGCAGAATTACCGTGGTGTTGTTTTTGTGCAGAAAATGAAATTTCTCGGAATCGCCTGAAACTTTTTGGTGATTTTTTCTCGACCATATAAGGAATTCTGGAGCGAAGAACTGCCAGAGGGGGTGGACCAGAAGGCCACCACACAACTGGCCGCGCCCCCTACGGGCGCGGCCAGATGGCTTGTGGGGCCCTCGTAGCTCCGTTGCGTGTGATTCCAGCGCTAAAAAATCCTATAAATACCAGAAACCCTAGAAATAAACAGAGACTCCTCGTTCCGCCGCCGCAACTCTCTGTATCGACGAAAAACCAATCTGGAGGCGTTCTAGTACCCTGCTGGAGAGGGTAGATCATCTCCGGTGGCCATCTTCATCATCCCGGCGGAGGCCATGACGAGGAGGGAGTAGTCCACCCTCGGGGTTGACGGTTTGTACTAGTAGCTATGTGTTCAATCTCTCTCTCTCTCTCTCTCTCTCTCTCTCGTGTTCTTGAGATGGCACGATCTTGATGTATCACGGGCTTTGTTAATATAGTCGGATCATATGATGTTATTCCCTTGCTACCTTGTTGTGCTGAATTGAATCTTTACCTTTGAGATCTCGTTATGTTGGATTGAATATTATGGTTTGAGAACACTTGATGTACGTCTTGCGTGGGATACCCGTAGTGACACTGGGGTATTCTATATTGATTCACTTGATATATGTTGAGGCATCAACTTGCGGATTCCGGTGACCCATGGGATCTATGCATAGGGGTTGATTGCACGTTTTCATACCACGTTCTCCGATAGAAATCTTGGGGTGCTCCTTGAAGTTCTTTGTGTTGGATTGAATATGATAGATCTGAAATTGTTTGATGCATGTCACATAATTTACCCACGAATACTTGAGGTGACATTGGAGTATCTAGGTGACATTAGGGTTGATTGATATGTATCATTGGTGTTATTCTAGTAGGAACTCTAGGACTGTTTGTGACACTTATAGGAATAGCCCAATAGATTGATCGAAAAGAATAACTTTGAGGTGGTTCTACTACCTACACCCATTTCATCTTATTGTTCTCCACTAGATAGGAACTTTGGAGTGATTCTTTGTTGCACATTGAGGGATGATCATATGATTCAACTATGTTAGCATTGTTGGCAGATTGCACTAGCGAAAGTATGAACCCTAGGCCTTATTTCCAAGCATTTATACACCGTTTTGCTCGCTGTTTTACACTTGCTACCTTGTTGTTTTTATATTTTCAGATTACAAAAACCTATATCTATCATCCATATTGCACTTGTATCACCATCTCTTTGCCGAACTAGTGCACCTATACAATTTGCCATTGTATTGGGTGTGTTGGGGACACAAGAGATTTCTTGTATTTGATTGCAGGGTCGTTTGAGAGAGACCATCTTCATCCTACACCTCCCACGGATTGATAAACCTTAGGTCATCCACTTGAGGGAAAATTGCTACTGTCCTACAAAACTCTGCGCTTGGAGGCCCAACACGAGTCTACAAGAATGAAGTTGCGTAGTAGACATCAAGCTCTTTTCTGGCGCCGTTGCCGGGGAGGTGAGTGCTTGAAGGTATATCTTTAGATCTTGCAATTAAATCTTTTATTTTCTTGTTTTTTCACTAGTTTGGTTTTACAAAAGAAAACTACAAAATAAATATAAATGGGTCCTCACCCACTTGCTAATCTTTTCAAAAGACCCAATTATGTTGGAACAATTGCTAGTGAGAGTTCACTAGATTATCTTTATGAGGTCTTGCTTGAAAATCACGAATCTAAAAATTGTGAAATTTATAAAGTGATTCATGATAGTTCCTTGAATGAAAAGCATGATAGCAATATTGTTAGTATGAATTCTCTAAATATCCATGATGCTAATGATATGTAAAGCCACAAGCTTGGGAATGCTATGTTTGATGAGGATGATATTTTTAGTCCCCCAAGTTTTGATGAGCAAATTTATTATGATGATGGCATGCCACCTATCTATGATGATTATGATGATGACATGTATGCTATAAAGAATAATTATAACTAGGAAACTTGTCATCATGATTTTACTTTTCAATTTGGTTATGTCAATCATGTGTCTCATGATAGTTATTTTCTTGAGTTTGCTCCCACTATTATGAATGAGAAGAAATATGCTTATGTGGAGAGTAATAAATTTTCTATGCTTGTGGATCATGAACATAATGCTTTATGTGATAGTTATATTGTGGAATTCCTTCATGATTCGAAATTTATTATGAGGGAGGAACATATGCTTGTAGGAATTGCAATAATATCAAGTTTCCTCTCTATGTGTTCAAAGTTTTGAAGTTATGCTTGTTTTGCCTTCCTATGCTAGTTGATTCTTGCTTCCATAAATTGTTTGCTCAAAAAATCCATATGCATAGGAAGTGGGTTAGACTTAAATGTGTTTGTCATGAGATTCATGATGCTCTCTTGCATGTTTCAATTACTACTTTTTATGTGAGCATCATTGAAATCATCATGCCTAGCTAAAAGGCTTTAAAGAAAAGAGCTTGTTGGGAGACAACCCAACACTTTTACTTTCTGTTTTTTGTGTTCACATGATTAATATATTGTAGTAATCATGTTTTGTGTCTTTTATTTCAATAATTACCAAGTAAAGCCTTTGGGATAGTATGAATACTTGTTGATTTGATTCTGTGCAAAAACAGAAACTTTTGCCTCCAGTAAATAATTTCTCTGATTTTACTGGAGCGTTAAAAAATTCTGAAATTTTTACACAGTATTTATATGCAAATTATTTAAGTTGTCCTAATGTTTCAGAATTTTTAGAGACAGGGAAGTATGGTTATACTACATATCTTCACAGACTATTCTGTTTTTGACAGATTCTGTTTTGCATGCGTAGTTTGCTTGTTTTAGTGTTCCCATAGCTTATATTCAGTGATATAAATTATGTGAATAGTATAATACAGTAGTTATTATTTGAGAACAATTATTAATCTTGTCTTGACAGTAACTAAGTGAATGATCTCTATTTATTATACTAACCCATCTCACGAAATTCCGTTCAGTTTTGTGTGATTGAAGTTTTCAAGTTTTGGGTGAGACACCGATATGTGGAGAATAAGGAGTGACAAGAACCTAAGCTTGGGGATTCCCAAGGCACCCCCAAGGTAATATCCAAGGAATACTCAAGCGCCTAAGCTTGGGGATGCCCTGGAAGTCATCCCCTCTTTCGTCTTCAACATTATCGGTATATCTAACTTAGAGCTATATTTTTATAAGTCACATAATATGTGCTTTGCTTGGATCGTCATTATATTTTGTTATTTTCTGTTAGGTGTTATTTATAATCTTTATTTTTAATAAAAAGTTCCAAGAATTGCTTCTTAGGATGCTTTAGTTACATGTTTGATATGTGCTGTGTAAAAACAGAAACTTTTGCTGTAGTGTTTGAATTTTCATATTTTACTGGAACGTGGAAAGTTTCTGAAAATTTTACACAGTGTTTTCATATAAATTCTTTATCATTTCCTAAATTTTCATAATTTTTTGAGTTACATAAGTACACTGTTTTCATAAATTTCTACAGACTATTCTGTTTGGACAAATTGTTGTAATAGTTTTGTTATCTACTTATCCTATAGTTTCCATAGCCTATATTGGTAGATATAAATTGTGGAAACGATAGTACACAGTAGATGATGTTTGAAAATTATTGTGCAACTTGTCTTGGCAGTACATGAAGTATTGATTTATTTTTATGTGTACTAACCTATCTCACGAGTTATTTTCAAGTTTTTGTGGATGAAGTTTTTGAGAATAGGTGAAACCGTGATATGAGAGGATTGAACGAGATACAAAAGCTCAAGATTGGGGACGCCCAAGGCACCCCAAGTAAATATTTCAAGAAGTCTCAAGCATCAAAGCTTGGGGATGCTACGCATCCCACCTCTCTTCATCAAACAAATATCGGTTAGCCTATGTTGAGCCTAAATTTTTACTCGTTCACATAATATGTGCTATTCTTGGAGTGTTATTTTCTTTTGCGTTCTATTTAAATGAAATACTCAGATCTGAAAATATTTATTGAGAGAGAGAGAGTCCTCACATAGCTACTTAATTGTTTGACTACTCATTGATCTTCACTTATATCTTTTGAGAGTAGTTTGACGTTTACTCTTGTGCTTCACTTATATCCTAAGAGTAAATTGTGAATGAATGAAATATCATAAATCTGAAATTATTAATGTGCTATATTCTTAGTAGCAGGTTCACATTTGGTTTAGAAAGTAAAATATATTGAAGTTTGACAATCACAATATTGGTCATACAAGCAATTCATGAATGATTAGTATAAGAAAGAGAACTTTCACATACAAATATATCTTGGACATCTTTTATGATTGTGAATACCCATTAATTATTTTCAAAATTGATCAAATAGTTGAAGTTGGAAAAGGAAGACAATGTAATGGTTATGTTTGGGTATATTTGCATAGAAGTTATATTGTTATGGATCCTCCAACATGTGGTGCTTGTTTAGAACCTTTTGTTAGCCAAAACTTCGTACTAAGTAGAAATACTACCTGTGCATCCAAATCCTTGAGCCAAGTTTCTTCCATGAGAGTCCACCATACCTACCTATATATGGTATTTCACTGCCATTCCAAGTAAATTTGCATGTGCCACCTCTAAACATTCAAATAAACATCCGTTTTGTGTGCTCGTACCGCTCATGGAGCGACGGGGCGGTCATTATCTTCCATGCTAAGCGAGTTATTCTCAAGACGAGTGTTTACTCACTTTTCATTGCACGAGAGAGACTGGTAAAAAGGATTCCCAGTCCTGCATAACACAAAAATAAATAAACAAAAACTCCCCCTAGAAAGTTGATTGTTTGGAGGGCAACCGTGGATTTAGCCAGCCATGGAATGTGTTTGAAAGGTGGAGGGGGAGTAAAAATTTAAATTCTTTTTGGGAACCGCCAATAATGTGATTAGCATGGAAGATATTGAATACTCTATTGTGACGTTGACAGGAAAGGCACACCACTCAAAATTACATATTCATGTCTGTTTTAAACAATGAGCTCTGGCACATATGCAAATCCCTGCTTCCCTCTGTGAAGGGACACTCTATTTACTTTCATGTTACTTACTTTCATGTTGAGTCAACTCCTTATTCCAACCTCAATCTATTAGTTGGCAAGCACCATGTGGTGGGGAAAGACCCAAACATATATATCCACTCAAATATATTTGATCATGATTCATTATTGTTGACAATTATCTTTATGATAAGTGTGTTGGGAGGCGAAACATCAAGCCCCTATCTTTCTCTGTGTTCGATGGATGTTGTTTGTTCTAAAAATATGCCTTGAGTATGAGCAATCATAAAATACTATATCATAATTGAGTATGTGGATCTCTTACTTAGACTTGATGATGTATTGAAATTGTTTGGTGACCAAGAACATAGATTGTTAAGTTTCAATAGAGTGCATTGTTTGAACCATGACATGTGAATTGATTGTTACTCTATCATGATGATTTTTATGAGAAAAAGTTGCTGGTTATGATGCTAGAAAAGTGACTGAAATTATCAGTGATCAAAGTTTTTCACTAAGCTAGCATTCACACTTCATAAATTATTTCTTTTATCATTTACCTACTCGAGGATGAGCAGGAATTAAGCTTGGGGATGCTGATACGTCTCCAACGTATCGTTAATTTATGAAGTATTCATGCCATATTCATCTATGTTTACAATAATTTTATATGGTTTTGATGCATTTTATATGATTTATTTAGAACTAACCTGGACTGATGCTGTTTTCAGCAGAATTACCGTGGTGTTGTTTTTGTGCAGAAAATAAAAGTTCTCGGAATCGCCCGAAACTTTTTGGTGATTTTTTCTGGACCATATAAGGAATTTTGGAGCGAAGAACTGCCGGAGCTCCGTTGCGCGTGATTCCAACGCTGAATAATCCTATAAATACCAGAAACCTCAGAAATAAACAGAGACTCCTCGTTCCGCCACCACAATTATCTGTATCGACGAAAAACCAATCTGGAGGCATTCCAGTACCCTGCCGGAGAGGGTAGATCATCTCCGGTGGCCATCTTCATCATCCCGGCGGAGGCCATGACGAGGAGGGAGTAGTCCACCCTCGGGGCTGATGGTTTATACCAGTAGCTATGTGTTCAATCTCTCTCTCTCTCATGTTCTTGAGATGGCAGGATCTTGATGTATCATGGGCTTTGCTAATATAGTCGGATCATATGATGTTATTCCCTTGCTACCTTGTTGTTATGAATTGAATCTTTACCTTTGAGATCTCTTTATGTTGGATTGAATATTATGGTTTGAGAACACTTGATGTACGTCTTGTGTGGGATAGTGACATTGGGGTATTCTATTGATTCACTTGATATATGTTGAGGCATCAACTTGCGGATTCCGGTGACCTAGGGGAACTATGCATAGGGGTTGATTGCATGTTTTCATACCACGTTCTCCGATAGAAATCTTGGGGTGCTCCTTGAAGTTCTTTGTGTTGGATTGAATATGATAGATCTGAAATTGTTTGATGCATGTCGCATAATTTACCCACGGATACTTGAGGTGACATTGGAGTATCTAGGTGACATTAGGGTTGATTGATATGTATCATTGGTGTTATTCTAGTAGGAACTCTAGGGCTGTTTGTGACACTTATAGGAACAGCCCAATAGATTGATCGGAAAGAATAATTTTGAGGTGGTTCTACTACCTACACCAATTTCATCTTATTGTTCTCCGCTAGATAGGAACTTTGGAGTGATTATTTGTTGCACATTGAGGGATGATCATATGATTCAACTATGTTAGCATTGTTGGGAGATTGCACTAGCGAAAGTATGAACCCTAGGCCTTATTTCCAAGCATTTATACACCATTTTGCTCACTGTTTTACACTTGCTACCTTGTTGTTTTTATATTTTCAGATTACAAAAACCTATATCTATCATCCATATTGCACTTGTATCACCATCTCTTCGCCGAACTAGTGCACCTATACAATTTTCCATTGTATTGGGTGTGTTGGGGACACACAAGATTTCTTATATTTGATTGCAGGGTTGTTTGAGAGAGACCATCTTCATCCTACACCTCCCATGGATTGATAAACCTTAGGTCATGCACTTGAGGGAAAATTGCTATTGTCCTACAAAACTCTGCGCTTGGAGGCCCAACACGAGTCTACAAGAATAAAGTGCCGTAGTAGACGTCACTCCTCGATCCAGCGAGTGAGGGCAGAGTAGTAGATTAGTTCTCCGGCAGCACGACGGCGTGGTGGCAGCGGTGGTGGTGCTATCTTGACAGGGCTACGCCGAGCTCTACCGAAACCGCGAACGGTGGAGAAAACGATTTAGGGAGAGAGAGGGCGCCAAGGGCTTGGTGTGTCCTCTTGGGGCGTCCCCTCCCCTCTATATATAGACCCTCCAAACCCTAGGGCGCAGCCAAGGGGGAGGCGTTGGACTCTGATACGTCCATTTTGCATCATGCTTTTATATTGATATTTATTGCATTATGGGCTGTTATTACACATTATGGTACAATACTTATGCCTTTTCTCTTTTATTTTACAAGGTTTACATGAAGAGGGAGAATGCCAGCAGCTGGAATTCTGGACTAGAAAAGGAGCAAATATCAGAGACCTATTCTGCACAACTCCAAAAGTCCTGAAAAGTTACGGTGAATTATTTTGGAATATATAAAAAATAATGGGCGAAAGAAATACCAGAGGGGACCCACCAGGGAGTCACAAGCCAGGGGGGCGCGCCCTACCCCCCTGGGCGCGCTCCTGTGGCTTGTGGGCCCCCCTGGCAGGCCTCCGGTGCCCATCTTCTGCTATATGGAGGGTTTTGACCTGGAAAAAATCAGAAGGGAGCTTTCGGGACGAAGCGCCGCCGTCTCGAGGCGGAACCTGGGCAGAACCAATCTAGGGCTCCGGCGGAGCTGTTCTGCCGGGGAAACTTCCCTCCCGGAGGGGGAAATCGAAGCCATCGTCATCACCAACGATCCTCTCATCGAGAGGGGGTCAATCTCCATCAACATCTTCACCAGCACCATCTCCTCTCCAAACCCTAGTTCATCTCTTGTATCCGATCTTTGTCTCAAAACCTCAGATTGGTACCTGTGGGTTGCTAGTAGTGTTGATTACTCCTTGTAGTTGATGCTAGTTGGTTTACTTGGTGGAAGATCATATGTTCAGATCCTTAATGATAATTAATACTCCTCTGATTATGAACATGAATATGCTTTGTGAGTAGTTACGTTTGTTCCTGAGGACATGGGATAAGTCTTGTTATAAGTAATCATGTGAATTTGGTATTCGTTCGATATTTTGATGAGATGTATGTTGTCTCTCCTCTAGTGGTGTTATGTGAACGTCGACTACATGACACTTCACCATTATTTGGGCCTAGGGGAAGGCATTGGGAAGTAGTAAGTAGATGATGGGTTGCTAGAGTGACAGAAGCTTAAACCCTAGTTTATGCGTTGCTTCGTAAGGGGCTGATTTGGATCCACATGTTTCATGCTATGGTTAGATTTATCTTAATTCTTCTTTCGTAGTTGCGGATGCTTGCGAGAGAGGTTAATCATAAGTGGGAGGCTTGTCCAAGTAAGGACAGTACCCAAGCACCGGTCCACCCACATATCAAATTATCAAAGTAACGAACGCGAATCATATGAGCATGATGAAAACTAGCTTGACAGAAATTCCCATGTGTCCTCGGGAGCGCTTTGCTTTATATAAGAGTTTGTCCAGGCTTGTCCTTTGCTACAAAAAGTATTGGGCCACCTTGCTGCACCTTTGTTACATTTGTTACTTGCTATCCGTTACAAATTATCTTATCACAAAACTATCTGTTACCGATAATTTCAGTGCTTGCAGAGAATACCTTACTGAAAACCGCTTGTCATTTCCTTCTGCTCCTCGTTGGGTTCGACACTCTTACTTATCGAAAGGACTACGATAGATCCCCTATACTTGTGGGTCATCAAGACTCTTTTCTGGCGCCGTTGCCGGGGAGTGAAGCGCCTTTGGTGAGTGGAACTTGGTAAGGAAACATTTATATAGTGTGCTGAAATTTACTGTCACTTGTTACTATGGAAAATAATTCTTTGAGGGGCTTGTTCGGGGTATCTTCACCCCGACCGGAAGCACAAAGAGATGCTCCTCAACCTACTGCACCTACTGAAAATATTTATTATGAAATTCCTTTCGGTATGATAGAGAAACTGCTAGCTAATCCTTATGCAGGAGATGGAACACTACATCCTGATTTGCATCTAATCTATGTGGATGAAGTTTGTGGATCATTTAAGCTTGTAGGTTTGCCCGAGGATCATGTCAAGAAGAAGGTCTTTCCTTTATCTTTGAAGGAGAAGGCATTGACATGGTATAGGCTATGTGATGATATTGGATCATGGAACTACAACCGATTGAAATTGGAATTTCATCAGAAGTTTTATCCTATGCATCTGGTTCATCGTGATCGGAATTATATTTATAATTTTTGGCCTCGTGAAGGAGAAAGAATCGCTCAAGCTTGGGGGAGGCTTAAGTCAATGTTATATTCATGCCCCAATCATGAGCTCCCAAGAGAAATTATTATTCAGAATTTTTATGCTCGGCTTTCTCATAATGATCAATCCATGCTCGATACTTCTTGTACTGGTTCCTTTATGAAGAAAGATATTGAATTCAAATGGGACTTATTGGAAAGAATTAAACGCAACTCTGAAGATTGGGAACTCGACGAAGGTAAGGAGTCAGGTATAAACCTTAAGTTTGATTGTGTTAAATCCTTTATAGACACCGATGCTTTTCGTGATTTTAGCACTAAGTATGGACTTGACTCTGAGATAGTAGCTTCTTTCTGTGAATCTTTTGCTGCTCATGTTGATCTCCCTAAGGAGAAGTGGTTTAAATATCATCCTCCCATTGAAGTGAAAGTAGTTGAGCCTATTAAAGTTGAAGAAGATACTATTATTTATAATGTTGATCCTATTATTCCTACTGCTTATATTGAGAAACCACCCTTCCCTGTTAGAATAAAGGAACATGCTAAAGCTTCAACTGTGGTTTGTAAGAGTTATACTAGAACACCTACACCCCCTGAAAAAATCAAAGTTGAACCTAGTATTGCTATGGTTAAAGATCTCTTGGTTGATAATGTTGATGGGCATGTTATTCATTTCTGTGATGAAGCTGCTAGAATTGCTAGACCTGATGCTAAAGATAAACATAGACCTATTGTTGGCATGCCTGTTGTTTCTGTTAAAATAGGAGATCATTGTTATCATGGCTTGTGTGATGTGGGTGCTAGTGTGAGTGCAATTCCCTTTACCTTATATCAAGAAATTATGAATGATATTGTACCAGCTGAATTAGAGGAAATTGATGTTACTATTAAGCTTGCTAATAGAGATACTATAGCACCAGTTGGGATTGTTAGAGATGTTGAAGTCTTGTGTGGGAAAATAAAGTATCCTACTGATTTTCTTGTTCTTGGTTCCCCACAAGATGATTTTTGTCCCATTATATTTGGTAGACCTTTCTTGAATACTGTTAATGCTAAGATAGATTGTGAGAAAGAAACTGTTACTGTAAGTTTTGGGGATGTGTCTCAAGAGTTCAATTTCTCTAAATTTCGTAGGCAACCCCATGACAAAGAATTGCCCAGTAAAGATGAAATTATTGGTCTTGCTTCTATTGCTGTGCCTCCTACTGACCCCTTAGAACAATATTTGCTCGACCATGAAAACGATATGCATATGAATGAAAGGAATGAAATAGATAAGATTTTCTTTGATTAGCAGCCTATTTTGAAACACAACTTGCCTGTTGAAATACTTGGGGATCCTCCTCCACCCAAGGGTGATCCCGTGTTTGAGCTTAAACAATTACCGGATACTCTGAAATATGCTTATCTTGATGAAAAGGAGATATATCCTGTTATTATTAGTGCTAACCTTTCAGAGCATGAAGAAAAGAGATTATTGAAAACTCTGAGGAAGCACCATGCTGCTATTGGATATACTCTTGATGATCTTAAGGGCATTAGTCCCGCTCTATGTTAGCATAAAATTAATATGGAGCCTGATGCTAAACCAGTTGTTGATCACCAACGACGGTTAAATCCTAAAATGAAAGAAGTGGTAAGAAATGAAATACTAAAGCTTCTGGAGGCAGGTATAATTTATCCTATTGCTGAAAGTAGATGGGTTAGTCCCGTTCATTGTGTTCCTAAGAAAGGAGGTATTACCGTTGTTCCTAATGATAAAAATGAATTGATCCCGCAAAGAATTGTTACAGGATATAGAATGGTAATTGATTTTAGGAAATTAAATAAAGCTACTAGGAAAGATCATTACCCTCTACCTTTTATTGATCAAATGCTAGAAAGACTATCCAAACATACACATTTTTGCTTTCTAGATGGTTATTCTGGTTTCTCTCAAATACCTGTGTCAAAAGAGGATCAAGAAAAAACCACTTTTACTTGCCCTTTCGGTACCTTTGCTTATAGACATATGCCTTTTGGTTTATGCAAAGCACCTGCTACCTTTCAAAGATGTATGATGGCTATATTCTCTGACTTTTGTGAAAAGATTGTTGAGGTTTTCATGGATGATTTTTCCGTTTATGGAACTTCTTTTGATGATTGCTTGAGCAACCATGATCGAGTTTTGCAGAGATGCGAAGAAACTAATCTTGTTATGAATTGGGAAAAGTGCCACTTTATGGTTAATGAAGGTATTGTCTTGGGGCACAAAATCTTCGAAAGAGGTATTGAAGTTGATAAAGCTAAAGTTGATGCTATCGAAAAAATGTCGTGTCCTTCGGATATTAGAGGTATAAGAAGTTTCCTTGGTCATGCTGGTTTCTATAGGAGGTTTATTAAAGACTTCTCTAAGATTTCTAGGCCTCTCACTAATCTTTTGCAAAAAGATGTTCCATTCGTTTTTGATGATGATTGTGTAGAAGCATTTGAAATTCTTAAGAAAGCCTTGATTTCTGCACCTGTTGTTCAACCACCTGATTGGAACCTACCCTTTGAAATTATGTGTGATGCTAGTGATTATGCTGTTGGCGCTGTTCTAGGACAAAGAGTTGATAAGAAATTAAATGTTATCCATTATGCTAGTAAAACTCTAGACAGTGCTCAAAGAAATTATGCTACCACTGAAAAGGAATTTTTAGCAGTTGTGTTTGCTTGTGATAAGTTCAGACCTTATATTGTTGATTCCAAAGTAACTGTTCACACTGATCATGCTGCTATTAAATATCTTATGGAAAAGAAAGATGCTAAGACTAGAATGATTAGATGGGTTCTTCTGCTACAAGAATTTGATTTGCATATTATTGATAGAAAGGGTGCCGAGAACCCCGTAGCAGACAACTTGTCTAGGTTAGAAAATGTTCTTGATGACCCACTACCTATTTATGATAGCTTTCCTGATGAACAATTAGCTGTCATAAATGCTTTACGCAATGCTCCATGGTATGCTGATTATGCTAATTACATTGTTGCTAAATTTATACCACCTAGTTTCACATACCAACAAAAGAAAAAGTTCTTCTATGATTTAAGACATTACTTTTGAGATGATCCACGCCTTTATAAAGAAGGAGTAGATGGTGTTATTAGACGTTGTGTACCTGAGCATGAACAGGAATAGATCCTTCACAAGTGTCATTCCGAGGCCTACGGAGGACACCACGCTGGGGATAGAACCGCACATAAGGTACTACAATCTGGTTTTTATTGGCCTACTCTCTTCAAGGATGCTCGTAAGTTTGTCTTGTCTTGTTATGAATGTCAAAGAATTGGTAATATTAGTAGACGTCAGGAAATGCCTATGAATTACTCTCTTGTTATTGAACCATTTGATGTTTGGGGTTTTGATTATATGGGACCTTTTCCACAGTCTAACGGGTATACTCATATTCTAGTTACTGTTGATTATGTTACTAAGTGGGTAGAAGCTATTCCAACTAGTAGTGCTGATCATAACACTTCTATTAAAATGCTTAAAGAAGTTATTTTCCCTAGATTTGGAGTCCCTAGATATTTAATGACTGATGGTGGTTCACACTTTATTCATGGTGCTTTCTGTAAGTTGCTTGCAAAGTATGATGTTAATCATAGAATTGCATCTCCTTATCATCCTCAGTCTAGTGGTCAAGTAGAACTAAGCAATAGAGAAATTAAATTGATCTTGCAAAAGACTGTTAATAGATCTAGAAAGAATTGGTCTAAGAAACTTGATGATGCATTATGGGCTTATATAACTGCTTACAAAAACCCTATGGGTATGTCTCCGTATAAAATGGTTTATGGTAAAGCATGTCACTTACCTCTAGAACTAGAACATAAAGTTTATTGGGCAATTAAAGACCTCAACTATGATTTCAAACTTGCTGGTGAGAAGAGGTTATTTGACATTAGCTCACTTGATGAATGGAGAACCCAGGCCTATGAGAATGCCAAGTTGTTTAAAGAAAAACTTAAAAGATGGCATGATAAAAGGATACAAAAGCGTGAATTCAATGTAGGTGACCATGTCTTGCTATACAATTCTCGTTTAAGATTTTTTGCAGGAAAACTTCTCTCTAAATGGGAAGGACCTTACATCGAGGAAGTTTATCGTTCCGGTGCCATCAAAATCAACAATGCCGAAGGCACAAATCCTAAGGTGGTGAACGGGCAAAGAATCAAACATTATATCTCAGGTACTCCCATAAATGTTGAAACCAATATTATCAATACCATAACTCCGGAGGAGTACATTAGGGAGACCTACCAGAATGTTTCAGACTCCGAGAAGAAATAGGTATGTGTTACGGTAAGCAAACCGACTCCAAAACTTTTCCAATAGCATTTTTTTATCCGTTTTGGAATATTTAATAAATTAGGAAAATTTAAAGTAGTCCGAAGAGTGCACGAGGAGGCGACAAGCTAGGGGGGCGCTCCCCTGTGACTTGTGGCCACCCCGTGTACCCTCCGGATTCCGTTTTCTTATGGTATACTCCTTCAGGTCGGTACAAATTCATTATATAATCTCCCGAAGGTTTTGACCTTCTTATCACGACAATACCTCTTGTTTTCGTTTTGAGCTGTTTGCAGCAGATTTAGAGCAAGATGTCTTCGCAAGAGTCGGTCGGGGAGAGCCGTGCCTCTCACCTGACACCGGGGCCCAGAGTATACAGCGAAGCCAACCACTTCGGGCAGGCCACGGAGGAAGAGATGGAGGCCGACTTGAAAAGGATAAAAGCCATGGAGGAAGACCAAGAAGTTACCTCTCGTCTACAACCTGGAGCCATGTTGGAAGAACTTCAGAGCTCAGCAATTCCGAACTCGGTTATCCCTCCCAATGCTAAATTTCTTACTTATGAAAATATGAAAAAGAGTGTTGCTTCTTCCCCCGCAGCAATGAAACATCCATGGGTTATGGGAGCTCTAACCATCGCTGGAAAACTTTGCAAGGAAATAATGGACCTCAGACAGCAAAATAACAAGCTTGAGGAGGAGAATCACATTCTGAGGGGCATCATCGCCAAGAATATAACATCGCCACCTCCGAAGAAAGACAACTAAACACATGGGTATGGGCACTCCCCTTGGCTTGTGCCAAGCTTGGGGGAGGTGCCCCGGTATCGTATCACCATCACATCTTTTACTTTTATCGTTTTTCTTAGTTTGATCCTTTTGGTTATATCTTGATCTAGTAGAATAAAGTCTTTAGTGTGATCTAGTTTTGAATTTTGCTTTTTGTTCCCCTTATGTAAGCGAGTCCGAGAGTTATATAATAAAAAGTAGTTTTGAGTTGAGGGCTTTGCTTGCTTGCTATGATCTTGAGGAAAAGAAATAAAAAGAAGTATAGAATAAAAGCAAGAGTATATATGATGATCTTATGGGAGGTGATGACTTCACATATAAGAATTATGTCGATTAATTTTTTTTGTGAGTTGACAAACATAGCGATTGGTCATTGTTGCAATTAAAAGGAAGTGATAAAGAAAGAGAGGTTCACATATAAATATATTATCTTGGACATCTTTTATGATTGTGAGCACTCATTTAAATATTATATGCTAAGAAGTTGATGTTGGACAAGGAAGACAACATAATGGGTTATGTTTGCTTATTTCCGAATAGAAGTTATATGGTTATAGATCCTTTAACATTTGACGCTTGCTTCCACCCCATATCAGCCAAAACTTCCGCACCAAGCAGAGATACTACTTGTGCATCCAAACACCCTTAACCCAGTTTTGCCATGAGAGTCCACCATACCTACCTATGGATTGAGTAAGATCCTTCAAGTAAGTTGTCATCGGTGCAAGCAATAAAAATTGCTCTCTAAATATGTATGATCTATTAGTGCGAGGAAAATAAACTTTATACGAACTTGTGATATGGAAGAAATAAAAGCGACAGACTGCATAATAAAGTTCTTTATCACAAGGGGCAATATAAAGTGACGTTCTTTTGCATTAAGGGATTGCGCATCCAACTATAAAAGCGCATGACAACCTCTGCTTCCCTCTGCGAAGGGCCCATCTGTTACTTTTACTTTCTAGTACTTACTTTTATGCAAGAGTCGTGGTGATCTTCATCACTTCCTTTATTTCGCCTTTCTCTCTTGGTAAGAGTCATGTGTTGGAGAATGATCTAGACACATATATCCACTCGGATGTGGGCGATCATGAGTTATTTCTGTTGACATTACCCTTGAGGTAAATAGTTGGGAGGCAAAACTATAAGCCCCTATCTTCCTCTGTGTCCGATTGAAGCTTTGACCTCATAGGTACCGAGTGAGTGTTAGCAATTATGAAAGACTAAAAGATGATTGAGTATGTGGATTTTCTTTGCAAGCTCTTATATTGACTCTTTCCGACGTTATGATAAATTGGAATTGCTTCAATGACTAAGATCATAGTTTGTTGGTTCTCAATAGAGTTCTTGATTCATACTTTACCTTGTGAATGAATTGTTACTTTAGCTTAAGAAATTATATGTCAATATATGTTGCCGTTTTAAAGATGACCGTGATGCCTTCATGTCCGTATTTTATTTTATCGACACCTCTATCTCTAAACATGTGGACATATTTATCGATGTCGGCTTTCGCTTGTGGACAAGCGAGGTCTAAGCTTGGGGGAGTTGATACGTCCATTTTGCATCATGCTTTTATATTGATATTTATTGCATTATGGGCTGTTATTACACATTATGGTACAATACTTATGCCTTTTCTCTTTTATTTTACAAGGTTTACATGAAGAGGGAGAATGCCGGCAGCTGGAATTCTGGACTAGAAAAGGAGCAAATATCAGAGACCTATTCTGCACAACTCCAAAAGTCCTGAAAAGTTACGGTGAATTATTTTGGAATATATAAAAAATAATGGGCGAAAGAAATACCAGAGGGGACCCACCAGGGAGTCACAAGCCAGGGGGGCGCGCCCTACCCCCCTGGGCGCGCCCCTGTGGCTTGTGGGCCCCCTGGCAGGCCTCCGGTGCCCATCTTCTGCTATATGGAGGGTTTTGACCTGGAAAAAATCAAAAGGGAGCTTTCGGGACGAAGCGCCGCCGTCTCGAGGCGGAACCTGGGCAGAACCAATCTAGGGCTCTGGCGGAGCTGTTCTGCCGGGGAAACTTCCCTCCCGGAGGGGGAAATCGAAGCCATCGTCATCACCAACGATCCTCTCATCGAGAGGGGGTCAATCTCCATCAACATCTTCACCAGCACCATCTCCTCTCCAAACCCTAGTTCATCTCTTGTATCCGATCTTTGTCTCAAAACCTCAGATTGGTACCTGTGGGTTGCTAGTAGTGTTGATTACTCCTTGTAGTTGATGCTAGTTGGTTTACTTGGTGGAAGATCATATGTTCAGATCCTTAATGATAATTAATACTCCTCTGATTATGAACATGAATATGCTTTGTGAGTAGTTACGTTTGTTCCTGAGGACATGGGATAAGTCTTGTTATAAGTAATCATGTGAATTTGGTATTCGTTCGATATTTTGATGAGATGTATGTTGTCTCTCCTCTACTGGTGTTATGTGAACGTCGAATACATGACACTTCACCATTATTTGGGCCAAGGGGAAGGCATTGGGAAGTAGTAAGTGTTGGGGAACGTTGCATGGGAAACAAAAATTTTCCTACGCACACGCAAGATCTATCCATGGTGATGAGCATCTACGAGAGGGAGAGTGAATCTACATACCCTTGTAGATCGCTAAGCGGAAGCGTTAATAAACGCGGTTGATGTAGTCGAACGTCTTCGCGATCCAAATCGCCGAGCGTCCCGTGATCCAATCACGATCCTTCCGATCTAGTGCCGAACGGACGGCACCTCCGCGTTCAACACACGTACGGCTTGATGACGCCTTCACCTCCTCGATCCAGCGAGCGATGGTGAAGTAGTGGTTGAGTTCCAGCAGCACGACGGCGTGGTGATGGTGGTGAGGAACAATCTCTGCAGGGCTTCGCCAAGCACTACGGAGATTATGACGGAGGAACTAGAGGGCTAGGGTTGCCGGCACACGGCTTGGGAAATCCTGATGTATCCCGTGTGCTAGCCCTGCCCCTCTATTTATATGTTGAGCCTTGGGGTCTAAACTTGGAGTAAAAGCCTCCTCCGGGTCGGTTTTGCCCGCACAAGGTCGGTTTGGCCCGCAGGAAAAGAGTCCAATTCGGACCCTGCCGAATCGTGCACAGCCGCGCACAAGCGGTAGTACCGCTTCACACAAGCGGTAGTACCGCTTGGGCGGTAGTACCGCTTCACACAAGCGGTAGTACCGCTCCGGCGGTAGTACCGCTTCACCAAGCGGTAGTACCGCTTACGCGGCAGCAAAACTACTTTTGCACTTTCCAATACCTTGTGGGCTTTATCCCTTTGGCTCATATAAAGTGTTGCTGCACCCGAACACTTCGGTAAACATCCGGAACCCCTTCCGGTGAACTTCGGAACTCTTCCGGAGATCGAAACACTATTATCACATATATCAATCTTTACCTCCGGACTCTTCCGGAGATCCTCGTCATGTCCGGGATCTTATCCGGGACTCCGAACAACTTTCGGTCACCAACATAATAACTCAATTATACTAATCGTCACCAAACGTTAAGTGTGTAGACCCTGCGGGTTCGAGAACTATGTAGACATGACCGAGACACCTCTACGGCCAATAACCAATAGCGGGACCTGGATGCCCATATTGGCTCCTACATATTCTACGAAGATCTTTATCGGTCGAACCTCTATGTCAAGGATTCAGTTAATCCCGTATGCTATTCCCTTTGTTCTTCGGTATGTTACTTGCCCGAGATTCGATCGTCGGTATCACTATACCTAGTTCAATCTCGTTACCGGCAAGTCTCTTTACTCGTTCCGTAATACAAGATCTCGTGGCTAACACTTTAGTCACATTGCTTGCAAGGCTCATTGTGATGTTGTATTACCGAGTGGGCCCTGAGATACCTCTCCGTCACACGGAGTAACAAATCCCAGTCTTGATCCATGCCAACCCAACAGACACCCTCGGAGATACCTGTAGAGCACCTTTATAGTCACCCAGTTACGTTGCGACGTTTGATACACACAAGGTATTCCTTCGGTGTTAGTGAGTTGCATGATCTCATGGTCAAAGGAACAGATACTTGACATGCAGAAAACAATAGCAATAAACTGACACGATCAAATGCTACGTTTACAGTTTGGGTCTTGTCCATCACATCATTCTCCTAATGATGTGATCCCGTTATCAAATGACATCTCATGTCAATGGCTAGGAAACCTTAACCATCTTTGATCAACGAGCTAGTCAACTAGAGGCTTACTAGGGACACAGTGTTGTCTATGCACCCACACATGTATTTGAGTTTCCAATCAATACAATTATAGCATGGATAATAAACGATTATCATGAACAAGGAAATATAATAATAACCAATTTATTATTGCCTCTAGGGCATATTTCCAACAGTCTCCCACTTGAACTAGAGTCAATAATCTAGTTCACATCACTATGTGATTTACATTGTAATGAATCGAACACCCATGCAGTTCTGGTGTTGTTCATGTTTAGCCCTTGGAAGAGGTTTAGTCAACGGATCTGCAACATTTAGATCCGTGTGTACTTTGCAAATATTTATGTCGTCCTCCTTGATGTAATCGCGGATGGAATTGAAACGTCGCTTTATGTGTCTGGTCCTCTTGTGAAATCTTGGTTCCTTGGCTAGAGCAATGACACCAGTATTATCACAAAACAGAGTCATTGGGTTAAGTGCACTAGGCACTACTCCAAGATCTGTCATGAACTCCTTCATCCAGACACCTTCCTTCGCCGCCTCCGAGGCAGCGATGTACTCCGCTTCGCATGTAGAATCTGCTACCACGCTTTGCTTGGAACTGCACCAGCTAACCGCACCCCCATTAAGAATAAATACGTATCCGGTTTGCGACTTAGAGTCATCCGGATCAGTGTCAAAGCTTGCATCGACGTAACCCTTTACGACGAGCTCTTGATCACCTCCATAAACGAGAAACATGTCCTTAGTCCGTTTCAGGTACTTCAGGATATTCTTGACCGCCGTCCAGTGTTCCATTCCTGGATCACTTTGAAACCTTCCGACCATACTTATGGCAAGGCTGACATCGGGTCTTGTGCACAGCATTGCATACATGATAGAGCCTATGGCCGAAGCATAGGGGATGACACTCATCTTTTCTCTATCTTCTGCAGTCACTGGGCATTGAGTCTTACTCAACTTCACACCTTGCAAAACAGGCAAGAACCCCTTCTTGGACTGATCCATTTTGAACTTCTTCAAAATCTTATCAAGGTATGTGCTTTGTGAAAGTCCTATTAAGCGTCTTGATCTATCTCTATAGATCTTGATGCCTAATATGAAAGCAGCTTCTCCTAGGTCCTTCATTGAAAAACTCTTGTTCAAATATTCCTTTACGCTTTCCAGCATTTCTATATTGTTTCCAATCAGCAATATGTCATCCACATATAATATTAGAAACGCTATAGAGCTCCCACTCACTTTCTTGTAAATACAAGCTTCTCCGTAAACTTGTATAAACTCGAACGCTTTGATCACCTCATCAAAACGAAGATTCCAACTCCGAGATGCTTGCACCAGTCCATGAATGGATCGCTGGAGTTTGCAAACTTTGTCAGCATTCTCTGGATCGACAAAACCTTCTGGTTGCATCATATACAACTCTTCCTTAAGGAAACCGTTAAGGAACGCTGTTTTGACATCCATCTGCCAAATTTCATAATAGAAAAAGGCAGCTATTGCTAACATGATTCTGACGGACTTAAGCATCGCTACGGGTGAGAAGGTCTCATCGTAGTCAACTCCTTGAACTTGTGAAAAACCCTTTGCCACAAGTCGAGCTTTATAGACGGTGACATTACCGTCCGCGTCCGTCTTCCTCTTAAAAATCCATTTGTTCTGAATGGCCTTACGCCCTTCAGGTAATACTTCCAAAGTCCATACTTTGTTTTCATACATGGATCCCATCTCGGATTTCATGGCCTCTAACCATTTATCGGAATCCGGGCCCATCATCGCTTCTCCATAGCTCGTAGGTTCATCGTTGTTTAACAACATGACCTCTAAGACAGGGTTGCCGTACCACTCAGGAGCAGTACGCGTCCTTGTCGACCTACGAGGTTCGATGGCAACTTGATCCAAAGCTTCATGATCATCATCATTAACTTCCTCTTCAGCTAATGTAGGCTCCACAGAAACAACTTTCTGCGCTGCGCTACTCTCAGGTTGAAGTAAAGGTTCAACAACCTCATCAAGTTCTATCTTCCTCCCACTCAATTCTTTCGAGAGAAACTCTTTCTCAAGAAATGCTCCGTTTTTAGCGACAAACACTTTGCCTTCGGATCTGAGGTAGAAGGTATACCCAACTGTCTCTTTTGGGTATCCTATGAAGACGCATTTCTCCGCTTTGGGTTCCAGCTTTTCAGGCTGAAGCTTTTTGACATAAGCATCACATCCCCAAACTTTAAGAAACGACAGCTTTGGCTTCTTGTCAAACCAAAGTTCATATGGCGTCGTCTCAACGGATTTCGATGGTGCCCTATTTAAAGTGAATGCAGCTGTCTCTAATGCATAACCCCAAAACGATAGTGGCAAATCGGCAAGAGACATCATAGATCGCACCATATCCAATAAGGTTCGATTACGACGTTCGGACACACCATTACGCTGTGGTGTTCCAGGCGGTGTTAATTGTGAAACAATTCCACACTGTCTTAAGTGACTGCCAAACTCATAACTCAGATATTCTCCTCCTCGATCAGATCGTAGGAATTTAATCTTCTTGTTACGATGATTCTCAACTTCACTCTGAAATTGTTTGAACTTTTCAAATGTTTCAGACTTGTGTTTCATTAAGTAAATATACCCATATCTACTTAAGTCATCAGTGAAGGTGAGAAAGTAACGATAACCACCGCGCGCCTCAATACTCATCGGACCGCACACATCAGTATGTATGATTTCCAATAAGTCACTTGCCCGTTCCATTATTCCAGAGAACGGCGTTTTAGTCATCTTGCCCATGAGGCATGGCTCACATGTGTCAAGTGATTCAAAATCAAGTGACTCCAAAAGTCCATCAGCATGGAGCTTCTTCATGCGTTTTACGCCAATATGACCTAAACGGCAGTGCCACAAGAAAGTGGTATTATCATTATCAATTCTACATCTTTTGGCATCAATGTTATGAACATGTGTATCATTACTATCGAGATTCAATAAGAATAAACCCCTCACATCGGGTGCATGACCATAAAAGATATTACTCATATAAATAGAACAACCATTATTCTCTGATTTAAATGAGTAACCGTCTCGCAATAAACAAGATCCAGATATAATGTTCATGCTTAACGCAGGCACCAAATAACACTTATTTAGGTTCATCACTAATCCCGACGGTAATCGAAGAGCGAGCGTGCCGACGGCGATCACATCAACCTTGGAACCATTTCCCACGCGCATCGTCACTTCGTCCTTTGCCAGCCTCCGTCTATTCCGCAGTTCCTGTTTTGAGTTGCAAATATGAGCAACCGCACCGGTATCAAATACCCAGGCACTACAACGAGAGTTGGTAAGGTACACATCAATAACATGTATATCATATATACCTTGTTTGTTGTTGGCCGCCTTCTTGTCAGCCAAATACTTGGGGCAATTCCGCTTCCAGTGTCCAGTTCCCTTGCAATGAAAACACACAGTTTCTGGTTTGGGTCCAGCCTTGGGTTTCTTCACGAGAGGAGCAACTGCTTTGCCACTCTGCTTGGAGTTACCCTTCTTACCCTTGCCATTTTTCTTGAAACTAGTGGTTTTATTGACCATCAACACTTGATGCTCCTTCTGAATTTCAGACTCAGCGGCTTTCAGCATCGCAAACAGCTCGGCGACTGACTTGTTCATCCCGTGCATGTTATAGTTCAACACGAAGCTCTTGTAGCTAGGTGGCAATGATTGAAGAACTCTGTCAGTGATAGCCTCTGGCGGAAGGGGCATCCCTAACTCAGCCAGACGGGTGGAGTACCCAGACATTCTGAGCACGTGATCACTGATAGACCCGTTCTCCTCCATCTTGCAAGCATAGAACTTATCGGAGATCTCATATCTCTCGATCCGGGCATTCTTCTGAAAGATAAACTTCAACTCCTGGAACATCTCATATGCTCCATGACGTTCAAAACGTCTTTGAAGTCCCGGTTCTAAGCCATACAACATTGCACATTGAACTATTGAGTAATCATCAGAACGAGCCTGCCAGGCGTTCACAACGTCTAGAGACTCAACTGGAGTGGGTGGATCACCAAGCGGTGCATCAAGGACATAAGCCTTCTGGGAAGCCGTAAGGATAATCCTTAGATTACGGGCCCAGTCCACAAAGTTACTTCCATCATCTTTCAACTTAGCTTTCTCTAGGAACGCATTAAAATTCAGGGGTGCTACTGCGCGAGCCATGATCTACAACATAAATATTGCAAAGACAACTTAGACTATTGTTCTTAGATAATGAGTTTAGTTAATCATATTACTTAAAAACTCCCACTCAAATTGACATCCCTCCGATCATTCGAGTGTAACATGATCCAAATCCACCAACTCAAGTCCGATCATCACGTGAGTTGAGGTGGTTTCAATGGTGAACATCTTCATGTTGATCATATCTACTATATGACTCATGTTCGACCTTTCGGTCTCTTGTGTTCCGAGGCCATGTCTGTACATGCTAGGCTCGTCAAGTTTAACCCGAGTGTTCCGCACGTGTAACATGGCTTACACCCGTTGTATGCGAACGTAGAGTCTATCACACCCGATCATCACGGCGTGTCTCGAAACGACGAACTTTCGCAACGGTGCACACTTGGGGAGAACACAATTTATCTTGAAATTTAAGTGAGGGATCACCTTATAATGCTACCGTCGTCCTAAGCAAAATAAGATGCATAAAAGGATTAACATCACATGCAAATCATAAGTGACATGATATGGCCATGAACTTGTGCTTTTGATCTCCATCTCCAAAGCACCGGCATGATCTCCATCGTCACCGGCATGACACCATGATCTCCATCATCTTGATCTCCATCAACGTGTCGCCATAAGGTTGTCGCGCCGACTGTTGCTTCCACGACTATAGCTAACGTTTAGCGATAAAGTAAAGCTTTACATAACGCTTAATGATTGACACGCAGGTCATACAATAATTAAAGACAACTCTATGGCTCCTGCCAGTTGCCGTACTCATCGACATGCAAGTCGTGATATTCTATACAATACATGATCATCTCATACATCACATATATCTCATCATGTAATTGGCCATATCACATCACAACATACCCTGCAAAAACAAGTTAGACGTCCTCTAATTGTTGTTGCAAATTTTACGTGGCTGCTACGGGTATCTAGCAAGAACGATTCTTACCTACGCAAAACCACAACG
Organism: Elymus sibiricus; assembly: GCA_039707655.1. Classification (NCBI taxonomy): domain Eukaryota; kingdom Viridiplantae; phylum Streptophyta; class Magnoliopsida; order Poales; family Poaceae; genus Elymus; species Elymus sibiricus. The sequence goes on from CM077671.1 coordinate 325,513,297, forward strand.
TGGTGTAGTGATTGCTTTTTGATCTTCTAAAAGAACCCTCTTCATTGAACCGATTCAACTAAAGTGAGAGAGACAGACACCCGCCAGTCACCTTTATGCAACAAGTGCACGCAGCGGTAAAACCAGTCTCGCGTAAGCGTACGCGTAATGTCGGTCCGGGCCGCTTCATCTCACAATGCCGCTGAATCAAGTATCAACTAGTAACGGCAAGCAATATGTATACATCCACGCCCACAACTCGTTTGTGTTCTACTCGAGATCTCATCTACGCATAGACCTAGCTCAGATGCCACTGTTGGGGAACGTTGCATGGGAAACAAAAATTTTCCTACGCACACGCAAGATCTATCCATGGTGATGAGCATCTACGAGAGGGAGAGTGAATCTACATACCCTTGTAGATCGCTAAGCGGAAGCGTTAATAAACGCGGTTGATGTAGTCGAACGTCTTCGCGATCCAAATCGCCGAGCGTCCCGTGATCCAATCACGATCCTTCCGATCTAGTGCCGAACGGACGGCACCTCCGCGTTCAACACACGTACGGCTTGATGACGCCTTCACCTCCTCGATCCAGCGAGCGATGGTGAAGTAGTGGTTGAGTTCCAGCAGCACGACGGCGTGGTGATGGTGGTGAGGAACAATCTCTGCAGGGCTTCGCCAAGCACTACGGAGATTATGACGGAGGAACTAGAGGGCTAGGGTTGCCGGCACACGGCTTGGGAAATCCTGATGTATCCCGTGTGCTAGCCCTGCCCCTCTATTTATATGTTGAGCCTTGGGGTCTAAACTTGGAGTAAAAGCCTCCTCCGGGTCGGTTTTGCCCGCACAAGGTCGGTTTGGCCCGCAGGAAAAGAGTCCAATTCGGACCCTGCCGAATCGTGCACAGCCGCGCACAAGCGGTAGTACCGCTTCACACAAGCGGTAGTACCGCTTGGGCGGTAGTACCGCTTCACACAAGCGGTAGTACCGCTCCGGCGGTAGTACCGCTTCACCAAGCGGTAGTACCGCTTACGCGGCAGCAAAACTACTTTTGCACTTTCCAATACCTTGTGGGCTTTATCCCTTTGGCTCATATAAAGTGTTGCTGCACCCGAACACTTCGGTAAACATCCGGAACCCCTTCCGGTGAACTTCGGAACTCTTCCGGAGATCGAAACACTATTATCACATATATCAATCTTTACCTCCGGACTCTTCCGGAGATCCTCGTCATGTCCGGGATCTTATCCGGGACTCCGAACAACTTTCGGTCACCAACATAATAACTCAATTATACTAATCGTCACCAAACGTTAAGTGTGTAGACCCTGCGGGTTCGAGAACTATGTAGACATGACCGAGACACCTCTACGGCCAATAACCAATAGCGGGACCTGGATGCCCATATTGGCTCCTACATATTCTACGAAGATCTTTATCGGTCGAACCTCTATGTCAAGGATTCAGTTAATCCCGTATGCTATTCCCTTTGTTCTTCGGTATGTTACTTGCCCGAGATTCGATCGTCGGTATCACTATACCTAGTTCAATCTCGTTACCGGCAAGTCTCTTTACTCGTTCCGTAATACAAGATCTCGTGGCTAACACTTTAGTCACATTGCTTGCAAGGCTCATTGTGATGTTGTATTACCGAGTGGGCCCTGAGATACCTCTCCGTCACACGGAGTAACAAATCCCAGTCTTGATCCATGCCAACCCAACAGACACCCTCGGAGATACCTGTAGAGCACCTTTATAGTCACCCAGTTACGTTGCGACGTTTGATACACACAAGGTATTCCTTCGGTGTTAGTGAGTTGCATGATCTCATGGTCAAAGGAACAGATACTTGACATGCAGAAAACAATAGCAATAAACTGACACGATCAAATGCTACGTTTACAGTGTGGGTCTTGTCCATCACATCATTCTCCTAATGATGTGATCCCGTTATCAAATGACATCTCATGTCAATGGCTAGGAAACCTTAACCATCTTTGATCAACGAGCTAGTCAACTAGAGGCTTACTAGGAACACAGTGTTGTCTATGCACCCACACATGTATTTGAGTTTCCAATCAATACAATTATAGCATGGATAATAAACGATTATCATGAACAAGGAAATATAATAATAACCAATTTATTATTGCCTCTAGGGCATATTTCCAACAGTAAGTAGATGATGGGTTGCTAGAGTGACAGAAGCTTAAACCCTAGTTTATGCGTTGCTTTGTAAGGGGCTGATTTGGATCCACATGTTTCATGCTATGGTTAGATTTATCTTAATTCTTCTTTCGTAGTTGCGGATGCTTGCGAGAGAGGTTAATCATAAGTGGGAGGCTTGTCCAAGTAAGGACAGCACCCAAGCACCGGTCCACCCACTTATCAAATTATCAAAGTAACGAACGCGAATCATATGAGCATGATGAAAACTAGCTTGACAGAAATTCCCATGTGTCCTCGGGAGCGCTTTGCTTTATATAAGAGTTTGTCCAGGATTGTCCTTTGCTACAAAAAGGATTGGGCCACCTTCCTGCACCTTTGTTACATTTGTTACTTGCTCTCCGTTACGAATTATCTTATCACAAAACTATCTGTTACCGATAATTTCAGTGCTTGCAGAGAATACCTTACTGAAAACCGCTTGTCATTTCCTTCTGCTCCTCATTGGGTTCGACACTCTTACTTATCGAAAGGACTACGATAGATCCCCTATACTTGTGGGTCATCAGACTCCTAGTCCAATTCCCTCCTTTTTCATACACAGGTGGACTTTCCTCCTCTCCCAAGCCACATTTGTCTTGAGAGACTTGTGCGCTTGGCCCAATAAGGCCAGGGCGCCTCCCCTCAGTCCATACAAATCCTTGGGACGTGGTGGAACCCTTGGTGGACTTCCGGACTCCTCCAGAAGTTTCTGAAACCTTCTAGAAGCTTCCCGGTACAATACCGAAAAACCCAAAACTTTTCCGGTAGCCAAAATATGACTTCCCATATATAAACCTTTACCTCCGGACCATTCCAGAGATCCTCGTGACGTACGGGATCTCATCCGGGACTCCAAACAACATTCAGTCACCAACATACATAACCCAATAATACCATATCATCGCCGAACGTTAAGCGTGCGGACCCTACGGGTTCGAGAATCATGTGGACATGACCGAGACACCTCTACGGTCAATAACCAATAGCGGGACCTGGATGCCCATATTGGCTCCCACATATTCCACGAAGATATTTATCGGTGGAACCACGATGCCAAGGATTCAATCAATCCCGTATGCAGTTCCCTTTGTCCAGCGGTATGTTACTTGCCCGAGATTGGATCGTCGGCATCTCCATACCTAGTTCAATATCATTACCGGCAAGTCTTTTTACTCATTCCATAATACAAGATCCCGTGACTAACTCCTTAGTCACATTGCTTGCAAGCTTCTTGTGATGTTGTATTACCGAGAGGGTCCAGAGATACCTCTCCATCATACGGAGTGACAAATCCCAGTCTCGGTCCATGCCAACCCAACAGGCACCCTCGAAGATACCTGTAGAGAACCTTTATGATCACCAAGTTACGAAGTGACGTTTGGTACACACAAGGCATTCCTCCGGTGTCAGGGAGTTGCATGATCTCATGACCTTAGGAACAGATACTTGACATGAAGAAAGCAGTAGCAACAAACTAAGTGATATGATCATATGCTATGCTTACCGTTGGGTCTTGTCCATCACATCATTTTCCTAATGATGTGATCCCGTTATCAAATGACAACTCATGTCTATGCTTAGGAAACCTTAACCATCTTTGATCAACGAGCTAGTCTAGTAGAGGCTCACTAGGGACACGTTGTTGTTTATATATCCACACATGTATCTGAGTTTCCGGTCAATACAATTCTAGCATGGATAATAAATGATTATCATGAACAGGGAAATATGATAATAAGCAATTTATTATTGCCTCTCGGGCATATTTCCAACAACAATAGCACAACCTGATGTTGCAGCTGCAGAATATGAGATCAAACCGAACCCAGTTTCCATGGTTCAATAGGACCAATTTGGAGGTTTTGCTTCTGAAGATACAGGTATGCATTTACATAATTTTACTGAATTGTTCAACATGACACACATAAAGGATTATGACCCAGATGCTCTGAAACTTCGCTTATTTTCTTTCTCTTTGAGAGGAAAAGGTAAGGAATGGCTTTTAGCTTTGCCTAAAGGCAATATTACTTCTTGGGCTGAATGTTGCAGTAATTTTTTATCCAAGGTTTGTCCACCTGCAAAAATTATGCAATTACGTTATCAGATTACATGTTCCAAGCAAGAGGAACGTGAGCCACTAGCGCTTGCATGGGATAGAATGAAAGAAGCTATAAGAAACTACCCCAATCATGGAATGGAGGAGTGGTTAATCTTTCATAAGTTTTATAATGGCTTGAATCACATGTAAAAAACTATGATTGTTACAGCTGCAGGAGGAACAATCATGAGAAATGACGTGGCTTGAGACTGCGTCAGTATTTCCCCAAAGAGGAAGGGATGATGCAGCACAACGACGGTAAGTATTTCCCTCAGTTATGAAACCAAGGTATCAAACCAGTAGGAGGATCACCGGCACCTAATAAGCAGCACCTGCTCACAAATAACAAATACTTGCAACTCGACGCGTAAGAGAGGTTGTCAATCTCTCTACGGTGAAAAGATAGATTAGGTAATGATAGATATGAGAGATAGATCTCTTAAGAACACAAAATAAAAATGGCAAATAAAAAGTGCAGCAAGGTATTTTTGGGTTTTTGGTATAGTAGATCTGAAAACAAAGAGGCCAAAAGATAGATCGGAAAGCAATATGTTGGAAAAGTAGACCCGGGGGCCGTAGGTTTCACTAGTGCCTTCTCTCATGAGTATAGCACACGGTGGGTGAACAAATTACTGTTGGGCAATTGATAGAAGATCAAATAATCACGACGATATCCAAGGAGATGATCATTATATAGGCATCACGTCCAAGATAAGTAGACCGACTCCTGCCTGCATCTACCACTAGTACTCCACACATCGACCGCTATCCAGCATGCATCTAGTGTATTAAGTTCATGGAAAAATGGAGTAATGCAATAAGAACGATGACATGATGTAGACAAGATCTATTCATGTAGGAATAGACCCCATCTTGTTATCCTTAATGGCAACGATACATGTGTGCCTTGCTGCCCCTTCTGTCACTGGGAAAGGACATCGCAAGATCGAACCCATCACAAAGCACCTCTTCCCATGGCAAGAAAAATTGATCTAGTCGGCCTAAATAAACCAAAGATTCGAAGAAGAAATACGAGGCCATAAGTAATCGTGCATATAAGAGATCAAAGAAGACTCAAATAATATTCATGGATAGAAATTGATCATGAACTCAAAATTCATCGGATCCCAACAAACACACTGCAAAAGTTTACATCAAATAGATCTCCAAGAGACCATTGTATTGAGAATCAAAAGAGAGAGAGGAAGCCATCAAGCTACTGCCTACGGACCCGCAGGTCTATGGTGGACTACTCACGCATCATCGAAGAGGCACCTATGAAGAAGATGAACCCCTCCGTGATGGTGTTAGATTGGATCTTGAGGCTCTGGAACTTGCGGCGGCTGGATGTGTTTTTTGTCGACTCCCCTAGGGTTTTCTGAATATTTGGGTATTTATAAGCATCAGAGGCGGTGGAGGGGGGCCCCGTGGAGCGCACAACCCATCAGGGCGCGCCGGGGCCCCCCTAGCGCGCCCTGGTGGGTTGTGGCCTCCACAGCCCACCTCTCTGGCACTTCTTTGGCCCACTGGGTGTCTTCTGGTCCAAAAAAATCTCCAAAAAGTTTCGTCACGATTGGACTCCGTTTGGTAATGATATTCTGCGAAGTAAAAAAACAAGCAAAAACAGCAACTGGCACTTTGGCACTATGTCAATAGGTTAGTCCCAAAAAATTATATAAAGTTGCTATAAAGTGATTGTAAAACATCCAAGAATGATAATATAACAACATGGAACAAGCAAAAAATATAGATACGTTGGAGACGTATCAGCATCCCCAAGCTTAATTCCTACTCGTCTTCGAGTAGGTAAATGATAAAAACAGAATTTTTGATGTGGAATGCTGCCTAACATGTTCATCTCATATTCTTTTCTTTGTGGCATGGACATTTGGACTTTTAGACGATTCAAAGCAATAGTCTAGTTTTAACATAATGACTTCACTACTCAAGCATGCCAACAAGCAACCATGTCTTTCAAAATATCAACACTAAAGAAAGTTATCCCTAGCCCATCATGCTCAATCATTAATCCATTCATGAAACACACTCAAATATTAGCTACACCCAATGCTCAAGTACGATCATAGTGCCCCCTAGTTGGTGCTTTATAAGAGAAGATGGAGACTCAAAGTAAAAATAAAAATTGCATAAAGTAAATAGATAGGCCCTTCGCAGAGGGAAGTAGGGATTTGTAGAGGTGCCAGAGCTCAAAGTTTTAAATTGAGAGAGAAAAATATTTTGAGTGACATGCCTTTCCTGTCAACGAAAATGACAAAGTAGCTCACAATACTTTCCATGCTAGATATATCATAGGCGGTTCCTAAACAGAAAATAAAGTTTATTCCTTTTTCCACCATTCTTTCACATTCCATGGTGGGTCGTATCCACAGTTGCCTTCCATACCAACACTTTCCAAGGAATTTATTATTTGACAACATAAAGTAAATATTTTTTCTTTTTCATTTCGGGAATGGGCATCCCTATTACCGCCGCACTCTCGTGCAATGACAAGTGAATAAACACTCATCTTGAGAATAACACATCTAGCATGGAAAAATATTGGACACTCCCCACCGTTTCATGAGCGGTACGAGCACACAATAGAGAAGTTTATTTTGAAAATTAGAGATGGCACATACAAATTTGCTTGGAACGGCATGGAAATACCGCATATAGGTAGGTATGGTGGACTCATAAGGCAAAACTTGGTTTATGGATTTTGGATGCACAAGTAGTATTTCTACTTAGTACAAATGGAGGCTAGCAAATAGATTGAGAAGGAACCAAACCAAGAAACGAAAATTCACATAAGTGAGCATTGAGCATAACTAACACCGAATAATGCACCATAAGTAGGATGTAATTTCATTGCATAACTATTTGACTTTCGTACTTGCATAGGGAATCACAAACCTTAACACCAATATTCCTACTAAAGCATAATTACTCACTAACATGACTGACATATTACTATCATCATGTTTCAAAACTATTACAAGGAATCAAGTTTAATTTGTCCAATGATCTTCATGAAAGTTTTTATTATATCCTCCTTGGGTATCTATCACTTTGGAACTAGTTTCATATTTTGCCATTGCTTTTGACAAGATCAAACAAATTTAAGTGAAGCACATGAGCCTATAGTTTCATCTCTCAAAAAGGTATAAGTGAAGCATGAGAGGATTTCTTCAAAATTTATTAACTCTCAAATTAATATAAGTGAAGCAAGAGAGTATTTCTACAAAAATTTCCAAGCACACCGTGCTCAAAAAGATATAAGTGAAGCACTAGAGCAATTCTATAGCTCAAAAAGTTTAAGTGAAGCGTATAGAGCAATTCTAACAAATCATAGCATAATTTTGGCTCTCCCAAATAGGTGTGTCCAACAAGGATACAAGTGACAAACTAAAAAGCAAAGAAAGAAAAGACTCAAATGATACAAGACGCTCCAAGCAAAACTCATGATGTGTGACGAATAAAAATATAGCTCCAAGTAAAATACCGATGGTCGTTTAGAAGAAAGAGGGGATGCCACTCGGGGGCATCCCCAAGATTAGTTGCTTGTTTCTCTTTGGATATATCTTGGGGGTGCTGTAGCATCCCCAAGCTTAGGCTCTTTTCACTCCTTATTCCTTCATCCATCGTGATCTCACCCAAAACTTGAAAACTTCAATCACACAAAACTCAACAAAATCTTCATGAGATCCGTTAGTATAATAAAGCAAATCACTACTTTAAGTACTGTTGCAAACCCATTCATATTTTATTATTGCATTATACCTACTGTATTTTAACTTTACCATGGCTCATACCCTTCAATATAACCCATAGATTCATCAAAACAAGCACACAATGCAACGAAAATAGAATCTGTCTTAAACAGAACAGTTTGTAGTAATCTATACTCTAACCATACTTATGTAACTCTACAAATTCTGAAAAATTAGTACAACGTAAATAATTTGTATAGAAACACTGTGTTAAAATTTCAGCTCAAGATCACGTTCCAGTAAAAAATGAAAATTCGAACACTGGAGGCAAAGTTTCTGTTTCAGATTCAGCGTTGTTTCTACTCATCTTATGAATCATCCTAAAGGCTTTACTTGGTGATAACCCACAAGTATAGGGGATCGCAATAGTTTTCGAGGGTAGAGTATTCAACCCAAATTTATAGATTCGACACAAGGGGAGCCAAAGAATATTTGAGAGTATTAGCAGCTGAGTTGTCAATTCAACCACACCTGGAGATTAAATATCTGCAACAAGGTGATCAGTAGCACAGTAATATGATAGTTTTGATAGCAGTAGCAGCAGTAACGGTAACAGTAGCAGTGATAGCAATAGTTTTGTAGCAGTTGGAACAGTAGTAGCAACAGTAGTAACTTAGCAAGAACAATAAGTGGAGAACTCGTAGGCACTGGATCGGTGAACTCATTGGATGATATTCGTCATGTAACAGTCATAACCTTGGGCGATACAAAACTAGCTCCAGTTCATCAATGTAATGTAGGTATGTATTCCGTAAATAGTCATACATGCTTATGGAAAAGAACTTGCATGACATCTTTTGTCCTACCCTCCCGTGGCAGCGGGGTCCATAAGGAAACTAAGGGATATTAAGGCCTCCTTTTAATAGAGGACCGAAACAAAGCATTAACACATGATGAATACATGAACTCCTCAAACTACGGTCACCATCGTAAAGTATCCCAAATATTGTCACTATGAGGTTTACGGATCATAACACGTGATAGGTGCATATGACTAGGCAAGATCTGATCAAGAACATAGATATAATGGTGATAACATAAACGGTTTAGATCTGAAATCATGGCACTCGGGCCCTAGTGACAAGCATTAGGCATAGCAAAGTCATAGCAACATCAATCTCAGAACATAATGGATACTAGGGATCATGCCCTAACAAAACTAACTCGATTACATGATGAATCTCATCCAACTCCTCACCAACCAGCAAGCCTACAAAGGGATTACTCACTCCCGGTGGGGAGCATCATGGAATTGGCGATGGAGAAGGGTTGGTGATGACGTAGACCAAAGATTCCCCTCTCCGGAGCCCCAAACGGGCTCCAGATCTGGCCTCCCGATGAAGAACAGGAGGTGGCGGCGGCTCCGTATCGTAAAACGCGATGAAACTTTCTCCTTGATTTTTTTCTCCGAAAATAGGAATTTATAGTGGCGGAATTAGGGTCAGTGGGGCCACGAGGTGGGCACAACCCACCAGGGCGCACCCTGGTGGGTGCTGGCCACCCTGGCCCCCCTCTTCGGTGGATTTTATCTCCAATAATTCTTATATATTCTGAAATAATTCTCCAAAAAGTTTCGTTCTGTTCCGAGAACTTTTATTTTTGCACAAAAACAACACCATGGTAGTTCTGCTAAAAACAACGTCAGTCCGGTTAGTTTCATTCAAATCATGCAAATTAGAGTCCAAAACAAGGGCAAAAGGGTGAGGAAAAGTAGATACGTTGGAGACGTATCACTTGGCACAAACACTAAATAAACCATAAAAAACACAATCATAACAGAGGCATAATTGTGTCAACACTCAAAAACAGAAAGAAAAAGAGGAAAATAAATTTATTCATTAGGTTGCCTCCCAACAAGCGCTATCGTTTTACACCCCTAGCTAGGCATGATGATTTCAATGATGCTCACATAAAAAGTAGTAATTGAAATATGCAAGAGAGCATCATGAATCTCATGACAAACACATTTAAATCTAACCCACTTCCTATGCATAGGGATTTTGTGAGCAAACAATTTATGGGAACAAGAATCAACTAGCATAGGAAGGCAAAACAAGCATAACTTCAAAACTTTGAACACATAGAGAGGAAACTTAATATTATTGCAATTCCTACAAGCATATGTTCCTCCCTTATAATATATTTCAGTAGCATCTTGAAGGAATTCAACAATATAACTATCATATAAATCATTCTTTTCATGATGCACAAGCATAGAATTTTCATTACTCTCCACATAAGCAAATTCCTTATCATCCATGGTAGTGGGAGCAAACTCAACAAAATAACTATCATGATACACTTGATTGACATAACCACATGCAAATTAAAACCATGATGATAAGTTTCATGGTTATCATTACTCATCATAGCATACATGTCATCACCATCATCATAAATAGGAAGCATGCAATCATCATAATAAATTTGCTCATCAAAACTTGGGGGACTAGAAATATCATCTTCATCAAACATAGCATCCCCAAACTTGTGGCCTTGCATATCATTAGCATCATGGATATTTAGATAATTCATACTAGCAACATTGCAATCATGCTCATCATTCAAGGAACTATCATTAATCACGTTATAAATTTCTTCTTTCAACACTTCATAAAAAATTTTAGATTCATGATTTTCAAACAAAACTTCATAGAGATAATCAAGTGCACTCAACTCACTAGCAATTGGTTCATCATAATTTGGCCTTTTGAAAAGATTAGCAAGTAGATGAGGTTCCATATCAATAGATTTTTAGCAAGTGAAGATGCAAGCAAATAGAAGGCACATGGCAACACAAGCAAAGAAAAAGAGATCCGATGAGAAAAAGGCGAACGAGAAAGAAGGCAAATAAAATGGCAAATTTTGTGAAGTGGGGGAGATGAAAACGAGAGGCAAATGGCAAATAATGTAATTGCAAGGAGATGAGATTTGTGATTGAGAATCTGATAGATGTTGATGGTGTCTCCTCGGCGCCAGAGATTGGCACGTAGAAGAGACCGCTTCCTCCCCGGCAACAGTGCCAGAAATTCCTTTGACATGGCTTGAGACTGCGTCGGTATTTCCCCAAAGAGGAAGGGATGATGCAGCACAGCGACGGTAAGTATTTCCCTCAGTTATGAAACCAAGATATCGAACCAGTAGGAGGATCACCACCACCTAATAAGCAGCACCTGCACACAAATAACAAATACTTGCAACCCGACGCGTTGATACGTCTCCAACGTATCTATAATTTTTGATTGTTCCATGCTATTATATTATCTGTTTTGGATGTTTTATATGCATTAATATGCTATTTTATATTATTTTTGGGACTAACCTATTAATCTAGAGCCTAGTGCCAGTTTCTGTTTTTTCCTTGTTTTTGAGTATTGCAGATAAGGAATATTAAACGGAGTCCAAACGGAATAAAATCTTCGCGATGATTTTTCTTGGACCAGAAGAAACCTACCAGACTTGGAGATGAAGGCAGGAGACCTGCCGGGAGGCGACAAGCCACCAGGGCGCGCCCCCTGGCTTGTGGCCCCCCCAGCAGGCCTCCTAACCCTATTCTTCGGCCTATAAATTCCCAAATATTCCCCCAATACCAGAAAGAGCCACGGAAATACTTTTCCGCCGCCGGAAGCCTCTGTTCCCGTGAGATCCCATCTTGGAGCCTTTTCCGGTAATCTGCCGGAGGGGGATTCGATCACGGAGGGCATCTACATCAACTCCATTGCCCCTCCGATGATGCGTGATTAGTTTACCACAGACCTTCGGGTCCATAGCTAGTAGCTAGATGGCTTCTTCTCTCTCTTTGTTCTTCAATACCTCGTTCTTCATGATCTTCATGGAGATCTATCCGATGTAATACTCTTTTGCGGTGTGTTTGTCGAGATCCGATGAATTGTGGGTTTATGATCAGCTTATCTATGAATATTATTTGAATCTTCTCTGAATTCTTAAATGCATGATTTCATATCTTTGCAAGTCTCTTCGAGTTATTGGTTTGGTTTGGCCAACTAGATTGGTAATTCTTGCAATGGGAGAAGTGCTTAGTTTTGGGTTCAATCTTGCGGTGTCCTCACCCAGTGACAAAGTAGGGGTAGCGAGGCACGTATTTGTATTGTTGCGATCGAGGATAAAAAGATGGGGTTTTCATCATATTGCTTGAGTTTATCCCTCTACATCATGTCATCTTACCTAATGCGTTACTCTGTTCTTCATGAACTTAATACTCTAGATGCAGGCAGGAGTCGGTCAATGTGTGGAGTAATAGTAGTAGATGCAGAATCGTTTCAGTCTACTTGATACGGACGTGATGCCTATATGCATAATCATTGCCTTGGATATCGTCATAACTATGCGCTTTTCTATCAATTGCTCGACAGTAATTTGTTCACCCACTGTATTATTTTCCTTCATGAGAGAAGCCTCTAGTGAAACCTATGGCCCCCGGGTCTAGTTTCCATATTATATTTTCAGATCTATAAACCAAAAATACCAAAAATACTTTGCTTCATTCTTTTTACTTTTGTTTTACTTTTCGTTTTAGCAATCTTTTATATCTATCTCTATCAGATCTCATCCTTGCAAATAACCGTGAAGGGATTGACAACCCCTTTTAGCGTTGGGTGCAAGAGTTTGATTGTTTGTGTAGGTGCAAATATTGGGGACTAGCTTGTATCTCCTACTGGATTGATACCTTGGTTCTCAACAACTGAGGGAAATACTTATCTACTTTGCTGCATCACCCTTTCCTCTTCAAGGGAAAACCAACGCAAGCTCAAGAAGTAGCAAGAAGGATTTCTGGCGCCGTTGCCGGGGAGATCTACATCAATCCTACCAAGTACCCATCACAAACTCATCTCTTGTATTTACATTATTTGCCATTTGCCTCTCGTTTTCCTCTCCCCCACTTCTAAAACAATTTTCAGAAAAAACCAAAAAGATTTGCCTTTTTATTCGCCCTTCTTCCGTTCGCCTTTTCGTTTGCTTTTTGTTTGCTTGTGTGCTAGATCGATTCGTTGCCACTATTTCTGAATCGGGGAAGGTTATCATTGAAAATTTTGAGGGTATTGCTAGTACAAATCTTGAGGAAAAATTTGGATCTTGCTCTCTAGATCATGAAACTGAACCTCCTTCTAATTATAAAGCTAAAACTTTTCAAGTGGGAGACAGAAATATTATTGGGAAGAGTGTTATCCAAGAGTTCTTTGATTGTACTGGAGTGATGCCTATGAATAAGAGATCTATTCTTCTTAGCACAAATTGTTATGCGGATGCTATTGTCATGCTCATTGAAAAATTGGAAAGAAAATTCGTGCACGTTCATCCCGCTTTGCAAAAGGTGTTTTATGAACTTCCCAATATTAATCATCCTAAAGCTAAAAAGATTGCTACTATCATCCTTATGCATGAATTTGATTTTATCGTACAAGAAGCTAGGGAGATTTTTGCTTTCTATAATAAAGACGTTGAACACCCTCCAATTGAAGAAATTCTCCATGGTAAAGAAACCTTGCGTAGTCTGGAATCTAGAGACTATCAATCTTATAGTGAAAATCTTAGGAGGAGAGTTCCCTACGCGGAAGTCACTCAAACCTTGTATCTCGAGACTTATGATGAATTTGATTGGTTAACTAGGGGAATTTTTGTAGGATATAAGGATGATTTGTTCGAAAATATGGCTAGGGAACCCGTTAGAAATAAGATACGTGTTTTATACGATGATATCTATGGTGATGATCCAGATTTCGGGTTTATGAATGTCAAAATTACTAGTCAAAGTTCTTTTCATGAATTAAGTTCAAACACTAGGAGGCAAATAAAGGAAAGAATAGATCTATTTAGGAAAGCTTTTTATGGTTTGATCAAGTATGGATTCCATACCAAAGATGACAATACCTATATCTATTGCGTTATGCCTAGCTAGGGGCGTTAAACAATAGCGCTTGTTGGGAGGCAACCCAATTTTATTTTTATGCTTTTGTTTTTGCTTCTGTTTTTGAGTGCTTTACACATTATTACCTCGGTAGTAATTGTGTTTTCTTGTTTTAATTAGTGTTTGAGCCAAGTAAGACCTTTGGGATGGTCTACGGTGTTTGTGATTTGATTTTGCTGAAAAAACAGAAACTTTTTCTCTCAGTCCAGGAATTTTGTAAATTCACTGGAACGAGCTTTTGATCTGAATTTTTACACAAGATTGATATACAAATTTCCCTGATTTTCCTAATTTTTCAGAATTTTTGGAGTTACAGAAGTATTCGAAGTCTATAGATTGCTACAGACTGTTCTGTTTTAGACAGATTCTGTTTTCTTTGTGTTGTTTGCTTATTTTGATGTATCTATGGGTTGTATCGGGGGGTATGAACCATGGAGAAGTTGGAATACAGTAGATATTACACCAATATAAATAAAGAATGAGTTCACAACAGTACCTAAAGTGGGGATTTATTTTTCTTATACTAACGGATCTCACGAGTTTTCTGTTGAGTTTTGTGTTGTGAAGTTTTCAAGTTTTGGGTAAAGATTTGATAGACTATGGAATAAGGAGTGGCAAGAGCCTAAGCTTGGGGATGCCCAAGGCACCCCAAGCCATATTCAAGGATACCAAAGAGCCTAAGCTTGGGGATGCCCCGGAAGGCATCCCCTCTTTCGTCTTCAATCCATCGGTAAATTTACTTGAGGCTATATTTTTATTCACCACATGATATGTGTTTTGCTTGGAGCGTCTTGTATGATATGAGTCTTTGCTTTTTAGTTTGCCACAATCATCCTTGCTGCACACATATTTTGAGGGGGACATGCATTAATCGTGAATTTGTTAGAATACTCTATGTGCTTCACTTATATCTTTTGAGCTAGGCAATGTTGCTCTAGTGCTTCACTTATATCTTTTTTTAGAGCACAGTGGTGTTTTATTTTATAGAAATAATTGAACTCTCGTACCTCACTTATATTATTTTGAGAGTCTTTAAACAGCATGGTAATTGGTTTAGGTTATGAATTTAGTCCTAATATAATGGGCATCCAAGAGGGATATATTAAAAACTTTCATATAAAGTGCATTGGATACTATGAGAAGTTTGATTCCTTGCATATAGTTTTGAGATATAAAGATGGTGATATGAGAGTCATGCTAGTGAGTAATTGTGGATTGGTAGAAATACTTGTGTTAAAGTTTGTGATTCCCGTAGCATGCACGTATGGTGAACCGTTATGTAACGAAGTCGGAGCATGATTTGTTTAATGATTGTCATCCTTTGTGTGAGGGTCGGGAGCGCGCGATGGTTAACTCCTACCAACCTCTCCCCTAGGAGCATGCGTCTAATACTTTGCTTCGATAACTAATAGACTTTTGCAATAAGTATGTGAGTTCTTTATGACTAATGTTGAGTCCATGGATTATACGCACTCTCACCCTTCCACCTTTGCTAGCCTCTCTAGTACCGCGCAACTTTCGCCGGTGCATTAAACCCACCTACCTCAAAACAGCCACCATATACCCTTCCTCAAAACAGCCACCATACCTACCTATTATGGCATTTCCATAGCCATTCCGAGATATATTGCCATGCAACTCCCACCGTTCCGTTTTTCATGACACGCACCATCATTTTCATATTGCTTTGCATGATCGTAAGATAACTAGCATGATGTTTTCATGGCTTGTCCGTTTTTTGATGTCATTTGCTAGGCTAGATCGTTGCACATCCCGGTACACCACCGAAAGCATTCATATAGAGTCATATTTTGTTCTAGGTATCGAGTTGTAATTCTTGAGTTGTAAGTAAATAAAAGTGTGATGATCTTCATTATTAGAGCATTGTCCCGTGAGAGAAAAGGATGATGGAAGCTATGATTCCCTCACAAGTTGGGATGAGTCTCCGGACTTTACAAATAATAAAAGAGGCCAATGAAGCCCAAATAAAAAAAAAGGCCAAAGATGCCCACCAAAAAAAAAGAGGCCAAAGATGCCCACCAAAAAAAATGATGAGAGAAAGAGAGAAGGGACAATGCTACTATATTTTTCCACACTTGTGCTTGAAAGTAGCACCTTGATCTTCATGATAGAGAGTCTCCTATTTTGTCACTTTCATATAACTAGTGGAATTTTTCATCATTATGCACAACCACTTAGTTTCTTTTTGAGCTTTCATACACTTATAGCTCTAGTGCATCCGTTGCATGGCAATCCCTACTCACTCACATTGATATCTATTGATGGGCATCTCCATAGCCCGTTGATACGCCTAGTTGATGTGAGACTATCTTCTCCTTTTTCCTCGCAACCTCCACCATATTCTATTCCACCTATAGTGCTATATCCATGGCTCACGCTCATGTATTGCGTGAGAGTTGAAAAGGTTTGAGAACATAAAAGGTGTGAAACAATTGCTTGACTTGTCATCGGGGTTGTGCATGATTTAAATACTTTGTGTGGGGAAGATGGAGCATAGCCAGACCATATGATTTTGTAGGGATAGCTTTCTGAGGCCATGTTATTTCAAAAGGACACAATTGCCTTGTTAGTATGCTTGAAGTATTACTGTTTTTATGTCAATTTTAAAATTTTGTTTTGAATCTTGCGGATCTGAATATTCATGCCACAATAAAGAATATTACATGGATAAATATGTTAGGTAGCATTCCACATCAAAAATTCTGTTTTTATCATTTACCTACTCGAGGATGAGCAGGAATTAAGCTTGGGGATGCTTGATACGTCTCCAACGTATCTATAACTTTTGATTGTTCCATGCTATTATATTATCTGTTTTGGATGTTTCATATCCATTAATATGCTATTTTATATTATTTTTGGGACTAACCTATTAATCTAGAGCCTAGTGCCAGTTTCTGTTTTTTCCTTGTTTTTGAGTATTGTAGATAAGGAATATTAAACGGAGTCCAAACGGAATAAAATCTTCGTGATGATTTTTCTTGGACCAGAAGAAACCTACCAGACTTGGAGATGAAGGCAGGAGACCTGCCGGGAGGCGACAAGCCACCAGGGCGCGCCCCCTGGCTTGTGGCCCCCCCAGCAGGCCTCCTAACCCTATTCTTCGGCCTATAAATTCCCAAATATTCCCCCAATACCAGAAAGATCCACGAAAATACTTTTCTGCCGCCGGAAGCCTCTGTTCCCGTGAGATCCCATCTTGGAGCCTTTTTCGGTAATCTGCCGGAGGGGGATTCGATCACGGAGGGCATCTGCATCAACTCCATTGCCCCTCCGATGATGCGTGATTAGTTCACCACAGACCTTCGGGTCCATAGCTAGTAGCTAGATGGATTCTTCTCTCTCTTTGTTCTTCAATACCATGTTCTTCATGATATTCATGGAGATCTATCCGATGTAATAGTCTTTTGCGGTGTGTTTGTCGAGATCCGATGAATTGTGGGTTTATGATCAGATTATCTATGAATATTATTTGAATCTTCTCTGAATTCTTATATGCATGATTTCATATCTTTGCAAGTCTCTTCGAGTTATTGGTTTGGTTTGGCCAACTAGATTGGTAATTCTTGCAATGGGAGAAGTGCTTAGTTTTGGGTTCAATCTTGCGGTGTTCTCACCGAGTGACAAAGTAGGGGTAGCGAGGCACGTATTTGTATTCTTGCCATCGAGGATAAAAAGATGGGGATTTCATCATATTGCTTGAGTTTATCCCTCTACATCATGTCATCTTACCTAATGCGTTACTCTGTTCTTCATGAACTTAATACTCTAGATGCAGGCAGGAGTCGGTCGATGTGTGGAGTAATAGTAGTAGATGCAGAATCGTTTCGGTCTACTTGATACAGACGTGATGCCTATATGCATAATCATTGCCTTGGATATCGTCATAACTATGCGCTTTTCTATCAATTGCTCGACAGTAATTTGTTCACCCACCGTATTATTTTCCTTCATGAGAGAAGCCTCTAGTGAAACCTATGCCCCCCGGGTCTATTTTCCATATTATATTTTCAGATCTATAAACCAAAAATACCAAAAATACTTTGCTGCATTCTTTTTTACTTTTGTTTTACTTTTCGTTTTAGCAATCTTTTATATCTATCTCTATCAGATCTCATCCTTTTAAATAACCGTGAAGGGATTGACAACCCCTTTTAGCGTTGGGTGCAAGAGTTTGATTGTTTGTGTAGGTGCAAAGATTGGGGACTTGCTTGTATCTCCTACTGGATTGATACTTTGGTTCTGAACAACTGAGGGAAATACCTATCTACTTTGCTGCATCACCCTTTCCTCTTCAAGGGAAAACCAACGCAAGCTCAAGAAGTAGCACGCGTAAGAGAGGTTGTCAATCTCTCTACGGTAAAAAGATAGATTAGGTAATGATAGATAGGAGAGATAGATCTCTCAAGAACACAAAATAAAAAGGGCAAATAAAAAGTGCAGCAAGGTATTTTTGGGTTTTTGGTATAGTAGATCTGAAAACAAAGAGGCAAAAAGATAAGTAGACCGACTCCTGCCTGCATCTACCACTATTACTCCACACATCGACCGCTATCCAGAATGCATCTATTGTATTAAGTTCATGGAAAAACGGAGTAATGCAATAAGAACGATGACATGATGTAGACAAGATGTATTCATTTAGGAATAAACCCCATCTTGTTATCCTTAATGGCAATGATACATGCGCGCCTTGCTGCCCCTTCTGTCACTGGGAAAGGACACCGCAAGATCGAACCCATCACAAAGCACCTCTTCCCATGGCAAGAAAAATCGATCTAGTCGGCCTAACTAAACCAAATATTCGAAGAAGAAATACGAGGCTATAAGTAATCATGCATATAAGAGATCAAAGAAGACTCAAATAATATTCATGGATAGAAACTAATCATGAACTCGAAATTCATCGGATCCCAACAAACACACCGCAAACCTTTACATCAAATAGATCTCCAAAAGACCATTGTATTGAGAATCAAAAGAGAGAGAGGAAGCCATCTAGCTACTGCCTACGAACCCGTAGGTCTATGATGGACTACTCACGCATCATCGGAGAGGCACCTATGAAGAAGATGAACCCCTCCGTGATGGAATTAGATTGGATCTTGAGGCTCTGGAACTTGCGGCGGCTGGATGTGTTTTTCGTCGACTCCCCTAGGGTTTTCTGAATATTTGGGTATTTATAGGCATCAGAGGCGGTGGAGGGGGGCCCCGTGGAGGGCACAACCCATCAGAGCACGCCGGGGACCCCCTGGTGCGCCCTGGTGGGTTGGGGCCTCCACAACCCACCTCCCTGGCGCTTCTTTGGCCCACTGGGTGTCTTCTGGTCCAAAAAAAATCTCTAAAAAGTTTTGTCGCGATTGGACTCCGTTTGGTACTGATATTCTGCGAAGTAAAAAAACAAGCAAAAACAGCAACTGGCACTTTGGCACTATGTCAATAGGTTAGTCCCAAAAAATGATATAAAGTTGCTATAAAGTGATTGTAAAACATCCAAGAATGATAATATAACAGCATGGAACCAGCAAAAATTATAGATACGCTGGAGACGTATCAAGAAAGCCCATATAAGATGTCAAGAAGATACCAGATGATATGCCAGAGAACCATGGCCAATGTCATGTTGAGAGAACCACCACCAAGAAGGTGAATGCCATAGAAGAAAATAGCTCATAGTTGACAACCAAGCTAGAAGAACTTATCTCTTTGATGAAAGGTAAAGAAGAGATAAAAGTCAATGCCATCACTAATGAACATACTAGTGATGTGAATTTTATTGCTCGTAATAGCTATAACCCCAATTGGAAAAATAACGGTTATGCTCCTAAACTTCCTTATCCCAATGATGAAGGAGCATCCAATAATTTTAATGGAGCTAATGTTAGCAATAGAAATACTCTTGAAGAAACTATTAAAAGTTTTTATTGCTAGCCAGACAGAGTAGAATGAAAACTTCAAGAATATCTTGAATAATTATGATAACTTACTTGGTCAATTGACCGCTAAGGTTGTTTCGACTAACAAATGATGTGCAGATACTTGAAGCCAGATCCAAGAATATTGAGGCACAAGTGGCAAAGATAGCAGAAAGCCAAACCTTGATTTTAGCCAAGTTTTCAAGTAAACTGGAGCCTAACCCAGTTGAAGAAGTTAAAATGGTAGGAAGCAAGGAAGAGAAAGCTGAGGTACTTGACACAAGCCATGAGCCAGAGTACAATTATACCGTTGCAGATTTTGTCAAGATGATATCCATGAAGTATCCACTAGCGGAGGTAACTAATGATGAGGCATATAATGTCTTTGTTGAACAAGTTGCAGCCAAGGTACGTGAACTTGATGATGAAAAAAAGTTTTTTAGTAAGTTACCAACTAAGCAAGAGGATGCTTTTGAACCTACTATAGAGACCGAGATAGGATTTAATAAGTTTAGTGCTTTATGTGATCTAGGGGCAAGTGTTTCCACTATCCCCAAATATGTTTATGATAGTCTCAATCTTGGTCATTATGCTAATACTGAGATTATATTGAATATGGCCAACTCTACATTTACTCAGGCAATAGGCATTAAGCATGGGGTTATAGTTCAAATTAATGATTGCCCTGTCATGGTTGATTGTATTATAGTTGATACGCATGTAGATCTAATTGCTCCTATCATTCTCGGTAGACCTTTTCTAAGGATTATCAAAGCTATGATAAATGTCTTCGAGGAATATGTTCGTTTTGATTTACCAGCTAAAGATCCCTTTATAAGGCATTTCCCTAGGAAAAAGAAATTGAAGACCTACACAGGCGGTGGCATCATTTTGAATGGCAGAAGCTATGGTATCAATGTTCTAGCACCACCTTGATCACCACTACGGTCGAGCTATCCGACCGGAAACAAGCGCTTCGTGGGAGGCAACTCACGAGAAGAAAGTAGACAAGTAAGTTTTAGTTTTTGTTTTTAATAAAACAGTGATTGAAGTTCCAAATGAAGAAGTGAGTTTGGATGAGTTGTTCTAATGAAGGTCTAGCCTTGTGCAAGATTATTTATATGCTAGATTGATATATGAATGCCTGGAAATATGTCTATGTATTGCTATGGAACTAACACCGCACGGAAACGAAGAAAAATACAAGTTTTGGAAGAAACAGACAAAAAGACAGCCTATCCTGCGATCGCAGCGGACGTATGGGTGGTCGTTTGACATGCAGGAGGTTCTAGCACAAAACAACCAGAGGCAATAGAGAGAAGGATGGTGTATCAAATGAGCACACACGTTGGTTTTTGCTGTCGTTTTGATTCTCTACAGAAACCATAAAGGAGTTCAGAGCATTTGACGACATTCCAAATGGGCGCATGCGTCCATTCGAGCGGTCGTTTGACATCTTCGACCAAGAGCATAAAAAAACATAATGAACGACAACATTCAAAACGGACGCTAACGTCCGTTTCAGCAGTCGTTTCATCTGCACGCATGCAAAAGTGAGTTAAACCGGGTTGAAGACGGTGTTCCATGCGGGCGCGTGTGCCCGTATGAGTGGTCATTTTGCTCGCCGGCGGCTCCAATAAGCCCGAGGAAGGAGGTATTTCGCCCCCGTCTCTCTCTTTTCTTCTTCTTCCTCCAAACCTCTCTAAACCCTAGCAAAACTTCGCCAGATATCTCTACTCGTTCATTTTCAGTTTGAATCCTTCCGTGTGATCGATCTACGGTATGTTTCTCCTCCGATCCCAATTTATTTTTTCGCGAATCCACGTTCTACATGCCTAGCATTGCCATGTCTAGGATATGCATATTTTCGATTCAAATTGAGTTTGGCATGGATTTGTTGATGTTTTTACAGAAGTATGATGTTATGAGTACTGTAGAATCATTATTGTTTCATTTTATTGGATTGAAAAAGTGTTTTATAGATGTTTACACGAAGGAATTCTCGCGCACACGGTGGTTTGAGTTCATCCACCGCACAACCGCAACATGTTTTCACTCAGGGGATCGTCTTCACTGACCGTGGAGCAGGAAAGAAGTTCCATAAGCTCACCACAAGGAAGATCAAAGTAACCAAATGGGCTTCTGCAAATACTCTTAGCAAGCTAGGTATCACTCGTGATTTTAATTTGCTTTGTCATATTGCCGAGTTGCATCATTTTGTTTATCAGGGATGTGAGACTTATGAACGATTGACGCTTGAGTTTCTTAGTACTCTCTTGCACAATGTTGGTTTAATCCCAAATGCATATGAGGAGGAGAGGATCACTTTCCGTCGCCTTGATCAAGACTTTAACATCATTTTTGTTGAGTGGTTGAAATCACATATACTCCCTTGGAGGTTTTGATAATTCATGACAACATACATTGTCTCTTGGACTAATAGTTTTACCGAGCTTATTTCAGATGAAGTCCATAGAGAGAATTGGCTGGAATACGAGGAGAATCCCCAAGGAAAGAATAAGAAGGAAAGGAATAGGATTGGCAAGACATCAAGCTTCAAGACTCTACATTTTGCATTTTGTGAGTAATCACATTTGAGTCCATAGGAAAGCCAATACTATTAAAAGGGGATGAGGTATCGATGATGATCTGGTTTCTCAAGTGCTTAGAGTTAGCCACCAAAAACACTAATGAATTCTCCCACAAAAATATATTGTCTAAACCCTAACACTCAAATTCGGTACCACCAGTATTTCCTAATCGGCCCTACCGAGTCTCACCCTAGACAGATCCTAAGCCAAACCATAGCTTCCCGGTGACACCAAGTCTGATTCGGTGGAACCGAAATCAGTGACCAACTTTCTGGTATCCTATTTCTAAGAATCGGAATTTCCGAGTTTTAGGAATCGGTGACACCGAAACTGGAAACTACCTAGGTCAGCCAAAATCGGACCCACCGAGAATTATATATCGGTCTCACCGAAACGCCAAAAGTTGCCACATTTGCACTAGTCGGTGCAACCGAGTTTTTGCTTCGGTTTCACCGAGTTAGGCAATAATGTTGTAACGGTTGGATTTTTAGAGAAGCCTATATATACCCCTCCACCTACCTCTCATTCGCAGAGGAAGCACTCAGAACAAACCAACACTTGGCCCATCCATTTTCTGAGAGAGAACCACCTACTCATGTGTTGAGATCAAGATATTCCACTCCAACCATATGAATCTTGATTTCTAGCCTCCCCAAGTTGCTTTCCATCCAATCAACCTCTTCTACCAAGCCAAATATGTGAGAGAGTGATTGTGTGTTGAGGAGACTATCTTTTGAAGCACAAGAGCAAGGAGTTCATCATTCTTACCACATCTATTACCTTTTGGAGAGTGGTGTCTCCTAGATTGGTTAGGTGTCGCTTGGGAGCCTCCGTCTTCGTGTGTGGAGTTGAACCAAGAAGTTTGTATCGGTAAGGAGATCGCCTACTTCGTGAAGATTTACCCCGAGTGAGCCTAGCCCTTTGTGGACGTAAGCCGTGATGGAATATACGAGATTGCTACTTTGTGGACCCTTATGGGTGGAGCCCTCCATGAACTCTCGCGACTGTTATCCTTCGTGGGTTGAAGTTTCCATCTACGTGGACATACGATAGCACCACCTATTGGAACCACGGGAAAAATCTTCGAGTCCCTATTGAGTTTGATCTTCCTTTCTCTACTCTTACTTACATGTGCTTTTCTATACTTTCCGCTGCTATACTCGTTGACTTGCATGTGTAGGGTGTGCTAGACTTGATAGAATTGCTAAAATCTGCCAACCATTAATATTGGGAAAAGGTTAGGTTTTTAATTTGCCAAGTAGTCTATTCACCCCCCTCTAGACGTCCCTTCTCGATCCCACAATTGGTATAAGAGGTTTGGTATCCATAGCTTTGGTTTCATCACCATTGGAGGAAGATGGATGTGCTTAGTTTGGGGAGTCTTAGTTGTAGAGTGCCTATTCTCGATGGGGAGTACTATAGTCAATGGAAAGACAAGATGCTTGATCTATTCAATGAATTCCATTTGAGCAAGTATGTTAAGAGCCCTTATGTGCCTCTCATTGATCCCTTACATCCCTCACATGAAGAAGAAATTGACATTGTCAGGCCTCTAGGACTAGGGGTACCCAGGCCCGTCTGCCCGCGGCCCGGGCATGGCACTGGCCCTAAGCAACCGAATGGCCCACCAATCATCCTCATGAGGAGAGCCCTCGCGAGGGCCGACGCCTCGCGAGGCGTATGACGGCCACAACATCACAAGCCTCCCGGGCCCCCCTCGCGGAGCCACCTCTGGTGCCCTCGCGGGGTCGAGCGGTCCTGCTCCTTCACGTGGTTGATGTGACTCGCACCGAGCGGCACCCAGGGCCGCACCAGCTGGCACGGAGGGGAGAGTTTCCCTTTTGGTGATAGAGGGGCAGCACCCGCTCACGGGTTCCCAAAGCGTCCCCCAAAGGTTTCCTCTTCCGTGCAAGAAGACCAAGACCGAGGGCTCGGTAGGACGGATGTCACCCCCGAGCCCACGAGCGCATCACGGCGAGGAACTTTAGCAGGCGAAGACCACCTTTTTTAGGATAAGCTGCAACCCTGTCCCCTTTCAAAATGTCCGTTGTGGCAACCCTTCCCGCCTGATATTTTTGGGGGAAGAGGACTAGGGCCAATATAAGGGGGGAACCATCCACCGTAGAGGCGGGACTTGGGAGGAGAGAGACCTTTTGCTTGGCAAGAACACGCCTTGTACTCGTCTTCCACCTCAAGCAATCCAATAAGCAGGAGTAGGGTTTTACACCGCGAGGTGGCCCGAACCTGGGTAAACTCCGTGTGTCCTTGTTCATCTTCCTTAGCTCAAGCCGTCGGAGAGTCGCCGTGTGGTTGCGAAGTAGAGTAGGTTAGGAGAGCGAGCGCACCCCAGTGTTCGAACCTTCTTGGGTCTGCGGAGCCCTGATTCCGACATTTGGCGCACCAGGTAGGGGTGCGCCGACGTTCTCCAGCTCTGGCGACTCCGGCTTCATCAACCCCATGGCCGACGCTTGTCATGTGCGCGCTGAGCGCAGGGCGGCCCGGGTCGTTCAGACCGCCCCGGTTGGACGCGGTGGTCGTCGTCACTCCGCCGGCGCCGAGGGCGCAGTGCCCACCGACCCCGCTCCCCGCGAGCAGCAGGACTCCTCCACGCACCCCTTTGTGCAGTGGGAGGGCCGCACTGCCATGGCTTCCTCCTCCCACGCCCGCGTCGAATGGGTGAACGCATAGGCGGCGCTGCTCATGGCACGCGAGCTGCTCCGCTACCGCCCTGCGGACGGGCCTGGGTACGATGCGTGGCTGGGCCGCATCACGGAACTCGTCACCGCCGTCGGGGAGGCCCCGGTACCCTCTCGGTCGTTTCGCCCCCCGCCGTCAGGCGCGGGCGAGGTGGCTCATGGAGCGCCTCCGCCCCCTTCCTTGCACGACGAGCGGGCCGAACCCTAGCACGACGCGCCCCCCCCGCAAACAGCGCCATGATGCATCCCCGCGGGACCAGGACGAGGCCAGCTGCCAGATCGTCAACCATGCGGCGCCTGACGTGCACGCAGTCCTTGAGCAGCAGCGCCAGCATCAGGACCGGGTCGCGCAGGACGTGGCCGCAGCCGGGTGCCAGAACCGGGCCGCCCTCGCGCGCGGTGGTCCTCTGAGCACTGTGGGCTGCCGGGCCTTCACCCGCGAGCTCTGCAGGGTGGTTTGGCCCGCCAAGTTCAAGCCCGAGCTGCCCAAGCGCTACGACGGCACCCTTGACCCCATGGAATTCCTCCAGCTCTACGCACTGAGCGTGGAGGCAGAGGGCGGCAACGACAAGGTCATGGCGAATTGGCTCCCGATGGCTCTCAAGGACGGCGCGCGATCCGGGCTCCTGAGCCTGACTGAGGGCACAGTCTCTTCAAGGAGCGAGCTCTGCAAACTGTTCATCGCCAACTTCAAGGGCACGCATGACCGTCCCCACTCCATCAACGACCTGCGACGCGTGAAGTAGCGCCCTGGAGAAATCCTGTGCAAATACATCCAGCGGTTCAGCCAAGTGCGCAACAAGATCCCTCGCGTCATGGATGATGCCGTCATCATGGCGTTCACCAACGACGTCAAGGACCTCAAGATGTGCGAGAAGCTCACCATCAACGACAACCTCAGCTCGGCCCTGGAGATGTTCAACATCGCCGACAAGTGCGCCGAGGCAGAGGAGGGCTGCCTATTCGCCCACGACGGCCTGGATGCCGCGCAATATGACGGCAAGGCCAAGACCAAGGAAGTCAAGCACAAGGGCTGTTGTGGTTTTGTCACGGCAGATGTCCCCGTGAAAGGACTTAGGTTCGAGGCCATCGCTAAGGTGGTGATCTCGAAGGGGTTGATCGGAATCGAGAGACAAGGATTACCCAGGTTCGGCCCCTCGGAAAGAGGTAAAAGCCTACGTCTTGCTTTGTGTTGTATTGATTGGGTATCGATTACAAGGGAGCGAGTTCGCTTAACCTAGCTATCGATCAGTTGTTTCGTGGCCTGAGCCACCCAGGTAACCCGCCTTTATATACTCAGGTCAAGGCCCTGGGCTTACAAGAGTCCAGGCCGGGTTATGCTTGATAACCGACCTCACCTCTAACTATACATGCCTTATCTAACAAGCCGCCCACGACGGCTTACACCATCGGGTTACATCTTGTCTTATGGCTTTGGGCCACCAGGCCCATTGAATAAGCTTACACTTAACCTTGTCGTAAACCGCCAACCACATGACCCGGCCCCACCTGGGCGGGTCTCACCACGGGGTTATATCCCCAACATTAGGCCCCAGATTGATTTGAACTGGTTCATGTCAATCTCCAAATCTTCCGGTTGGCGAGTCTTGCCTTCTCTGATAATCTTCATGACCCGCCAAAAATGGGCGGCGTTGCTTCTGACAAACATTCATGACCCGCCGTGATGTCGTCAGAAAAATCAAAAAAGATTCCTCTGACGTCAGAACGGATCTTTCTTCATTAATATGACCAGCCCGAAGAATCGAGGCATCTTCTTAGTTTAATCAGCATCGTGCTCCCTCGATTCTCGCACCAGACCGTTGCTGTCCCATTATAACCTTATAAATAAGCACGGGGGGCTATCTCTTTCATTTTGCCCGCCGTCACCTTCTTCTTCTTCCTCCAAACGCCCGCGCCGCCGAAGCTCGCCGCGCCATTCGGTCCTCGCCGTCTTCATCGACACCGGCCGATGCATCAACCTGAAACTGTCCAGAGCTTTCGTGCGTTCGTCCGCACCCTCAAGTTCTATTGCTGCCCCTTGTCAGATCTGCCTTAGGTTTCTCCCGAGTTCATCAGGCTTCCTTAGTGTTCATCACCGCTCATCAGAGCATTCTTCATAGATTGGATATAAAGCACCTCTTTTAAGCCTTATAATGCTGCCCAAACCACGCGGCCGTCCACTCCATAATCATGCCGCACTCGTTATAGATCCGCAGCTCATTTTAATCTGTACAGAGGCCGTCTGTTCTTCCACTGGTCCCTTAGGGTTAGAATTATTTTTCTTTTCCCTCGCCCGTAGATCTTAAATCCATGGCTGTAGTTGTGGAATCTGTTTCTCCACACTTAGCAATTTTTCAGTGTGCGTTGATAAACTTAACCCGCCGTAAGGCTGCCGGCTCATGCTATCACACAGCAAACAGCTTCGGCGGCTCATAACTTTATATTGACCCGCCAAATGCCGTCACCATTTGTAGAGTCAAAACGACCTTGGTTATAATGCATTTTTAACCCGCCGAATATTCATATCTTTCCGCAGTTTTCCTAAGCCGCCGCCATGTCTAGAGTCCCATCCACTTGCAACTGGGTAAAGTCTGGGGTGACCGAGGAGTCACTCAAGGAGTTCGTCACCATGGGGGTCTTGTCGGCTCAAGAAGTCATCCACTGGCGGGTTCCGGGCAACGAGAATATTCCTAAGCCCGAAGCCGGGGAAGTCATTGTGTTCACAGACCACCTTCTCCACGGTTTCTCTCCTCCCGGTTCTAAATTTTTCCGGGATGTCCTACATTCCTTCAGCCTGCACCCTCAAGATATCGGGCCCAACTCCGTTACCAATCTATGCCAATTCCAGACCCTGTGCGAGGCTTATATGCAAGAAGAACCGTCCGTTGATCTCTTCAAGGAGTACTTCTACATTAACCGCCAAACAGAAATGGCGGATGGCTTGAGCCTCGAGCTTGGAGGTGTCACTCTTCAAAGACGGAGGGACGTACTTTTTCCAGCAGCTACTCTTCCGAGTCATCCCAAAGAATGGAATAAGACTTGGTTTTATTGCAAAGACACTTCGCCAGAAGGGGAGAACCCACTGCTGGGTTACCGTCCTTACCGGCTCAGCCTTGATGCAGAGCTCCCAGGCCGGATGTCTGCTGCTGAACGCGCTCAATATGGTCCAACTTTCTCAAAGATAAGGGCCCTGCTGGCTAACGGGTTAACAGGTGTTGATCTGGCCCGCTGCTGGGTTTCTTGGAGGATTCTGCCATTGAGCCGCCGTGGCGCCTTAATGTGCCAATACAGTGGTGAAGTAGACGATCCTCAGCGCTTCAACCGGACCCCCTTGACAGACCCTGACCTCAATACTATTGTCAAATCCTTGCTGGGAGAGTCTCAAGCCGCCTGCAGCAAGACGGGTTTAAGTCCCTTTTATGCACTTAACCCGGCTCCAGAGGTGAGTCTTTCCATCTTAATCCTCTTGCATTCTTTTCATGCTGTACCTCATATATTGTATTAACCTTTCTGTCAATGCATTTTATCATTTGCAGGCCGGCTCTTCCTTCTGGAACAAGAAATTACCCGCCGCCCTAAAAAAGAAGAGCAAAGTCCCCAAAGCGACTAAAGCTAAGGCTCCGACCCGTAAGAAGAAACAATCAACCGAAGAGCTATTTGACCTTGACGATTCAGAGGTAGAACTTGACTCCCTTGGTCGTCTTTTCATACAACTTATTGACGCCGACTCTTCTCAGGAGGAAGCAGAAAATAGTCAGGCCGATGTTGCACAGGTAATCGTTATCTCCTCTGACTCGGAACTTTTACCAGTAAAGAGAGTACGGCGGGCTGTACGGAAGGTAAAATGTTCTCGCTCTTTTGCTCACTTGAAACCCGCCTTTCTTTTGAAGAAACAGCAAGATGACAATCGACGTCAGACCCGGAGCGCCGGCTCTGAAGACCTTTTAGCCGGCTTATCAAATGATCTGGCTCCTCGGAAACGGCCCACTGAGGTACTTTCTTTCCTTGAACTTGTCTCTTTTGTATGCTAGTCTTGTGTTGCTACTTACTTGTCTTTTGACAATGATAACTTTTCAGGACTCGCCCCCTTGTTCCGCCGACTCGACCGCCTCAAAGCTGCCTCCTCTTATTATCAACTCGGGGTAAGCATTTCTACATCCCGAAATGTGTTTAATATCTCATACTTTACCATGACATACCTAACACTGCCTTTGCTCGTAGGGCTCAAGCCAAACGAAGGAAAGTGGTCGGGTCATCCGCAACTCCTGATGCCCAAGACCCGGAGAACCCAATGCCCAATATTCCTGAAGATCACATTGAACCTTCTGAGGCTGCTAAAGACGCCCATGAAGAGGTTTCTCCACAGAACGAGCCGGCCGCTATGGACATTGAGGCTCCTGAAGCCCATCCAGATTCTGCTCCTAAGCCGCCCAGCCCCCGGCCGTCAACTGAAGATATGGCTTCTCATGAAGAAGTCACTGTCACCGGGGCGGCTTACAAATCTCCAGCTCCTTCACATGTGCTATCAAAGCATATCAATGAAGACGAGGCGGCTCCCTCTAAAGAAGAAAAGACTCCATCTGATCTTCCAAATTTGGAGAAACTTACGGCCGACGAATTGCATGCCGGCTATCTGAGTCGTCTGTTTGCCAGTCGAGACATGGAGGCCAACTTGGTCACCAAGATGAAGGAAAAATACGAGGTACTCCACTTCCCTTGTCTTTCCATACATACTTATGTAGCCCCCAAGAACCGGTTGATCTCTCCAAAAAGGTCAGCCGGGTCTTCAATCACTTGTTTATCTTTCGTTAAATCGCCCTGTAGCCCCCAAGGGCCGTGTCATTACCTAAGTAATGAGTCGGCACTCAATCATAGATTAAGAGCCAAGTGTAGCCCCCAAGGGCTGGGTCATTACCTAAGTAATGAACCGACACTCAATCATAGATTAAGAGCCAAGTGTAGCCCCCAAGGGCCGGGTTATTACCTAAGTAATGAGCCGGCTCTATAAGAAAGAGCTGGGATACATTAGCCCCCAAGTGTCAAGTAAATTGCTTGCAATCTGCTTGGGACTTGTAATAATTGTGCTAATCTTTAGCAAAAATTAGTATGAGCCGGACCGGCGGCTTTAAAATTAACAACCTTGTTTTGTTATAACTTGCTCTGTGCAGGAATCTTTGAATGCTGCTGAGTCGGCCATGTCAGACCTTAAGGAGAATCAGGCCTTGCAACAGAACGGCCGAGGAGAAACTGATGCCAAATACCAGATTGCCTTGACTGAGCTGGATGTGATCAAGGCCAAGCTCAAAACCTTTAAGAAAGACACCGAGTCAATCCAAGCCGCCCTGACCAAGCGCGCTGAAGACGCAGAGGGCCGTCTCAAAACGGTCACTGGCGAGCTGAACAACTTGAAAGGCCATATATCTCGCATGGTTGGAGCTGTGTTTGGTAAGTATTCCTTGCATCCTTCAATACTCATTTCAAAAAGAAATATGCAGAAATCCGCTCATGCAGCTTATAATATCTGATTTGCTTGTAGGTGAACGGAGCCGCCAACTCTCAGATGACAGTCTGTTGAAACTCAACGCTTTATACTCTTTGACAGAACAGTTGTACGCAGGGTCTCTAATTACCATCAAGGCTTTCATGACTGAGAGGGGTGTTCCAAAGTTCATGAAGGGCGTGCTGGAAGTCATGTCGACCATCCCGAAGCAGCTGGAAGAACTAAAGAGATCCGCCGCCCGCAAGGGCGCAATTGCTGCTTTGAGCCAGTCGCTGCCTTATGCCCCAGAGCTCAACCCGGCTGAGATGATGGACGGCTTCCCTCAACTGAAGGATGACGGCTCGGAGTTTACACAAGAAGATTACGCCCGCTGTCATAAGGCTTCCCGGGTTCTGGCAAGCCAGCTGGCCGCAGAGGCTGACCTGGCAGTATATCAGGCAGCTTACTCTGAAGAGAATAAGCGTGTTCGAGGGCCCACTTTTGAAGCGAAGAGCCTGATTCCTCAACGTCGTAAGCATCTCTTTGCCCCTGATGTTGATCCGTCTCCGATCCTGCATCATGAGGCCCAGTTTGAAGCCTTACCAAACTGCAACTGGGATTTGGACAACCTTCAGATCCGAGAAGACGAAGACCCGGAGCAGGATGACCCGGCGACGAGCTAAAGAGTCTGCTTCGTAGGAAAGTAACCCATTTCTACTGATATGCCGGGTTATCTTGTACTGAAAACACTTATGTCTGCAACTTTTGGGCTTTCTGATAGCCTTGTAATAGCAGTAGGAAACATTTCATTGCCTGCTCTTGTGCTTTTGATGCACTATTTAAACTTCTTTCGGCGACTTAGCAAATTCGTCTTTGATATATAATCGTTTGACATCCTTGATGCGCCGGGCGGGTTATACTCCCTGAGCAATACCAAGCTGGAATTATCCAAAACTTAGAATCTTATCATGAGAGTACCTGCAAAAAACAAGTAATTTGTATGCCTCGTCCTATAAGCCGGCTTTAAAGGCGCGGCAAGACAAGATAACTCTTATTTTTTATGAATTTTTTTGTGTTGTTTCCGAAGAAACTAGGCGGAAAGCCTAAAGAAAACTTGTAAGCCGGCTCTCACGTGACATACATCCGTCGTTTAAATTTTAGCAAGTTCAGGGTCTTTAAAAGATTGACATTGCTAAAAGTACGAACGGGCCACATAGCGGAGGGGTTACGGCAGACAAGACGAGTTTATCCTAGCTCACTGTAAGCCGGCTCTCTCGTGACAAAAGCCGCCGTTTAAACCTTGACAAGTTCAGGGTCTTTGTGCGAGAATAACTTATAAAAGTTCAGTGTCTCTTATCAAGATTAACTGTCAAGAGTTTGGCGGGTCACATGGCGGAGTAGCAAGTTGCAAACAGGCAGGTTTAACTCGAACATGGCATATAAAGCCTGGCCAAGAGGATATGAAAGCTAAACCCAGTGGGTTGGAAGCCCCCAAGTGACCTGATAAATGATCATCTCCTTTGCACAAATTTTGGTGCGAGAAAAACGGCAGAGGCCCCTAATCATGGGGATGCCCATTTTATTATATCATAAAAATGGTATATACAATGACAGGGATATGTACATTAATGAGAGCCGGACTGGCGGCTTAAGTATAGTATGGCCGAAGGTGAGCAATATTCCATGGCCTCTTGGTCTCTTCACCAGAAGTGCGAGACTTGTCACTTTCCCGTACATCAATGAGATAATAGGAACCATTGTTGAGATTTCTGCTGATCACAAATGGTCCTTCCCAGGGAGGTGACAACTTATGCATATCTGACTGGTCTTGAATCAGCCGGAGTACTAAGTCGCCTTCTTGGAACGTCCGGGTCTTGACCCTGCGGCTATGATAGCGACGCAGGTCTTGTTGATAAATCGCCGACCGAGCTGCTGCCAGATCCCGTTCTTCGTCCAAGGCATCCAAAGCATCCTGACGCGCCACCTCGTTATCAGTTTCCACGTAAGCCGCCACTCTGGGCGAGTCATGACGAATATCACTGGGGAGAACAGCTTCTGCGCCATAGACCATGAAGAAAGGCGTATAGCCTGTAGACCTGTTGGGGGTGGTTCTTATGCTCCAAAGAACAGACGGCAACTCCTCCACCCAACAACCCGGCATGCGCTCCAAAGGAACCATGAGCCAGGGTTTTATACCTCTCAAAATTTCCTGGTTAGCACGCTCAGCTTGACCATTGGACTGCGGGTGAGCGACCGAAGATACATCAAGACGGATATGTTCCTCATCACAGAACTCCTTCATAGCCCCCTTGGACATATTTGTGCCATTATCAGTGATGATACTATGCGGATAGCCAAAACGAAAGATTCGCTTTTTGACGAATTGAACTGCCGTTGCTGCATCACACTTGCTGACCGGCTCAGCTTCAACCCACTTAGTAAACTTGTCAACTGCCACCGAAAGGTGGGTCTTCTTGTCCTTAGACCTCTTGAAAGGTCCTACCATATCAAGCACCCAGACTGCAAACGGCCAGGTGATTGGAATCATCCGCAGCTCTTGAGCCAGCACATGGGCACGTCGCCCAAATTTTTGGCACCTGCCACACTTACTGACCAAATCTTCTGCATCTTTATGAGCTGTTAACCAGTAAAAACCGTGTCGAAAAGCCTTGGCCACCAATGATTTTGACCCGGCGTGATGACCACAATCACCAGCATGGATTTCTTGCAAGATCTCATGGCCCTCATCAGGAGAAACACAGCGCTGAAAGACACCAGTCACACTGCGCCGATGTAACTCACCGTTCACAATAGTCATAGACTTAGACCGCCTTATGATCTGTCGTGCCAAATTTTCATCTTGAGGTAACTCGCCGCGTGTCAAATATGCCAAATAAGGAAGCGTCCAATCAGGAATCGCACGGAGAGCCGCCACCAATTGCCCTTCCGGGTCGGGTATAGCCAAATCCTCCTCCGATGGTAACTTGACCGATGGGTGATGCAATACGTCCAAGAACACTTTAGGCGGCACCGGCTTACGCTGAGACCCTAGCCTTGATAATGCGTCAGCCGCCTCATTCTTCCATCGGTCAATATGATCCACCTGATAACCTTTAAAGTGGCCAGCAATAACATCAACCGCCTGGCGATAAGCCGCCATGCGAGGGTCCTTTGAGTCCCACATGCCAGAAACTTGCTGAGCTACCAGGTCTGAGTCGCCAAGACATCTGACCCGGCTCAAATTCATCTCCTTGGCCACCCGGAGCCCATGAAGTAAAGCCTCGTATTCCGCTACATTGTTAGTACAAGGAAACATTAACCTCAAAACATAACAGAATTTGTCACCTCGTGGGGAAGTTAAAACAACTCCGCCCCCCGAGCCTTCCAATTGCCTGGAGCCATCAAAGTGAATCGTCCAATAGGTATTGTCCGGCTTCTCTTCAGGTATTTGACATTTTGTCCAGTCATTGATTAAATCCACCAGGGCTTGAGATTTTATAGCCGTCCGCGGCACATACTTCAGATTAAGAGGCCCAAGCTCAATTGCCCACTTAGCAATCCTGCCAGTAGCCTCTCTGTTTTGAATGATATCTCCCAAGGGAGCAGAGCTGACCACCATAATTGGATGCCCAAGGAAATAATGCTTTAGCTTGCGATTGGCCATGAATACACCGAGCACCAGCTTCTGCCAATGTGGTATCTCTGCTTGGATTCTGTTAAAACCTCACTGACATAATAAACCGGCCGCTGGACCGGGTACTCCTTACCCGTCTCCTTGTGCTCGACCACAACTGCAGCGCTGACAGCTCTGTTGTTAGCCGCCACATATAAGAGTAGAGGCTCCTTTTCCACGGGAGCGGCCAGAACGGGCGGCTCAGCCAACTGCTTTTTGAGCGCCTCAAATGCCTCATTAGCTGCATCACTCCAGACGAAATCGTCTGTCTTCTTCATCATCTGATACAGAGGAATAGCTTTCTCACCCAGGCGGCTTATGAACCGGCTCAGTGCAGCAATACGACCCGCCAGGCGTTGCACATCATTAATACACGCCGGCTTAGATAAAGAAGTGATAGCCTTTATCTTGTCCGGGTTAGCCTCAATGCCACGCTCAGAGACAAAAAATCCCAAGAGCTTGCCAGCAGGCACACCGAACACACATTTTGCCGGGTTAAGCATCATCTTGTAAACCCGCAAATTTTCAAAAGTCTCTTTCAAATCAGCCAGCAGAGTCTCCTTCTTCCTTGACTTGACCACAATATCATCCACATAAGCATGAACATTGCGCCCAATTTGACCGTGAAGACAGTTCTGCACACAACGCTGGTAAGTCGCCTGAGCACTCTTGAGCCCGAAAGGCATAGACACATAACAGAAAGCTCCAAAAGGCGTAATGAAGGACGTCTTGTCTTGGTCTTTGACTGCCATCTTGATCTGATGATAACCTGAATAAGCATCCAGGAAGCATAGACTCTCACAACCCGCCGTTGCATCAATAATCTGATCAATACGGGGGAGAGCAAATGGGTCAACCGGACACGCCTTGTTAAGATCTGTGAAATCCACACACATGCGCCACGTTCTGTTCTTCTTGAGTACCAACACCGGGTTAGCTAACCACTCCAGGTGAAAAACTTCAACGATGAACCCTGCTGCCAAGAGCCGGGCCACCTCTTCCCCAATAGCCTTACGCCTCTCCTCATTAAAGCGACGGAGGAACTGTTTGACCGGCTTAAACTTAGGATCCACATTAAGGTGGTGCTCAGCCAATTCTCTTGGTACACCCGGCATGTCAGAAGGCTTCCATGCAAAGATGTCCCGATTCTCACGGATGAATTCGATGAGCGTGCTTTCCTATTTGGGATCCATATTGGCCCCAATAGTGAACTGTTGCGATGAGTCGCCAGGAGTGAAATCCACTAGCTTGGTATCTTCTGCCACAAACTTGAGAGGCGGCTCAGATTCCGTGCTAGGCTTCTTTAGCGGGGTCATATCTGCCGGGTCAACATTCTCCTTATAAAACTTGAGCTCCGCCTCGGCACAGCTTGACTCTGCATATGCTGCATCGCCTTCCTCGCATTCAAGAGCAATCTTTCGATCACCATGCAATGTAATCGTCCCGTTTAACCCGGGCATCTTGAGCTGTGATACGTCTCCAACGTATCTATAATTTTTGATTGTTCCATGCTATTATATTATCTGTTTTGGATGTTTTATATGCATTAATATGCTATTTTATATTATTTTTGGGACTAACCTATTAATATAGAGCCTAGTGCCAGTTTCTCTTTTTTCATTGTTTTTGAGTATTGCAGATAAGGAATATTAAACGGAGTCCAAACGGAATAAAATCTTCGGAATGATTTTTCTTGGACCAGAAGAAACCTGCCAGACTTGGAGATGAAGGCAGGATACCTGCCGTGGAGTCACAAGCCACCAGGGCGCGCCCTAGGGGGCGCCCCCCTGGCTTGTGGACCCCCAGCAGGTCTCCTAACCCTATTCTTCGGCCTATAAATTCCCAAATATTCCCTGGATACCAAAAAGGAGCCACGAAAATACTTTTCAGCCGCCGAAAGCCTCTGTTCCCATGAGATCCAATCTTGGAGCCTTTTCCGGTAATCTGCCGGAGGGGGATTCGATCACGGAGGGCATCTACATCAACTCCATTGCCCCTCCGATGATGCGTGAGTAGTTTACCACAGACCTTCGGGTCCATAGCTAGTAGCTAGATGGCTTCTTCTCTCTCTTTGTTCTTCAATACCATGTTCATCATGATCTTCATGGAGATCTATCCGATGTAATACTCTTTTGCGGTGTGTTTGTCGAGATCCGATGAATTGTGGGTTTATGATCAGATTATCTATGAATATTATTTGAATCTTCTCTGAATTCTTATATGCATGATTTCATACCTTTGCAAGTCTCTTCGAATTATTGGTTTGGGTTGGCCAACTAGATTGGTAATTCTTGCAATGGGAGAAGTGCTTTGTTTTGGGTTCAATCTTGCGGTGTCCTCACCTAGTGACAAAGTAGGGGTAGCGAGGCACGTATTTGTATTATTGCCATTGAGGATAAAAAGATGGGGTTTTCATCATATTGCTTGAGTTTATCCCTCTACATCATGTCATCTTACCTAATGCGTTACTCTGTTCTTCATGAACTTAATACTCTAGATGCAGGCAGGAGTCGGTCGATGTGTGGAGTAATAGTAGTAGATGCAGAATCGTTCCGGTCTACTTGATACGGACGTGATGCCTATATGCATAATCATTGCCTTGGATATCGTCATAACTATGCGCTTTTCTATCAATTGCTCGACAGTAATTTGTTCACCCACCGTATTATTTTCCTACATGAGAGAAGCCTCTAGTGAAACCTATGGCCCCCGGGTCTATTTTCCATATTATATTTTCAGATCTATAAACCAAAAATACCAAAAATATCTCGCTACATTATTTTTACTTTTGTTTTACTTTCCGTTTTAGCAATCTTTTATATCTATCTCTATCAGATCTCATCCTTGCAAATAACCGTGAAGGGGTTGACAAACACTTTTAGCGTTGGGTGCAAGAGTTTGATTGTTTGTGTAGGTGTGAAGATTGTGGACTTGCTTGTATCTCCTACTGGATTGATACCTTGGTTCTCAACAACGGAGGGAAATACTTATCTACTTTGCTGCATCACCCTTTCCTCTTCAAGGGAAAACCAACGCAAGCTCAAGAAGTAGCAAGAAGGATTTCTGGCGCCGTTGCCGGGGAGATCTACATCAATCCTACCAAGTACCCATCACAAACTCATCTCTTGCATTTACTTTATTTGCTATTTGCCTCTCGTTTTCCTCTCCCCCGCTTCTAAAATGATTTTCAGGAAAAACCAAAAAGATTTGCCTTTTTATTCGCTCTTCTTCCGTTCGTCTTTTCGTTTGCTTTTTGCTTGTGTGCTAGATCTATTCGTTGCCACTATGTCTGAATCTGGGGAGGTTTTCATTGAAAAAGATAGTAATAATCTTGAGGGGAATTTTGATAACTTTGTTAATAACGATCCTCATGAAGAACCTACTATCACACATACAAAAAAAATTCGCATCGGTAGCGGTAATATTATTGGAAAAGGTGTTATTCAAGATTTCTTTACTTGTGCGGGTACGCTACCTACCTTAAGAGGTTCTATTCTCAATAAAACTAATAGTCTTGCGGATGCAATAACACTGTTAATTATTGAACTTGAGAGACAATTTGTTCATATGCATCCGTGCATACAAAGAATTTTTCTAGAGTTTTCTAATATTCAGCTTGCTTCCGTTAAGCGTGCCGCCACTATATTTCTAGCCCACGAGTTTAGATTCATCATGAAAGAGGCTAGTGAAATTTTTGCTCATTATAAAATTAATGGTGGATGTCCCCCCATAGAGGAGATCCTTTTTAATCAAGAAGAAATAATGAGATTGCAATCTACGGATTATGTTGCTTATAATGAAAATTTGAGAAAAAGGGTTCCTATCGAGGTTTTGGTTGATAAGATTTCTGAACTCAATGATAATTTTGCTATACAAAACAATGGATTAGAGTTCATATTAAGAGATAGACTTATGACTTTCCACCAAAGGAAAGCTTACAATGATGAATTGATTATACACTATAGGGGGCCGAAGGAGGAACCTATACCTCCCGCACTTGATCTCAAGGATCCTTATCCTATTAAATTTAGCCCTTTTGATTACTTTTGCTTGCCACAAAGGAAACTTGCCGCTGAAAGAAGGGAGTATGAGATGAGCATGGATGATCTCCCTTATTATTATGACAATACCTAGATCTATTGCGTTATGCCTAGCTAGGGGCGTTAAACAATAGCGCTTGTTGGGAGGCTACCCAATTTTATTTTTATGCTTTTGTTTTTGCTTCTGTTTTTGAGTGCTTTGCACATTATTACCTCTATAGTAATTGTGTTTTCTTGTTTTAATTAGTGTTTGAGCCAAGTAAGACCTTTGGGATGGTCTACGGTGTTTGTGATTTGATTTTGCTGAAAAACAGAAACTTTTGCTCTCAGTCCAGGAATTTTGTAAATTCACTGGAACGTGCTTTTGATATGAAATTTTACACAAGATTGATATACAAATTGCCCTGATTTTCCTAATTCTTCCGAATTTTTGGAGTTACAGAAGTATTCGAAGTCTATAGATTGCTACAGACTGTTCTGTTTTAGACACATTCTGTTTTCTTTGTGTTGTTTGCTTATTTTGATGTATCTATGGGTTGTATCGGGGGGTATGAACCATGGAGAAGTTGGAATACAGTAGATATTACACCAATATAAATAAAGAATGAGTTCACAACAGTACCTAAAGTGGTGATTTATTTTTCTTATACTAACGGATCTCACGAATTTTCTGTTGAGTTTTGTGTTGTGAAGTTTTCAAGTTTTGGGTAAAGATTTGATGGACTATGGAATAAGGAGTGGCAAGAGCCTAAGCTTGGGGATGCCCAAGGCACCCCAAGCCATATTCAAGGATACCAAAGCGCCTAAGCTTGGGGATGCCCCGGAAGGCATCCCCTCTTTCGTCTTCAATCCATCGGTAAATTTACTCGAGGCTATATTTTTATTCACCACATGATATGTGTTTTGCTTGGAGCGTCTTGTATGATATGAGTCTTTGATTTTTAGTTTGCCACAATCATCCTTGCTGCACACATCTTTTGAGGGGGACACGCATTAATCATGAATTTATTAGAATACTCTATGTGCTTCACTTATATCTTTTGAGCTAGGCAATGTTGCTCTAGTGCTTCACTTATATCTTTTTAGAGCACGGTGGTGTTTTATTTTATAGAAATAATTGAACTCTCGTACCTCACTTATATTATTTTGAGAGTCTTTAAACAGCATGGTAATTGGTTTAGGTTATGAATTTAGTCCTAATATAATGGGCATCCAAGAGGGATATAATAAAAACTTTCATATTAAGTGCATTGGATACTATGAGAAGTTTGATTCCTTGCATATAGTTTTGAGATATAAAGATGGTGATATGAGAGTCATGCTAGTGAGTAATTGTGAATTGGCAGAAATACTTGTGTTAAAGTTTGTGATTCCCGTAGCATGCACGTATGGCGAACCGTTATGTAACGAAGTCGGAGCATGATTTGTTTAATGATTGTCAACCTTTGTGTGAGGGTCGGGAGCGCGCGATGGTTAACTCCTACCAACCTCTCCCCTAGGAGCATGCGTCTAATACTTTGCTTCGATAACTAATAGACTTTTGCAATAAGTATGTGAGTTCTTTATGACTAATGTTGAGTCCATGGATTATACGCACTCTCACCCTTCCACCTTTGCTAGCCTCTCTAGTACCGCGCAACTTTCGCCGGTGCATTAAACCCACCTTCCTCAAAACAGCCACCATATACCTTCCTCAAAACAGCCACCATACCTACCCATTATGGCATTTCCATAGCCATTCCGATATATATTGTCATGCAACTTCCACCGTTCCGTTTTTCATGACATGCACCATCATTTTCATATTGCCTTGCATTCGTAAGCATTCATATAGAGTCATATTTTGTTCTAGGTATCGAGTTGTAAGTAAATAAAAGTGTGATGATCTTCATTATTAGAGCATTGTCCCGTGAGAGAAAAGGATGATGGAAGCTATGATTCCCTCACAAGTTGGGATGAGTCTCCGGACTTTACAAATAATAAAAGAGGCCAGCGAAGCCCAAATAAAAAAAAGAGGCCAAAGATTCCCACCAAAAAAATAAAAAATAAAAAATGAGAGAAAGAGAGAAGGGACAATGCTACTATCTTTTTCCACACTTGTGCTTCAAAGTAGCACCATGATCTTCATGATAGAGAGTCTCCTATTTTGTCACTTTCATATAACTAGTGGAATTTTTCATCATTATTCACAACCACTTAGTTTCTTTTTGAGATTTCATACACTTATAGCTCTAGTGCATCCGTTGCACACTCACATTGATATCTATTGATGGGCATCTCCATAGCCCGTTCATACGCCTAGTTGATGTCAGACTATCTTCTCCTTTTTCCTCGCAACCTCCACATTATTCTATTCCACCTATAGTGCTATATCCATGGCTCACGCTCATGTATTGCGTGAGAGTTGAAACGGTTTGAGAACATAAAAGCTGTGAAACAATTGCTTGACTTGTCATCGGGGTTGTGCATGATTTAGATACTTTGTGTGGGGAAGATGGAGCATAGCCAGACCATATGATTTTGTAGGGATAACTTTCTGAGGCCATGTTATTTTGAAAGGACACAATTGCCTTGTTAGTATGCTTGAAGTATTACTGTTTTTATGTCAATATTAGACTTTTGTTTTGAATCTTACGGATCTGAATATTCATGACACAATAAAGAATATTACATGGATAAATATGTTAGGTAGCATTCCACATCAAAAATTCTGTTTTTATCATTTACCTACTCGAGGACGAGCAGGAATTAAACTTGGGGATGCTTGATACGTCTCCAACGTATCTATAATTTTTTATTGTTCCATGCTATTATATTATCTGTTTTGGATGTTTTATATGCATTAATATGCTATTTTATATTATTTTTGGGACTAACCTATTAATCTAGAGCCTAGTGCCAGTTTCTGTTTTTTCCTTGTTTTTGAGTATTGCAGATAAGGAATATTAAACGGAGTCCAAACGGAATAAAATCTTCGGAATGATTTTTCTTGGACCAGAAGAAACCTGCCAGACTTGGAGATGAAGGCAGGAGACCTGCCGTGGAGTCACAAGTCACCAGGGCGCGCCCTAGGGGGGGGGGGGCGCCCCCTGGCTTGTGGCCCCCCAGCAGGTCTCCTAACCTTATTCTTCGGCCTATAAATTCCCAAATATTCCCTGGATACCAAAAAGGAGCCACAAAAACACTTTTCCACCGCCGGAAGCCTCTGTTCCCGTGAGAT
The DNA here is from genome assembly GCA_039707655.1 of Elymus sibiricus. Lineage (NCBI taxonomy): Eukaryota > Viridiplantae > Streptophyta > Magnoliopsida > Poales > Poaceae > Elymus > Elymus sibiricus. The sequence continues at coordinate 325,554,914 of CM077671.1, forward strand.
CCAATCTTGGAGCCTTTTCCGGTAATCTACCGGAGGGGGATTCGATCACGGAGGGCATCTACATCAACTCCATTGCCCCTCCGATGATGCGTGAGTAGTTTACCACAGACCTTCGGGTCCATAGCTAGTAGCTAGATGGCTTCTTCTCTCTCTTTGTTCTTCAATACCATGTTCTTCATGATCTTCATGGAGATCTATCTGATGTAATACTCTTTTGCGGTGTATTTGTCGAGATCTGATGAATTGTGGGTTTATGATCAGATTATCTATGAATATTATTTGAATCTTCTCTGAATTCTTATATGCATGATTTCATATCTTTGCAAGTCTCTTCGAGTTATTGGTTTGGTTTGGCTAACTAGATTGGTAATTCTTGCAATGGGAGAAGTGCTTAGTTTTGGGTTCAATCTTGCGGTGTCCTCACCCAGTGACAAAGTAGGGGTAGCGAGGCACGTATTTGTATTGTTGCCATCGAGGATAAAAAGATGGGGATTTCATCATATTGCTTGAGTTTATCCCTCTACATCATGTCATCTTACCTAATGCGTTACTCTGTTCTTCATGAACTTAATACTCTAGATGCAGGCAGGAGTCGGTCGATGTGTGGAGTAATAGTAGTAGATGCAGAATCGTTTCGGTCTACTTGATACAGACGTGATGCCTATATGCATAATCATTGCCTTGGATATCGTCATAACTATGCGCTTTTCTATCAATTTCTCGACAGTAATTTGTTCACCCACCGTATTATTTTCCTTCATGAGAGAAGCCTCTAGTGAAACCTATGGCCCCCGGGTCTATTTTCCATATTATATTTTCAGATCTATAAACCAAAAATACTTTGCTGCATTCTTTTTACTTTTGTTTTACTTTTCGTTTTAGCAATCTTTTATATCTATCTCTATCAGATCTCATCCTTGCAAATAACCGTGAAGGGATTGACAACCCCTTTTAGCGTTGGGTGCAAGAGTTTGATTGTTTGTGTAGGTGCAAAGATTGGGGACTTGCTTGTATCTCCTACTGGATTGATACCTTGGTTCTCAACAACTGAGGGAAATACTTATCTACTTTGCTGCATCACCCTTTCCTCTTCAAGGGAAAACCAACGCAAGCTCAAGAAGTAGCAAGCTGCAAGTACACATAACAAGGCCTAGCCATGAACTTGGCGTAAGCCGGACGCCCAAACAAAGCGTGGTACGGGCTCTTGATTTTGACAACCTCAAACCATAAGGTCTCTACCCTATAGTTAGACTCGTCACCAAAAGCTACCTCCAGAGCAATTTTTCCGACTGGATAAGCCGATCTTCCGGGCACCACTCCGTGAAAGACCGTTGAAGACGGCTTAAGGTCCTTATCAAGCAAGTTCATCCGGCGGAACGTGTCATAGTACAGGATGTTGATGCTACTGCCACCATCCATAAGCACCTTAGTTAACACATAGCCTCTGACTTGGGGGGCCACCACCAATGCCAACTGTCCCGGATTATCCACACGCGGCGGGTGATCCTCCCTGCTCCAAGTTATGTCATACTCTGACCACCTTAAGTACTGAGGGAGAGACGGCATAACCGCATTAACCGCCCGCTTGCGCACCTTCTGATCCCGCTTGTCAAGACTAGTCGTAAAAACATGTTATTGGCCTCCATTAAGCTGCTTTGGATTACTCTGACACCCGGACTGGTTATTTTGTTGCTGACCTCCACTGCCAGATTGTTGATTATTACCTCCATGGTTTCCTTGGCCTTGATAGCTAGAGCCTGAACCGCCTATACCGAAGCCAGATCCAGAAGGACCGGATCCTGACCCGCCGGACGGTCCACCGCCACCACCTTGAAGCTGGTTAACACTGTAATTTCGAAACTCCCGCATGATCCAACAATCTCTCCAGGCATGAGTTGATGGCTTATCGGGAAGGCTATGCTTCGGGCAAGGGACATTCAACATCGCCTCCATATCAACAGGCTTGTGTTTAATGAAAGGCGGCTTGTCGTTCCCCTTGCCACGGTTACTCCCAGCACTGGTGTTGGCCACTAAATCTGACGCGCCGTCCTGGTGTTTCCGCTTTCCGCCGTTGCCATTATTGTTGTTTCCTCCCCCGTTCTGCGGCTGACTCTTGCCATTGTTATTCTTCTTACCCTTGGCCAATTTCTCATCATTGGAACCAGTGTCCTTCGTGCTGTCCGAGTCCGCATACTTGGTGAGAGCCGCCATGAGTTCCCCCATATCCTGGCATGTACGTTTGAGCCGGCCAAGCTTCTGCTTCAGGGGCACAAAGTGGCAATTCTTTTCCAGAATAAGGACCGCTTGAGCCGCCGTAATGTTATCAGAAGAGTGGATGATGGTTGAGACCCGCCGGACCCAATGATGAGCCGACTCATCCTCGCGCTGCACGCAATGATCCAAGTCCACAATTGTCATGGGCTGCTTGCACGTTCCCTGGAAATTCTTGATAAATTTCGCCTTCAACTCAGCCCAGGAATTAATGGTGTTGGGCGGTAAACCCTTCAACCATGTGCGAGCCGGCCCTTCCAGCATCATGATGAAATACTTGGCGCATACTACATCACTGACGTCTAACATCTCCATGGCTAGTTCATAGCTTTCGATCCAAGCTTCTGGAGGTAGATCAGCGGTATAATTGGGCACCTTGCGAGGACCCTTGAAGTTCTTCGTCAAGCGCTCGTTTCGTAAAGCCGGCACTAAGCATGGTACTCCCACAGCCCTGGAGGTTACTCCGGCTCCTACCGATACGGAAGGTGCTACTGTGGGTTCTTGATAAGCCGCCACGGCTGCCAATGCTGCCGCCTCTCGCTGCGCTCTTGCCCGATCCACCAGCGCCTGAGCATCAAGAGCCGGCTGATCGTCTCATGGCGGGTTTCGACGTCGCTCACTGCTAGAGACCGCCGGCGACTCTAAACGCTGGCTGTAGCTGCGGCTCGGGATGGGGGTTGAGTGCACGCGACTCCGGATGTAAGTATATTTCTCCTGCTACGCCACCGCTGTCTGCAAGTATCCAATAGTGTTCCGTACTTCCTCCGCGAAAGGTGTCCCGTCAGGGATGTGGATCGTACCAAGTCTGGTCGCCGCTGCCACCATGTTCTCCGCCGGGTTAGAATAATGACCCAGTGGTGTCGAAAAAGACTGTGGCGGGGTCTAGTTCCTGCGGGGCGGGTCTGGCTGCCGATGCTGAACCGCCGCCCTGCTCCCAGGTACTTCCGCCGTCCGTGTTACGGTGAGAGGTGCATTCCGTCCTGCCCCTGGCGTGTTAAAAAGATTTCTGGCCTCGTATTGATCCGGCAAAAGGGACTGATGCCTAATCCGGTGAACCGCCGCTGCGGTCTATTGTTCTAATTCAAGGCGAAAGGCATCCTCCCGAAGGCGCTCCGACTCAGCATCCATCTCAGCCTTCAATGCATTGATTTCCTCTTGGACTCCGGCCATCTGGTCTTTCAACCTCCCGATCTCCGTGTTACGGGCTGCTTGGTTTTCGACCGTGACCTCGGTCCCCATTAGAGTGGTAAGCTGGTTCATCAAATCCAGCAAAACTTGAGTCGGTGGCCTGCCTGACCCGGACCCAGTCGCACCAGCGGCCGTGCTACCAGGGGCCAGTGCCGACCCTGCCATGAAGACGGCAACGCGGCTCGGCGGCTCATAGTATTCCGGCTCATGGTACTCCGGCTCAGGGTAATCCTCGACGTAGCCCCCAAGCCCGCCGTTGTGAAGCTAGTAGATTGATTCCGCCTCTTCGCTCGAGGATCCATCCTCCGAGCAGATGAGGGTTTCCTCCCGTGATACGGAACCTTCAAGCTCCGCGCCTTGGGTAAAGCCGACGAAGACGTGCTTCCGACCCAGATTAACTCGGGCGGGTTGCACGCGCCGGGCCGGCTCGACGAGGTCGGTGCAAACATCTGGCCCGGGTTTAGATCCGCCGATCTTGCCGATGAAGACCTGAATTCCGCCGAAGGGGACCCGGTGCCCGTACTCGATTGAGTCGGCCTCGGGGCCCCAGCCAGCGTCGTCGATGTAGAGCTTGCCGCGGCGACTCTTAGTCATCCTGCCAACGGCATATCCTGTGATCCCTGTGAGAGAGCCCTTCGAGAACTCCACACTGCTACTTCTTGAGCTTGCGTTGGTTTTCCCTTGAAGAGGAAAGGGTGATGCAGCAAAGTAGATAAGTATTTCCCTCAGTTGTTGAGAACCAAGGTAACAATCCAGTAGGAGATACAAGCAAGTCCCCAATCTTAGAACCTACATAAACAATCAAACTCTTGCACCCAACGCTATAAAGGGGTTGTCAATCCCTTCACAGTTATTTGCAAGGATGAGATCTGATAGAGATAGATATAAAAGATTGCTAAAACGAAAAGTAAAACAAAAGTAAAAAGATTGCAGCAAGGTATTTTTGGTATTTTTGGTTTATAGATCTGAAAATATAATATGGAAAATAGACCCGGGGGCCATAGGTTTCACTAGAGGCTTCTCTCATGAAGGAAAATAATACGGTGGGTGAACAAATTACTGTCGAGCAATTGATAGAAAAGCGCATAGTTATGACGATATCCAAGGCAATGATTATGCATATAGGCATCACGTCCGTGTCAAGTAGACCGAAACGATTCTGCATCTACTACTATTACTCCACATATCGACCGACTCCTGCCTGCATCTAGAGTATTAAGTTCATGAAGAACAGAGTAACGCATTAGGTAAGATGACATGATGTAGAGGGATAAACTCAAGCAATATGATGAAAACCCCATCTTTTTATCCTCGATGGCAACAATACAAATACGTGCCTTGCTACCCCTACTTTGTCACTGGGTGAGGACACTGCAAGATTGAACCCAAAACTAAGCACTTCTCCCATTGCAAGAATTACCAATCTAGTTGGCCAAACCAAACCAATAACTCGAAGAGACTTGCAAAGATATGAAATCATGCATATAATAATTCAGAGAAGATTCAAATAATATTCATAGATAATCTGATGATAAACCCACAATTCATCGGATCTCGACAAACACACCGCAAAGAGTATTACATCGGATAGATCTCCATGAAGATCATGAAGAACATGGTATTGAAGAACAAAGAGAGAGAAGAAGCCATCTAGCTACTAGCTATGGACCCGAAGGTCTAAGGTGAACTACTCACGCATCATCGGAGGGGTAATGGAGTTGATGTAGATGCCCTCCGTGATGGAATCCCCCTCCAGCAGATTACCGGAAAAGGCTCCAAGATGGGATCTCACGGGAACAGAGGCTTCCGGCGGCGGAAAAGTATTTTCGTGGCTCTTTCTGGTATTGGGGGAATATTTGGGAATTTATAGGCCGAAGAATAGGGTTAGAGGACCTGCAGGGGGGGCACAAGCCAGGGCCCCCCCTAGGGCGCGCCCTGCAGGCTTGTGATCTCCCGGCAGGTCTCCTGCCTTCATCTCCAAGTCTGGTAGGTTTCTGCTGGTCCAAGAAAAATCATTGCGAAGATTTTATTCCGTTTGGACTCCGTTTAATATTCCTTATCTGCAATACTCAAAAACAAGGAAAAAAACAGAAACTGGCACTAGGCTCTAGATTAACAGGTTAGTCCCAAAATTAATATAAAATAGCATATTAATGCATATAAAACATCCAAAACAGATAATATAATAGCATGGAACAATCAAAAATTATAGATACGTTGGAGACGTATCAAGCATCCCCAAGCTTAATTCCTGCTCGTCCTCGAGTAGGTAAATGATAAAAACAGAATTTTTGATGTGGAATGCTACCTAACATATTTATCCATGTAATATTCTTTATTGTGGCATGAATATTCAGATCCGCAAGATTCAAAACAAAAGTTTAATATTGACAAAAAAACAATAATACTTCAAGCATACTACCAAGGTAATTGTGTCCTTTCAAAATAACATGGCCACAGAAAGCTATCCCTACAAAATCATATGGTCTGGCTATGCTCCATCTTCCCCACACAAAGTATTTAAATCATGCACAACCCCGATGACAAGTCAAGCAATTGTTTCACACCTTTTATGTTCTCAAACCTTTTCAACTCTTACGCAATACATGAGCGTGAGCCATGGATATAGCACTATAGGTGGAATAGAATATGGTGGAGGTTGTGAGGAAAAGGAGAAGATAGTCTCACATCAACTAGGCGTATCAACGGGCTATGGAGATGCCCATTAATAGATATCAATGTGAGTGAGTAGGGATTGCCATGCAACGGATGCACTAGAGCTATAAGTGTATGAAAGCTCAAAAAGAATCTAAATGGTTGTGCATAATGATGAAAAATTCCACTAGTTATATGAAAGTGACAAAATAGGAGACTCTCTATCATGAAGATCATGGTGCTACTTTGAAGCATAAGTGTGGAAAAAGATAGTAGCATTGTCCCTTCTCTCTTTCTCTCATTTTTTTTGGTGGGCATCTTTGGCCTCTTTTTTTTATTTGGGCTTCATTGGCCTCTTTTATTATTTGTAAAGTCCGGAGACTCATCCCAACTTGTGAGGGAATCATAGCTTCCATCATCCTTTTCTCTCACGGGACAATGCTCTAATAATGAAGATCATCACACTTTTATTTACTTACAACTCAAGAATTACAACTCGATACCTAGAACAAAATATGACTCTATATGAATGCTTCCGGTGGTGTACCGGTATGTGCAACGATCTAGCCTAGCAAATGACATCAAAAAACGGACAAGCCATGAAAACATCATGCTAGCTATCTTACGATCATGCAAAGCAATATGAAAATGATGGTGCGTGTCATGAAAAACGGAACGGTGGGAGTTGCATGGCAATATATCTCGGAATGGCTATGGAAATGCCATAATAGGTAGGTATGGTGGCTGTTTTGAGGAAGGGTATATGGTGGGTTTAATGCACCGGCGAAAGTTGCGCGGTACTAGAGAGGCTAGCAAAGGTGGAAGGGTGAGAGTGCGTATAATCCATGGACTCAACATTAGTCATAAAGAACTCACATACTTATTGCAAAAGTCTATTAGTTATCGAAGCAAAGTATTAGACGCATGCTCCTAGGGGAGAGGTTGGTAGGAGTTAACCATCGCGCGCTCCCGACCCTCACACAAAGGATGACAATCATTAAACAAATCATGCTCCGACTTCGTTACATAACGGTTCACCATACGTGCATGCTACGGGAATCACAAACTTTAACACAAGTATTTCTACCAATCCACAATTACTCACTAGCATGGCTCTCATATCACCATCTTTATATCTGAAAACTATCTGCAAGGAATCAAACTTCTCATAGTATTCAATGCACTTTATATGAAAGTTTTTATTATATCCCTCTTGGATGACCATTATATTAGGACTAAATTCATAACCTAAACCGATTATCATGCTGTTTAAAGACTCTCAAAATAATATAAGTGAAGTACGAGAGTTCAATTATTTCTATAAAATAAAACACCACCGTGCTCTAAAATGATATAAGTGAAGCACTAGAGCAACATTGCCTAGCTCAAAAAATATAAGTGAAGCACTTGAGCAAGCCTAGCTCAAAAGATATAAGTGAAGCACATAGAGTATTTTAATAAGTTCACGATTAATGCGTGTCCCCCTCAAAAGATGTGTACAGCAAGGATGATTGTGGCAAACTAAAAAGCAAAGACTCATATCATACAAGACGCTCCAAGCAAAACACATATCATGTGGTGAATAAAAATATAGCCTCAAGTAAATTTACCGATGGATTGAAGACGAAAGAGGGGATGCCTTCCGGGGAATCCCCAAGCTTAGGCTATTTGGTATCCTTGAATATGGCTTGGGGTGCCTTGGGCATCCCCAAGCTTAGGCTCTTGCCACTCCTTATTCCATAGTCCATCAAATCTTTACCCAAAACTTGAAAACTTCACAACACAAAACTCAACAGAAAACTCGTGAGATCCGTTAGTATAAGAAAAATAAATCACCACTTTAGGTACTGTTGTGAACTCATTCATTATTTATATTGGTGTAATATCTACTGTATTCCAACTTCTCCATGGTTCATACCCCCCGATACAACCCATAGATACATCAAAATAAGCAAACAACACAAAGAAAACAGAATCTGTCTAAATCAGAACAGTCTGTAGAAATCTATAGACTTCGAATACTTCTGTAACTACAAAAATTCTGAAAGATTAGGACAATCAGGAAAATTTGTATATCAATCTTGTGTAAAAATTTCAGACTCATTCGATGCTCTGGTAAATTTATAAAATTCCTGGACTGAGCGCAAAAGTTTCTGGTTTTCCGCAAAATCAAATCACAATCACCGTAGACCATCCCAAAGGTTTTACTTGGCTCAAACACTAATCAAAACAAGAAAACACAATTACTACAGAGGTAATAATGTGTAAAGCACTCAAAAATAGAATCAAAAACAAAATCATAAAAATAAAATTGGGTTGCCTCCCAACAAGCGCTATTGTTTAACGCCCCTAGCTAGGCATAACGCAATAGATCTAGGTATTGTTATCTTTGGTATGCAATTCATAAGTAGATCTCATAATAGATTCATAAGGTAATTTCATTTTCTTTCTAGGAAAGTGTTCCATGCCTTTCCTTAATGGAAATTGGAATCTAATGTTTCCTTCTTTCTTATCAATAATTGCGCCAATCGTTCTAAGGAAAGGTCTACCAAGAATAATAGGACATGTAGGATTGCAATCTATATCAAGAACAATGAAATCTACGGGCACATAATTCCTATTTGCAACAATAAGAACATCATTAATCCTTCCCATAGGTTTCTTAATGGTGGAATCCGCTAGATGCAAATTTAAAGAGCAATCATCAAATTCATGGAAACCTAGCACATCACATAAAGTTTTCGGAATCGTGGAAACGCTAGCACCCAAATCACACAAAGCATGGCACTCAAAATCTTTAATTTTAATCTTAATAGTAGGTTCCCACTCATCATAAAGCTTCCTAGGTATAGAAACTTCCAACTCAAGTTTTTCTTCAAAAGATTTCATCATAGCATCCATGATATGTTTAGTAAAAGCTTTATTTTGATTATAAGCATGTGGAGAATTCAACATGGATTGCAACAAGGAAATACAATCAATCAAATAACAACTATCATAATTAAAGTCCTTGAAATCCAAAAGAGTGGGTTCATTGCTATTTAAAGTTTTGACCTATTCAATCCCACTTTTATCAATCTTAGCATTAAGATCTATAAACTCCGAATCATTGGGACGCATTTTAACTAAAGTTGACTTATCTCCAGTCCCATCTTTATCAAGATTTATATTATAAAACAAAGATTCAATAGGAGTCACATCAATCACTTTAAGATCTTCATCAATATTATCACGAAAACACACTTTTTCAAGCCATTCACGCTTAGCACGCATTCTAGCGGTTCTTTCCTTACACTCATCAATAGAAATTCTCACAGCTTTTAAAGACTCATTAATATCACGCTTGGGTGGAGTAGATCTAATTTTCAAAGAATCAATCTCAAGCGAAATTCTATCAACGTTCCTAGCCAAATCATCAATCTTGAGCAATTTTTCTTCAATCATAGCATTGAAACCTTTTTGCGAACTAATAAATTCTTTAATATTATTCTCAAGATCAGAGGGCATCTTATTATAATTTACATAAGAATTGTTGTAGGAATTACCATAATTATTAGAGGAATTACTAGGAAACGGCCTAGGATTGAAATTACCTCTATACGCGTTATTACCAAAATTGTTCCTACCAACAAAATTCACATCCATAGATTCATTATTATTTCCAATCAAAGAAGACAAAGGCATATCATTAGGATCAATAGGAGCACTCTTACTAGCAAACAATTTCATTAATTCATCCATCTTTTCACTCAAAGTGTTTATTTCTTCAATAGCATGCACCTTTTTACTAGTAGGAGATCTTTCAGTATGCCATTGAGAGTAATTTGCCATAATATTATCTAGGAGTTTAGTAGCTTATCCTAATGCGATTTCCATAAAAGTACCACCCGCGGCAGAATCTAAAAGATTTCTAGAAGCAAAATTCAACCCCGCATAAAAAAATTGTATAATCATCCATAAACTCAAACCATGCGCGGGGCAATATCTAATCATTAGTTTCATCCTCTCCCAAGATTGTGCAACATGCTCGTGATCAAGTTGCTTAAAATTCATTATATCGTTCCTAAGAGAGATGATCTTAGCGGGCGGAAAGTACTTGGAAATAAAAGCATCTTTACACTTATTCCATGAATCAATACTATTTTTAGGCAAAGATGAAAACCAAGTTTTAGCACGATCTCGTAGTGAGAACGGAAATAGCTTCAATTTTACAATATCATTATCCACATCTTTCTTCTTTTGCATATCACACAACTCAACGAAAGTATTTAGATGGGATGCGGCATCTTCACTAGGAAGGCCGGAAAATTGTTCTTTCATAACAAGATTAAGCAAAGCGGTATTAGTTTCATAAAATTCCACACTAGTGGCGGGAGCAATCGGAGTACTAATAAAATCATTATTATTAGTATTGGAGATGTCACACAACTTGGTATTCTCTTGAGTCATCGTGACAAAGCAAGCAATCTACCACACAAGCAAACAAAAAGCAAACGAAAAGACAAACGGAAGAAGGGCGAATAAAAAGGCAAATCTTTTTGGTTTTTTTCTGAAAATCGTTTTAGAAGTGGGGGAGAGGAAAACGAGAGGCAAATGGCAAATAATGTAAATGCAAGAGATGAGTTTGTGATGGGTACTTGGTAGGCTTGATGTAGATCTCCCCGGCAACGGCACCAGAAATCCTTCTTGCTACTTCTTGAGCTTGCGTTGGTTTTCCCTTGAAGAGGAAAGGGTGATGCAGCAAAGTAGATAAGTATTTCCATCAGTTGTTGAGAACCAAGGTATCAATCCACTAGGAGATACAAGCAAGTCCCCAATCTTCGCACCTACACAAACAATCAAACTCATGCACCCAACGCTATAAAGGGGTTGTCAATCCCTTCACGGTTATTTGCAAGGATGAGATCTGATAGAGATAGATATAAAATATTGCTAAAACGAAAAGTAAAACAAAAGTAAAAAGATTGCAGCAAGGTATTTTTGGTATTTTTGGTTTATAGATCTGAAAATATAATATGGAAAATAGACCCGGGGGCCATAGGTTTCACTAGAGGCTTCTCTCATGAAGGAAAATAATACAGTGGGTGAACAAATTACTGTCGAGCAATTGATAGAAAAGCGCATAGTTATGACGATATACAAGGCAATGATTATGCATATAGGCATCATGTCCGTGTCAAGTAGACCGCAACGGTTCTGCATCTACTACTATTACTCCACACATCGACCGACTCCTGCCTGCATCTAGAGTATTAAGTTCATGAAGAACAGAGTAACGCATTAGGTAAGATGACATGATGTAGAGGGATAAACTCAAGCAATAGGATGAAAACCCCATCTTTTTATCCTCGATGGAAACAATACAAATACGTGCCTCGCTACCCCTACTTTGTCACTGGGTGAGTACACCGCAAGATTGAACCCAAAACTAAGCACTTCTCCCATTGCAAGAATTACCAATCTAGTTGGCCAAACCAAACCAATAACTCGAAGAGACTTGCAAAGATATGAAATCATGCATATAAGAATTCATAGAAGATTAAAATAATATTCATAGATAATCTGATGATAAACCCACAATTCATCGGATCTCGACAAACACACCGCAAAAGAGTATTACATCGGATAGATCTCCATGAAGATCATGAAGAACATGGTATTGAAGAACAAAGAGAGAGAAGAAGCCATCTAGCTACTAGCTATGGACCCGAAGGTCTGAGGTGAACTACTCACGCGTCATTGGAGGAGCAATGGAGTTGATGTAGATGCCCTCCGTGATCGAATACCCCTCCGGCAGATTACCGGAAAAGGCTCCAAGATGGGATCTCACGGGAACAGAGGCTTCCGGCGGCGGAAAAGTATTTTCGTGGCTCTTTCTGGTATTGGGGGAATATTTGGGAATTTATAGGCCGAAGAATAGGGTTAGAGGACCTGCAGGGGGGCCACAAGCCAGGGGCGCCCCCCTAGGGCACGCCCTGCATGCTTGCGATCTCCCGGCAGGTCTCCTGCCTTCATCTCCAAGTCTGGTAGGTTTCTTCTAGTCCAAGAAAAATCATCGCGAAGATTTTATTCCGTTTGGACTCCGTTTAATATTCATTATCTGCAATACTCAAAAACAAGGAAGAAACAGAAACTGGCACTAGGCTCTAGATTAATAGGTTAGTCCCAAAATTAATATAAAATAGCATATTAATGCATATAAAACATCCAAAACAGATAATATAATAGCATGGAACAATAAAAAATTATAGATACGTTGGAGACGTATCAGACACCGCCGAGCGTCAGCCCCACGGTGGGCGCCAACTGTCGTGGTTTTGTCAGGGCAGATGTCCCTGTGAAAGGACTTAGGTTCGAGGCCATCGCTAAGGCGGTGATCTCGAAGGGGTTGATCGGAATCGAGAGACAAGGATTACCCAGGTTCGGCCCCTCGGAAAGAGGTAAAAGCCTACGTCCTTCTTTGTGTTGTATTGATTGGGTATCGATTACAAGGGAGCGAGTTTGCTTGACCTAGCTATCGATCAGTTGTTTCGTGGCCTGAGCCTCCCAGGTAACCCGCCTTTATATACTCAGGTCAAGGCCCTGGGCTTACAAGAGTCGAGGCCGGGTTATGCTTGATAACCGACCTCACCTCTAACTATACATGCCTTATCTAACAAGCCGCCCACGGCGGCTTACACCACCGGGTTACATCTTGTCTTCTGGCTTTGGGCCTCTAGGCCCATTGAATAAGCTTACACTTAACCTTGTCTTAAACCGCCAACCACATGACCCGGCCCCACCTGGGCGGGTCTCACCACGGGGTTATATCCCCAACAAGGGACCCACCGTGCTCGCGGTGGAGCCCGAGCAGAAGCGCGGCCGTGACCAAACCGCGCCCGAGAAAGACCGACGCCCGTTCTGCATCTCCACGACCTGCACACCCACAACACCAAAGACTGCGAAGAGCTGAGGATCCTCTGAGATGAGCGCGTTGGCCAGCGCCCAGAGTGGAGCGACCGTGGCGTAGGCCGCGGAGGCGGTGGCGGCCGAGGCGGCCGCCAGTGGGATGGTCGCGACGGCAACCCCCGCCAGGGCTGGCAAGAGCAGCCTCGTGACAACGGCCGACGCGATCAGCCTCGTGAGGTGCATCCTCGGGACAAGGCCGCGCTCCCCCCGCTGCCGCCGCCAAGGAGGAACGACGACTGCCAACGCAATGAGGACGCTGGGGCCTACCAGGAGCCTTGCGCGGTGGCTTGCATCCTTGGCGGGGCCCATACCCCTTTGTCGAACCGTCGGTTCAAGCAGTTTTCCCGTGAGGTGAATGCCGCCCTCCCGAAGATGGAAGCCGTGAAGCCCCTCAAGTGGTCCCAGTATGCCATCTCTTTCGACGCCGGGGACAGCCTCAAGTCCTCATCGACGGAGGCGCGGGCCTCAACGTGCTCTCGGTGAAGACCTTCGGCACGCTCCAAGTGCCCTACGACCAGCTGATGCCAACCAGGCCATTCTCCGGAGTGACCAGCGGTTCCACCACTCTGTTGGGGCAGATCCGCCTCCCCGTCACATTCGGCACGCGCGACAACTACCACACCGAGCTCATCGACTTCGATGTGGCGCACATTGGCCTCCCGTACAACGCCATCCTGGGATACCCGGCGCTGGCCAAGTTTATGGCGGCAACGCACCACGGCTACAACGTCCTCAAGATGCCGGAATGCAGTGGCGCAATCACCATCACCTGTGATGAAAAGAACGTGGTCTGCTCCCTCGAGCGTGCCTACAAGCTTGCCGTGGCGGAGCATCCAGGAGACGCGGGGGATGTTGAGCCTCACGAGGCTGCACCCCCGAGGAAGAAGCAGTTGTTGCCCGTCCCAAGCCTCGTCAAGACCAAGAATGCAGCCCTTGCCAACGTGGGTCCCGCGCCTGTCACCGGCACTGACCGCCTCCTTGCATAGGAAGGCGCGCCCGGTGCCTCCCTCAGGCAAGGCTCGGGGGCTTCCGTGTGAGAAGCGTCCGACTTGGCCGGTATGACGAGGGAGGTGCTCGGGCAACGCTGGAGGCATGCCTCGTGGCGCGCCCCCGGAGGGAAGGGACGCGGCGCCAGGCGTCGGCGTCGCAGGAATTCATCGACCAAGAAGACGGCAGGATGCAAGAGGAGCGTCACCCGGAGCACGGCGGGGCGCGCATGTCCGTCGACGTCGTGGGCCTTAACTGGGTCGGATCCCAAGGCCTCTTTCGGCTGTACGTCGTCACCCACCGCGTTCGCATGCCCTTTGGCTTGGTGAACGCCGCCGCTGCCTTCCAAAGGTTGGCGCAGTTTGTGACAACGCCTCATGTGGCCACGAGGCCCCGCGAGCCTCCAGAGCCTCCAGGACCCCAGGAGCCGGCCGGCCCCTGAGGGGCTGACCTCTGCGGCACGTCCAGCAAGACGGCCAGACACTTCTGCAGCGGCGCAACCGCCAGGTGATTTTTGGTTGTTCTGTTCAAATTGAGGGCACCCTCCGGGCTGCAACACCCTGAGGCTGGATTGGGTCCGTCTGTGCAGCATTCTCACTTTTTGTAAGTGTAGCGAACCTTATTATTTCTTTCGAAGTTTATGATTTCGGCTTAAGCCTAGCATTCGGTGCCTTGCCACTGCTGGGAATCGCCGCGCTCTTGCGACCCTTCTCTCCAATATCCCCCGGTCGGTGTTAGGCACGTCTGATATGTCCATTTTGCATCATGATTTCCTACCGTTATTTATTATGTTTTGTTGAATAATAATGCTTTAGGGAGTGATTCTAATGCCTTTCTCTCATAATATGCAAGTTTTACACGAAGAGGGAGAATACCGGCAGCTAGAATTTTGGACTGGAGAAAAGCACATCAGAGAATTCTGGACCGGAGAAAAGCACAACTCCAATGAAGCTGAAACTTTACGGAGATTATTTTTGGAATTAATAAAAAATACTGGAGCAAAGAACTACCGGAGGGGGCCACCCTGGTGGGCACAAGACACGAGGGCGCGCCAGGCCCCCTGGGCGCGCCCTGGTGGGTTGAGCCCTCCTCGGCCCACCTCCGGTGCCCATCTTCTGGTATATAATCATATTTGACCTAGAAAAAATTAGAGAAGGACTTTCGGGACGAAGCGCCGCCGCCTCGAGGTGGAACTTGGACAGGAGCACTTTTGCCCTCCGGCAGAGCGATTCCGCCGAGGGAACTTCCCTCCCGGAGGGGGAAATCGAAGCCATCGTCATCACCAACACCCCTCTCATCTTTGGGAGGCCAATCTTCATCAACATCTTCAACAACACCATCTCCTCTCAAACCCTAGTTCATCTCTTGTGTTCAATCTTTGTACCGGAACCTCATATTGGTACCTGTGGGTGACTAGTAGTGTTGATTACCTTGCGTAGTTGATTACTATATGGTTTATTTGGTGGAAGATTATATGTTCAGATCCATTATGCTATTCAATACCCCTCTGATCTTGAGCATGTTTATTATTTGTGAGTAGTTACCTTTGTTCTTCAGGTCACGGGAGAAGTCATGTTGCAAGTAATCATGTGAATTTGATATGTGTTCGATATTTTGATGATATGTATGTTGTGATTCCCTTAGTGGTGTCATGTGAACGTCGACTACATGACACTTCACCATTCATGGGCCTAAGGGAATGCATTGTGGAGTAGTTATTAGATGATGGTTGCTAGAGTGACATAAGCTTAAACCCTAGTTTATGTGCTACTTCGTAAGGGGCTGATTTGGATGCAAACGTTTAATGCTATGGTTAGATTTTATCTTAATACTTTTCTCCTAGTTGCGGATGCTTGCGATGGGGTTCATCATAAGTGGGAGGTTGTTAAAGTAAGACCAGCACCCAAGCACCGGTCCACCCACATATCAAATTATCAAAGTAGCGAACACGAATCAAACCAACATGATAAAAGTGACTAGATGAAATTCTCGTGTACCCTCAAGAACACTTTGCCTATTACTAGAGATTGTTCTGGCCTGTCCTTTGCCACAAAAGGATTGGGCTACCTTACTGCACCTTACTTATCGTTACCATTACTTGCTCGTTACCAATTATCTTGCTATCAAACTATCTGTTACCTACAATTTCAGTGCTTGCAGAAATTACCCTGCTGAAAGCCGCTTGTCATTTCCTTCTGCTCCTCGTTGGGTTCGACACTATTACTTATCAAAAGGACTACGATTGATCCCCTATACTTGTGGGTCATCAAGACTCTTTTCTGGCGCTGTTGCCGGGGAGTGAAGCGCTCTTGGTAAGTGGAAATCGGCAAGGAAAAACTTATACTACATGCTGAAATTTATTATTACTTGCTACTATGGAAAACAATCCTTTGAGGGGTTTGTTCGGAGTATCTTCACCTCGAACGGAACAACAATTAGTTGCCCCTCAACCTACTGCACCTACTGAAAATATTGGTTATGAAATTCCTTTGGGTATGGTAGAACAACTACTTGCTAAAGCTTATGCAGGAGATGGAACTGAACATCTTGATATGCACCTTTTATATGTGAACGAAATTTGTGGATTATTTAAGCTTGCAGGTTTACCCGGAGATGAAGTTAAGAAGAAGGTTTTTCCATTTATCTTTGAAGGGAAAAACCATTGACATGGTATAGGCTATGTGATGATCTTGGATCGTGGAACTGGAATCGTTTGCAATTGGAATTCCATCAAAAGTTTTATCCCATGCATCTAGTTCATCGTGATCGGAATTATATATGTAATTTTTGGCCTCGTGAAGGAGAAAGCATCGCTCTACATTGGGGGAGGCTTAAGTCAATGTTATATTCATCCTCAATCTAGTGGTCAAGTTGAACTTAGCAATAGAGAAATAAAATTGATATTACAAAAAACTGTCAATAGGTCTCGTAAGAATTGGCCTAAGAAATTAGATGATGCACTTTGGGCCTATAGAACAGCTTATAAAAATCCTATGGGTATGTCTCCATACAAAATGGTATATGGTAAAGCTTGTCATTTGCCTCTAGAATTAGAACATAAAGCATTTTGGGCAATTAAATAACTCAACTATGATTTCCAACTTGCCGGTGAGAAGAGGCTATTTGATATTAGCTCATTAGATGAATGCAGAACCCAAGCCTGTGAAAATGCCAAACTATTCAAAGAAAAAGTAAAAAGATGGCATGACACAAAAATCCAAAAGCAGGAATTCAAAATAGGAGACTATGTTCTTTTGTTCAACTCTCGTTTAAGATTTTTTGCAGGTAAGCTTCTCTCCAAATGGGAAGGACCTTATATTATCGAAAAGGTTTATCGTTCTGGAGCTATCATAATTAATAACGCTGAAGGTACTAATACGAAGGTGGTCAATGGACAAAGAATTAAGCACTATATCTCAGGTACGCCTATTAACGTTGAAAGCAATGTTATCCAAACCATGACACCGGAGGAACACATAAAAGAAACCTTCCGGAACACTCCAGAATTCTGAAAAATAGGAGGTACGTGATACGGTAAGTAAACGGACTCCGAAAAATCCACAAAAATATTTTTTGTCAGTTTTGGAATATTAGAAAATTTTGGAAATAAAGAAATAAACCAGAAGGTGATCAAGGTGAGCACGATACACCAGGGCGCGCCCTGCACCCCTGGGAGCGCCCTGGTGGGTTGTGCCCACCTCGGACACCTTCCCGACTCCGTTTTCCTTCCATATGCTTGTTTTCCAAGAATAAAAATTCTCTATATATACCCCCGACTGTTTTGATGACCGCGTCGCAGAAAAATCCTCTGTTCTTGTTTCGTGCTATTTTTCCTGGCAGATCTGAAAATATGTCGTCTCAAGATTGAGAGGGGGATCACTATGTCGCAGACCCAACGATCTTTAGGGAAACTTACCCCTATCCGTGGACCTCAGATGAGGAGGAAGATGCTGCCATGGAGGAAACAAAGGACGATAGCTCTGAGGAAGAGGATGATCCATTGCCTCAACCCGGAGATATGCATGTGGAATTCAAGAAGTCAAGCCTCCCTAGAAGCTACAAACCTGAGGTCCAATTTATCCCATCTCGTTTTCTGCAGGAGAGCAAGGCGGCATTATGCAAAAATATATTAAAGCTCGAGTTGGAGAATGACGATCTAAGGGAGGAAAATTTTATGCTCAAATATAAGTTGAAGAAGAAGGCCACATCATCACCACCACCTTCTTCATCACCACCACCAAAGGAGACTTGGGCACACGGGTATGGGCACTCCCCTTGGCTTGAGCCAAGCTTGGGGGAGGTGCCCCGGTATCGTATCACCATCACTTTTATTCACCTTTACCTATTCTAGTTTGATCTTTAGTTTCCTTTTGCTTTAGTTGAATAAAAGTTTAGCATGATCTATTTTCGTGTGTTAGTTTCGTGGCCTATCTATCTATGTAATCGAGTGAGAGTTATATAATAAAGCTAGTTTGAGTTTTTGCCTCTCTACTTTCTTGTTGCAATCAAAATAAAAGGAAAGGGAAATAAATGAAAATAAGCATATGCTAATCTTATGGTGAGTAATGACATCACATAAAGAAAAGTATAAGTAGTAAAATTTATTGGAGATTGACAAACATAGCATTGGTTAATGATGCAATTCATGAAAGAATTAATAAGGGAAGAGAAGATTCACATGCAAATACACTATCTTGGACATCTTTTATGATTGTGAGCCCCCATTAAATATTATATGTCAAAACTGTTGACGTTGGACAAGGAAGACAACGTAATGATTTATGCTTGTTCATATCCACATAGAAGTTATATTGTCATAGATCCTTCAACATGTGGTGCTTGCTCAATATCTTTGCTAGCCAAAAATTCCGCACTAAGTAGGGATACTACTTGTGCATCCAAAAACCCAAACCCAAATTCATTCTTTGAGAGTCCACCATACCTACCTACGGATCGAGTAAGATCCTTCAAGTAAGTTGTCATCGGTGCAATAAGGCAATAAAAATTGCTTCTAAAAGTGTTTTGATCAATTAGTGTAAGAGAAAATTGAGCGTTATACGAACTTATGATGGCAAAGTAATAAAAGCGACGGACTGCATAATAAAGGTTGCTATCATAGGGGGCAATATAGCGTGATGTTCTTTTACATTAAGGGATTGTGCATACAAACCAAAAAGCGCATGACAACCTCTGCTTCCCTCTGCGAAGGGACTATCTTTTACTTTTATGTATTTACTTTTATGCAAGAGTCAAAGTATTCTTCCCTATTCCTTTTTACTTTTTCCTTTTGCAAGCATCATGTGGTGAGGAAAGATCTAGGCACATATATCCAGTTGGATATGAGTGGGCATGAGTTATTATTGTTGACATCACCCTTGAGGTGAATACGTTGGGAGGCGAAACTATAAGCCCCTATCTTCCTATGTGTCCGGTTGAAACTTTTTGCTCATGGGTATGCCATGAGTGTTAGCAATCATAGAAGACTAAATGATGGTTGAGCATGTGGACTTGCCAAAAGGCTCCGACATGAGACCCTTCCTGAAAATATGATGAATTGTAGTTGCAAAGTTGACTAAGAACATAGTTTGTTGGTTTCCAATAAGGTTTATGCTTCATACTTCTATGTTGTGATGAATTGTTACTTGTTCATGAGAAGTTATATGATAAAAATGTATTGAATAAATTTTATGTTAGAGTTTGTTGCTGTTATAATAATAAGCATGATGCTACTATATCTGTATTTTGTTTTTATCGACACCTCTCTCTCAAACCATGTGGACATGCTTTTCAATATCGGCTTTCGCTTGAGGACAAGCGAGGTCTAAGCTTGGGGGGTTTGATACGTCCATTTTGCATCATGATTTCCTACTGTTATTTATTATGTTTTGTTGAATAATAATGCTTTAGGGAGTGATTCTAATGCCTTTTCTCTCATAATATGCAAGGTTTACACAAAGAGGGAGAATACCGATAGCTGGAATTCTGGACTGGAGAAAAGCACATCAGAGATACCTATTCTGCACAACTCCAATGAAGCTGAAACTTTACGGCGATTATTTTTGGAATTAATAAAAAATACTGTAGCAAAGAACTACCGGAGGGGGCCACCCTGGTGGGCACAAGATACCAGGGCGTGCCAGGCCCCCCTGGGCGCGCCCTGGTGGGTTGTGCCCTCCTCGGCCCACCTCCGGTGCCCATCTTCTTGTATATAATCACATTTGACCTAGAAAAAAAAAAGAGGAGGACTTTCGGGACGAAGCACCGCTGCCTCGAGGAGGAACTTGGGCAAGAGCACCTGGGGGAACTTCCCTCCCGGAGGGGGAAATCGAAGCCATCGTCATCACCAACACCCCTCTCATCTTTGGGAGGCCAATCTTCATCAACATATTCAACATCACCATATCCTCTCAAACCCTAGTTCATCTCTTGTGTTCAATCTTTGTACCGGAACCTCAGATTGGTACCTGTGGGTGACTAGTAGTGTTGATTACCTTGCGTAGTTGATTACTATATGGTTTATTTGGTGGAAGATTATATGTTCAGATCCATTATGCTATTCAATACCCCTCCGATCTTGATCATGTTTATTATTTGTGAGTAGTTACCTTTGTTCTCCAGGTCACGGGAGAATTCATGTTGCAAGTAATCATGTGAATTTGATATGTGTTCGATATTTTGATGATATGTATGTTGTGATTCCCTCAGTGGTGTCATGTGAATGTCGACTACATGACACTTCACCATTCATGGGCCTAAGGGAATTCATTGTGGAGTAGTTATTAGATGATGGTTTCTAGAGTGACAGAAGCTTAAACCCTAGTTTATGCGCTACTTCGTAAGGGGCTGATTTGGATCCAAACGTTTAATGCTATGGTTAGATTTTATCTTAATACTTTTCTCGTAGTTGCAGATGCTTGCGAGGGGGTTAATCATAAGTGGGAGGTTGTTCAAGTAAGAACAACACCCAAGCACCAGTCCACCCACATATCAAATTATCAAAGTAGCGAACACGAATCAAACCAACATGATAAAAGTGACTAGATGAAATTCCCGTGTACCCTCAAGAACACTTTGCCTATTACTAGAGATTGTTCTGGCTTGTCCTTTGCCACAAAAGGATTGGGCTACCTTGCTGCACCTTACTTATCGTTACCGTTACTTGCTCATTACCAATTAACTTGCTATCAAACTATCTGTTACCTACAATTTCAGTGCTTGCAGAAATTACCTTGCTGAAAACCGCTTGTCATTTCCTTCTGCTCCTCGTTGGGTTCTACACTCTTACTTATCGAAAGGACTACGATTGATCCCCTATACTTGTGGGTCATCAACGTCGTCTGTGCTCGGGTACGTCCCTGTAGCGTTGGTAAATCCAAGCGACTGAGCTTTGTCTCGTGGGCTCGCTCCCGTGTACGTCACCTCCTGAGGTCCTTGGTGTCTTGCTCTCAGGGTATTGCCGAGAGTAGGCGAGTGAGGGCATGGCTTGTTATGTTCCATTGCCAGTTGGGTGCTTCGTCACCTCGGGTGTCAAGGATCGGGTGGTTTTCCCTTGTTCATCTCATGAAGGAACCCGTCACGGCGTCTGTGCTCGCGTCCGTCCCTGCAGCGTCGCTAAATCCGAGAGACCAAGCTCTGTCTGACGGGCCGCCCCCGAACACGTCACCTCCTAGGGTCCACAGTGTCGAACCTCTTCGTGTGGTGGCCTCGGGGTGGCCACCCGGCTCGCGTCGCAGCCGCGTGAAAAGTGAGGCATAACCCGCCTAAAGAATTGAGGAAGGAGCTCCTGAGCCTTGTGCCTAGAGTATCCGACGCCTCTTTTAAATCACCGCCCGTGACCCTCTCACATAATAATGAGGTTGGGGTTGTACATGCCCCGGAGCCTCCCGAAGGGCCGCCCCTCGGCCCCGGGAGGACTCCCGCCCACGCCTAGTGGAAGCCCCATGCTCCGCGCTGGTGGATAAAGAACTGAGGAAGGAGCTTCTGAGCCATGTGCCTAGGGCGTCCGACACCTCTTTTAAAATCGCCGCCCGTGACCCTCTCACGTAATAATGAGGTTGGGGTTGTACACGCCCTGGAGCCTCCCGAAGGGCCGCCCCTCGGCCCCGGGAGGAGTCCCGCCCATGCCTAGTGGAAGCCCCATGCTCCGTGCTGGTGGATGATCAACTGAGCTCCATGCTTGCCAGTTTCCTCTTGTACCTCTCGCGAATGGGGGCTGGACACGGTGCCTGTGCTCGGGTTCGTCCCTGCAGCGCTGATAAATCCAAGCGATCGAGCTCTGTCTCGCGGGATTTCTCCCGTGCATGTCACCTCCTGAGGTCCTTGGTGTCTAGTCTCCTCGCGCGAGACCCGAGTGTAAGCTGGCAAGAGCGTGGCGCTCCAAGAACGGCTTACCGTGCGCAAGATTATTCTTGACGAGAGCTGCTTGCGCGTCAAGGGGGGGGGGGTTCTTGAGCATCGCGTCTCAGGAACCTTCACTAGCGCCCGTAGCCCCTCACCTCCTGGTTCAGCTCAGGCATCGTGACCTGGCGTCCCAGCGATGGCTGAGGTATGCGCAGGGCTGGGCCCCGCCGACGTAGAGCGTGAGGACTCTCAAGCTAGTCGCTTGCGTGTCAAAGGAGGGCTCTTGAGCAACGTGCCTCAGGAACCTTCACTAGTGCCCATAGCCCTCACCTCCTGGTTCGGCTCAGGCATCGCGACCTGGCGCTCCAGCGACGGTTGAGGTATGCGCGGGGCTGGGCCCTGCTGACGCAGAGTGTAAGACAAGCAGGAGAGAAACCCAGCCAAGAAAGGGAAGTCGTAGATCACAAGCAATTATTACAAAGTCCGAAATATTCTCTACAGCTTAAAATGTCATCTCATGTCTCCTCGAGGCGGACTCAGTTTATTGCACGGTGGCAAAAGGAGGCTCCCCGCTAAGCTCTTCGCCGCTGTCAAAGCAGAAGAACTTCTTGAGCAACGCCTTCACGTGGCTCTCCACAGCCGCCACCATGTCGCCGTGAGACTCTTCGGGAACGAGGCCCGTCACCTCGTCAAACTTGAAGTTGGGGTCGCGAAGGAGGAGATGGCTGAAGACGCGAGTCGCCGCCACGGAGAGGTGACCACGGCTTTCCTCTTCCAGGATGCCATCCACCTCCTGGGCGGCGCCCTCGAGTGCCTTCACAAGCCAGGAGGAAAGCTCGGTGTAGCTGGAGTCTTGAGGAACGAGAGGGACATCGAAACTCGACCTGCAAATGGAGGACAGGGCCTCGCGGGCCTAGTGTTCAAGGGAGGAAAGTGCGGCATGGTCTGAGGCCGCCTTCGCGTCGGCGGCAGCCTGGATCTCCTTCTCCCGGGCGTCCAGTTTGGCGTTGGCTTCGGAGATCCGCTTGGCATGAGCCTCTTGGGCCTCAGCCACCTCGCGCCGCAGCGTCTCTAGGCGCTCGCGCTCCATGGCCTGCTCGGCTGCCAGCTTCGCGAGCTCAGCGTCGCGGTCCGCAAGCCCCGCCTCGTGGGCCTTGACATGTTCTTCCCGCAGCTGGAGTTGATGCGCTTGTGCGGCTTGCTCCTGAAGCGCCTTCAAGTCGGCTTCTGCTTCCTCAAAGCGCTTGGCAAGCACTGTCTTCTCGGCAAGAGCCCTCTCGCAAGCGACCTTCGCCTCGGCGACCTCTTTCTTGCCCTCCGCAAGGGTGGCTTCGGCCCTGCCGTGAGCCTCCCTAGTGGAGGCGTCAAGTTGACGCCACCCCATGGCGAGCCTCAGGCGCTCGGCAGAGAGACGCGCCTCGGCATCTCGGAAGTCCACCCCCAGCCGGACGAGCGCGTCCTGGGCGTCGGTCAGAGCCTTGCGCCTGAGCAAGGCGTTCTGGTCCATCGGGGCGAAAGTTGGCCCAGGGGCAGGCGCCCCGGCGCTCAACGCAGCTGGAACAAGGAGCGCCCCGGCGCCCTTCACTTGAGGCGCCGGGGGCTCCAAGTTCTCCCCCATGCTTGGCCCCCGCGGTTTGCTTGGGGAGACCGCCGCACTGGCGCCAGGGGTCCCTGGAGCGATCACCACCGGAGGATAGCCTGAGTCGCGCCCCGCGTCGTGGCTGGTCGCAAGGGCTGGAGCGGCCGGCAAAGTCTGAGGCGCCTCTCTCTCTTCCGTCGGCTGAGAGGCCCCGGCCTCGCCGGGCGGCATCGGGGGATGAGTAACCATGGCTTCGGTAGGTGGCGCCCGAGACCGGATCCCCGCGGCCTTGGCAGGTGGTGCTGGGGGCTGAACCGTCATGGCCCCGAGGCACGCGCCCCCTCGCCGCGCTGGGGAGACGCAGGGCCCCGTGGTCGCACCCGCACGTTTGAGCATGGCACCGGACTGGCGCAGACCGCCCCCGCACACGCCAAGGCTTCGGCCAAGGGTTGAGGCCGCCTTCTTGACTGGCGTAACCTTCTCGTCGGCATTCGCCTTCTTCTTCTCCTCGTCGCCACCAGAGCACCTGTGCCGAGGAGGGGGTCAGCCGGAACAACCGGTCAAAGACGCACGACGTGGGAGCGGATTAAGGAACTTACTCGTCCCGGGCAGCCCACTTCCTCTTCTTTGCAATGGCTGACGCCGCGCCCGCGCCGCCCTCGCGTGCCGTCTCAACGCTGTCTGAAGGGCGCTCGGCATGGTCCTTGGTAGGACCGGCCAAGTTCCCCCCTTCCGTAGGGGCCTGGGAGGCCTCCGGAGGAGGTGTGGCAGCCGCCGGTGTGGGCGCAGTGTCTTCGCCATCGGCCTCCATCACCAGTACAGGAGGGGTCACGGGGCCCGACCCGCTCCGTCTCCCGGGCCTGCGGGCCTTGGGGGAATAGCTTGGCGCTGCTCGTTTGAGGCAGCATCATCATCCCCGAGACCACGCAGGGACGTGTGGAGACTGGCCGACGGCGCTTGGCCGGCACTCCCCTCTTCCTCGGTCGCCTCTGAGTCCTCGCCACCATCACCCTCGCTGGAGGACGTCACCGCGATGGAGGGGATCCTTCACGACCCGACGAGCCCCCACTCATCGAAGACGGGCATCTCCCCAACCAGCTCCTCCATGTCACCGCAAGTGTACAGCAGCGGCACCGCCTCCGGAGAACCCTCAGGAGTGTAGCCGAGCAGGGCCCATAGGGCCCCATCCAGCTCGTCGTGCGTTAGGCCATAGACGCGCAGCCTCATTGGGTCCCTCGAGCCGGTGAACTTCCACAGGGGCAGCGAGCGCGCCTGGAGCGGCGGGATGCGCTGCCCCAGGAATTCCTTGATGACCATCGCCCCCGTCAGAGAGGCGAGCCCGTGCGCGGCAATGCGCTCCAGGACGGGCTCCGCCCTCGGGTCGGTGAGCCTCTCGTGTGCCCACCTCGGGGACTGCACGGGATGGACCATGGGGGCCGTCAGGAGTGGGTTAACCCAGCACGCGTCCATGAATACCCAGCGCTGCCGGTAGCCCTTCACCTTATTCTCGGCCTTCAGGCGGATGCTCGCGCCTGTGACGTCTACGAAGGAGACGAATGTGGAACGATGGTCCGGGGCGGTGAACCGCAGGCTGAAAAAGTGGCGAAAGAGTTCCACCGAGGGCCTCACGCCCACGAATGCCTCACATTAGAAGGCAAAGATGGCCAGGCGGAGGATGGAGTTGGGCTGAAGATGCAAGGCGTGGATCTGATAATGGGAGAGGTGGCGTAGAAGAACCTGGAGAATGGCGGGACTAGCCCGGCGTAGATGCTTGATACGTCTCCAACGTATCTACTTTTCCTCACTCTTTTGTCCTTGTTTTGGACTCTAATTTGCATGATTTGAATGGAACTAACCTGGACTGACGCTGTTTTCAGCAGAACTACCATGGTGTTGTTTTTGTGCAGAAATAAAAGTTCTCGGAATGGAACGAAACTTTTTGGAGAATTATTTCAGAATATATAAGAATTATTGGCGCCAAAATCCACCGAAGAGGGGGGCCAGGGTGAGCAGCACCCACCAGGGTGCGCCCTGGTGGGTTATGCCCACCTCGTGGCCCCACTGACCCTAATTCCGCCACTATAAATTCCTATTTTCGGAGAAAAAATCAGGGAGAAAGTTTCATCACGTTTTATGATACGGAGCTGCCCCACCTCCAGTTCTTCATCGGGAGGCCAGATTCCATGATGCTCCCCATCGGGAGTGAGTAATTCCTTCGTAGGCTTGCTGGTCGGTGAGGAGTTGGATGAGATTCATCATGTAATCGAGTTAGTTTTGTTAGGGCTTGATCCCTAGTATCCATTATGTTGTGATATTGATGTTGCTATGACTTTGCTATGCCTAATGCTTGTCACTAGGGCCCAAGTGCCATGATTTCAGATCTGAACCATTTATGTTATCACCATTATATCTATGTTCTTGATCCGATCTTGCCTAGTCATATGCACCTATTACGTGTTATGATCCGTCAACCCCATAGTGACAATATTTGGGATACTTCGCGGTGATGACCGTAGTTTGAGGAGTTCATGTATTCACCATGTGTTAATGCTTTGTTCTGGTTCTCTATTAAAAGGAGGCCTTAATATCCCTTAGTTTCCTTATGGACCCCGCTGCCACGGGAGGGTAGGACAAAAGATGTCATGCAAGTTCTTTTCCATAAGCACGTATGACTATTTACGGAATACATGCCTACATTACATTGATGATTTGGAGCTAGTTCTGTGTCGCCCTAGGTTATGACTGTTATATGATGAATATCATCCAACGAGTTACCGATCCAGTGCCTACGAGCTTTCCACTTATTGTTCTCGCTGAGTTACTACTGCTGTTACTACTATTCCAACTGCTACAAAACTATTGCTACTACTGTTACCGCTACTGTTACTATTGCTACTGCTATCAAAACTATCATATTACTGTGCTACTGATCACTTTGCTGCAGATATTTAATCTCCAGGTGTGGTTGAATTGACAACTCAACTGCTAATACTCTCAAGTATTCTTTGGCTCCCCTTGTGTCGAATCTGTAAACTTGGGTTGAATACTCTACCCTCGAAAACTGTTGCGATCCCCTATACTTGTGGGTTATCAATGCTGTGGAGGAAGAAGGGATAGGCGGACTTCGGTAAGCCGTTCGGTGCCGACGACCCCGACCAGAGACCGGTCGCCTGCCCCCCGTTCTGCCCATCGGCCACCAGCGGGAGCATTGGGCCCAGATCCTCTTCGTCAGAAATGAGGGAGGGCAAGAGCGCCTGCCCGACGGTGGCAGGGCTCGCGGCAGAAGCTGCGGCCTTCCCCTTCTTGCTGACAGGCGCCATCTGAGCGCTGAGGCCGCGGGAAGGTTAAGAGAAGCGCCTCCCGAGAGGTTGGATCTGGAGCGGTTCCGTGCGGAGGAGGAAGGTGCAAGAAGACGAAGGCAACACAAGGAATGGCAACGGTGGCCCCCGGCTGCGCACGGGCTTTATGTTAGCTTACGCGACCACCAAGGCCTCGTAGAAAGTGGGGCGCCCCGCGCCCCAAAGCACTCGCGTGTCGCGCACGGCCCATGGGCGGTTAGGGCCCGCGTCGCGTCGCCCCCACCAACCGGCGGGATCATGCACACCGCGGGCCCGCGGGCTACTGTCGGGCCTCTGAGACTGGGGGTATCCAGGCCCGTCTGCCCGCGGCCCGGGCATGGCGCTGGCCCTAAGCAACCAAATGGCCCACCAATCATCCTCCTGAGGAGAGCCTTCGCGAGGGCCGACACCTCACGAGGCGTACGATGGCCACGACATCACAAGCCTCCCGGGGGCCCCTCGCGGAGCCACCTCTGGTGCCCTCGCGGGGTCGAGCGGTCCTGCTCCTTCACGTGGTTGACGTGGCTCACACCGAGTGGCCCCCAGGGCCGCACCAGCTGGCACGAAGGGGAGAGTTTCCCTTTTGGTGATAGAGAGGCAGCACCCGCTCGCGGGTTCCCAAAGCGTCCCCCAATGGTTTCCTCTTCCGTGCAAGAAGACCAAGACCGAGGGCTCGGCAGGACGGATGTCACCCCCGAACCCACGAGCGCGTCACGGTGAGGAACTTTAGCAGGTGAAGACCACCTTTTGTGAGGATAAACTACAACCCTGTCCCCTTTCAAAATGGCCATTGTGGCTACCCTTCCCGCCTAATATTTTTGGGGGAACAGGACCAGGGCCAATATAAGGGGGGAACCAGCCACCGTAGAGGCGGGACTTGGGAGGAGAGAGACCTTTTGGTTGGCAAGAACACGCCTTGTACTCGTCTTCCACCTCAAGCAATCCACAAAGCATGAGTAGGGTTTTACACCACGAGGTGGCCCGAACCTGGGTAAACTCTGTGTGTCCTTGCTCATCTTCCTTAGCTCAAGCCGCCGGAGAGTCGCCGTGTTGTTGCGAAGTAGAGTAGGGTAGGAGAGCGAGCGCACCCCAGTGTTCGAACCTTCTTGGGTCTGTGGAGCCCCGATTCCGACAGACATGCTTCGTAATCTTAGAACTGTCAATCTTATCATTAGAGGATTGCCAAGAATTGTGTTTGATCAAATGAGAAACTTTGAGTGTGCTTATACTTTGTGGAATGATTTAGAGAAAATATATCCAAACTACTCTTTGAAAAATCTTGATGTCATTCTCCATAAAACTATTGCCTTTCACAAGATGAAGCCTAGTGGTCCTAATTTGATAATTATCTCTTTGACCTTAGAGACCTCATGCGTGCTAAAGGAGATGTCGTAACCATCAACAACATCATTGTTGAAGCCATTCGTATTCATAATCTTGAACATTGTTATGGTCAAAATTCCAACGAATCTCTTGATTTTTGTGACGAGGATATTCCACACGATGATGACAATGTGGAATATGGCTACTATGATGAAGATGAGAAGTTTGACATCGAATATGAGAAGACTATGAAGAATCTAAGTCTCATGGCAAACTTCAAAGACTACATGTCCAGAGGAAAAGAGTGGATTCTCGATAGTGGATGCACCGGTCACATGACCGGAGATAGAGACATGTTTCAAGAGATCACACCAAACCATGGACCACGGAGGTATGTGACTTTTGGAGACAACTCCAAGGATAAGGTACTCGGTCTTGGTAAGGTGGCCATATCTCATGATAGTTCCGTTCAAAATGTCATGCTTGTTGAATTCCTTGGCTACAATCTTCTTTCTGTATCTAGACTAGCCGGTTTCGGTTTCAATGTGCTATTTACTAAAGTTGATTGCCAAGTGTTTTGTCAAGATAATCATAGCATGGTCTTTACCAGTTTCCATAGAGGTGATCTATACATTGTTGATTTCACTAAGAGATCCAAACCTCGTACTTGTCTTATTGCAAAATCTTCTAAAGGTTGGCTATGGCATAGAAGGCTAGGACATGTTGGTATGCGTAATTTAGACAAGCTCATCAAAGGTGATCATATACTTGGTGTTAAAGATGTTAGCTTTGACAAAGATAGACTTTGAAGTGCTTGTCAAGCAGGAAAACAAGTGGGTGGAAGTCATCCCGTAAAGAACATCATGACTACTAGGAGACCACTCGAGTTGCTTCATATGGATCTTTTTGGTCCAATGCTTACAAGAGCCTCAGTGGAAATTCCTTTGGTCTAGTTATAGTTGATGATTTTTCCAGATTTATGTGGGTATTCTTTCTTTATGATAAGTCACAGGTGCAAAAGATCTTCAAGAACTTCGCTCGCAAGGCCCAAAATCAATTTGAAGTGAACATCAAGAAAGTTCAGAGCGACAACAGATCGGAGTTCAAGAAAACTAATGTGGATACCTTTTTTGACGAAGATGGTATTTCACAAGTATAGGGGATCGCAACAGTTTTCGAGGGTAGAGTATTCAACCCAAATTTATAGATTCGACACCAGGGGAGCCAAAGAATACTTGAGAGTATTAGCAGTTGAGTTGTCAATCCAACCACACCTGGAGATAAATAACTACAGCAATGCGATCAGTAGCACAATAATATGATAGGTTTGATAGTAGCAGCAATAGTAACAGTAGCGGTAACAGTAGTAGCAATAGTTTTGTAGCAGTTGGAACAGCAGCAGCAACAATAGTAACTTAGCAAGAGCAATAAGTGGAAAGGTCGTAGGCACTGGATCGGTAACTCATTGGATGATATTCATCATGTAACAGTCATAACCTAGGGCGATACAGAACTAGCTCCAGTTCATCAATGTAATGTAGGCATGTATTCCGTAAATAGTCATACGTGCTTATGGAAAAGAACTTGCATGACATCTTTTGTCCTACCCTCCCATGGCAGCGGGGTCCATAAGGAAACTAAGGGATATTAAGGCCTCCTTTTCATAGAGAACCGGAACAAAGCATTAACAAATGGTGAATACATGAACTCCTCAAACTACGGTCATCACCGCGAAGTATCCCAAATATTGTCACTATGGGGTTGACGGATCATAACACGTAATAGGTGCATATGACTAGGCAAGATCGGATCAAGAACATAGATATAGAGATGATAACATAAATGGTTCAGATCTGAAATCATGGCACTCGGGCCCTAGTGACAAGCATTAGGCATAGCAAAGTCATGGTAACATCAATCTCAGAACATAGAGGATACTAGTGATTAAGCCCTAACAAAACTAACTCGATTACATGATGAATCTCATCCAACTCCTTACCGACCAGCAAGCCTACGAAGGAATTACTCACTCCCGGTGGGGAGCATCATGGAATTGGCGATGGAGAAAGGTTGATGATGACGAAGACCGAAGATTCCCCTCGCCGGAGCCCCAAACGGGCTCCAGATCTGGCCTCCCGATGAAGAACATGAGGTGGCGGCGGCTCCATCTCGTGAAACGCGATAATTCTTTTTGTCTGATTTTTTTTCTCCAAATTTAGGAATTTATAGTGGCGGAGATAGGGCAAGTCGGGCCCCGAGGTGCCCAGCCCCCACCAGGGCGCGCCGGGAGGGGGCTAGCGCGCCCTGGTGGGTGCTGCTCACCCTGGGCCCCCTCTCCGGTGGTTTCTGGCTCCAGTATTTTTTATATTTTCCAAAATAAATCTCCAGAAAGTTTCGTTCCATTCTGAGAACTTTTATTTCTGCACAAAAACAACACCATGGCAATTCTGCTGAAAACAGCGGCAGTCCGGGTTAGTTCCATTCAAATCATGCAAATTAGAGTACAAAACAAGGGCAAAAGAGTGAGGAAAAGTAGATACGTTGGAGACTTATCAACTCCCCCAAGCTTAAACCTTTGCTTGTCCTCAAGCAATTCAGTTGATAAACTGAAAGTGATAAAGAAAAACTTTTATGAACTCTTTTGTTCTTGTTTACATATATATGCTTAAGTAGCACCCAGGTTTTCAGCAAAGATTATGACTAACCATGTCAACAATAACTCTTAAAACTTATATTTACTCATATCAATAGCATAAGCAACTGCGAGAATTAATAATATATCTCAAGCGCCAACATTTTGTCAAAACAATCATGATACAAAATGACAATAATGGTATCTCGCTAGCCCTTTCTAAGACCGCAAAACATAAATGCAGAGCACCTCCAAAGTTCAAGCAACGACTAAACATTGTAATTCATGGTAAAAAAGATCCAGTCATGCTGCACCCAACATCAACTATACACAATGCATGAGGATGACAATAGTGCTCTCAGGTCTGGCGCTTATTTGAGAAGGTGATGACTCAACTTAAAAGTAAATAGATAGTCCCTTCGCTGAGGGAAGCATGGATTTGCAGCGGTGCCAGAGCTCAAAGTTTAAAACAGAGATAGATATAATTTTGGGAGGTACACCATTCCTGTCAACGTCACGACCAAGAGTTATCAATATCTTCCATGCTAAACAAATTAGCGGCGGTTCCCAAGCGGTAAAAGTAAAGGTTTACTCCCCCTCCACCAACAATCACACTCCACGGCGAGCCGCATCCATGGGTACCGTCCAAACCAACAACATTCCTGGGGGAGTTTTGTTTAATTATTTTTTATTTTTGATTTCGGGACTGGGAATCCCTATTACATCCCCTCTCGTGTAAGGACAAGTGAATAAACACTCGTCATGAGAATAACCCGCTTAGCATGGAAGATGCTGACTGCCCCCTGTCGCTCCATGAGCGGTCCAGGCACACAAAACAGATGTTTATTTGAATTTTAGAGGTGGCACATGCAAATTTACTTTGGAACAGCAGGGTAATACCACATATAGGTAGATATAGTGGACTCATCTGGCATAACTTGGTTTAAGGGTTTTGATGCACAAGCAGTATTCCCGCTTAGTACAGGCGGAGGCTAGCAGTTAGATTGAGAAGCGGCCAGCTAGAGAGCGAAGACGGTCATGAACATGCATTACATATAATCAACATTGAATACTAGCATGAGTAGGATATGGACACCGTGAACATAAATATCATGAAGGCTATGTTGGTTTTGATTCATCTACATGTGTGAACATGTGCCAAGTCAAGCCACTTGAAACATTCAGAGGAGGATACCATATCATCATACCGCATCACAACCATTTTAATGCATGTTGACACCCAAGATAAATCATTATCCACTCCTAGCTACTTAAGCATGGCATGAACAACTATAATCTCTAATGGTCATTGCAAACATGTTTGATCATAATGAGCTGAATCAAGGGATACTAGGTTAAACATATTTACAAAAACAAAAACAAGTTGAGTTCATACCCGCTTTTCTTTGCCACAGTCAACTCATCAAATGTCGTCATCATTGCCTTTCACTTGCGCGACCGAACGATAAGAAGATAATAATAGTGCAAGTGTGTCGTGGACTAAGCTGGAATCTGCAAACATTTTATTCAAGAAGAGAAGACAAAGTAACATGGGCTATTAGTTAGATAAACGATAATGCAGATGAGAACCACTCAACAATTTCCTTGTGGTCTTCTCCTTGGTATGACTCAAGTAAAAAGAAAAGAATTTTAGAGAAACATACTGAAATATTTTTGGAGTTTTTGGTTTTTCTTAAAGAAGCAAGAAAATTAAAGAAAACAAAAACGAGAAAAACTATTTACACGGGAAAGCTCCCAACAAATAAAAGAAGAAGCGAGAAATCTTTTTGGGTTTTCTTTTGATGCTAAAATTAAACTAAGCTAGAAAGAAAAACTAAAAAGAAGTAGGAGATATTTTTGGGTTTTCTCAAAGTTTTTCAAACACACGAGAAGAAAGTGAGAAAACAAATCTAGCATGGATAATACAATGAAAAAGTATGAACACCGACAACTAGAATGAAATGTGCGAGCATGAATGTAATGTCGGTGGAAATACGTACTCCCCCAAGCTTAGGGTTTTGGCCTAGCTTGGTAATCACCATCCGTATGAATAATAATCTGGGCGATGGCTCATCGAGAACCTCGGAGCAGACTCCGCGGCCCTCCTGGCAGCTTCAACCTCCGCGTTGTACTCATAAGCTTCGCTCTCAAGAACATAATATCTTCCCCTAGTGTGAAAATCAAAGAGAGCAGGGGCAGGCAGAATAACAGGCACAACAGGTTTCTTATAAAATCTCAACTTATAGGTATAGTTGGTGGTCGTACCCGTAAGGAACTTATGACGCTTCATAGCATCAAAGTCTAAATACTGAGTGGGTAAGATGGGGTCATTAGGCCAAGGTGAAACATTTAATCTCTCAGCTACACGGGAGGCATAAATTCCTCCACAAAAATTACCACTAGCAGCATTAAGCTGCAACCTCCGTGCAACAATTGCACCAAGATTATAATCCTTATTCCCTGTTATGGCAGTTTGTAAGAGACTTAAATCATGAGCACATAATGTGCTACAATCTTGTTTGCCTACAATACATTTACCGTTAAAGAGCGCAAAATATTGGAGTGATGGAAAATGGATGCTGTTAATTCTCCCTTGTGTAACCCGCTATCTTCGCCAAAGCAAAGATTTACTAAAAATGATTCGTACTCAGATCTTGTTGGTTCATCGAAGGAACCCTCATATGGAAGTTTGCATGCATCACTAAACACTTCTAATGGCATGGTAAAGGAATGATCGTACAGGTTGAATGAGACTCTAGACTCACGAGGAAAATATTTAAATTTCTTTGTGAAGGTTTTCGTGAGTTCGAGACGTTGGGGGTACTTATCTGTGATGAAGGAAGCAAGCCTTGTGTTGTGGATAAATTGATAAAATTCCTCCTTAATACCCGCACCTTCCATGAACTCGTCGCAAGGCCACAAGCATGATTTGATAGCGGCATCTCGCATCGAGCTTTCGCTTGGTTCAACATAAGACTGTCGAACTGAGCTTACACTTGACGAGGCTCCCGAGGATCTCCTCCTCGAAGAACTCCTAAAGAATTGCATTTTTATTCCTATAAAAATTCTGAAAAAATTTAGTCCACAAAAAATTTGTCAATCAAAACTTTGTAAGATTGTTAGTAACTACTCCCAGGCATGCATAGAGGCCATATTGAGCATTCAAACTACTTAGAACTCTAAGAATTCAACATGCAAGCTCATCTATAGCAGCACCAAGAGTAGCTAATTACTCTAAAAATAACCCACAAAAACAAAAACTAATTGCAGCAATGGAGGAGTCACATACCAAGTAGCAATCCCTCCAAACAGTTTCGGAAATGGAGCTTCGAGCAAAGAGATCGAAATCTGTGAGTTTGAGAGCAAGAACGCGAAAATAGTGGTTGTGGTGATTTTTTGCTGGAGGTAGGTGACAATGGGGGCTAAAGAGATAAGTGAGGGGGCCTACGTGGGGGCCACCACCCACCAGGGCGCGCCTGGGGGTGCTGGCGCGCCCTGGTGTATCGTGGTCACCAGGTGCACCCCCCTTAGGTGTTATTTGCACCAAAAATTCATAAATATTCGGAAAACATTCGTATGAAATTTTCAGGGCATTCTGAGAATTTTTATTTTTGGGTCATTTTTTATTGCACGGAGAAAACAGAAAACAGGATAAACATGGCATTTTATTTTATTTGACTAATTAACAGAAAATAAAAGGTGGGAACAGAGAGTCGTGCTTACTAGATTCATCGACTTCATACCTCTCAAAAATTATTCATTAATAAGGTTGATCAAGTCTTATTAACAACCACTTTCAATTAGCATGAAACCGAAGAACTTTCGTAAAACACTAAGTTACCTCAATGGGGATGTGCATATCCCCAACAATAAGTATATCATATTTCTTTTTGGCAGTAGGTAGAGGTAATTGAAAACTTCCAATAGTGATGGTTGGAGATTCTTCAACAACATTTATACCATTCACTTGGAATTGTTTCTTTGGAAAGTGCACCGTGTGCTCATTACCATTAATATGAAAAGTGACTTTGCTTTTATTGCAATCAATAATAGCCCCTGCAGTATTCAAAAAGGGTCTACCAAGGATAATCGACATGTTGTCGTCCTTGGGCATCTCAAGAATAACAAAGTCCGTTAAGATAGTAACATTTGCAACAACAACGGGCACATCCTCACAAATACCAATAGGTATGGTTGTTGATTTGTCAGCCATTTGCAATGATATCTCAGTAGGTGTGAGTTTATTCAAATCAAGTCTTTTATATAAGGAGAAAGACATAACACTAACACCGGCTCCCAAATCACACAAAGCAGTTTTAACATAGTTTCTTTTGATGGAGCAAGGTATAGTTGGTATTCCAGGATCTCCAAGTTTTTTAGGTACTCCATCCTTAAAAGAATAATTAGCAAGCATGGTGGAAATTTTAGCTTCAGGTATTTTTATTTTATTGGTGATGATGTCTTTCATATACTTTGCATAAGGGGCCATTTTCAAAATATCAGTCAAACGGGTACGCAAAAAGATTGGCCTAATCATTTCAGCAAAGCGCTCAAATTTTCTTCATCATCCTTTTTCTTAGATGGCTTAGGTGGAAATGGCATGGGTTTCTGAACCCATGGCTCTCTTTCCTTGCCATGTTTCCTAGGCACAAAGTCTTTCTTATCATAACGTTTATTTTTAGGTTGTGGGTTATCAAGATCAGGAGCAGGCTCTATTTCAACATCATTATCTGGTTCTCTATCATTACTAGGCTGAGCATCATCGTGAACATCATCATTATAATTTTCATTATCACTAGGTTGATGTTCACTACCAGACTGAGTTTCAGCATCGGAAATAGAGACATCATTATTATCAGGAGGTTTTTGTGTCTCAGGTTCACTAGAGGTATGCAAAGTCCTATTATTTTTCTTTTTCTTTTTCTTCTTAGAAGGACTAGGTGCATCAGGATTAATTCTCTGAGAGTCTTGTTCAATTCTTTTAGGATGACCCTCAGGATAGAGTGGTTCTTGGGTCATTCTACCTCCTCTAGTTACTACTCTAGCAGCAAAGTCATGCATATTACTATTCATTTCATCAAGCAATTCTTTTTGAGACTAAGCTACTTGTTCTAACTGAGTTTGAACCATAGAGGCATGCTTTCCTACACCTCTAACATCATTACTGATTCTAAATAACAAGTCACTCAAGCGAGCAATCATATCACAATTGTATTTCAATTGTTTCAGAACATGAGCATTGAAATGATCTTGCTTCATAATATAGTTATCAAACTCATATAAGCATTGACTAGGAGGTTTATTGTGAGGAATGTCACCTTCATTAAACTTTAATAAAGAATTTACCTCTACCACCTGTGGAGGTGGTGTTGTGTCAAGGCCATGTATTTCTTCAATAGGTGGCAAATTCTTAACATCCTCAGCTTTAATACCTTTTTCCTTCATAGATTTCTTTGCCTCTTGCATATCTTTGGGACTGAGAAATAAGATACCCCTCTTCTTCGGAGTAGGTTTAGGCGGTGGTTCAGGAAGAGTCCAATCATCATAATTCTTCAATATATTATTCAATAATTCTTCAGCTTGTTCAACAGTTCGTTCCCTGAAAACACAACCATCACAACTATCTAGGAAGTCCCTGGAAGCATCGGTTAGTCCATTATAAAAGATATCAAGTACTTCATTTTTCTTGAGAGGATGATCAGGCAAAGCATTAAGCAACTGGAGAAGCCTCCCCCAAGCTTGTGGGAGACTCTCTTCTTCAATTTGCACAAAGTTAAATATTTCCTGTAAGGCAGCTTGTTTCTTATGAGCAGGAAAATATTTTTCAGAGAAGTAGTAAATCATATCCTGGGGACTACGCACACAACCAGGAGCAAGAGTATTGTACCATGTCTTAGCATCACCCTTTAATGAGAACGGAAATAACTTAAGGATATAATAGTATCGAATCTTCTCATCATGAGTAAAGAGGGTGGTTATATCATTTAGCTTAGTAAGGTGTGCCACTACAGTTTCAGTTTCATAGCCATGGAAAGGATCAGATTCAACCAAAGTAATTAACTCTGGGTCGACAGAGAACTCATAATCCTTATCGGTAACACAGATAGGTGAAGTAGCAAACTTAGGATCACATTTCATTCTAGCATTCAAAGTTTTTTCCTTATACTTGCATAGCAGTTTCTTAAGTTTGTCTCTATCCTTGCAAGAAAGAATTTCTCTAGATATCTCCTCGTCCATAACATAACCTTCAGGTATCTTAGGCATTTCAAACTTAGGAGAACTAGAACTAATAGGAGTTTCATAATCATAATCAATTTCATAAGCTTCATCAGTTTCAGCAATCTCATTTTCTTTAGCTCTAGCAATTTGTTCATCAAGAAATTCTCCTTGCGGCACATTATCATCAAGCATGGTACTAGCATCATCATAAGTATCATTCATAGCAGAAGTAGCATCATCAACAACTTGCGACATATCAGGATTACTAGCATGTGGTGGTGTTGCAAGCTTACTCAAAACCGAAGGTGAATCAAGTGCAGAGCTAGATGGCAGTTCCTTACCTGCCCTCATAGTAGAGAGAAAAATCTTAGTCCTTTGATCCTTCAGATTCTTCATAGTGATAAATTTATATAAATCCCAAGTGACTCAACAAATATTGCTATGCTCCCCGGCAAAGGCGCCAGAAAAAGGTCTTGATAACCCACAAGTATAGGGGATCGCAACAGTTTTCGAGGGTAGAGTATTCAACCCAAATTTATAGATTCGACACAAGGGGAGCCAAAGAATACTTGAGAGTATTAGCAGTTGAGTTGTCAATTCAACCACACCTGGAGATAAATATCTGCAGCAAAGCGATTAGTAGCACAACAATATGATAGGTTTCATAGTAGCAACAATAGTAACAGTAGCGGTAACAGTAGTAGCAGTAGTTTTGTAGCAGTTGGAACAGCAGCAACAACAATAGTAACTTAGCAAGAGCAATAAGTGGAAAGGTCGTAGGCACTGGATCGGTAACTCATTGGATGATATTCATCATGTAACAGTCATAACCTAGGGCGATACAGAACTAGCTCCAGTTCATCAATGTAATGTAGGCATGTATTCCGTAAATAGTCATACGTGCTTATGGAAAAGAACTTGCATGACATCTTTTGTCCTACCCTCCCGTGGCAGCGGGGTCCATAAGGAAACTAAGGGATATTAAGGCCTCCTTTTAATAGAGAACCAGAACAAAGCATTAACACATGGTGAATACATGAACTCCTCAAACTACGGTCATCACCGCGAAGTATCCCAAATATTGTCACTATGGGGTTGACGGATCATAACACGTAATAGGTGCATATGACTAGGCAAGATCGGATCAAGAACATAGATATAGAGATGATAACATAAACGGTTCAGATCTGAAAACATGGCACTCGGGCCCTAGTGACAAGCATTAGGCATAGCAAAGTCATAGCAACATCAATCTCAGAACATAGTGGATACTAGTGATCAAGCCCTAACAAAACTAACTCGATTACATGATGAATCTCATCCAACTCCTCACCGACCAGCAAGCCTACGAAGGAATTACTCACTCCCGGTGGGGAGCATCATGGAATTGGCGATGGAGAAAGGTTGACGATGACGAAGACCGAAGATTCCCCTCTCCGGAGCCCCAAACGGGCTCCAGATCTGGCCTCCCGATGAAGAAAAGGAGGTGGCGGCGGCTTCGTCTCGTGAAACGCGATAATTCTTTTTCTCTGATTTTTCTCTCCAAATTTAGGAATTTATAGTGGCGGAGATAGGGCAAGTGGGGCCCCTAGGTGCCCAGCCCCCACCAAGGCGCGCCGGGAGGGCGCTGGTGCGCCCATTGTGGGTGCTGCTCACCCTGGGCCCCCTCTCCGGTGGTTTCTGGCTCCAGTATTTTTTATATTTTCCAAAATAAATCTCCAGAAAGTTTCGTTCCATTTCGAGAACTTTTATTTCTGCACAAAAACAACACCATGGCAATTCTGCAGAAAACAGCGTCAGTCCGGGTTAGTTCCATTCAAATCATGCAAATTAGAGTCCAAAACAAGGGCAAAAGAGTGAGGAAAAGTAGATACGTTGGAGAGGTATCACTTGGTTACATATCAAACTCTCATACTTACCGTGTCTACATCAACTTCACTCAAAAGTTGATGAGACGGTAGATGTGAAGTTTGATGAATATAATGGTTCGCAAGTCAAACAATTGCCAAATGATGTAGGAGATAAGGAACCTTCAGGAGCCATTCAATATTTGTCCATCGGCAAGATATGTCCCATGGAGGTGAAGGAAAGCACTTCATCAACACAAGTGGAAGCTCCTACCTCGCGTCAAGGCAAACCACAAAATGACATGGAAGCATCCACAAGCGTCACACGACAAGATGAAGAGGAGGAAGAAGTACATCGTGATGATCCACCTCAACCTCCTTCACCACCACCTCAAGGAGATGATACCTTCAACAACGACAACGAAGAAGGAGATGATGATGAGGAATCTCCACCATCCAACAAACAAAAGCTACCACGAGTTCGAGCAAGGGTGAACAAGAATCATCCCTTAGAGAAACTTTTGATGACATACAAACCGGGAGAATCACTCGCTCTAAAACTCGTCTAGCTAAATTGTGTGAGCATTACTCAATTATCTCTAGTATTGATCCTATGAAGGTAGAAGACACACATGAAGACTCGGATTGGGTGAATGCCATGCACGAAGAGCTACACAACTTCGAGAGGAATGAAGTGTGGACACTAGTGGAGAAGCCCAAGGACGAGCAAAATATCATTGGAACAAAATGAGTGTTTCGGAACAAGCAAGATGAAGATGGTCAAGTGGTACGCAACAAGGCACGCCTTGTAGGTCAAGGTTACACTCAATTCGAAGGTATGGACTACGGTGAGACTTATGCCCCCATTGCTAGACTTGAAGCCATTCGAATACTTCTTGCTTTTGCCAATCACCATGATATTACTCTTTACCAAATGGATATCAAAAGCGCTTTTCTAAATGGTGAAATTGAGGAGTAAGTTTATGTTAAACAACCTCCCGGCTTTGTGAACCCTAAGAAACCAAATCATGTTTATAAACTTCGTAAAGCTCTCTATGGTCTTAAACAAGCCCCACGAGCTTGGTACAAATGCTTAACGAAGTTTCTTATTGAAAAGGGTTTTGAAATTGGTAAAATTGACGCAACCTTGTTCACAAAAAGAGTTAATGGTGAATTATTTGTGTGCCAAATTTATGTGGATGATATTATCTTTGGATTTACTAACCCACATTTTAGTGAGAAATTTGGAAGGTTGATGTCCGAGAAGTATGAGATGTCTATGATGTGTGAGCTGAATTTTTTCCTTGGTTTGCAAATCAAGCAAAAGAGAGAAGGAACATTTATATCTCAAACCAAGTATACCAAGGACTTGATCAAGAAGTTCAACATGCAAGAGTGTAAAGGTATGAAAACTCCTATGCCTACTAGTGGACATGTTGACCTCACCAGGGAGGACAAACAGGTTGATTAAAAGGTTTGTCGATCAATGATCGGTTCATTGCTATATTTATGTGCCTCCCGTCCTGATATCATGCTTAGTGTGTGTGCATGTGCGCTCGATATCAAGCTGCTCCCAAAGAGTGTCATCTTAAGGTCGTGAAAAGAATTGTGAGATACTTGATACAAACACCAAACTTTGGCATTTGGTATCCCAAGGGATCTTGTTTTAACCTTGTTGGCTATTCCGACTCGGACTATGCCGGAGATAAGGTTGATAGAAAATCCACCTCGGGTACTTGTCAATTTCTTGGGAGATCTCTTGTGTCTTGGTCATCCAAGAAACAAAACTCGGTATCTCTATCTACCGCCGAAGCGGAATACATTGCCGCCGGATCATGTTGTGCGCAATTACTATGGATGACTCAAACTCTTAAGGATTATGGTATACATGTGAGACATGTTCCATTGTTGTGTGACAATGAGAGTGCTATTAAGATTGCTCATAATCCCGTGCAACATTCTCGAACTAAACATATTCAAGTTCGTCATCATTTCATTTGTGATCATGTTGCCAAAGGGGACATTAATCTCAAGCATGTTCGTACTAACAAACAATTGGCCGATATCTTTACTAAGACACTTGATGAGAAATTGTTTTGTCACTTGAGGAGTGATTTGAACATCATTGATGCTTCAAACTTGAGCTAGACTCACTCGAATGCATGCAAGGGCATGAGCTTATATGACTATTCCTTGTTACTATTGATATGATACTATCTTATACCCTTGGAAAACTATGCTCCCTTGTATTGCATCTAACATTTTGTAGTTACTTGGATGAACTACATTCCACAAGATTGCCAATAACTACTCTCAAAAGCAATCTTGTCTTGGCCAAGTACCAGCAATCCTACTTTGTCATGGAGGAAGAAGACAACACAAACTATATCCTTGGCATGCATATGATGAAAACCTCACTCTTATCATTTGGATATATCTTGTTCTTCCTTGCATGACTAACCCTTGTAGGAGGACCTATCTAGAAAGAAAAGAAGGATTGCCGCAAACTCCAACTCTTGGACATCCACAACAAGTCCACCTACACGCCATGTCATCTACATCACTCAAAGGTATGTACTCATATTGAAGAAGCTTTACTCCAAGTCAGGAGTCAAAGCAATTTTAAGTGATATGAAAACATCAAAACGCTTAAACGAAAAATGGTAACCCCATTTTGAGCTTAACGATGAATATGACCTATGATCAAGTATTCTTACTTGGCTCCTAAGTCAATATACTCTAATATAGGTGACCCAGTCACCGACCATCATCTAGATGAAGTTTCTTGCTTGGTTCATCTTTCACTTGCATGCTTTCTTAGAACCATTCAATCTTAATCTAGTTGAAAATTCATTGCAAATCTTCTTGAAAATTCATTGCAGATCTTCTTGAAAATTCATTGCAGATCTTTTAGAATCTACTGAGATTTTCTCAAAATCATTTTCGTCAACAAAATGGTCAAGAATGCCTTTGCCAAGTTTCTGTTTGCAAGTTCGGACCCTCCGAAATGGAAAAATCGGTTTCACTGATAAAGCAGATATACTGCCAAGAGCTTCATCGGTACCACCGATACGAACCTCTTCGGTTGTACCGATGTTACCCATAGTCCTAAAATTTCCTTATAGGTTCTACCGATTCACTATGCCTCGGAGCCACCGACTTTTGCCATTACTTATGTTCATTGCAATTTTCTTGACATCTTTAGTCAATGGTTTCAATGACCCTTACTCTCAAGGATCCCTTACCCTCTGGTCCTTTTTGGAAATTAATGCCAAAGGGGGAGGAATATCAAAGCTTATGCTTGTCCAAGGTGGAGAAATACCTATCAAGGGGGAGAAATATCAAGATCACCCAAATGGGAGAAACACTACATTAAGGGGGAGAGAGAAAGTCCAAATCAATAATATCATCAAAGGAGAGAGAGAGAATGTGATTTAGATTTAATTGCCTTAGTGTTAGACTTGTCTCACCCTACCTACTCCCAGTATCTACATGCTAAGATTCAGGGGGAGAGGAAGAATTACAAATTCACACTTAGGGGAGAAAATTCTAAATACTCTTGGAGACATATTATCAATTTTAAGAAAACCTTTTTCCTATATGTCTTCCATATCTTGGTACATTTGAATTCTTTTGCATTTGGATGAGAAGAATACTCTTGTGTTATCTAACATTGTTTTCTCAAGTGTGTTCCTATTGTTAAAATGCTCAAGAACTTCAAGGTAAGTATATGCATCATATCCTTGGTCAAGATGGTCTCTTGTTTCTTGCACATATTGTTTGCAAGAGTGAGTCTTGGACATGGAGACACCTCATTCAAATATGTTTGATGCATATAGCCAAGGTTCACATGACTTATCATGTCCCTTCTACCATGTGTGTGTTCATGCATTCCAAAGCAACTATCCTCTAAAAAGGATTGCGCACATTTAGGGGGAGCTTGTCTTAGTCATGTGTCTCTCAAAGCTTTCATATATCTTTGAATATATAAATTTGAAGCTTTGATTGTATGTTGTCATCAATTACCAAAAAGGAGGAGATTGAAAGCACATATGCTCCCTTGGATGTTTTGATATAATTCATGACAACATACATTGTCTCTTGGACTGATAGTTTTACCTAGATTATTCCAGATGAAGTCCACAGAGAGAATTGGCTGGAATGTGAGGACAATCCCCAAGGAAAGAAGAAGAAGTAAAGGAATAGGATTGGCAAGACATC
Source organism: Elymus sibiricus (assembly GCA_039707655.1). Lineage (NCBI taxonomy): Eukaryota > Viridiplantae > Streptophyta > Magnoliopsida > Poales > Poaceae > Elymus > Elymus sibiricus. The sequence continues at coordinate 325,598,462 of CM077671.1, forward strand.
AAGGTTCAAGACTCTACATTTTGCATTTTCTGAGTAATAACATTTGAGTCCATAGGAAAGCCAATATTATTAAAAGGGGATGAGGTATCCATGATGATCTAGTTGCTCAAGTGCTTAGAGTTATCCACCAAAACACTCATGAATTCTCCCACAAAAATATATTGTCTAAACCCTAACACTCAAATTCGGTGCCACCAATATTTCCTAATCGGCCCTACCGAGTCTCGCCCTAGACAGATCCTAAGCCAAACCCTAGCTTCTCGGTGACACCAAGTCTGATTTCAGTGAAACTGAAATCAGCGACCAACTTTCGGATATCCTATTTCTAAGAATCGGAATTTATGAGTTTGAGGAATCGATGACACCGAAACTGGAAACTGCCTAGGTCTGCCAAAATCGGACCCACCGAGAATTATATATCGGTCTCACCGAAACGCCAAAAGTTACCACATTTTGCACAAGTCGGTGCAACCGAGTTTTTGCTTTGGTTTCACCGATTTGGGCAATAATGTTGTAATGGTTGGATTTTTGGAGAAGCATATATATACCCCTCCACCTACCTCTCATTCACTAAGGAAGCACTCAGAACAAACCAACACTTGCCCCATCCATTTTGTGAGAGAGAACCACCTACTCATGTGTTGAGATCAAGATCTTCCACTCAAACCATATGAATCTTGATTTCTAGCCTCCCCAAGTTGTTTTCCATCCAATCAACCTCTTCTACCAATCCAAATATGTGAGAGAGTGATTGTGTGTTGAGGAGATTATCTTTTGAAGAACAAGAACAATGAGTTCATCATTCTTACCGCATCTATTACCTTTTGGAGAGTGGCTCTCCTAGATTGGTTAGGTGTCGCTTGGGAGCCTCCGTCTTCGTGTGTGGATTTGAACCAAGAAATTTGTACGGGCAAGGAGATCGCCTACTTCGTGAAGATCTACCCCGAGTGAGGCTAGTCCTTCGTGGATGTAAGCCGTGATGGGATAGACGAGGTTGCTCCTTTGTGGACCCTTATGGGTGGAGGCCTCCATGGACTCTCGTGATCGTTACCCTTCGTGGGTTGAAGTCTCCATCAACGTGGATGTACGATAGCACCACCTATCAGAACCACGGGAAAAATCTTCGAGTCCCTATTGCATTTGATCTTCCTTTCTCTACTCTTACTTACATGTGCTTGTCTTTACTTTCCGCTGCTATACTCATTGACTTGCATGTGTAGGGCGTGCTAGACTTGATATAATTGCTAAAATCTGCCAACCATTAATATTGGGAAAAGGTTAGGTTTTTAATTTGCCAAGTAGTTTATTCACCCCCCCCCCCCTCTAGACGTCTCTTCTCGATCCCACAGTGGTATGACTACTTTGGCTTACTCAACAATGATGATGATATTAGATATGTTTATGATTTCACTGACCCGCACGCAAGGCAATCCTTATATCAGATGAGTCATCATGGATCTAAGCAAAGAGCTAGTTGTGTTGAAAGTCCTGGTATACGTTATTTCTACTATGTTATCACTAACTCGTTGCACGCATGCGGAGAAGTTTCTAAGGTAAATGATGAGAACATGCTACTTCTTGGGAAAGCAACGAACCTGGACATCGGTCATTCACCCAACCTAGGGGCAATACTTTTGCTACACCTCACACATCAAGCAAATCATGCACACGGAGATATCATGTCGGCCAACTCCCTTGGTCTCAACTACAATCATGTCCACCCCATTGTCGGTAACACCCTTGTTAATATTCGTGTTCTTACTAGCATTGGTATGGTAGTAGTTCGTAATGGTCGTCATTGTATCAAAATTCCTGGAGTGGCGTACTTGTTACCCACACCTATACCTAGCTGTTTCTCTATCGAGAATGGACAATTGCATTATGTTGCATAGGAAGGAGATGCAACTTTTGACCAAGAAGGGCCCAAAACTGAACAAGTAGATGAAGAAGAACTCGCCACCGACGAAGAGGAGGAGCAGCCCCAGCAAGACCACACCACATACGCAAACCTCAACAACCTCCAGGGCTCTATCCATAATACGAGCAACCTCGCATCGTCCCTGAGAGGCACGGCCGCCGACATGAACATGGACTTCTCCAACTGGAGGCAGGAGTAGGCTCCTGAACAACCGCCACAATAATCTCGTCGGTTTGGGCTTGCAAGAGCCTAAGCTTGGGGGAGGTTATTATCACTTCTACATCAAGATGTGGCGGTATTTGAAAAAATTGTAATGAGGTTGTCCTTAAACTCGAGGAGCTTCAAAACACTCGTGTTGGTTTGTTACATCTCACAACACTTCTCTTTTTATTTGCTTTTGCTTTTTATTTTTCCATAGCAATTTTTGCCGTTGCAAGTTAGTTTTCAAAAACCCAAAAATCAAAAAATAGAATGATCTTTGGTTTGCTCTTGTTCTTCATTTAGCCCCTTGGAGTTCGTTTGCATTTTGTTTTCAAAGGAGTTCATCTATGCCGGACAACGAGGAATGCAAGAGTAAAGAAGAGAAGTGTGTAAATTCGCAGCCGTGAAGGTATTTGACGTGGCTTGAGACTACGTCGGTATTTCCCCAAAGAGGAAGGGATGATGCAGCACAACTACTGTAAGTATTTCCCTCAGTTATGAAATCAAGGTTATCGAACCAGTAGGAGAACCAAGCAACACTATGTAAACGGTACCTGCACACAAAGAACAAATACTTGCAACCCGACGCGTAAGAGAGGTTGTCAATCTCTCCACGGTAAAAAGATAGATTTTTTTGTATGAGATTGGATAGATAGATCGCACAAGAACACAAAATAAAAGATGCAAATAAAAAGTGCAGCAAGGTATTTTTGGGTTTTTGGAATAATAGATCTGAAAACAAATGCGGAAAAAGATAGATCGCAAAGCAATATGTTAAAAGAATAGACTAGGGGGGCATAGATTTCACTAGTGGATTCTCTCATGAATATAGCACACGGTCGGTAAACAAATTACTGTTGGGCAATTGATAGAAGATCAAATAATCATGACGATATCCAAGGGGACGATCAATATATAGGCATCACATCCAAGATTAGTAGACCGAGAAGATTCTGCATCTACTACTATTACTACACACATCGACCGCTATCCAGCATGCATCTAGTGTATTAAGTTCATGGAGAAACGGAGTAATGCAATAAGAACGATGACACGATGTAGACAAGATCTATTCATGTAGGAATAGACCCCATCTTGTTATCCTTAATAGCAACGATACATGCGTGCCTCGCTGCCCCTTCTGTCACTGGGAGAGGACACCGCAAGATCAAACCCATCACAAAGCACCTCTTCCCATGGCAAGAAAAATCGATCTAGTTGGCCTACCTAAACCAAAGATTCGAAGAAGAAATACGAGACTATAAATAATCATGCATATAAGAGATCAAAGAAGACTCAAATAATATTAATGGATAGAAACCGATCATGAACTCAAACTTCATCGGATCCCAACAAACAACCATGTCTTTCAAAATATCAACACTAAAGAAAGTTATCCCTAGCCCATCATGCTCAATCATTGATCCATTCATAAAACACACTCAAATATTAGCTACACCCAATGCACAAGTATGATCATAGTGCCCCATAGTTGGTGCTTTCTAAGAGAAGATGGAGACCCAAATAAAAGTAAAAATTGCATAAAGTAAGATAGGCCCTTCGCAGAGGGAAGTAGAGATTTGTAGAGGTGCCAGAGCTCAAAGCTTAAATTGAGAGAGCAAAATATTTTGGGTGGCATGCCTTTCCTGTCAACGAAAACGACCGAGTAGTTGTCAATACTTTCCATGCTAGATACATCATAGGCGGTTCCCAAACATAAAATAAAGTTTATTCCTTTTCCACCATTCTTTCACAATCCATGGCTAGCCGTATCCACGGTTGCCTTCCATACCAACACTTTCCAAGGAATTTATTATTTGAAAACATAAAGTAAATTTCTTTTTCATTTCGGGACTAGGCATCCCAATTACCGCCGTACTCTCGTGCAATAACAAGTGAATAAACACTCATCTTGAGAATAACACATCTAGCATGGAAAAATATTGGCCACCCCCTGCCGCTTCATGAGCGGTACGAGCAGACAAAAAAGGAAATTCATTTTGAACATTAGACATGGCACATACAAATTTGCTTAGAACGGCACGGAAATACCGCATATAGGTAGGTATGGTGGACTCATATGGCAAAACTGGGTTTAATGATTTTGGATGCACAAGTAGTATTTCTACTTAGTACAAATGGAGGCTATCAAATAGATTGAGAAGCAACCAACCAAGAAATGAAAATTCACATAAACGGGCATTAAGCATAACTAACACCGAATAATGCACCACAAGTAGGATGTAGTTTCATTGCATAACTATTGACTTTTGTTCTTTCATAGGGAATCACAAACCTTAACACCAATATTCTTACTAAACCATAATTACTCACCAACATGACATATTACTATCATCATGTCTCAAAACTATTACAAGGAATCAAGTTTAATTTGTCCAATGATCTTCATGAAAGTTTTTATTATATGCCTCTTGAATATCTATCACTTTGGGACTAGTTTCATATATTGCCATTGCTTTTGACAAGCTCAAATAAATTTAAGTGAAGAACATGAGCATAAAAATTTCATCTCTCAAAATAATATAAGTGAAGGATGAGAGAATTTCTTCAAAATTTACTAACTCTCAAATTAATCTAAGTGAAGCATGAGAGCATTTCTTCAAAAATTTAAAGCACACCGTGCTCAAAAAGATATAAGTGAAGCACTAGAGCAATTCCATAGCTCAAAAAATTTAAGTGAAGCATATAGAGCAATTCTAACAAATCATAGCATAATTTTGGCTCTCTCAAATAGGTGTGTCCAGCAAGGATACTTGTGACAAACTAAAAAGCAAATCAAGCAAAGACTCATATAATACAAGACGCTCCAAACAAAACTCATGATATGTGACGAATAAAAATATAGCTCCAAGTAAAATACCGATGGTCGTTGGAAGAAAGAGGGGATGCCACTCGGGGCATCCCTAAGCTTAGTTTCTTGTTTCTCCTTGGATATTATCTTGGGGTGCCATATAATCCCCAATCTTAGGCTTTTTTCACTCCTTATTCCTTCATCCATCGTGATCTCACCCAAAACTTGAAAACTTCAATCACACAAAACTTAACAAAACCTTCGTGAGATCCGTTAGTATAATAAAGCAAATCACCACTCTAAGTACTCTTGCAAACCCATTCATATTTTATTAGTTCATTATATCTACTGTATTCTAACTTTACCATGGCTTATACCCTCCAATACAAACCATAGATTCATCAAAATAAGCACACAATGCAACGAAAACAAAATCTGTCAAAAACAATACAGTCTATACTAATCTGTACTCTAACCATACTTCTGTAACTCTAAAAATTCTGAAAAATTAGGACAACGTAGATAATTTGTATAGAAATACTATGTTAAAATTTCAGATCATTATCATGCTCCAGTAAAAAATTAAAATTCTTGCACTCGAGTCAAGTTTCTGTTTCAGATTCAGCATCGTTTCTACTCATCTTGTGAGTCATCCCAAAGGCTTTACTTGGCACAAACACTAATTAAAACATAAAAAACACAATCATAACAGTAGAATAATTGTGTCAACACTCAAGAACACAAATAAAAGGGTAAAAATAAATTTTATTCATTGGGTTGCCTCCCAACAAGCGCTATCGTTTTATGCCCCTAGCTAGGCATAATGCATAGATTCAAGTGTTGTCAACTTTCTTCTTATCTTCCATAGATGTATTTTTGTCAAGAGGTTTTTCAAATATAACTCGAAACACATTATCCATAGAAATCTTAGCACTATCAAGTTGTCCATCTACGTACCCTCTTTGATTCCCGGCCACAATCCAAGAATATTGTTGATTAACATCATTGAAAACTTGTTGGATCATATCTAAAACGGGGATTTCCTTTTTAAGGTTCTCATCAAAAATTTTATTATTTCCAAGCAGATGTCTCAACATGTAGTCACTATTGTAAAGGATCCCATCTATTACCGGTTTTTCATGGCTCAAACCAAAAACATAAAAAAATTCCCTAGCTTCTCGTACTATGTGATCAAATTCATTCATAAGAACAAGGGTAGCTATCTCATTAGCTTTAGGATCCTTTATAACAGGTAGCTCCTAAAACAATCTTTGCAAGGTAGGATAGGTGCGGATAAACCTATTTTCGAGTTTCGGAACTAGAGCTGAAATAGCTTCCACATAGGTTTTAGTTCTTTTAAGTATAGGAGCATCATGAAGAGTCAAATTTCCAACACAATTGAAGAATTCTTGGATAGTTTCTATTCCTATAACGATCCCTTGACCCAAAACAAAAGTTTTAGCATCCAGATTACAAGAACGTCCAATTTTAGGAGTCCTGCCATTATGTGTTTCTGCCATACCAAAATCACTCATGATGACAAGCAAACAAAAGATTGAACGGGAAAAAGGCAAACAAAAAAGAGGGCGAATAAAACGGCAAATTTTTATGAAGTGGGAGATGAAAATGAGAGGCAAATGGCAAATAATGTAATTGCAAGGAGATGAGATTTGTGATTAGGAATCTGATAGATGTTGATGATGTCTCCCCGGCAACGGCGCCAGAAATTCCTTTGACGTGGCTTGAGACTGCGTCGGTATTTCCCCAAAGAGGAAAGGATGATGCAGCACAGCTACGGTAAGTATTTCCCTTAGTTATGAAACCAAGGTTATCGAACTAGTAGGAGAACCAAGCAACACTATGTAAACGGTACCTGCACACAAAGAACAAATACTTGCAACCCGACGCGTAAGAGAGGTTGTCAATCTCTCCACGGTAAAAAGATAGATTAGTTTGTATGAGATTGGATAGATAGATCGCACAAGAACACAAAATAAAAGATGCAAATAAAAAGTGCAGCAAGGTATTTTGGGGTTTTTGGAATAATAGATATGAAAACAAATGCGGAAAAAGATAGATCGGAAAGCAATATGTTAAAAGAATAGACCCGGGGGCCGTAAATTTCACTAGTGGCTTCTCTCATGAGTATAGCACACGGTGGGTAAACAAATTACTGTTGGGCAATTGATAGAAGATCAAATAATCATGACGATATCCAAGGCGATGATCGATATATAGGCATCACGTCCAAGATTAGTAGACCGAAACGATTCTGCATCTACTACTATTACTCCACACATCGACCGCTATCCAGCATGAATCTAGTGTATTAAGTTCATGGAGAAATGGAGTAATGCAATAAGAATGATGACATGATGTAGACAAGATCTAATCATGTAGGAATAGACCCCATCTTGTTATCCTTAATAGCAACGATACATGTGTGCCTCGCTGCCCCTTCTATCACTGGGAGAGGAAACCGCAAGATCGAACCCATCACAAAGCACCTCTTTCCATGGGAAGAAAAATCGATCTAGTTGGCCTAACTAAACCAAAGATTCGAAGAAGAAATACAAGGCTATAAATAACCATGCATATAAGAGATCAAAGAAGACTCAAATAATATTCATGGATATAAACTTATCCTGAACTCAAAATTCATCGGATCCCAACAAACACACAGCAAAAAGTCATTACATCAAATAGATCTCCAAGATACCATTGTATTGAGAATCAAAAGAGAGAGAGGAAGCCATCTAGCTACTGCCTACGGACCCGTAGGTCTATGGTGGACTACTCACGCATCATCGGAGAGGCGCCAATGAGGATGATGAACCCCTCCGTGATGGTGTTAGATTGGATCTCGTGGTTCTGGAACTTGCAGCGGTTGTAAGTGTATTTCGTCGACTCCTCTAGGGTTTCTGGAATTTTTGAGAATTTATAGAGCTTAGAGGCGGTGAAAAAGACCTCTGTGGGCCCCACAATACATCAAGGCGTGTCGGGGGCCTCTGGCGTGCTTTGGTGTATCGTGGGCCCCACGGCCCTCCTCCTAGGTGCTTCGTTGGCTCCCAAGTTGTCTTATGGTCCAAAAAAATCTCCAAAAAGTTTCGTGGCAATTGGACTCCGTTTGGTACTGATATTCTGGAAACTAAAAAACAAGCAAAAAATAGCAACTGGCACTGGGCACTATGTCAATAGGTTAGTCCCAAAAAATGATATAAAGTTGCTATAAAATGATTATAAAACATACAAGAATGATAATATAACAACATGGAACAATAAAAAATTATAGATACGTTGGAGACGTATCAGTATTTCCTACGACCCCCCGTCTGTCGCACTTGGATACTTATTGTAGATGTAGTAGTTGTGTGTGTGATATGTGCAGATGGGATTAAGTCTTGATAGTCGATACAAAGGTTTTGCTCTAGTAGCTGAAATAATTTTGTAGTCTTTGTTTTCTTTAGTTTAGACAACCAAGACTTGTTGTGGGACAGTTTTTAAATGAAATGTTATTAACCAAGTATAACTTTGCACAAGAGAAAGTCTCTCAAGACTTGGGAGTTGAGAAATTATAGTGGAAGTGATGTTTAACATGCTCAATCCCATGTTGTTAATTTTATTAGACTTGATAGCACTTGTGTATTAAATTGTCTAGAGGAACTTAGTTGAAAGGTGGTTGAGATTATGCCAAAAAAAAGTGTTGTATATCTCAACATGGTGTTATAGCCTCCGGCTGGTGCCATGGCCTTTTCTACTATGTTTACGTGTGTAAATGTGGCTTCATCACCCTTCTTATTGTTATGTTGAGGACACTGCTGGCCAATGAACGATCCACCAAGAGCGACAACTTGGATTTCGGCTATGAGTTTGTTACCGTATGTAGTGCCACACTACAAACGAGTATTATTCAGCTTTCTCTTGAGTGGATGTGTATGTGGTAAATAAAGGGGACTGATCAAAAGAGCTCGAAAGAGACATTATTACTAAAGGTCCATAGTTTCCAAACATTAAGCCACATCGAAAACCTATGCATGATCACTTGTTTGGCATAATCTCCTTCACGTGGCAATCAAAGTTCTAGCAAACAATGATTGAAACAAAGTGTTTAAGAGCCTAGAGGAGGAGGCAATTGTGGGTGTGCTCATGAAAACTTGAGCATCATATTTTACTACATGCTTTCTACTCCCTAACTTATGTTTTTATTGCTCTATGTAAAGAAACTCTTCCGTGCATTCCCGGCAAGCAAGTGTTGTCTAGATTAAATGAAATAAAGTGTTGCAAAGTTGTGTTATCTAGTTGATCAGGAACTTTGCATTGATCATCTTTGCTTCACTAACACTTGCATTATAGCCATGCCACTGCTATATCTATGCTAAGTTTTCAGGTCAAGAAGCGGAGGGCTATCTAGGCATACCGATTGTAAGTGAACCAAAACCTTCTCGTTGTTTCGGTTTAAACAACTAAGTTCCTTATGCTTCGGATTTCTCTCTATGTTGCTCGAGGACAATCAAGTTTAAGCTTGGGGGGGTTAATGAGTGATATTTTACACCCATTTCAACCTTATTTAAATCGAGATATTTTATTAAAAGAGAGATATTTGCTCCAATATTTCCACTAATGACTAATTAATGCAAAAGATTCCACAAATCCTCTCTTTGATATTTTTCCACGGGAAATGGGCTAAAAAGGGAAGAAATCACGTGGGAGAAAGGAAAGGAAGGAAAATGGAGAAGCAATAAGTCACAGGAGGCGCCAAGAGGCAACCAGAGTGAAAGACGGCGTTTCATGCGACCGCGCACACTCGCATGAGCGGTCGTTTGGCATGGAAATCGAGGCAAGTCGTCCACGTGAACAACTTTTATAAAGGGGTCCCCGTCAAAATCTCAATAGAGCAGCGTCGAGCACAGCCAAAACCTCTTCATCATCATCTTCATCCACAAACCCTAGCCGCCACCATTTTCATCTCCATAGCCATCTCCACCACCATAGTGCTCTCTCATCTAGTTCATACTTGTAATCGTGCATCGCACAAGGAAACCATTGTAAGACATATTGCAATCAATCAATCCCAAGATGTGTTCTTCAATGTTTTCTTCTCCCGATCTAATCTCCATGTGTGAGTAGTTCGATAAGGTATGGGGTGAGGCATGAGCCTTGCAACCCCATGTATTTGGTGAAGCGATCAATGGAAGTCTCTGACACAACGTCTCGTATGTGTAAAATAAAATTGTTTCGTGAAGTGTCTGTTGTATTGTCTGTGATCTACATCCCTGTAGGTACCCAGGATCATGGAGAATGAGCACCGGTGTGGCTAGGAGCAAGGGGACCGTGAAGTGTTATACCAAACACTGGTAATAGTAAGGTTTAGTAGGGTAACATGGATCATATCCTTGGGGATTCATGAGGTGTAGTCATTCAACACCCAGTGCTTTTTTTTTATATTATTATCTTAACTATCGGGGCAACCCCGCGAGACGGATAGGGCCTTCGATAGGAAAATTGATTCTTGATGCAAGGCTCATGCCGGTCAAGATGTTATTTGGACACATCCCCCACTCCGATATGAAGCAAGCACCTCTTGACGGGTGACTTCCCGAGCACAAACTAATATCATTTTTTATCCCAACACAAATACATGGTTGTAAGCATTAAGACCTCATCCCCGTACCTTCTTTTTATTATAAGTGTTTGAATCACTATTTGCTTGCTGATCCGGTCAAAAGCAGGATTTGACACTTTGGCAAAAGCTTGCTAGATACCATTGCTACAAGGGAATCTTCCTCTCGTGGATTCGATATCCAGGGTTACCTCTGGGGAAATAGGTGCGGGATACCCTTTCTTGTTCCAATATCGGATCAATAAAAAGGAGATATCAGCCGCCCGAGTGTGTCACCTCCACATCATCTGGCGTCACCCTCCTTTGACCGGTGGCGACCATCGACATCCATACATCAGTCAACACACAAGGTCAATTCTATCTTTCTTCTGCACATACATGTGTCTGCAAACAAGTCAATTTTACATCAAATATTAGCAGCTCATTTCTATTCTTACAACAACAACAGATCACTACATTCATTCAACAATGGCAACACGGAGCAATGTGGTGAAAAGGATGCAAAAAAAGAATGACATAGAGAGAGGGGATGAAAACTTTGCTGCTTGAGGGGTGGTTCCGGTAGCGGAGCTTGCCAGCGTCGCTAGCCGTGTCGAGCCAGGACAGGACGGGGAACAAGTGATGCTGATGTTCGTCCTTGCTTTTGTCAGAGAACATGCGGAGTGCGGTGTTGGCACCAACATAGAGAGCGGCGGCTTGACGGCGTCGACCAAAGATTCAAACGAGCTGGCGATGTCCGACGCAACATACCACCGATGACATACTCATCAGAGATGAGCCGGATGATCGAGACCGATTAACTGAACCCATGGAGACGGGTGGGGCCGTCGACGTCGGCGAGGGGGGGGCATGGATTGGATCAAGGGACTCCTCGAAGTCGATAAGGCGGCTTACGCCATTGTATTTGTGTGGGCGGCGCTGGCCACGTCAGCATCGTGGTCTACTGCGTCGGCGCGTCGGTTTGGGCTGGACGGCTGAGGGATTTTTCTTGGTAGATAGATGGGATGGGGAGGAGATTGGCCGTGGGACAGATCTTGCCTGGTCGTGGGATCGTGGCTGCTTTTTCTACGTGGTTTTCTTTTTGTGTTTATTGTCCGAGGGAAAGTGAGAATCCCATGAGGGAATAGGAGGTCGAACCATCACGACGTTCGATTCTCATTTAATAGTAGAGATGTTCGTGCGGGTTAAAGAGTGACAACATCGTTGCTCCAATCCAATTGCAGCCTCTTTACCGAATTGTCTAGAGTATTTCTTCGAGCAGAAATTGATACCATGAAGAAGGTGTTTTCAAGAGATTTCATTGTAATTCTTAGACATACCAATTATTTTGTATTTTTTTGGATTTTAGGTCCAAATCAGTGTACCTGTAATTGTTATGAGTGTGAATAAAGTTACATGTGTTTCTAAACAAAACTCTTTTCCTTTTCTTTTTTTCTTCTTTTTTGTTTTTGTTTCTACTTCTTTTCTTTTCGTTTGTTTTCCATTTTCCCTTTATTTAATTTTATTTCCTTTTTCATAAGTTATGCAAAGTTCATTGCGTGTTTATACACCGAAATGTACATCATGTATTTAAGGAATGTTGACCCTATGTTGCGAAAATGTTCAATTTGTAAAAATATCCATTGTTTATTTTCGAAATTATTCGGCGCATATCACAAATTTTTTAAATGTGTATTAATACTTTTCAGACTATATCACAAATATGTTTAATGCATATTTAAATATTGTTCAGCCTATATCACAAAAACGCCGAGTGTGTATTAAGAAAAAATCAGTGTATACTAAAAACATGTTCAATATATATTTCAAAAAATTTCATCTTATAAAAATTTCAATAAATACTTGGACTTTCAAAAATGTCTTCATGTTTACTGTATGTAAAAAAATGTTCATCATGTATAGAAAAAAATTCCAGTGTGCACTTGGAAAAACGTTCCCTGTATATAATAAAAAATGTTCAATTGGTATTTGAAAATTTTGCCGTATAATAAAAAAAGTTAAGATTATATTTGTAAATTCATTTCTTCAAAAATTGTTCACATTTTGAAAAACTTGTTTAGAATTTATAATTTAGTTACTTTTTTCGCTAGTTCTAATAGATCTGCGCTGCTAATTAGTCACCACAGACCATCTGCTCGAGTGATTATCGTTCAACACTCTCCCTTGTATGCCACGTTTTATTTTATATTTGGAACTGTAATGGGCCGGCCTAGTCGGGCTTCTGCACGAAAGCTCTACTATTGGAAAGAGCTCTCCACATTGGGGAGCGCCTATTCCACGCCTTCGGCGCCGGAAATGAATGCTGGCGCTCCCGCGGGCCCGAGTGTGGCCCGGCCCAGCAATGCGATTCGGCCAACGCTCGTCCCAGCTGGTCGTTTGCTAGTTTGTTTTTCGTTTTTTGTGTTGTTGATGATCTGGTAGAAAAAACCAGCCGGTTCTTAATACTTATGAAAAAATAATGTGAAATCAGTTTTGAAAAATTTCACAAATTTGAAAAAACATAAAATTTTAAAAACAACATCAAAATTTGAAACAATGGATTTTGAAAAAAAGAATCATCGATCTAGAAAAAAAACATTTTTTTAAAGAAGTTCATTAACCTTAAAAAACATCATATTTGAAAAAGTTCATCGAGTTTGAAAAAAGAAGAGGTAGCAGAAAAGAAATAGAAAATAACAAACATGAAACAACTGCAATTTTCATTGTTGCGTATAAAGAATAAAAAAGGAAACTAGCACAAAAGGTCCGCTGACCAACTTAGTTAGTGTGTTTGGTACTGAACCGAAAGGTGCGCGGTTTGAATAACTTCACGTGCGTGCTTTTCGGGTTTAAATAGAAAAAATAAGTGGGCCGGCAACAACGGAGGGGGGTGTGCGCCAAGTTGTAGAATGCACTAAAACGACGCGTGTGCCAAAGAGGAAATTGCCCATAGGGTATGCCATCTGATATTGGAGCCCAAAAAATCAGTGCATTCAAGTAGCTCAAAGATATCTTGTGGGGGTAAGGTCAAAGGCTGGATTGAGAAAATGATCTCGACAGCTGGCAAAGAAATCTTGATCAAGTATATCGCCCATGCAGTCCTGATATATTCCATGTCATGTTTTAAATTGCCTAGGGTTTGTGTGAGCACTTGAATAAACTTATAAGACAATTTTTCTAAGGCAGCAAGGAAGGCCAACGAATGCCCAATTTGGTAGCATGGAAAGATATGACACACCCAAAGAAGTACGGCGGACTTGGCTTTAGGGATCTTGAAATCTTTAATCTCACACTGTTGGCACATCAGGCATGGAGGATCCTAGCCACTCCGGAAGTGTCGATTTCTCGGTTATTTAAGGTGATTTATTTTCCATACACCTCCATTATAAATGTCGATCTAGGACTTCACTCGTCACAAATTTGGCGTGCGGTTTTGGAGGGTAGAGACGCGCTCACAGGGCATCATTTCGTAGAATTAGTAATGGAACCTCAACGTTTATTTTTCATCATAATTGGATCCCGAGGGATTCGCCTATGCAACCTTTGGTTAGTCTTGCACCAAACCCCCCGTCCTTGCATTGTCAGCAAATTAATTGACAACACATCGGCCTTATGGCGCGCTAAGGTTTTTGAGAATTTTTTCTTACCAACAGATGTCCAAGTGATCAAAAACATACCCTTGTGCGCCAGCTCGGTTGATGACTTTTGAGCTTGGCAATATGAGAAGAAGGGAGTACTTTTTTCGTCAGGTGAGCTTACAGATAACTGGTTTCAATCACGAACGGTAAGGGGCGGCATTGGATGGCCGTCCAACTACATCATATACAAGAGATGAGGAGAAGTATTGGACGTCTTTTTGGGATACTCAGGTACCTGCTAAGATTAAAAAAAATCTATGGCGCTTTGCGAGACATTTTGCTTCCCACTGAAGATGTGTTTCAGCATCGACACTTGAGCAATAATGATAGATGTCAACTTTACGATGTAATGGACTCATGGAAACATTCATTGGTCGAATGCACATCGACAAAGTGTGCATGGGCGCTCATTGACAAGGACCTAGGAGAAAAGTTGGCCGAGTCAAGCAATCCTAGCGCCGAATTAAAGGTTGATTGTTTGATCTTCAAAACTCATCATTGCATGCCCAATTCATCAAGTTGGAAGTATTGTTGGGGATATGGACATACCACAAAAAAGCCAATACACGAGAGCATTTTCAGAGTCCCATTTCAGCACATATTTTGGTCGAGCGTTTTATCAGTGAGCTAGACACTATAAAGGCACTTCATACTCCAGCGGTAACCAGGCATACAGTACGAGCGGTGTCGTTTCTTCTTCCCGGAAACCACTAGCTAAGGGGTACTCTAAAATTCATGTCGTCGGTGGTCTTTCTTGTAACGACGTTGTAGTAGTTTTGGCGGCAGTGTGTAGAGGGAGAGATGGAGTCTGCTTGGGGTCTTCCGTGATCATCGTATCAGGAGTAATGGACCCGGCCACCATGGAGATATTAGCTTGTCGTGAAGCGTTGGCCCTAGCTGGATATGTATCGCCGTCAAAGTTCGTTCTTGCATGTAATAGCAAGCATGTAGTAGATGATATCAAGGAAGGTAAAGGAGGAGCCATCAATTATAGAGCTAGTTCTTTTTTATAGCCATCTAGTAATGTTCTAAGGTAGAGCATCAAATAGTGAAGCTCACAATCTTGCCTGGCTATGCTTGATTAGGGTTGCCATCTATGGCTTATTCATCCTCATGAACCAAATTGTATTCATGTGAACATTCATATTGATCAATAAAGTGTTAGCAATCCTTAAGCAAAAAAATAAATCAGAGACCTGCTGCCCCGATTGCCAGTGCATGCCGACGTTCAAAATGAAGTAGACTACGATGACGACACACGTAGTGAGAGGAGGCAAACTCTAACTCATATTGATGTATTTTTGTTTGCGGTCGGTATGTCATATATGAGAACCCGTGCGATATCATGTCACGATCACGATCTCAACCAACTTGATTTTCATCTTACGGGTCACAAAAATGATCAAATGTCTGTCAAGGAACCAAAGAACAAATAAAACGGTAGAAGGAAGCTGCGCTCCTACAAGGCCATGAACCGGATTTCTATGGACCATTCATGCGCATGTTACACGTCAGGGCCCTTGGCCTCGCCCAGGCTAGTCGAGCGCTTGCGGTGCTAGATTTTGTAGCAACCAAGCTAGAGAGATCACACACCCATGCTTGCTATAACCACTGTCGATTCCACGAGAGCCTTGGGAAATGATTACAATGGACTTCGTGGATGGCCTCCCTTAGTTAGGCAAATTCAATTATCTGTTGGTGATTGTCGACAAGAAGACTAAGTTTGCACACTTTTTTCCATTGGCGCATCCGTACACAACTTCCAAAGTGGCAATGTTGTAAATGAACCAGATATACAAGCTTCATAGATTCCGGGCGTAATTGTGTCTGACCACGACCTGCTGTTCACAAGCCATTTCTTGCAGGAGCTCTTTAAGTACGTTGGCTCACAAACTGCACATGAGCACATCCAATCACCCATAAAACTGATGGCCAGATCGAGAGAGTCAACAGATGCCTTGAGACGTATCTTCGTTGTTTCGCTCATGCTTGTCCACGACATTGGAGTTTTTGGATTCTACTATCTCAGTTCTGGAACAATTCCTCCCATCATTCAGCTATCGGGATGTCACCATTCAAAGCAATATTTGGGCATGAACCGCGACACCCTGGAATCACCAAGGCATCCTCCTGCTTTGTCCCTGCTCTCCAATCGTCGCTCGAGGACCGCGTGGTCATCCAAGACCTTCTCCAGCAACATTTAAATCGCGTGCCCAGTACATGAAATCACAGACATACCAAAAGTGACCATTCATGATTTTTTTTTGCGGGGTGACCATTCAGGAATTTTGAAGTGGGCGGTAAGGTTTTTCTTGGACTCCAACCTTACATTCAAATATCTATTGCTCCGCGTGCCAACCACAAGGCTATCATTCAAGTTCATCGACCTCTTTTCAATCACGGCCAAGGTCAACGATGTCGCATACGCGATTCAGCTGCCATCACACTCAACAGTTCACACAATGTTCCACGTTTCGCAGCTCTATAAGGCAGTGCGAGTGAAAATCTTGCGCTCCCGTTGACGCAAGCGCAATGTTGTGATCGAACAAGTGCAGCTCTGCTGGTCTCGAGACGCGGCAATGTGACCAACCTTTTTTTATAACAGTAATGGAGCCAACCTGAAAGGACAAAGCATCACTCCAAACGAAATTTCCGACGACCAAGGCTTGGGGACAAGCCTCGTCTCAAAGAGGAGGGGATGTTAGCATCCCTGCCAGGCTAACCAGGCCAAGCCGTCATATGACGAGCACGGGTGCCCAACCCACGCGTGCATGAGCCAGAATGGGTGAGCGATACCGGCCCAAGATCAGCCAATTAAGAAGCAGCTAGGGCATGCGGAATGGGCATCGAGAGGATCAAGGCTTAGGCGACGGCTACCAGCTCTTCCTCTACCTTTCCCTTTCTCTCCTCGCAAGAACAACATCTCCCCCATTTCTCTTAATCGCTGTTTCGGCCACTAAATTGCTTCTGAGAGAGATAATAGATCGATCGCCTCCATCATCCTTCCGCTACTCTACTCTAATTTGCACCGATGCAGTGCTGATTAGTTTGCACCGAAACGCGGAGACAGGAGCCTCTGACCGCTGCACGCCAGATCGACTCGACGGGGGCAGAAGGTCAATGCGGCGCGTGATGCACGCCGCGAAACTTTGGAGGGTCACCTGCTGCGCGCGCCCTAGTAATTAAAATAAAAAACCACACCCTCGTCGACGATGCTACCGATGCGAACAGACACACGGGGCGATCGAACCAACCGAGCTCGGAACCCATGCATGCAGCTCGCCCGCTGCGTGTGCATGCAGCGGCAGCGTGTGCCGATTTCGCGGCGCCGCCTGCACGTTTCTTGAGAGAGAGCGGATCCCGAGGGCCCGCGGCTCGCGCCGAGTTGTCAGTGACACTGTTGGCTGTTGCCGCTGAGGTTTGACCCGCGCCACATACGGGCGTACGGCCGGCGGTGTCATTGTGATGAAGGAAAAAAATAGCTCTTCACCACGCTGCAGTTCTGACGACACACATCAATTTCAACCAGTTGATTTGGTTTCATACTATTCCATGCTTGCATACGTAGCTGCATGCATGATCATACATGGAGAGCTACCTCGAAAGAGCAAAGATGGGGATTGAAAGAATCGACCTCTGACCGGCCGGCGTGAAAAGGCAGTTCTAGTGTGTGTGTGTGACTGAAAAATGGTGTAGCCACGGGAAAGCAGGCACTAGCAAATGCACCCATACAAAGCGGAATCTATCCATCCATCAGCAGCATGCATGTGCCTTAAAGCTGGAGAACTAACATGCGGAAAGCCCACAACAACAGAGTCGACCCGACCAAATGCAATATACCGCGCAGAAAAGAGAGAAGACAATCGAATGCAATATAATTCAACCTGCAAACCACCAGCACCACCACCACCACTACCAGTACCAGTCCGGTCCTAACCGCCTCATCATGAACCTCCCCACAGCTGAAAAACAACGAATCGTACGTGCGCGGTGGGTGCTGGATCGGTTGATGAATGCATGAATAGTCAGGAGTGAAGACCGCACGTTAAGCGCACGTCAGAGGCCAAACCAGAGAGACCAAAGAAAGAAAAAGGGACGCTATTTTCGCTCCATGCATGAATGGTTCTTGCAAGGACGAGCTAGGCAGTGACGACAATGCGCCACAAAATCTGGTCACAACAGTTTCGTCCTTGATGCCGTGGGTGCGTGCATGGATCCTCCTCGTCTTAAGACCCTCCAAATGAACAATGCAGCACTGTGCTAACACTGAGGCGGCGCTATATATGCTAATGCTAACACTGTGGTGGCAGGAAATTAATGAAAAACAAAAGGATTGAAAAGACGATGAACTGAAGAAGCTGCTGTGAGAGTAATCTATTAGCTTAACATGCATTGCAAATACGCGCTTATTACTACATGTACATTTCTGTCATTTGCTTTTCGAAGCGGCATTCCCGACATTGCAAATAAGTACTTACGTGGTCATCACTTTTATTTTGAGGATAATGCGTGGTCATTGCTGTTAGCAATTACTACTCCAGGAACACACATGTTGATTAGCCAGAGAGATCTTGGGTGAACATCAGGAAAACGGATACAGATATACAGATGCCCGTGCATTTTGTTCTTCAAAGCTTTACCAGATTAAGAACTAGCTACAAACAATTAAACAAACCTAAACAAATTAATCTCAGAGCGAGCGAGCGAGAGAGAGAGAGAGAGAGAGAGAGAGAGAGAGAGAGAAGTAGTAAGGGCAGCCATTGCCATGGAGAGGGAAGCTAAAGAAAGGTAGTTGAACTCGAGAGAAATTTAATGCCTGGCTTTCCCGTGTATGCCGCCGCCGCCGACCGACCTCTACACCACTAACACCTTCTTCTTCCCCCTCCTGCGCCCCTCCGCTTCTTGGCCTTGGCCGCCCGTCCAGCTCCCGGCGCCCGACCCCCGCCGCATCCTGCTACCACATGCACCGGCCGGGCAAGAAGGCCGGCGCCGGACGCATCACCGCCGTTGCGAGGGACGCGCCTCCTCCTCGCGCGTGCCCATGTCGCTCGCCGCCGGCCGGGCAGGCTACGAACGTGCTCAGAAATAGTATCAAAGCAGCAAATTGGGGGCGAGACTGAGAGGAGCGTCGGGGGGAAGACGAAGAAGCAGGAGAGGAGGAGGCTTCTCCTTTTCTCTGGGGGGTGCTGACCTCGATCGGAATATTTGGGGAGGCCTTTAAAGACAGGAAAGCCGAAGAGGCGCCGGCTCAGGAGGCCGCGCTCGCTCGCTCCGTCTCGACGCGCGCCCTCGGATCGATCGTCTGCGCGGCGTGTCTTTGTCACACTCGATCACACGGTCGAGCGCACGCACGCGAGTACGGGCTTTGGCCGTGGCTCCTTCCCGCATCGTGACCCGCGCGCGCCAAGAGCTAGTAGAGCTAATCTACGCTAGCAAGCAAGAGGTAGCAGTAGTAGTACTTAAGCTAGGGTAATCAATGTGAAGTGCATGCAGACGAATGCATGTGCATCGGCCCGTGCATGGGGCGTTGGGTTAATTGCATGTAATTATGCCAAGGCCAAAACATGCATGCATGCATGCATGTTGGCGGTATCGGCTAGCTTAAGCTGCTCCAGGCCGATCCGTGCGTGCGTACCCTACCACACTTCGTTTTCTTGGCGTGACAGACTAGCACTGCATGCATGCATGCATGCGTACACCGCGTACACACGAACAGTTTGTACACAAGCTGGTTGTTCTCGGCTGACCACGTACGGTGTACTGTTGCTTCGGTATTGCCGCTAAGGTTTGACGAGAGGGGTACGTGCGTACGCTAAAGTGTGCGTGTGTAGAGAACATGCACGTATTTTCCTCTTCCGCGGCGAAAGGAGGGGTCGCCTTGTGCTGGTGGGTTATCTGGTGGTGAACTCAACCAAGCGCTGCATGGATCGAGGTGGAGGTGGTGGATGACTTTTGCTGCGCGCCTCAAATCTTTGTCCTGGAAAGCGTGGAACAGCAAGCCATGGGCTGACGCCGTACCTCGCCCCTCGCCGGTGCAAGTGGGCTGCCTTGCGACCACCAGCTAGGCCATCATCATCGTGCTGCTTTAAAGTTTAAACCATATATGTTGCTTCTTGATCCATAACACTAGCTCCTCCTCCCGGTGGATGGATGGTTGGATGGACTCATTAACCAACTTGTGGCACGTACAATGAACACACAACACTCAGGCATCAGCTAATGAAGAATCCAGCGGACACGGTTGCTGGTGACGGTATTCAAAGGTGCCATCATGCTTCCTCCTCGACGCCGTGGAACGGAGTCCAGAAAGAAAGCAGGGATCAGGGTGAATTAGCGGTGCACAACGTGAGGGCGGCCGCACCGCACCAAGGTGCGTGCGTACTGCCTGGACGCCGCATGCATCCATGGACCAACCCCACCCCACTTCGATTCGACGGGCAGCCCAGCCCTGCCCTGGCGCGCGTCACATGCCATGTACGTGGTGGGCCGGTGCCCGGTGCGGTGTCTCGCAGTGACACAGTCGATCACATTGGCCTGACGTGCGGGTCTCGGCGGGCGGGCCGGACCGGTCGTAGGGTATCGGGAACGGATCCCCGCAACACCGGGCCGGCTCTTGCTCCGATGCCCCGTCCGCAGCGTAGCTTCCATTCCCTCCTTCTCTCGACCGGACTTCACCGCTGCGCTCGCCTCGATGGATACCTCCCTAAGGTGATTAGCCTCTTTTGACCTGATGCGACTATATGGATTGTGCACATAATCATCATCTTAATTTATGTGGGAGAGGAAATGAGTTTTCCGTAGACGTAAACTAAGCATGGGATGGGAAAGGAGCGTCACAGGTTGAGGTTAGGGAATCTATCTATCTTCGCAGGTGACGTGTGATGTAACGGGTGGATTGACAGATCCCGCCCGCTCTAGTGCGCGCGCGGCTGTCGGCCCTCGGCACCGCAGTGCAGTGGCCAGCGGGACGCACACGGCCCAACCGCCCAAGCAGAGAGGGAGAGACAGAAGAAGAAGAAGAGAGGGAGCAGCTCAAACCCACCACGATTCAGTCGCACGATCCACACAACGGCCCGTCGGCACGACGCGACTCGCCGCTATGGGCTCGGCCCCCCTTCCACTCTAAACAAAAAGGGATTGGCGATGCTGGTGAAGTCTCAGCCGCGGAAGAAGAGAGGGATGCGGGAGCAACTAATTAGGGAGCACTCTTGTGACACCCTGAATTTGGAGCTAAAGTAATCTCCGTAATCAAGCTACAGTAACCTAAGGATTTTGCTAATCCATGTGTGATGGCTGTTGGAATCAACCCTGATTCAAATTTCCCTTGCAATTCAAAATTCTTTTCAAAAGTGGATTTAAAAGTTTTGCAAACTTCAAAATACAAATCATGCATAGGTTTCAAATATTCACTGGACATTTCGAAAAATACCACCCACAATTTTTGCAAGTGTTTAGTGCCTCAAATCTATTTTAGCAGTGGCCAAACAAAATATTAAATGCCCCTGTTGGCCTTTGTAATTTTCAAACATTTTCAAATAGCCACCAAGTCTTTTGTGGCTTTGTCAAAAATTATAATATGAATTTTGGGGCCAGGTGGGCTATTTTTACAAAGGTATTAAATAAATAAAATCAAATAAAAATAAAAGCAAACAGAAAAATAAAAAGAAACAAAAGCCCAACCCCCCTCTCCTCCCCACTGGGCCTCTTTCCCCTGGCCCAGCCCACTCCCCCCATCGTCTCCTACTGCTCACGGGGGGGATGTGGGCGCCCCTCAGCCGCCCGTGGCCGGGATGGCCACGTGTCGGCCATCGCCGGCCGGCCCCCTCCCCTACATAACGCCGGCGAGCCGCTCCCGGTGACCTAACCCTAGGCCGCCCCCCCCCCCCCCACGGTCCCCTACTCCCCCTCCTCATCTGGAACCAGCCGCGGCCGAGCCGCTCGCCCCCGGTCGCGCCGTCCCGTCGCTCGACGCCGTCGTCGCTCCTCACCGCTAGCCGCCATCTTCCTCGCCTCCTCACCGCCGTTCCTCTCCGACCCTCGACGCCCCAGCCACCCTTCCCCGTCGGTGAGGCTCCGACCGCCCACTCCCCTCTCGCCCCTGCTCCGCTAACCCCGCGCGCGCATCGCCGCGCCGACGCCGCGCTCACCCGCGTCCCTGTAATCGCCCGTGGCCACGCGCCCGTCCACTCCCGCGCCATCTCCCCCTACTGCGCGCGCCGCCGCGCACGCGCATGCGCCGCCGTCCACTTCGCTCGCTGCTGCCGCTGCTCGCCGCGCGCGCACCCAGCCGCACACACCCTGGCCGCGCCCGTTGCTGCGCCCGTCTCCCCCCAACTGCGCTGCTCCTCTGCAGCCGCCGTATTCGCACGGCGTTGCGCGCCCGCTGCCGCGGCGGGAATCACCCCCGCCGGCGACTCCGGCCACCTGGCGGCCACCATCCGGTGCGCATCGTCGCGCGGGACGTGCCGGGCCAAGCCACGCCCCGGGCGGTGCCCGGGATCGACCGCACGGTCCTCGCCGGCGCTCGGCCTCGCCGCCGGTGACGCCGTCGACGTGGCATCCTTAAGCCCCGTCATTAGCCACTAACCACCCCCTAATTAAACTAACCCCCCTGGCCACTAACTAGACTAGTTAGGATTTAATTAAAAGCGGTTTAATGGCCCGAGACGCTGACACGCGGGCCCCACCGGACCCGCTGACCAGTCAAACCAGCTGACTGGGCAAGCCCAATCACTGGCAGGTGGGTCCAGTGGCCCCCACGTTGACCAGTCAACTGGGGCCTCCTGGTCAGCCTCTGCCACCCCTTTGGGTGCACTGGACCGGGTGCACCCAGCAATTCCTTTTATTATTTGGAATTAATATTAATTCTGTAATTTTAGAAATTAATTAAATCTTTAAAAATTAATATAAAATAATCTGTAAGTCAGATGAAAAAGTTTTATACATGAAAGTTGATCCGAAAAATCCCCACGAATCCGAATACGCAGTCCGTTCGTCTGTCGCGTGCTCCTATCATAACGAACATGGAACTTTTCCATCCGTTTCATCTATCCGGTAGTAGCCCGAGACCCGGAAAATATCGTCAAATATTCTTCCGATCGGTCTGCGACGTGTAGTACTGCATTAGTGCATGCCTAGCTCTGCATATTGCCATGTCATGCATCGTGTTGCATCTGTCTGCCTTATATTTATTGTTTCTCCCCCTCTTCTTACCGGTAGACCCCAAGACTGACATTGTTGCCGGGTACGACTACGCGACTGACGATACAGGCCTTTGCAGCAGAGCAGCAAGGCAAGCAACCCCCCCTTGGTCATTCCGATATCGCCAAGCTCCCTTCTCTCTCATGCTTGCATTAGATTTTGCTATTGTTGTAGCTAGTTCATATTCTGATGCATAGCCTGCTTTTGATAAACTGCTACTGTACCTACTGCTTTGTTAAACTGCTTAGCATAGGTTGATTAGTGGTCCTCTGTGACCTCTTAGTCCCAGTTGCCCCGCTTTAACTATCAGTTACTCGATCATCATGATCGATGTGCAGAGACCAACACATCACCGCACCCCCCCTAGTTGTACGACTCTGTAGCGTTACTGTCGGGTACCGAGGGTGATACCTCGTACATACTCCTGATGATAACTCTATAGTGTAGTAATCGGTCGTGGTAACTAGAGGGTGATACCTCTCGGCCGCTCCCGATATCGATTCTGTCGTGCAGCCCCTCAAGTGTGGGACCCCCGAGGGTGATTCCTCTAAGTCCACCTTGACGGTTACATCGAATGGGAACCATTGAGGGTGATTCCTCAGTTTCCGCCTTGATGTTTTATACACACGGTTACTATGACTTGGTTACAGAAAGATGTTGGTGATGGGTCGGCCCTGAAGGGTACCCACGGTTTAATAATGACGAGGTGTGGCCGGGCAGGTGAGGCCCTTGCCACAAGTCCTCGAGACGGGGCGACGGGACCGCACATCGTGGGTTGCGCTCGTCACAACACTTAATAAAATGCTAATGGGTTGGGTATTTGATCTGAGTTGGTCGATTGACCTTTTACGCACTAACCTTCACGTGAGACAAGTTATGGGTACTCGGCATCATTGTATCAACCGAAGCTCTTCGGACGTCAGCAATGGAGCGGTGCGTGCCCGAGTGGTCCGTGACGGCATTGATCTTGTATTAGAGGTGCTAGGACTGACCTCGACCGCCCACGCATCGTGCAGGAGTGCAAAGGGCGAGTGGGCCCATGACCCCTATGCACTTAGGATTTAGACCGGCAGGCTGGCCTCTCTGTTGAGCCAAGGTAGGGCGACGACGTGTTGATTTCCCAAGGATGGGCATGACCCAGGAAAGTGTGTCCGACCAAAGGTTATCGAGCGTGTTGGAAAATGTGGTGCACCCCTGCAGGGATGATTTCAACTATTCGAATAGTCGTGCCCACGGTAATAGGACGACTTGGAGTTGTATCCCGATCTAATACAACTAGAATTGTGACTTAAAATTGAAGTGTTTGGCTCCGAGATTGCTTTCTCACAGGGAGTCGAGGAAGAATCTCTGGGCGTGGTTACTTAATAAAATTGCTACAATAATACTGCTACATATGAGTTACCAATCTACACTCTTCTAATGCTGCAAGATGTTGAAGATGCTAGTCTTCGATAGGACTAGGCCTTCCCCCTCATTCTTGCTTTCTGCAGTCACTCTAGATATAACCCCATTCCTTGATACTGATGCATACATAGCATGGTTCTCATGTCAGTCTTGCGAGTACTTTGGATGAGTACTCACCGCTGCTTTGCTTTCTCTTTTCCCCTCGATACGATTACTATGTTCAGACGACGGAGCCCAGAAAATGGAGTACGCCGGAGACGACTACTACACCACCGCTGGAGCTTACTACTAGGTGGAGGCTGCCCCCGACCAGCAGTAGGATAGGAGGTTCCCAGGCAGGAGGCCTCGCCTCGTTCGATCCGTTGTTATATTTGTGCTAGCCTTCTTAAGGCAAAACTTGTTTAACTTATATCTGTACTCAGATATTATTTGCTTCCACTGACTCGTGCTTGTCGAGCTTTGTATTCGAGCCCTCGAGGCCCGTGGCTTGTAATATGAAGTTGTATGACTTTTATTTGTGTCTAGAGTTGTGTTGTGATATCGATTAGTGAGTCCCTAATCTTGGTCGTACGCATTGCGTGTATGATTAGCGTACGGTCAAAATTGGGGGCGTCACAAGTTGGTATCAGAGCTGACTGCCTGTAGGTAGCCCCCCTTCCAACTCCTTGGCCGAAGTTGAGTCTAGTCATTGAAAAACTTAACTAACATAGTTGTGTGGCTTACGGGCCCACATCTCAATCGGGTGGTATTAGGATCTTTTATTCCTCGTCTATACTCTGGGTTCTGATCTCTCTTCTCTTTCGGGTTAAACATTTTGCTAACTCCAACATTAGGTTCTCGTGATCACATCCACCGAAGAGTTGTTTCGTCGACAATTGTTTCCTTTGAAGTTATGATGCATACACTGTCATTTGACATCTTTGAATCTTCTTGTTACAGATGCGTCCTTCCAAGCAGCTCGTCTGTTTGACTATGGCTGTCGATGCCCTTGGATTCCCGGCCATTCTGATCAACCTCTTGACCAGGTTGGGATATCGCTGGTACCCTGAGTACACTATTTATGAGGACTTCCGTGATTTCAACCAGGAGCAGTTCCAGGCAGTGGTTGTTATCTGCGATCGGCGTGACCGCTCCATCACTGAGCTGCACACCTATTGCGGTGTTGGAGTGACTGTTGAGATGGCAGTCCATGATGCTGCCTACACTGCTATCACCCGCCTCCGTAGAGACCACCCCTGCTTGGAGGAGACTGGGTTCAGATACATTCCGTATGTCCCCGTTGGGGACGAGACTGGATCCGACACCGCTGCCTTCACCCATCTCGTGTGGCAGTGCAACGACCGGTCCTACACTGCAGTCTGTACCCCTTATGTGAGCCGTCTCTACGACCCACGGTTTCTGGTTCAGTACACTGAGGCGCTGGATCGTGCTGTCCGAGCTCTGACTGTTGAGTTGTATGCCACTCGTACTCGTCTTTACGACGCTCTGGATCAATTGATACCAGTAGTCCATGCGGGGACATATCCACGTTACATCATTTACCCGCGCCGGACAGAGCTACCACCAGGTCTTGAGTGGACTGTTGTTGGAGGTCGGATGATGTCTACTACACAACTTTATTCTTGTAGACTTTGTTGGGCCTCCAAGCGCAGAGTTTTGTAGGACAATAGCAATTTTCCCTCAAGTGGATGACCTAAGGTTTATCAATCCGTGGGAGGTGTAGGATGAAGATGGTCTCTCTCAAACAACCCTGCAATCAAATACAAGAAATCTCTTGTGTCCCCAACACACCCAATACAATGGCAAATTGTATAGGTGCACTAGTTCGGTGAAGAGATGGTGATACAAGTGCAATATGGATGGTAGATATAGGTTTTTGTAATATGAAAATATAAAAACAGCAAGGTAGCAAGTAACAAAAGTGAGCACAAACGGTATTGCAATGCTTGAAAACAAGGCCTAGGGTCCGTACTTTCGCTAGTGCAATCTCTCAACGATGCTAATATAATTGGATCACATAATCATCCCTCAACGTGCAACGAAGAATCACTCCAAAGTTCTTATCTAGCGGAGAACATTAAAAGAAATTGTTTGTAGGGTACGAAACCACCTTAAAGTTATCCTTTCCGATCGATCTATCCAAGAGTTCGTACTAAAATAACACCAACTTATCCTTTTCGATCAATCTATCTAGAGTTCGTACTAAAATAACACCATATGATATGCATCAACCAACTCTAATGTCACCTAGATACTCCAATGTCACCACAAGTATCCATGAGTTAATTATACGATACGCATCAAACAATTTCAGATTCTTAATACTCAATCCAACACAAAGAACCTCAAAGAGTGCCCCAAGATTTCTATCGGAGAACGTAGGACAAGAGTGTGCATCAACCCCTATCCATAGATTACCCCAATGTCACCTCGGGAATCCACAAGTTGAGTACCAAAACATACATCAAGTGAATCAATAGAACACCCCATTGTCACCACGGGTATCCATATGCAAGACATATATCAAGTGTTCTCAAATCCAATATTCAATCCAACATAACGATATCTCAAAGGGAAAGATTCAATTCATCACAACATGATAGCAAGGGAATAACATCATATGATCCGACTATATTAACAAAGCCCGTGATACATTAAGATCGTGACATCTCAAGAACACGAGAGAGAGAGAGAGAGAGATTGAACACATAGCTACAGGTACATACCCTCAGCCCCGAGGGTGGACTACTCCCTCCTCGTCATGGCCTCCGCCGGGATGATGAAGATGGCCACCGGAGATGATCTACCCCCTCCGGCAGGGTACTGGAACGCCTCCAAATTTAGTTTTTCGTCGATACAGAGGCCTTGCGGCGGCGGAACATCACGTGTAGGGTTATTTTTTGGGGTTTCTGAATATTTGAGAATTTATAGGCATCAGAGGCGGTGGAGAGGGGCCCCATGGAGGGCACAACCCATCAGGGCGCGCCGGGGGCCCCCTGGTGCGCCCTGGTGGGTTGTGCTCTCCACAGCCCACCTCTCTGGCACTTCTTTGGCCCACTGGGTGTCTTCTGGTCCAAAAAAAATCTCCAAAAAGTTTCGTCGCGATTGGACTCTGTTTGGTACTGATATTTTGCGAAGTAAAAAACAAGCAAAAACAACAACTGGCACTTTGGCACTATGTCAATAGGTTAGTCCCAAAAAATGATATAAAGTTTCTATAAAGTGATTGTAAAACATCCAAGTATGATAATATAACAACATGGAACAAGCAAAAATTATAGATACGTTGGAGACGTATCAGCATCCCCAAGCTTAATTCCTACTCGTCCTCGAGTAGGTAAATGATAAAAACAGAATTTTTGATGTGGAATGCTGCCTAACATGTTCATCTCATATTCTTTTCTTTTGTAGCATGGACATTTGGACTTATAGATGATGCAAAGCAATAGTCTAGTTTTAACATAATGACTTCAATACTCAAGCATGCCGACAAGCAACCATGTCTTTCAAAATATCAGCACTAAAGAAAGTTATCCCTAGCCCATCATGCTCAATCATTGATCCATTCATGAAACATACTCAAATATTAGCTATACCCAATGCTCAAGTACGATCATAGTGCCTCCTAGTTGGTGCTTTATAAGAGAAGATGGAGACTCAAAGTAAAAATAAAATTGCATAAAGTAAATAGATAGGCCCTTCGCAGAGGGGAGTAGGGATTTGTAGAGGTGCCAGAGATCAAAGTTTAAATTGAGAGAGAAAAATATTTTGGGTGGCATGCCTTTCCTGTCAACGAAAACGACAAAGTAGTTCACAATACTTTCCATGCTAGATATATCATAGGCGGTTCCCAAACAGAAAATAAAGTTTATTCCTTTTTCCACCATTCTTTCACTTTCCATGGCTAGCCGTATCCACGGTTGCCTTCCATACCAACACTTTCCAAGGAATTTATTATTTGACAACATAAGGTAAATATTTTTTTATTTTTCATTTCGGGAATGGGCATCCCTATTACCGCCGCACTCTCGTGCAATGACAAGTGAATAAACACTCATCTTGAGAATAACACATCTAGCATGGAAAAATATTGGACACTCCTTACCGTTTCATGAGCGGTACAAGCACACAAAAGAGAAGTTTATTTTGAAATTTAGAGATGGCACATACAAATTTGCTTGGAACGGCATGGAAATACCGCGTATAGGTAGGTATGGTGGACTCATAAGGCAAAACTTGGTTTAAGGATTTTGGATGCGCAAGTAGTATTTCTACTTAGTACAAGTGAAGGCTAGCAAATAGATTGAGAAGCAACCAACCAAGAAACAAAAAAATTCACATAAGCGAGCATTGAGCATAACTAACACCGAATAATGCACCATAAGTAGGATGTAATTTCATTGCATAACTATTGACTTTCGTGCATGCATAGGGAATCACAAACCTTAACACCACTATTCCTACTAAAGCATAATTACTCACTAACATGACTCACATATTACTATCATCATGTCTCAAAACTATTACAAGGAATCAAGTTTAATTTGTCCAATGATCTTCATGAAAGTTTTTATTATATCCTCCTTGGATATCTATCACTTTGGGACTAGTTTCATATATTGCCATTGCTTTTGACAAGCTCAAACAAATTTAAGTGAAGAACATGAGCATAAAGATTTTCATCACTCAAAATAATAAAAGTGAAGCATGAGAGAATTTATTCAAAAATTTACTAGCTCTCAAATAAATCTAAGTGAAGTATGAGAGTAAATGACAAGCTACTCCAAAAACATATAAGTGAAGATCAAGCGAGTAGTTATGTAAATAGGTAGCCATTTGAGAACTCTCTCTCATCTAAAAACTTTCAGATCTAAGTATTTTATTAAAACAGCAAGCAAAACAAAATAAAATGACATTCCAAGAATAGCACACATCATGTGGACAAATAAAAATTTAGGCTCAACATAGGCTAACCGATAATTGTTGATGAAGAGAGGTGGGATGCGTAGCATCCCCAAGCTTAGATGCTCAAGACTTCTTGAAATATTTACTTGGGGTGCCTTGGGCATCCCCAAGCTTGAGCTTTTGTATCTCGTTCAATCCTCTCATATCCCGGTTTCACCTAAGTCTCAAAAACTTCATCCACACAAAACTCAAAAAGAACTCGTGAGATAGGTTAGTACACATAAGAACAAATCAACACTTCATGTACTGCCAAGACAAGTTGCACAATAATTTCAAACATCATCTACAGTTTACTATCATTTCCACAATTTATATCTACCAATATAGACTATGAAAACTATAGGATAAGTAGATAACAAAACTATGACAGCAATCTGTCCAAACAGAACAGTCTGTAGAAATTTATTAAACCAGTGCACTTATGTATATCAAAAAATTATGAAAATTTAGGAAAGACTAAAGAATTTATATGACAACACTGTGTAAAAGTTTCAGAAACTTTCCACGTTCCAGTAAAATATGAAAATTCAAACACTACAGAGAAAGTTTCTGTTTTTACACAGCACACATCAAACAACAATGCAAGCATCCTAAGGCAATTCTTGGAACTTTTTATTGAAAAACAGGATTATAAATAACACCTAACATAGAACAACAAAATAAAATGACGCTCCAAGAAAAACTCATATTATGTGACGAATAAAAATATAGCTCTAAGTAAGATATACCGATAATGTTGAAAGATATACCGATAATGTTGAAGACGAAAAAGGGGATGCCTTCCGGGGCATCCCAAGCTTAGGCGCTTGAGTCTTCCTTGGATATTACCTTGGGGGTTCCTCGGGCATCCCCAAGCTTAGGTTCTTGTCACTCCTTATTCTCCTCATATCGGTGTCTCACCCAAAACTTGAAAACTTCAATCACACAAAACTTAACGGAACTTCGTGAGAAGGGTTAGTATAATAAATAAAGATCATTCACTTAGGTACTGTCAATAAAAGATTCATAATTGTTCTCACATCATATCTACTGTATTATAACATTCCCATAATTTATATCACTGAATATAAGCTATGGGAACACTAAAACAAGCAAACTATGCATGCAAAACAGAATCTGTCAAAAATAGAACAGTCTGTGAAGATCTGTAGCGTAACCATACTTCCCTGTCTCTAAATATTCTTAAAAATTAGGACAGCCTGAAGAATTTGTATATAAATACTTTGTAAAAAATTCAGATCATTATCACGCTCCATTAAAAAACGAAAATTCCTGTACTGGAGTCAAAAGTTTCTGTTTTGGTTCAGCATCAATTCTACTCATCTTGTGAGTCATCCCAAAGGCTTTACTTGGCACTTTATTGAAATAAAAGACACAAAACATGATTACTACAGTATCTTAATCATGTGAACACACAAAAACATAAAGGAAAAGTGTTGGGTTGTCTCACAACAAGCGCTTTTCTTTAAAGCCTTTTAGCTAGGCATGATGATTTCAATGATGCTCACATAGGAATAGTATTTGAAACATGTAAGAGAGCATCATGAATCTCATGACAAGCACATTTAAGTCTAACCCACTTCCTATGCATAGGTATTTTGTGACCAAACAATTTATGGGAACAAGAATCAACTAACATAGGAAGGCAAAACAAGCATAACTTCAAAACTTTGAACACATAGAGAGGAAACTTGATATTATTGCAATTCCTAAAAGCATATGTTCCCATCTCATAATAATTTTCAGTAGCATCATGAAGAAATTTCAGAATGTAACTATCACATAAAATCATTCTTTTCATGATCCACAAGCATAGAAAATTTATCACTCTCCACATAAGCAATTTTCTTCTCATTCATAATAGTGGGAGCAAACTCAACAAAATAACTATCATGAGATACTTGATTGACATAACCACATTGAATATTAAAATCATGATGACAAGCTTCAAAGTTCCTATCACTTTTTATATCATACATGTCATCACCATAATCATCATAGATAGGAGGCATGCCATCATCATCATCATAAATTTGCTCTTCAAAACTTGGGGGACTAAATATATCTTCTTCATCAAACATAGCATCCCCAAGCTTGTGGCTTTGCATATCATTAGCATCATGGATATTCATAGAATTCATACTAGCAACATTGCAATAATGCTCATCATTCAAGGAATTCTCATTAAGTATTTTCATAAATTCTTCCTCTACCAATTGAGCACAATTTTCTTACTCCTTATTTTCATGAAAGACATTATAAAGACGATACAAATGATGCAACCTAAGCTCCATTTTTTGGTAGTTTTCTTTTATAAAACCAAACTAGTGAAAAACAAGAAACTAAAAGATTCAATTGCAAGATCTAAAGATATACCTTCAAGCACTCACCTCCCCGGCAACGGCGCCAGAAAAGAGCTTGATGTCTACTATGCAACTTTATTCTTGTGGACTTTGTTGGGCCTCCAAGCGCAGAGTTTTGTAGGACAGTAGCAATGTACCCTCAAGTGGATGACCTAAGGTTTATCAATTCGTGGGAGGTGTAGGATGAAGACGGTCTCTCTCAAACAACCCTGCAATCAAATACAAGAAATCTCTTGTGTCCCCAACACACCCAATACAATGGCAAATTGTATAGGTGCACTAGTTCGGCGAAGAGATGGTGATACAAGTGCAATATGGATGGTAGATATAGGTTTTTGTAATCTGAAAATATAAAAACAGCAAGGTAGCAAGTAACAAAAGTGAGCACAAACGGTATTGCAATAGTTGAAAACAAGGCCTAGGGTCCGTACTTTCACTAGTGCAATCTCTCAACAATGCTAATATAATTGGATCACTGATGTCTACTACGCAACCTTCTTCTTGTAGACTCGTGTTGGGCCACCAAGCGCAGAGTTTTGTAGGATAGTAGCAAATTTCCCTCAAGTGGATGACCTAAGGTTTATCAATCCGTGGGAGGCGTAGGATGAAGATGGTCTCTCTCAAACAACCCTGCAACCAAATAACAAAGAGTCTCTTGTGTCCCCAACACACCCAATACAATGGTAAATTGTATAGGTGCACTAGTTCGGCGAAGAAATGGTGATACAAGTGTAATATGGATGGTAGATATAGGTCTTTGTAATCTGAAAATATAAAAACAGCAAGGTAGCAAGTAACAAAAGTGAGCAAAAACGGTATTGCAATGCTTGAAAACAAGGCCTGGGGTTCATACTTTCACTAGTGCAAGTTCTCTCAACAATACTGACATAGTTGAATCATATGTAAATCCCTCACATGCGACAAAGAGTTCACTCCAAAGTCACAAATAGCGGAGAACAAACGAAGAAATTATTGTAGGGTACGAAACCACCTCAAAGTTATCTTTTCCGATCAATCTTATGAGCTATCCCTATAAGTGTCACGAATAGCCCTAGAGTTCGTACTAAAATAACACCTTAAGATACACATCAACCAAAACCCTAATGTCACCTAGATACTCCAATGTCACCACGAGTACCCATGGGCTTGATTATACGATATGCATCACACAATTTCAGATTCATCATGTTCAATCCAACATAAAGAACTTCAAAGAGTGCCCCAAAGTTTCTACCGGAGAGTCAAGACGAAAACGTGTGCCAACCCCTATGCATAGATTCCCAAGGTCACGGAACCCGCAAGTTGATCACCAAAACATACATCAAGTGGATCAATAGAACATCCAGTTGTCACCACGGATATCCCATCGCAAGACATACATCAAGTGTTCTCAAATCCTTTAAAGACTCAATCCGATAAGAAAACTTCAAAGGGAAAACTCAATTCATCACAAGAAGATAGAGAGGGGAAAACTCCATATGATTCATCTATATTAATAAAGCTCGCGGTACATCAAGATCGTGTCATCTCAAGAACACGAGAGAGAGAGATCAAACACATAGCTACTGGTACATACCCTCAGCCCCGAGGGTGAACTACTCCCTCCTCGTCATGGAGACCGCCGGGATGATGAAGATGGCCTCCGGTGATGGTTTCCCCTCCGGTAGGGTGCCGGAACGGGCTCCCGATTGGTTTTTCGTGGCTACAGAGGCTTGCGGCGGCAGAACTCCCGATCTAGGTTTCTTTCTGGGGGTTTTGGTATTTATAGGAATACTTGGCGTTGGAATCAAGTCAGGGGGACTCCCGAGGGACCCACAAGCCAGGGGGCGTGCCCTAGGGGGGGCGCCCCCTAGGCTTGTGACTGCCTCGGGACTCCTCTCCGGTATCTTTTTGCTCTAGTATTTTTTATATTTTCCAAAAATATTCTCCGTAAATTTTCAGCCCATTCCGAGAACTTTTATTTCTGCACAAAAAACGACACCATGGTAGTTCTGCTGAAAACAGCGTCAGTCCGGGTTAGTTCTAATAAAATCATACCAAAATCATATAGAATTATTGTAAACATGGCATGAATACTTCATAAATTATATATACGTTGGAGACGTATCAGCATCCCTAAGCTTAATTCCTGCTCGTCCTCGAGTAGGTAAATGATAAAAGAAATAATTTATGAAGTGTGAATGCTAGCAAGTGCACAAATTTGATCAATGATAATTCCAATCACTTTTTCTAGCATCAATATAAACCATAAACAGTAGCTCATCTCATAAAACTTCTCATGATCAAGTAACAAGCTATTCACATGTTAAAGTGTAGACCAGAAAGTTTCTTGAAAACTAACAAACCATATTCCTAGTCATCGAACAATTGCAATTCATCTTATTTTCAGGAAGGGTCTATGTAAGAGCTTTGATTTAGCAAATTCCACATACTCAGCTATCATATAGTCCTCCATGATTATTGATACTCAAAGCATATTTTTAGAACAAATAGCATCCATCAAACACAGAGGAAGATAGGGGCTTAATGTTTCGCCTCCCAACTTATTTATCATATAGATAATTGTCAACAATAATAATTCATGATCAAATATATTTGCGTGGATATATATGTCTAGATCATTCCCCAACACATGACACTTGCCAAGAGAAAAAGGCGAAATAATATAGGAAGTGGTGAAGATCACCATGACTCTTGCATAAAGGTAAGTACTAGAAAGTAAAATAGGCCCTTCACAGAGGGAAGCATTGATCTGCAAAGGTGCCAGAGCTCGAGCTTTTAAAATAGAGATGAATAATAATTTTGAGCGGTATGCTTTCATTGTCAACATAACAACCGAGAGATCTCGGTATCTTCCATGCTAGATACATTATAGGCGGTTCCCAAACAGAATGGTAAAGTTTTTACTCCCCCTCCACCAATCAATCACACTCCACGGCGAGCCGAATCCACGGGTACCGTCCATACAAACAACAATCTTGGGGGAATTTTGTTTCATTATATTTTGATTTGATTTTTGAGCATGGAACTTGGCATCCCGAATACCAGCCACTTTCTCGTGAATGATAGTGAATCAACACATATCGTGAGAATAACCCACCTAGCATGGAAGATACTGACAGCCCCTAGTCACTATATGAGCGATTCGGGCATACAAAACAGAATATTATTTGAAGGTTTAGAGTTTGGCACATGCAAATTTACTTGGAACGGCAGGTAAATACCGCATATAGGTAGGTATGGTGGACTCTCATGGCAAAACTGGTTTAAGGGTGTTTGGATGCACAAGTAGTATTTCTACTTGGTGAGGAAGTTTTGGCTAGTATGAGGTGGAAGCAAGCACCACATGTTGGAGGATCCATAACAATATAACTTCTATACAAATATACCCAAACATAACTCATTAAGTTGTCTTCCTTGTCCAATTTTAACTAATTTGCTCGAGTTTGAAAATAATTAATGAGCTCACAATCATAGAAGATGTCCAAGATAGTATATTTATATGCGGAATCTCTCTTCCTTCAATATTCTTTCATGAGTTGTTCAAGTGACTAATGCGGTGTTTGCTAACTTTCAATAAATTTTACCACCTATACTTATTATGTGTGAAGTCATTACTCCCCATGGGATAAGTATATGAAGCATATTTAATTTCAGATTTATGATATTCAATTCATTCAACCATTTACTCATAGGATATAAGTGAAGCACGAGAGTGAATGACAAACTACTCCAAAAAGATATAAGTGAAGATCAATGAGTAGCCAAAAATTAAATAACTATGTGAAGACTCTCTCATCTAAGAATTTCAGATCTTAAGTATTTTATTAAACATCAAGCAAAATAAAAATATCACTCCAAGAATAGCACGCATCATGTGAACTAATAAAAATTTAGGCTCAACATAGGCTAACCGATAATTGTTGATGAAGAGAGGTGGGATGCGTAGCATCCCCAAGCTTAGATGCTTGAGACTTCTTGAAATATTTACTTGGGGTGCCTTGGGCATCCTAATCTTGAACTTTTGTATCTCGTTCAATCTTCTCATATCATGGTTTCACCTATTCTCAAAAACATCTTCCACACAAAATTTGAAAAGAACTCGTGAGATAGGTTAGTACACATAAGAACAAATCAACACTTCATGTACTGCCAAGACATGTTGCACAATAATTCTCAAACATCATTTACTGTTTACTATCGTTTCCACAATTTATATCTACCAATATAGGCTATGAAAACCATAGGATAAGTAGATAACAAAACTATGACAGCAATCTGTCCAAACAGAACAGTCTGTAGCAATTTATGAAAACAGTGTACTTCTGTAACTCAAAAAATTATGAAAATTTAGGAAATGCTATAAAATTTATATGAAAATACTGTGTAAAAATTTCAGAAACGTTCCACGTTCCAATAAAATATGAAAATTCAAACACTACAGCAAAAGTTTCTGTTTTTACACAGCACACATCAAAACATGCAATTCAAGCATCCTAAAAGGCAATTCTTGGAACTTTTTATTGAAAAACAGGATTATAAATAACACCTAACAGAAAAAAAGAAAATAAAATGATGCTCCAAGCAAAACTCATATTATGTGACGAATAAAAATATAGCTCTAAGTAAGATATACCGATAACGTTGAAGACGAAATAGGGGATGCCTTCCGGGGCATCCCCAAGCTTAGGCGCTTGAGTATTCCTTGGATATTACCTTGGGTGTGCCTTGGGCATCCCCAATCTTAGGTTCTTGTCACTCCTTATCCTCCTCATATCGGTGTCTCACCCAAAACTTGAAAACTTCAATCACACAAAACTTAACGGAACTTTGTGAGAAGGGTTAGTGTAATAAAGATAGATCATTCACTTAGGTACTGTCAAGACAAGATTCATAATTGTTACCACATGGTAACTACTTTATTCTATCATTCCCATAATTTATACCGCTAAATACAAGCTATGGGAACACTAAAACAAGCAAACTATGCATGCAAAACAGAATATGTCAAAAACAGAACAGTCTGTGAAGATCTGTAGCGTAACCATACTTCCCTGTCTCTAAAAATTCTGAACAATTAGGACAATCTAGGAAATTTATATATGAATCATGTGTAAAAAATTCAGATCAAAATCACATCCCAGTGAATTTACAAAATTCCTGTACTAAGAGCAAAAGTTTCTGTTTTTGAACAGAATCAAGTCAACTATCATCCACACTATCCCAAAGGCTTTACTTGGCACTTTATTGAAACAAAAGCTATAAAAAATGATTATACAGTAGCTTAATCATGTGGACACACAAAAACATAAAGGAAAAGTGTTGGGTTGTCTCCCAACAAGCGCTTTTCTTTAATGCCTTTTAGCTAGGCATGATGATTTCGATGATGCTCATATAAGAATAGTAGTTAAAACATGCAAAAGAGCATCATGAATCTCATGGAAAGCACATTTAAGTCTAAACCACTTCCTATGCATAGGGATTTTGTGATCAAACAATTTATGGGAGCAAGAATCAACTAGCATAGGAAGGCAAAACAAGCATAACTTCAAAACTTTGAACACATAGAGAGGAAACTTGATATTATTGCAATTCCTACAAGCATATACTCCTCCCTCATAATAATTTTCAGTAGCATCATGAATGAATTCAACAATATAACTATCACATAAAGCATTATTTTCATGATTCATAAGCATAGAAATTTTACTACTCACCACATAAGAAAATTTATTCTCATCAATAGTAGTGGGAGCAAACTCAAGAAAATAACTATCATGTGAAGCATAATCCAATTGAAAATTAAAATCATGATGACAAGTTTCATGGTTATCATTATTCTTTATAGCATACATGTCATCACAATAATCATCATAAATAGGAGGCATGCTTTCATCATAATAAATTTGCTCAACAAAACTTGGGGGACTAAACATAGCTTCTTCATCAAACATAGCATCCCCAAGCTTGTAGCTTTGCATATCATTAGCATCATGAATATTCAAGGAATTCATACTAACAACATTCCAATCATGCTCATCATACAAAGATTTAGTGCCAAACATTTTATTGACTTCTTCTTCTAACACTTTGGCACAATTTTCCTTTCCATCATTTTCACGAAAGACATTATAAAGATGAAGTATATGAGGCAACCTCAATTCCATTTTTTTGTAGTTTTCTTTTATAGACTAAACTAGTGATAAAACAAGAAACTAAAAGATTCAATTGCAAGATCTAAAGATATACCTTCAAGCACTCACCTCCCCGGCAACGGTGCCAGAAAAGAGCTTGATGTCTACTACGCAACCTTCTTCTTGTAGACTCGTGTTGGGCCTCCAAGCGCAGAGTTTTGTAGGACAGTAGCAAATTTCCCTCAAGTGGATGACCTAAGGTTTATCAATCCGTGGGAGGCATAGGATGAAGATGGTCTCTCTCAAACAACCCTGCAACCAAATAACAAAGAGTCTCTTGTGTCCCCAACACACCCAATACAATGGTAAATTGTATAGGTGCACTAGTTCGGCGAAGAGATGGTGATACAAGTGTAATATGGATGGTAGATATAGGTCTTTGTAATCTGAAAATATAAAAATAGCAAGGTAGCAAGTAACAAAAGTGAGCAAAAACGGTATTGCAATGCTTGAAAACAAGGCCTAGGGTTCATACTTTCACTAGTGCAAGTTCTCTCAACAATACTGACATAGTTGAATCATATGTAAATACCTCACGTGCGACAAAGAGTTCACTCCAAAGTCACAACTAGCGGAGAACAAACAAAGAAATTATTGTAGGGTACGAAACCACCTCAAAGTTATCTTTTCCGATCAATCTTATGAGCTATCCCTATAAGTGTCACGAACAGCCCTAGAGTTCGTACTAAAATAACACCTTAATATATTTTCCAAAAATATTCTCCGTAAATTTTCAGCCCATTCCGAGAACTTTTATTTCTGCACAAAAAACGACACCATGGTAATTCTGCTGAAAACAGCGTCAGTCCGGGTTAGTTCTAATAAAATCATACCAAAATCATATAGAATTATTGTAAACATGGCATGAATACTTCATAAATTATAGATACATTGGAGACGTAACAATCACATAACCATCCCTCAACATGCAACGAAGAATCACTCCAAAGTTCTTATCTAGCGGAGAACATTAGAAGAAATTGTTTGTAGGGTACGAAACCACCTTAAAGTTATCCTTTCCGATCGATCTATCCAAGAGTTCGTACTAAAATAACACCAAGTTATCCTTTCCGATCAATCTATCTAGAGTTCGTACTAAAATAACACCATATGATACGCATCAACCAACTCTAATGTCACCTAGATACTCCAATGTCACCACAAGTATCCATGAGTTAATTATTCGATACGCATCAAACAATTTTAGATTCTTAATACTCAATCCAACACAAAGAACCTCAAAGAGTGCCCCAAGATTTCTATCAGAGAATGTAGGACAAGAACGTGCATCAACCCCTATGCATAGATTACCCCAATGTCACCTCAGGAATCCGCAAGTTGAGTACCAAAACATACATCAAGTTAATCAATAGAACACCCCATTGTCACCACGGGTATCCATATGCAAGACATATATCAAGTGTTCTCAAATCCAATATTCAATCCAACATAACGATATCTCAAAGGGAAAGATTCAATTCATCACAACATGATAGCAAGGGAATAACATCATATGATCCGACTATATTAACAAAGCCCGTGATACATCAAGATCGTGACATCTCAGGAACACGAGAGAGAGAGAGATTGAACACATAGCTACATGTACATACCCTCAGCCCCGAGGGTGGACTACTCCCTCCTCGTCATGGCCTCCGCCGGGATGATGAAGATTGCCACCGGAGATGATCTACCCCCTCCAGTAGGGTACTAGAACGCCTCCAGATTGGTTTTTCGTCTATACAGAGGCCTTGTGGCGGCGGAACTTCTCGTCTAGGGTTATTTTTTGGGGTTTCTGAATATTTGAGAATTTATAGGCATCAGAGGCGGTGGAGAGGGGCCCGTGAAGGGCACAACCCATCAGGGCGCGCCGGGCCCCCTGGCACGCACTGGTGGGTTGTGCTCTCCATAGCCCACCTCTCTGGCACTTCTTTGGCCCACTAGGTGTCTTCTGGTCCAAAAAAAATGTCCAAAAAGTTTCGTCGCGATTGGACTCAGTTTGGTACTGATATTCTGCGAAGTAAAAAACAAGCAAAAACAACAACTGGCACTTTGGCACTATGTCAATAGGTTAGTCCCAAAAAATGATATAAAGTTGCTATAAAGTGATTGTAAAACATCCAAGAATGATAATATAACGGCATGGAACAAGCAAAAATTATAGATACGTTGGAGACGTATCATCGTACACTTGCACGTGGACCTCGGGTCCCCGATCTGGACCAGTATCCGCATACTAGCGTTCATGGATTGCAGAATCCTATCCCCGGGTTTGCCATACGTGATCACCGGCAGTTACCTCGCTTCAGTGGTTGTCCCCAACGTTGATGTAGCTTATCGCTATGTCCCGTTGTTGTATCCCTCCACCGCGTGCCTGCGTGCCGCCTAGTTGTATCCCTCTACTCATCGTCTATTTGGTAACAGACTTATGGTTTGTAATAGACCTATGTATGGATCTGTATGTTGAATTTGAACTACTATGTTGAATCTATTGCACTTCCTTCTTTGTGCAATTTACTTCATGAATGATTCATTGTCTTTGCAATTACCCAATGCTAAACTACCACTGTTAAAATTTCGACAGAATGGTTAGGCCGGCTGGTCGTGGTCGTGGTGCGCCTGACCCACCACCGCCGCCTGAATACATGGCTGGAATGATGCAGCAGTTTGAGCTGAACCGCCAATTTATGCAAGGGATTATCGACCAGTTCCCGAGGCCAAATATGAATCAGCAGCCAGCCCCAATGACTCTGCAGAACTTCATGCGCCTCAACCCTGCTATCTACCGCAGCTCAACTCAGCCACTTGACGCTGATGACTGGCTCCATGATATCACCTATGAGCTAGAATCTTCAGGCGCCCCAGTGGCTAGCTATGTCACCTTTGCCTCGTACTTTCTGAAGGGTCCCGCTGCTCAATGGTGGGACAGTCACAGGCGCTCACAGCTTGTTGGAACAATCATCACCTGGCCGGAGTTCCAAGGTGCATTCCGTGCTCACCATATTCCTCAAGGGCTGATGGACAAGAAGAAGTGTGAGTTCCGCAATCTCGTCCAGGGCAACAAGACTGTGGATGCTTATCAGCGGGAATTTCTGGACTTGTCCCGCTATGCTAAAGAAGACGTTGCAACTGATGCTCGTAGGCAGGAGAAATTCCGCGAAGGCCTTCACCCTGATATCAAACTGGCGCTCCTTGTTCAGGACTTTGATAACCTCGCCATCTTGGTGAACAAGTCCATTCAAGTGGAAACAGGTCTGCAGGACTACAAGGATAGCAACAAGCGCAATCGTGACATGGGCTCATCTTCGGGCTCAGCAAGTCAGAAGCGTAAGATCTGGATTCCCCACAATATGTACCATGCACCTGCTCCTGCTCCAAGGCCGTCCTATGCTGCACCTCGTCTGCCTCCAGCACCACCTAGGCAGCCGAGGCTTCCAGCTCCGCCACCACGAGCTCCTGTTCCCCCTTCTTGTCGTGAGGATGGGTTGTGCTTCAAGTGTGGTCGTCCAGGGCACCGTGCTAGAGAATGCAGCCAGAATCAGAATCAACTTGCACTGCCTTCCAACCAGCCCCGCAACAACAATGCCAGGCCTGCTAATGGTTGTGGTCAGACTAACAACATTGAGATGACTGAAGGTCAAGACCAGCCTGCTACTGTGATGGGTACACTTCTTGTTAACTCATTGCTAGCTTCTGTATTGTTTGATACAGGAGCATCACATTCTTTCATGTCGGAAAATTTTGCATACATGCATGACATTAAGAGTGATGAGATGGACGTTCCAATAGTGGTAAACACCCCCGCGGACCAATGTCGAACCTCAGTGATTAGCCACAATGTCCCCATTGAAATTGAAGGGTTGGAATTCTTTGCCCCCCCCATAATGCTGAAGTCTTCCAATATCGATCTCATTCTCGAAATAGATTGGTTGAAGGCTCATACCGCGTCAATCATTTGTGCCACCAAAACCGTCCACCTCCTGCACCCTTCAAATGAGATAGTAAGCTATCATGCTCATCTCGTTCAAAATGCTGAAGCCCGGCTATATTCCTTGAATGCATTAAATGAGTCACCTCTTGAAGGGATTGAAAACATTCCAATTGTCCGGGACTTCCAATATGTTTTTTCGGAAGAACTTCCAGGGATTCCCCCTGCTAGAGCTGTCGAGTTTGTCATCGACTTGGTACCCGGTACCACTCCTATAGCCAAGCGTCCTTATAAGATGCCACCACATGAACTCCTTGAACTCAAGCAAGAAATTGACAATTCGCTTCCTCTGGGTTTCATCCGTCCAAGTTCCTCTGCTTGGGGAGCACATTCTCTCTTTGTTAAGAAGAAGGATGGGACAAATCGTTGTTGCAAATATGCCCTAGATGCAATAATAAAGTGATTATTATTATATTTCCTTGTTCAT
The DNA here is from genome assembly GCA_039707655.1 of Elymus sibiricus. Lineage (NCBI taxonomy): Eukaryota > Viridiplantae > Streptophyta > Magnoliopsida > Poales > Poaceae > Elymus > Elymus sibiricus. Next base: position 325,641,172 of record CM077671.1, read on the forward strand.
GATAATCGTTTATTATCCATGCAATAATTGTATTGATTGGAAACACAAATACATGTGTGGATACATAGACAACACTATGTCCCTAGTATGCCTCTAGTAGACTAGCTCGTTGATCAAAGATGGTCAAGGTTTCCTGGCCATAGACATGAGATGTCATTTGATAACGGGATCACATCATTAGTAGAATGATGTGATGGACAAGACCCAAACTATGAACGTAGCATATGATCGTGTCAGTTTATTGCTATAGTTTTCTGCATGTCAAGTATATGTTCCTATAACCATGAGATCATGCAACTCACTGACACCGGAGGAATACCTTGTGTGTATCAAACGTCACAACATAACTGGGTGACTATAAATATGCTCTACAGGTATCTCCGAGGGTGTCTATTGAGCTGGCATGGATCGAGACTGGGATTTGTTACTCCGTGTGACAGAGAGGTATCTCAGGGCCCACTCAGTAATACAACATCACAATAAGCCTTGCAAGCAAAGTGACTAAATAGTTAACCATGGGATCTTGTATTACGGAACGAGTAAAGAGACTTGTCGGTAACGAGATTGAACTAGGTATAGAGATACCGACGATCGAATCTCGGGCAAGTAACATACCGAAGAACTAAGGGAACATCATATGTGATTGACTGAATCCGTGACATAGAGGTTCAACCGATAAAGATCTTCATAGAATATGTAGGAACCAATATGGGAATCCAGGTCCCGCTATTGGTTATTGACCGTAGAGGTGTCTCGGTCATGTCTACATAGTTCTCGAACCCGCAGGGTCTGCACACTTAATGTTCGGTGATGTTTCGGTAGTATTGAGTTATGTATGGTGGTGATCGAAGGTTGTTCGGAGTCCCGGATGAGATCCTGGACGTCACGGGGAGCTCCAGAATGGTCCGGAGGTAAAGATTGATATATAGGAAAGTGGTGTTTGAACTCCGGAAAAGTTTCGGGCATTTCCGACAGTGTACCGGGAGTGACGAATGGGTTCCTGGGGTCCACCAAGTGGGGCCCACACACCCCAAGGGGCCACATGGGCCTTAGTGGTGGCGCACCAACCCCTGGTGGGCTGGTGCGGCCAGCCCTATGGGCCTATGCGCAGGAAAAAGAGGAGAGGGGGAGGAGTCCTAATCGGAGGAGGACTCCTCCCACGCCCACCTCCTAGTTGGAGGTGGACTCCTCCACCTCCTGGTTCGGCTGACCCTAGGGGGAATCCCTAGGGCGCCAGCCCCTCCCCCTCCCTCCTATATATATTGGAGGGGAGAGAGGGCAGCCGCACCCCAAGCCACGGTGCAGCCCTCTCTCCCCCCGTCTATAACGTTTTTACTCTAGATTAGTCCGGCGGCGCTTGGCGAAGCCCTGCCGGATTAGCTCCACCACCACCGTCACCACGCCGTCGTGCTGCCGGGGAACTCATCTACCTCTCCGCTCCCTCTTGCTGGATCAAGAAGTCAGAGATCGTCATCGAGCTGTACGTGTGCTGAACGCGGAGGTGCCGTCCGTTCGGCGCTAGATCGGGACGGATCGTGATTGGATCGCGGGACGGCTTGCGATTTGGATCGCGAAGATGTTCGACTACATCAACCGCGTTTCTTAATGCTTCCCGCTTAGCGATCTACAAGGGTATGTAGATCCACTCTCCCTCTCGTAGATGCTCATCACCATGGATAGATCTTGCGTGTGCGTAGGAAAATTTTTGTTTCCCATGCAACGTTCCCCAACAGTGGCATCATGAGCTAGGTCTATGCGTAGATGAGATCTCGAGTAGAACACAAAGGAGTTTGTGGGCGTTGATATTCAGATTGCTTCCCTCCTTAGTCTTTTCTTGATTCAGCGGTATTGTGGGATGAAACGGCTCGGACCAACCTTACTCGTCCACGTACAAGAGACCGGTTCCATCGACTGACATGTAACTTTGTTGCATAAGATGGCTGGTGGGTGTCTGTCTCTCCCACTTTAGTTGAATCGGATTCAACAGAGGCGGTCCTTGTAGAAGGTGAAATAGCAACTTGTATATCACCGTTGTGGTTTTGCGTAGGTAAGAATCGTTCTTGCTAGATACCCATAGCAGCCACGTAAAACATGCAACAACAAATTAGAGGACGTCTAACTTGTTTTTGCAGGGTATGATGTGATATGATATGGCCAGAAACATGATGAGATATATGTGATGTATGAGATGATCATGTTTTGTATAGATTATCACGACTTGCATGTCGATGAGTACAACAACCGGCAGGAGCCATAGGGTTGTCTTTAATTTATTTTCGCCGTTTTTGCTTTACTTTATCGCTATGAGTTAGCAATAGTTGTAGAAACAATAGTTGGCGCGACAACCTCATGGCGACACGTTGATGGAGATCAAGATGATGGATATCACGGTGTCATGCCGGCGACGATGGAGATCATGCCGGTGCTTTGGAGATGGAGATCAAAAGCACAAGATCATGGCCATATCATGTCACTTATGATTTGCATGTGATGTTAATCCTTTTATGCATCTTATTATGCTTAGGACGACGGTAACATTATAAGGTGATCCCTCACTAAAATTTCAAGATAAAATTGTGTTCTCCTCGAGTGTGCACCGTTGCGAAAGTTCGTCATGTCGAGACACCACGTGATGATCGGGTGTGATAGACTCTACATTCACATACAACGGGTGCAAGCCAGTGTTGCACATGCGGAACACTCGGGTTAAACTTGACGAGCCTAGCATGTACAGACATGGCCTCGGAACACAAGAGACCGAAAGGTCGAACATGAGTCATATAGTAGATATGATCAACATGGAGATGTTCACCATTGAAACCACCTCATCTGATATGATGATCGGACTTGGGTTGGTGAATTTGGATCATGTGACAATCGAATGACCTGAGGGATGTCAATTTGAGTGGAAGTTTTTTAAGTAATATGATTAACTAAACTCATTATCTTGAACAATAGTCTAAGTTGTCTTTGCAAAATTTATGTTGTAGATCAATGGCTCGCGCAGTAGCACCCCTGAATTTCAATGCGTTCCTAGATAAAGCTAAGTTAAAAGATGATGGAAGTAACTTTGTAGACTGGGCCCGTAATCTGAGGATTATCCTCACGGCTTCCCAAAAGGCTTATGTCCTTGATGCACCGCTCGGTGAACCACCCGCTCCAGTAGAGGCTGCAAACGTTGCGAACGCCTGGCAGGCACATTCTGATGATTACTCAATAGTTCAATGTTCAATGTTGTATGGCTTAGAACCGGGACTTCAAAGACGTTTTGAACGTCATGGAGCATATGAGATGTTCCAGGAGTTGAAGTTTATCTTTGAGAAGAATGCCCGGATCGAGAGGTATGAGACCTCCGATAAGTTCTATGCTTGCAAGATGGAGGAGAACGGGTCTGTCAGTGAACATGTACTCAGAATGTCTGGGTATTCCAATCGTCTGACGGAGTTGGGAATTGTTCTCCCGCCAGAGGCGATCACTGATAGAGTTCTTCAATCACTTCCACCTATCTACAAAAGCTTTGTGTTGAACTATAACATGCAAGGGATGAACAAGTCAGTCGCCGAGCTGTTTGCGATGTTGAAAGTCGCTGAGTCTGAGATTCAGAAGGAGCATCAAGTGTTGATGGTCACTAAAACCACTAGTTTCAAGAAGAATGGCAAGGGCAAGAAGGGTAACTCCAAGAAGAGTGGCAAAGCAGTTGCCCCTCCCGTGAAGAAACCCAAGGCTGGACCCAAGCCAGAAACTGAGTGCTTTCATTGCAAGGGAACTGGTCACTAGAAGCGGGAATGCCCCAAGTATCTGGCTGACAAGAAGGCGGCCAACACCAAACAAGGTATATATGATATACATGTTATTCATGTGTACCTTACCAACTCTCGTTGTAGTGCCTGGGTATTTGATACCGGTTTGGTTGCTCACATTTGCAACTCAAAGCAGGAACTACAGAATAGACGGAGGCTGGCAAAGGACGAAGTGACGATGCGCGTGGGAAATGGTTCGAAGGTTGATGTGATCGCCGTCGGCACGCTCGCTCTTCGATTACCATCAGGATTAGTGATGAACCTGAATAATTGTTATTTAGTGCCTGTGTTAAGCATGAACATTATATCTGGATCTTGTTTATTGCGAGATGGTTACTCATTTAAATCAGAGAATAATGGTTGTTCTATTTATATTAGTAATATCTTTTATGGTCATGCACCCATTGTGAGGGGTTTATTCTTATTGAATCTCGATAGTGATGATACACATGTTCATAACATTGATGCCAAAAGATGTAGAGTTGATAATGATAGCACCACTTTCTTGTGGCACTGCCGCTTAGGTCATATTGGTGTAAAACGCATGAAGAAGCTCCATGTTGATGGACTTTTGGAGTCACTTGATTTTGAATCACTTGACACATGTGAACCATGCCTCATGGGCAAGATGACTAAGACCCCGTTCTCTGGTACAATGGAACGGGCAAGTGACTTGTTGGAAATCATACATACTGATGTGTGCGGTCCGATGAGCATTGAGGCGCGCGGTGGATATCGTTATTTTCTCACCTTCACCGATGACTTAAGTAGATATGGGTATATTTACTTAATGAAACATAAGTCTGAAATGTTTGAAAAGTTCAAGCAATTTCAGAGTGAAGTTGAGAATCATCGTAACAGGAAGATTAAATTCCTGCGATCTGATCGAGGAGGAGAATATCTGAGTTATGAGTTTGGCAATCACTTAAGACAATGTGGAATTGTTTCACAATTGACACCGCCTGGAACACCACAGCGTAATGGTGTGTCCGAATGTCGTAATCGAACCTTATTAGATATGGTGCGGTCTATGATGTCTCTTGCGATTTGCCACTATCGTTTTCCGGTTATGCGTTAGAGACAGCTGCATTCACTTTAAATAGGGCACCATCGAAATCCATTGAGACGACGCCATATGAACTGTGGTTTGGCAAGAAACCAAAGTTGTCGTTTCTTAAAGTTTGGGGATGTGATGCTTATGTCAAAAAGCTTCAGCCTGAAAAGCTGGAACCCAAAGCGGAGAAATGCGTCTTCATAGGATACCCAAAAGAGACGGTTGGGTACACCTTCTATCTTAGATCCGAGGGCAAAGTGTTTGTCGCTAAGAACGGGTCATTTCTCGAGAAAGAGTTTCTCTCGAAAGAATTGAGTGGGAGGAAAATAGAACTTGATGAGGTTGTTGAACCTTTACTTCAACCAGAGAGTAGCGCAGCGCAGAAAGATGTTTCTATAGAGCCTGCATCGGTTGAAGAGGAAGCTGATGAGGGTGATCATGAGGCTTCGGATCAAGTTGTTGTCGAACCTCGTAGGTCGACAAGGGCACATACTGCTCCTGAGTGGTACGATAACCCTGTCTTAGAGGTCATGTTGTTGGACAACGATGAACCTACGAGCTATGGAGAAGCGATGATGGGCCCGGGTTCCAAGAAATGGTTAGAGGCCATGAAATCCGAGATGGGATCCATGTATGAAAACAAAGTATGGACTTTGGAAATATTACCTGAAGGGCGAAAGGCCATTCAGAATAAATGGATCTTTAAGAAGAAGACAGACGCGGACGGTAATGTCACCGTCTATAAAGCTCGACTTGTGGCAAAAGGTTTTTCACAAGTTCAAGGAGTTGACTATGATGAGACCTTCTCACCCGTAGCGATGCTTAAGTCCGTCAGAATCATGTTAGCAATAGCTGCATTTTTCGATTATGAAATTTGGTAGATGGATGTCAAAACAGCGTTCCTTAATGGTTTCCTTAAGGAAGAGTTGTATATGATGCAGCCGGAAGGTTTTGTCGATCCAGAGAATGCTGACAAAGTTTGCAAACTCCAGCGATCCATTTATGGACTGGTGCAAGCATCTCGGAGTTGGAATCTTCAGTTTGATGAGGTGATCAAAGCGTTCGGGTTTATACAAGTTTACGGAGAAGCTTGTATTTACAAGAAAGTGAGTGGGAGCTCTATAGCTTTTCTAATATTATATGTAGATGACATATTGCTGATTGGAAACAATATAGAAATGTTGGAAAGCATGAAGGAATTTTGAACAAGAGTTTTTCAATGAAGGACCTAGGAGAAGCTGCTTTCATATTAGGCATCAAGATCTATAGAGATAGATCAAGACGCTTAATAGCACTTTCCTAGAGCACATACCTTGACAAAGTTTTGAAGAAGTTCAAAATGGATCAGTCCAAGAAGGGGTTCTTGCCTATATTGCACGGTGTGAAGTTGAGTAAGACTCAATGCCCAGTGACTGCAGAAGATAGAGAAAAGATGAGTGTCATCCCCTATGCTTCAGCCATAGGCTCTATCATGTATGCAATGCTGTGCACAAGACCTGATGTCAGCCTTGCCATAAGTTTGGCCGGAAGGTTTCAAAGTGATCCAGGAGTGGAACACTGGACAGCGGTCAAGAATATCCTGAAGTACCTGAAAAGGACTAAGCACATGTTTCTCGTTTATGGAGGTGATCAAGAGCTCGTCGTAAAGGGTTACGTTGATGCAAGCTTTGACACTGATCCGGATGACTCTGAGTCTCAAACCGGATACGTATTTATTCTCAATGGGGGTGCGGTAAGCTGGTGCAGTTCCAAGCAGAGCGTGATAACTAATTCTACATGTGAAGCGGAGTACATCGCTGCCTCGGAGGCGGCGAAGGAAGGTGTCCGGATGAAGGAGTTCATGACAGATCTTCGAGTAGTGCCCAGTGCACTGAACCCAATGATTATGTTCTGTGACAACACTGGTGCCATTGCTCTGGCCAAGGAACCAAGGTTTCACAAGAGGACCAGACACATAAAGCAACACTTCAATTCCATCCGCGATTATATCAAGGAGGAGGACATAAATATTTGCAAAGTGCACACGGATCCGAATGTCGCAGACCCGTTGACTAAACCACTTCCAAGGGCTAAACATGATCAACACCAGAACTGTATGGATGTTAGATTCATTACAATGTAAATCACATAGTGATGTGAGCTAGATTATTGACTCTAGTGCAAGTGGGAGACTGTTGGAAATATGCCCTAGAGGCAATAATAAAGTGATTATTATTATATTTCCTGGTTCATGATAATCGTTGATTATCCATGCTATAATTGTATTGATTGGAAACACAAATACATGTGTGGATACATAGACAACACTGTGTCCCTAGTATGCCTCTAGTAGACTAGCTCGTTGATCAAAGATGGTCAAGGTTTCCTGGCCATAGACATGAGATGTCATTTGATAACGGGATCACATCATTAGTAGAATGATGTGATGGACAAGACCCAAACTATGAACGTAGCATATGATCGTGTCATTTTATTGCTATAGTTTTCTGCATGTCAAGTATCTGTTCCTATAAACATGAGATCATGCAAATCACTGACACCGGAGGAATACCTTGTGTGTATCAAACGTCACAACATAACTGGGTGACTATAAAGATGCTCTACAGGTATCTCCGAGGGTGTCTGTTGAGCTGGCATGGATCGAGACTGGGATTTGTTACTCCATGTGACGGAGAGGTATCTCAGGGCCCACTCGGTAATACAACATCACAATAAGCCTTGCAAGCAAAGTGACTAAAGAGTTATCCACGGGATCTTGTATTACAGAACGAGTAAAGAGACTTGCCGGTAACGAGATTGAACTAGGTATAGAGATACTGACGATCGAATCTCGGGCAAGTAACATACCGAAGAACAAAGGGAACATCATACGGGATTGACTGAATCCTTGACATAGAGGTTCAACCGATAAAGATCTTCATAGAATATCTAGGAACCAATATGGGCATCTAGGTCCCGCTATTGGTTATTGACAGCAGAGGTGTCTCGGTCATGTCTACATAGTTCTCGAACCCGCAGGGTCTGCACACTTAACGTTCGGTGACGTTTCGGTAGTATTGAGTTATGTATGGTGGTGACCAAAGGTTGTTCGGAGTCCCGGATGAGATCCTGGATGTCACGAGGAGCTCTGGAATGGTCCGGAGGTAAAGATTGATATATAGGAAAGTGGTGTTTGAACTCCGGAAAAGTTTCGGGCATTTCCGGCAGTGTACCGGGAGTGACGAATGGGTTCCGGGGGTCCCCCAAGTGTGGCCCACACACCCCAAGGGGCCTCATGGGCCTTAGTGGTGGCGCACCATCCCCTGGTGGGCTGGTGCGGCCAGCCCTATGGGCCTATGCGCAGGAAAAAGAGGAGAGGGGGAGGAGTCCTAATCGGAGGAGGACTCCTCCCACGCCCACCTCCTAGTTGGAGGTGGACTCCTCCACCTCCTGGTTCGGCCGACCCTAGGGGAAAACCCTAGGGCGCTAGCCCCTCCCCCTCCCTCCTATATATATTGGAGGGGAGAGAGGGCAGCCACACCCCAAGCCATGGTGCAGCCCTCTCTGCCCCCGTCTATACCGGTTTTCCTCTAGATAAGTTCGGCGGCGCTTGGCGAAGCCCTGCCGGATTAGCTCCACCACCACCGTCACCACGCCGTCGTGCTGCCGAGGAACTCATCTACCTCTCCGCTCCCTCTTGCTGGATCAAGAAGTCGGAGATCGTCATCGAGCTGTACATGTGTTGAACGCGGAGGTGTCGTTCGTTCGGCGCTAGATCGGGACGCATCGTGATTGGATCGCGGGATGGCTTGCGATTTGGATCGCGAAGACGTTCGACTACATCAACTGCATTTCTTAACGCTTCCCGCTTAGCGATCTACAAGGGTACGTAGATCCACTCTCCCTCTCGTAGATGCTCATCACCATGGATAGATCTTGCGTGTGCGTAGGAAATTTTTTGTTTCCCATGCAACGTTCCCCAACAATCGTTTGGTTCAAGATTACCGTCCTATCAACCAGGCTACAATTCAGAACAAATATCCGCTTCCTCGGATCAATGATTTGTTTGACCAACTTGTTGGTTCCTTGATTTTCTCTTAACTCGACTTGAGGTTGGGTTACCATCAGATCCGTGTTCGTGAAGAAGACATCCCCAAGACCGCATTTGTTACTCGCTATGGTTCATATGAGTACACCGTCATGTCTTTCGGTTTAACTAATGCTCCAGCAACCTTCTCTCGTCTGATGAAATATATATTCATGGACTACCTCGACAAATTCGTCATGGTTTATCTGGATGATATTCTGGTATTATCCAAGAATAAATAAGAGCATGCTGAACATCTTCATCTTGTACTGGAAAGACTTCGGGAACATCAGCTATATGCCAAGTATTCCAAGTGTGAGTTCTGGATTTCCAAGGATGGTACTGCGGTCAACCCTGAACGCGTTCAGGCTATTCTTGACTGGACTCCCCCGAAGAATGTCAAGCAAGTCAGAAGTTTTCTCGGACTCGCCAGCTATTGTCATCGATTTGTCGAGAACTTCTCCAAGATTGCAAAGCCCTTAACCAATCTACTTCACAAAGGTGTTAAATATGAGTGGACAGAAAAATGTCAGGAGAGCTTTCAGGCACTTAAGGACAAACTGACGTCTGCTCCAGTGCTTGCTCCTTCGGATACTCGTAAGGACTTTTTCATTTATTGTGACACTTCACGTCAAGGAATAGGCCGTGTCTCAAAATGGCAATTTTCCCCATGGGGCTGGGTATCCCTGGGGATTTACCCGTTAAGAAGCAGTGATGGGGGTCAAAATCCCCCCATGGATATAATGGGGCGGGTACCCAAGAAGCAAGCGGGGCGGGGATGGGGGGCAAACTGGCTCCATGGAGCCTCCATGGATACCCGGGACCCCACATGTCAGTCAAATAAACACCACTGAATATATACACAGGCAAACCCTAAACCCGCTCCACCTCTCCAGTCCTCTCCCCACGCAGCCGCCTCCTCCTCCTTCCCAACTCGAGGCCTCTCCCGATCCCCCCGATCCAACCCCATAATAGCCACCACCGGCGGCGGGAGGCACCAGCCGGCGGCTCATCCGGTCGCCCTCTCCTGCTCCCCGCCTCCTCGTGACCTCGCCTCCTCCCCACGCAGCCACCTCCTCCTCCTTCCCAACTCGAGCAGCCTCCTCTGTCCTCTCCCGACCCCCCCGATCCAACCCCATATCAACCACGACCGGCGGCAGGCTGCACCGGCCGGCGCCTCATCTGGTCGCCCTCTCCTGCTCCCCGCCCCCTCCTCCTTCGCCTCAAGGACAGCAAGGTGACCACGACGACGACCAGCGGCTAATCCGGCCGCTCCTTCGCATCGGGCCTCCTCCTCCTTTGCCTCGAGGATAGCAAGGTGGCCACGACGACGATCGACCTCCTCTTCTTCCACCTCAAGCACAAGAAGCTGACCGGCGGCATCCGCATCGATCTGAGAGGCCGAGACCATCTAGGTAAGCAGCTGACCGGCGGCATCGACCCAAGACCATCAAGTTCTTATAGTTGTTTGTTTCATTTCATGCTTCTGCAATCTGTTGAGTGTGTATGCATCTTGTAGTTGTTAGTTTTTGTAGTTCTTGTAGTTGTTTTTTAATGTAATTGCTGTTGCAATGTGGTAGCTTGGTAGGATTTTCTATGGCATCAGGTTTAGGTGAATATGTTGAGCAGGATAAGCCACCTACTATGAAGAGAAAGACCACATTTGCGGTTTGGAATGAGTTCAATAGAGTTCTTGTTGATGAAAAATGGCAGGCTGAATGTGTATGGTGTCACGGGCTATTTTCTGGAGATCCAAAGTACGGAACCTCACATTTGCATGCTCATTTAGCAAGATGTGCTTGTAGGCAGGCCAATGGTAATTTGCCATCCTGAATCATCATTTTATTCTTTAATCTTAAGTGATGTTTCCACTTGCCAATGGTAACTTACTAATGTTTCCACTTGACTAATGGTCAGGTTGAGGAATAGTCGACTTACTACATGCCTACATGGAGCAGTGAAGAATGAAGGACAGAAGTCTTAGAGATTTGATGTTGTAGGATGTTCTGGGCTATGTTGCAGCCTCGTGCTTGCTTTTGTTAAGTGTTAAGGATACAAACTTTCAGTTTTGTAATCCATTTGCTAAACTTATTATGTTATTTGGTCAGCCATGAGTGGGTGAATTGATGAAATTTGATTATGTTATTTACTCACCCATGTTTATCAATTATTCAGTTATATGTCAAACTTAGCTGATGTTTATCAATTATCTGGCCAGCCATGATTATTGTGATTATTGTGACGCTTTTATATTTATTCAAGTAGTCCACATATCTAACTTCTCTAATTATTTTGTCGTGTGCCTTTGTTTTAGGACTGCTTGTTTGTATCGACGATGGCATCAAGTCCAATACAATCAGATGCAAGTGCAGCGGCTGTGAATGAAGATACACCAGCCTCAAGTGCAGCTCCCACTCCAACGCCAACCCCTAGTGCCAATACAACGCCAGCTGAATCTGTTGACTTGGAGGTGCCATCAAGAGCAACTGAACCGCAGGATGCACACAAGTTGGCTGGTGTGAAGAGAAAGCTCAAGTCTAAGGTGTGGGATGAATTTGAGAGGGTCTTTTTCAATGTAAAATGGAAAGCTGAATGTCAGTGGTGCCATAATAAGCTTGGAGGAGAAACAAAGGATGGAACATCACACCTTCACTCGCATTTGGCAACATGTCCTGCTAGGCAGACCACAACAGCCTGGAAGCAAGCCAAGCTGAAACTGACCAAGGCGGAAGATGGGAAAGTTAATGTGGAGAATTACATATTTGATCAAGAACTATGTAGGAAAGAACTTGCTTTGATGATATGTTATCATGAGTACCCACTTTCTATGGTAGAACATGCAGGTTTTAGAAAGTTCTGTGCTATGTTGCAGCCTATGTTCAAGGTTGTGTGTAGGAATACCATCCGGAAAGATATTCTAGAAATGCATGAAGGACAAAGAGATAAGTTGATCAAGTACTTTGCAAACTTCAAGAACAGAGTTGCTGTGACTTCAGATATGTGGACATATGGACATCAAAAGAAAGGATACATGGCTGTAACAGCTCACTACATTGATGGTTCTTGGAATCTAAAGTCATTCCTTCTGAGGTACAATATTGTTGCTCCTCTCTTAGTTCATGGCTAAATATGGGTTTATTATTCATGCTTACTAACCCAATAATTTATTTGGCAGATTTGTATATGTACCAGCACCACATACATCTGAAGTGCTTTGTGATGTTCTACATGAAGTTCTCGTAGAGTATCATCTTGAGAGAAAGCTATCAACCATTACTCTTGATAACTGCACAACCAACGACAAGGCAGTGGAAGATCTCCAAGATAAGTTAGACTCCTCCTCTCTCATGCTAGGTGGTAAACTATTGCATATGCGGTGTTGTGCTCACATATTAAATCTGATTGTGAAAGATGGGCTTGCTATTTTGGGGGATGGTATTGAGAGGGTGCGGGATAGTGTGGGGTTTTGGTCGGCAACTCCAAAAAGACATGAGAAGTTCGAAAAAAATTGTCGCTTGATGAACATTGAGTACTCTAAGAGGTTGAACCTTGATTGTAAAACCAGGTGGAACTCCACATACATAATGCTTAGTATTGCTGTGCTATATAGGGATGTTTTTGATCGTCTTAGTTTGCGTGAAAGGCTTTTTAGTTGCTGTCCAACAACTACTGATTGGGATTTTGCCAAAGAGATGATTGATAGGCTCAAATTATTCTATGATGTCACTACCTTATGGTCAGGAACTAGTTATGTTACAGCAAATATGTTCTTCCCTAACGTTTGTGGTATTCAGTTGGCAATTCGCAAGTGGACTACACCTGATTATGGGCTGTTGCAAGATATGTCCGATGAGATGAAAAAGAAGTATGAGCTGATGCAACAAATGTCCGAAGAGATGAAAAAGAAGTTTCAGAAGTACTGGACAGATATCCATGGTCTGATGACTATTGCCACTGTTCTTGACCCAAGATACAAACTCCATATGGTGCAGGCTTTGTACGGTCCTCTCGAAGGACCTGAGGCTGCACTACAGGAGGTTGCGCGTGTGAAGCAATTGCTCAGAGAATTGTTGGTTCAATACCAAGATGCCTCTTCTGAGGGGACATCAAATGTTGCTAGTGCTTCACAGCCCACAGCTTCAGCTACACAGGATGAAGTTTTTGACATATTTGAACGGTACATGTCTTCACGACCTACTACTTCATCTTTGTTGGTTCATAGAGAGCTAGACATGTATTTAGAAGAGCCAACTTTGCCAAGAACACCTGATTTTGATATCATCAATTGGTGGAAGTTTGGAGCGATAAAATATCCCACTCTACAGCTTATTGCTCACGACATCTTGCCTATTCCGGTCACAACGGTAGCATCAGAATCTGCATTCTCTACAAGTGGTAGAATCCTTAGCCCTCATCGTAGTGGGCTTGCACCAAAGATGGTTGAATCTATAATGTGTATGCAGGCTTGGTCCAATGCTGACATGCTAGGTAAGACAATTCAAATGCTGCTCTTTTGCTCCTATTTTACCGCTGGTTTGTTGTTGCTACACTACATTTTTTTGCTTAGATAATTTACTTGAATATATAACTAAATCAGTTACATTACTGCCATCTAAATTCACTTGTTTGCAATTTCAGGTGAGAACAATTCATCACTCTCTACTGAGTTTCAAACTTGTCTTGACGATGAGGACGAACCAATGGTAACTTGACATTCTCAACTCTCATCGTACGTCTTGATTTCATTTGCAACTTTCTAAATTATCTTGTACTATCTACATGCTCAGGATGAGGAACTCTCAACTTGCAATAACTATTAGGCTTGCTGCTTGCCTCCATGGAGTCATGAATGAAGAAAACGGAGGATCGAGAAGCTACTGGGATTGGGTCTTCATTTATTGTGCTTACCATGCTTGTGTTAAGAATTAGAACTTTCGGCTTGTAATCGAACTAAGTATTGTCGTTTGTCCCAATCGTATTTTCAGTTTATTAATTATGTGGCCAGACTTGAGTTGAGATGATTGAATCTGTCAAACTTATTGTGGTCAAACTAGAGATGATTAGATCTATCAAAATTATTGTTGTTTGTGATGCTAATTTACTGTTGTTTTGCTTTTATAATGAATGACTGCTGTCAAAAATATTATGGTTTGTGCTGCCAAATTAACTGCTGTTTTGCTGTTGTATTGAATGATTGAATCTATCAAAAAATATTGTTTTTGTGCTGCTAATCTACTGTTGTTTCGCTGTTGTTGGACTCCATGGGTATCCCCATGGGGATCAGGTATCCGCTATTTGCGGGGATGGGGACTGTTTGCCCCCCGCGAAGGTTGGCGGGGCTAGCGGGGACGGGCATTAGTGGGGATCGGGGCGGGGACGGTGGCGTGCCCCCCGGTGATCCCCGTCCCCGTTGCCATCTTGAGCTGTGTCCTAATGCAAGAGCGTAGAGTGGTTGCTTATGCATCTCGTCAATTGCGTCCTCGTGAATGGAACTACCAAGTTCATGACTCAAGATGGCAACGGGGACGGGGATCACCGGGGGGCACGCCACCGTCCCCGCCCCGATCCCCGCTAATGCCCGTCCCCGCTAGCCCCGCCAACCTTTGCGGGGGGCAAACAGTCCCCATCCCCGCAAATAGCGGATACCCGATCCCCATGGGGATACCCATGGAGACCAACAACAGCAAAACAACAGTAGATTAGCAGCACAAAAACAATAATTTTTGACAGATTCAATCATTCAATATAACAGCAAAACAACAGTACATTTGGCAGCACAAACCATAATAATTTTGACAGCAGTCATTCATTATAAAAGCAAAACAACAGTAAATTAGCATCACAAACAACAATAATTTTGATAGATCCAATCATCTCAAGTCTGACCACAATAAGTTAGACAGATTCAATCATCTCAACTCAAGTCTGACCACATAATTAATAAACTGAAAATACGATTGGGACAAACGGCAATACTTAGTTCGATTACAGGCCGAAAGTGCTAATTCTTAACACAAGCATGGTAAGCACAATAAATGAAGACCCAATCCCAGTAGCTTCTCGATCCTCCATTTTCTTCATTCATGATTCCATGGAGGCAAGCAGCAAGCCTAATAGTTATTGCAAGTTGAGAGTTCCTCATCCTGATCATGTAGATAGTACAAGATAATTTAGAAAGTTGCAAATGAAATCAAGACATACGATGAGAGTTGAGAATGTCAAGTTACCATTGGTTCGTCCTCATCGTCAAGAAAAGTTTGAAACTCAGTAGAGAGTGATGAATTGTTCTCACCTGAAATTGCAAACAAGTGAATTTAGATGGCAGTAATGTAACTGATTTAGTTATATATTCAAGTAAATTATCTAAGCAAAAAATGTAATGTAGCAACAACAAACCAGCGGTAAAATAGGAGCAAAAGAGCAGCATTTGAATTGTCTTACCTAGCATGTCAGCATTAGACCAAGCCTGCATACACATTATAGCTTCAACCATCTTTGGTGCAAGCCTACTACGATGAGGGCTGAGGATTCTACCACTTGTAGAGAATACAGATTCTGATGCTACCATTGTGACCGGAATAGGCAAGATGTCATGAGCAATAAGCTGTAGAGTGGGATATTTTATCCCTCCAAACTTCCACCAATTGATGATATCAAAATCAGGTGTTCTTGGCAAAGTTGGCTCTTCTAAATACATGTCTACCTCTGTATGAACCAACAAAGATGAAGTAGTAGGTTGTGAAGACATGTACCGTTCAAATATGTCAAAAACTTCATCATGTGTAGCTGAAGTTGTGGGCTGTGAAGCACTAGCAACATTTGATGTTCCCGCAGAAGAGGCATCTTGGTATTGAACCAACAATTCTCCGAGCAATTGCTTCACACGCGCAACCTCCTGAAGTGCAGCCTCGGGTCCATAGAGAGGACCGTACAAAGCCTGCACCATATGGAGTTTGTATCTTGGGTCAAGAACAACGGCAATAGCCATCAGACCATGGATATCTGTCCAGTACTTTTGAAACTTCTTTTTCATCTTTTCGGACATTTGTTGCATCAGTTCATACTTCCTTTTCATCTCATCGGACATATCTTGCAACAGCCCATAATCAGGTGTAGTCCACTTGCGAATTGCCAACTGAATACCACAAACCTTAGGGAAGAACATATTTGTTGTAACATAACTAGTTCCTGACCATAAGGTAGTGACATCATAGAATAATTTGAGCCTATCAATCATCTCTTTGGCAAAATCCCAATCAGCAGTTGTTGGACAGCAACTAAAAAGCCTTTCACGCAGACTAAGACGATCAAAAACATCCCTATATAGCACAGCAATACTAAGCATTATGTATGTGGAGTTCCACCTGGTTTTACAATCAAGGTTCAACCTCTTAGAGTACTCAATGTTCATCAAGCGACAAGTTTTTTTGAACTTCTCATGTCTTTTTAGAGTTGCCGACCAAAACCCCACACTATCTGGCACCCTCTCAATACCATCCCCCAAGATAGCAAGCCCATCTTTCACAATCAGATTTAATATGTGAGCACAACACCGCATATGCCATAGTTTACCACCTAGCATGAGAGAGGAGGAGTTTAACTTATCTAGGAGATCTTCCACTGCCTTGTCGTTGGTTGTGCAGTTATCAAGAGTAATGGTTGATAGCTTTCTCTCAAGATGATACTCTACGAGAACTTCATGTAGAACATCACAAAGCACTTCAGATGTATGTGGTGCTGGTACATATACAAATCTACAAAATAAATTATTGTGTTAGTAAGCATGAATAATAAACCCATATTTAGCCATGAACTAAGAGAGGAGCAACAATATTGTACCTCGGAAGGAATGACTTTAGATTCCAAGAACCATCAATGTAGTGAGCTGTTACAGCCATGTATCCTCTCTTTTCATGTCCAGCTGTCCACATATCCGAAGTCACAGCAACTCTGTTCTTGAAGTTTGCAAAGTACTTGATCAACTTATCTCTTTGTCCTTCATGCATTTCTAGAATATCTTTCCGGATGGTATTCCTAAACACAACCTTGAACATATGCTGCAACATAGCACAGAACTTCCTAAAACCTGCATGTTCTACCATAGAAAGTGGGTACTCATGACAGCATATCATCAAAGCAAGTTCTTTCCTACATAGTTCTTGATCAAATATGTAATTCTCCACATTAACTTTCCCATCTTCCGCCTTGGTCAGTTTCAGCTTGGCTTGCTTCGAGGCTGTTGTGGTCTGCCTAGCAGGACATGTTGCCAAATGCGAGTGAAGGTGTGATGTTCCATCCTTTGTTTCTCCTCCAAGCTTATTATGGCACCACTGACATTCAGCCTTTCATTTTCCATTGAAAAAGACCCTCTCAAATTCATCCCACACCTTAGACTTGAGCTTTCTCTTCACACCAGCCAACTTGTGTGCATCCTGCGGTTCATTTGCTCTTGATGGCACCTCCAAGTCAACAGATTCAGCTGGCGTTGTATTGGCACTAGAGGTTGGCGTTGGAGTGGGAGCTGCACTTGAGGCTGGTGTATCTTCATTCAGAGCCGCTGCACGTGCATCTGATTTTGTTGGACTTGATACCATCGTCTATACAAACAAGTAGTCCTAAAACAAAGGCACACGACGAAATAATTAGAGAAGTTAGATATGTGGACTACTTGAATAAATATAAAAGCGTCACAATAATCACAATAATCATGGCTGGCCAGATAATTGATAAACATTAGGTAAGTTTGACATATAACTGAATAATTAATAAACATGGCTGACCAAATAACATAATCAAATTTCATCAATTCACCCACTCATGGCTGACCAAATAACATAATAAGTTTAGCAAATGGATTACAAAACTGAAAGTTTGTATCCTTAACACTTAACAAAAGCAAGCACGAGGCTGCAACATAGCCCAGAACATCCTACAACATCAAATCTCTAAGACTACTATCCTTCATTCTTCACTGCTCCATGTAGGCATGTAGTAAGTCGACTATTCCTCAACCCAAACATTAGTCAAGTGGAAACATTAGTAAGTTACCATTGGCAAGTGGAAACATCACTTAAGATTAAAGAATAAAATGATGATTGAGGATGGCAAATTACCATTGGCCTGCCTACAAGCACATCTTGCTAAATGAGCATGCAAATGTGAGGTTCCGTACTTTGGATCTCCAGAAAATAGCCCGTGACACCATACACATTCAGCCTGCTGTTTTTCATCAACAAGAACTCTATTGAACTCATTCCAAACCGCAAATGTGTTCTTTCTCTTCATAGGAGGTGGCTTATCCTGCTCAACATATTCACCTAAACCTGATGCCATAGCAAATCCTACCAAGCTACCACATTGCAACATCAATTACATTAAAAAACAACTACAAGAACTACAAAAACTAACAACTACACGATGCATACACACTCAACAGATTACAGAAGCATGAAATGAAACAAACAAATATAAGAACTTGATGGTCTCGGGTCGATGCTGCCGGTCAGCTGCTTACCTAGATGGTCTCGGCCTCTCAGATCGATGCAGATGCCACCGGTCAGCTTCTTGTGCTTGAGGTGGAAGAAGAGGAGGCCGGTCGTCGTTGTGGCCACCTTGCTGTCCTTGAGGCGAAGGAGGAGGAGGCCGGATGTGAAGGGCAGCCGGATTAGCCGCTGGTCGTCGTCGTGGTCACCTTGATGTCCTTGAGGCGAAGGAGGAGGAGGCAGGGAGCAGGGGAGGGCGACCGGATGAGGCGCCGGCCGGTGCAGCCTGTCGCCGGTCGTGGTTGATATGGGGTTGGATCGGGGGGGTCGGGAGAGGACAGAGGAGGCTGCTCGAGTTGGGAAGGAGGAGGATGTGGCTGCGTGGGGAGGAGGCGAGGTCACGAGGAGGCGGGGAGCAGGAGAGGGCGACCGGATGAGCCGCCGGCCGGTGCCGCCCGCCGCCGGTGGTGGCTATTATGGGGTTGGATCGGGGGGATCGGGAGAGGCCTCGAGTTGGGAAGGAGGAGGAGGCGGCTGCGTGGGGAGAGGACTGGAGAGGTGGAGCGGGTTTAGGGTTTGCGTGTGTATATATTCAGTGGTGTTTATTTGACTGACATGTGGGGTCCCGGGTATCCACGGAGGCTCCATGGAGCTAGTTGGCCCCCCATCCCCGCCCCGCTTGCTTCTCGGGTACCCGCCCCGTTATATCCATGGGGGGATTTTGACCCCCGTCACTGCTTCTTAACGGGTAAATCTTCACGGATACCCAGCCCCAAGGGGAAAATTGCCATTTTGATTCATGACCTTGAACTTGGTGTAGTAATTCATGCACTGAATGAGTGGCGGCAGTACCTTATTGGTAATCATTGCGAGATCTACACTGACCACCAAAGTCTGAAGTACCTGTTTACTCAGCCAGATCTGAACCTCCATTAACAGAGATGGATGGAGCGAATAACATATTACAATGTGGGTATTTCTTATACACCTGGCAAGGCTAGTGTAATGGCTGATGCTTTGAGCCGCAAGTCATACTGCAACCACCTCCAGGTTCATAAGGTTCACCCCCTCCTTCAAAAGGATCCGCAAGCTGAACCTCCATATTATTCCTCAAGGTTATCTCGCTCACCCCATATGAGAGTTCTGCAAGATGAACCTCGAGGTTGTTAAACAGGGTTCCCTTAATAATCTAGTTGTTGTGCCAGATCTCGTGGGCAGCATCAAAACCATGCAACACTATGACAATGTAGTCGAAAAGATTAGACGCTATGTTGCGGAAGGTAGACCCTCATGCTTCACTGTTGCTGATGATGGCGCCGTGTACTTCAAGGGTCGTTTATTCATTCCAACGAGGGAGGAAAACCTGAATATGACTGATAGAATACTGAAAGAAGCTCATGATACACCTCTGTCTATCCATCCGGGTAGTACCAAGATGTACCAAGACATCCGTCAAAGATTCTGGTGGCCAAACATGAAACAAGACATTGCACGTTATGTTTCAGAATGTGACATTTGTCGTCGAATCAAAGCAGAACATCAAAAGCCCGCTGGAACTCTGCAACCTATTTATATTCCTGAGTGGAAATGGGACCATGTTGAAATGGACTTCGTCACTGGTTTTTCCAGATCGCAGAAAGGTAATGATGCTATTCTTGTCGTCATTGACCGTCTGTCCAAAGTTGCACACTTTCTGGCTGTGAAGGAACCTATCACTGCTAGTCAGCTGGCAGATCTATATATGTCCAGAGTTGTTTCACTCCACGGTATTCCATTGGTGATTAGTTCGGACCGTGGCAGCTTATTCACTTCAAGATTCTGGGCAAGTTTCCAGAAAGCTATGGGGACTCATTTGTCATTTAGCACTGCCTTTCACCCTCAATCCCAGGGACAAGTTGAAAGAGTCAACCAGATTCTTGAAGACATGCCTTGAGCTTGTGTCATTTCTTTTGGCAAGAAATGGGAGGAATCTCTCCCGTATGCTGAGTTCTCCTACAACAATAGCTATCAAGCTAGTCTGAAGATGGCCCCTTTTGAAGTGTTATATGGACGTAGGTGTCGGACTCCTCTGAATTGGTTAGAAACTGGGGAACGTACACTTATCGGTCCGGATATTATCCAACATGCCGAAGATCAAGTCCGCATTATTCATGCAAATCTGAAGGCTGCTCAGTCTCGTCAGAAGAGTCAGTATGACCGTCATCACAAAGATATGGTCTATCAACCTGGTGAGAAGGCTTATCTTCGAGTCACACCAATGAGTGGTGCACACCGTTTTGGGATCAAGGGCAAGTTGGCTCCTCGATATATTGGTCCTTTCACTATTCTCGAAAGGCATGGTAAAGTGGCATATCAATTGGAATTACCGTCAAACCTTTCTCAGGTTCACGATGTGTTCCATCTGTCACAGCTTCGTCGCTGCTTCAAGGATCCTATCCGAGCAGTGGATCATGATATGCTTGAGCTGCAACAAGACCTTTCATATAAAGAGCAACCAGTCCGCATTCTTGATGAAACTAAACGTCGGACTCGTCAGAAGGTTACCAAGTTCTTCAAAGTGGAGTGGTCAAATCATTCTGAAGATGAAGCCACTTGGGAACGCGAAGATCATCTTCGTGTAGAATACCCCGAGCTCTTTCCTTCTACTTCTTAATTCTCGGGACGAGAATTCTTTTTAGTAGGGGAGAGTTGTGACACCCTAGATTTGGAGCTAAACTAATCTCTGTAATCAAGCTACAGTAACCTAAGGATTTTGCTAATCCATGTGTGATCGCTGTTGGAATCAACCCTGATTCAAATTTCCCTTGCAATTCAAAATTCTTTTCAAAAATAGATTTAAAAGTTTTGCAAACTTTAAAATAAAAATCATGCATAGGTTTCAAATATTCACTGGGCATTTCTGAAAATGCCATCCACAATTTTTGCAAGTGTTTAGTGCCTCAAATCTATTTTAGCAGTGGCCAAACAAAATATTAAATGCCCCTATTGGTCTTTGTAATTTTCAAACATTTTGAAATAGCCACCAAGTCTTTTGTGGCTTTGTCAAAAATTATAATATGAATTGTTGGGCCAGGTGGGCTATTTTTACAAAGGTATTAAATAAATAAAATCAAATAAAAATAAAAGCAAACAGAAAAATAAAAAGAAACAAAAGCCTAAACCCCCCTCTCCTCCCCACTGGGCCTCTTTCCGCTAGCCCAGCCCACTCCCCCCATCGTCTCCAACTGCTCACGGGGGGGATGTGGGCGCCCCTCTGCCGCCCGTGGCCGGGATGGCCACGCGCCGGCCATCGCCGGCCGGCCCCTCCCCTACATAACGCAGGCGAGCCCCCCGGTGACCTAACCCTAGGCCGTCCCCCCCCCACGGTCCCCTGCTCCCCCTCCTCATCTCGAACCGGCCACGGCCGAGCCGATCGCCCCCGTCCGCGTCGTCCCGTCGCTCGACGCCATCGTCGCTCCTCACCGCCGGCCGCCGTCTTCCTCGCCTCCTCACCGCCGTTCCTCTCCGATCCTCAATGCCCCAGCCACCCTTCCCCGTCGGTGAGGCTCCAACCGCCCACTCCCCTCTCGCCCCTGCTTCGCTAACCGCGCGCGCGCATCCTCGCGCCGACGACGCGCTCGCCCGCGACCCTGAGCTCTCCCGTGGCCACACGCCCGTCCGTGCGCGCGTCCGTCTGCTCCCGCGCCGATCTCCCCCTACTGCGCGCGCCGCCGCGCACGTGCATGCGCCGCCGTCCGCTTCGCTCGCTGATGCCGCTTCCTGCGTTGCCGCCGTCGCCACACCACCGCTGGCAGCTCTTGCTGCTCGCCGCGCGCGGGCCCAGCCGCACACACCCTGGCCGCACCCGTTGCCACGCCCGTCTCCCCCCTGCTGCGTTGCTCCTCTGCAGCCGCCGTACTCGCGCGGCATTGCGCGCCTGCCGCCGCCGCGGGAATCGCCTCGTCGCGCCGGACGCGTCGGGCCAAGCCACGCCCCGGGCGGTGCCCGGGATCGACCGCACGGTCCTCGCCGGCGCTCGGCCTCGCCGCCGGTGACACCGTCGACGTGGCGTCCTTAAGCCCCGTCATTAGCCACTAACCACCCCCTAATTAAACTAACCCCCCTGGCCACTGACTAATGGGCCCCGGGCCACTAACTAGACTAGTTAGGATTTAATTAAGAGCGGTTTAATGGCCTGAGACGCTGACACGCGGGCCCCACCGGACCCGCTGACTAGCCAAACCAGCTGACTGGGCAAGCCCAATCACTGGCAGGTGGGTCCAGTGGCCCCCACGTTGACCCGTCAACTGGGCCCCCCCTGGTCATCCTCTGCCACCCCTTTGGGTGCACTGGACCGGGTGCACCCAGCAATTCCTTTTATTATTTCGAATTAATATTAATTCTGTAATTACAGAAATTAATTAAATCATTAAAAATTAATATAAAATAATATGTAAGTCAGATGAAAAAGTTTTATACATGAAAGTTGATCAGAAAAATCCCACAAATCCGAATACGTAGTCCGTTCGTGTGTCACGTGCTCCTATCATAACGAACATGGAACTTTTCCATCCATTTCATCTGCCCGGTAGTAACCCGAGACCCAGAAAATATCGTCAGATATTCTTCCGATCTGTCTGCGACGTGTTGTACTGCGTTAGTTCATGCCTAGCTTTGCATATTGCCATGTCATGCATCGTGTTGCATCTGTGTGCCTTATATTTATTGTTTCTCCCCCTCTTCTTACCGGTAGACCCCGAGACTGACATGCTGCCGGGTACGACTACGGGACTGACGATCAGGCCTTTGCAGCAGAGCAGCAAGGCAAGCAACCCCCCTTGGTCATTCCGCTATCGCCCAGTTCCCTTCTCATTAGATTTTGCTAATGTTGTAGCTAGTTCCTATTCTGATGCATAGCCTGCTTTTGATAAACTGCTATTGTACCTACTGCTTTGTTAAACTGCTTAGCATAGGTTGATTAGTGGTCCCCTGTGACCTCTTAGTCCCAGTTGCCCCGCTTTAATTATCAGTTACTCGATCATCATGATCGATGTGCAGAGACCAACACATCACCGCACCCCCCCTAGTTGTACGACTCTGTAGCATTACTATCGGGTACCGAGAGTGATACCTCGTACGCACTCCTGATGATAACTCTATAGTGTAGTAATCGGTCACTCCCGATATCGACTATGTCATGCAGCCCCTCAAGTGTGGGACCCCCGAGGGTGATTCCTCTAAGTCCACCTTGACGGTTACATTGAATGGGAACCATTGAGGGTGATTCCTTAGTTTCCGCCTTGATGTTTTATACACACGGTTACTATGACTTTGTTACAGAAAGATGTTGGTGATGGGTCGGCACTGAAGGGTACCCACTGTTTAATAATGACGAGGCGTGGCCGGGCAGGTGAGGCCCTTGCCACAAGTCCTCGAGACGGGGCGACGGGACCACACATCGTGGGTCGCGCTCGTCACAACACTTAATAAAATGCTAATGGGTTGGGTATTTGATCTGAGTTGGTCGACTGACCTTTTACGCACTAACCTTCACGTGGGACAAGTTATGGGTACTCGGCGTCGTTGTATCAACCGAAGCTCTTCGGACATCAGCAATGGAGCGGCGCGCGCCTGAGTGGTCCATGATGGCATTGATCTTGTATTAGAGGTGCTAGGACTGACCTCGGCCGCCCACACATCATGCAGGAGTGCAAAGGGTGAGTGGGCCCATGACCCCTGCGCGCTTAGGATTTAGACCGGCAGGCTGGCCTCTCTGTTGAGCCTAGGTAGGGCGACGACATGTTGATTTCCCGAGGACGGGCATGATGTAGGACCGAAAGTATGTCTAGAGGGGGGGTGATTAGACTACTTGACCAAATAAAAGTTTTGCCTTTTCCCAAATTTTAGAGTTGGCAGTTTTTAGCATTTCATGGCAAGTCAAGTACACCCTACACATGCAAGTCTAAGAGTATAGCAGCGGAAAGTAACAACAAGCATGAGTAGAAAGGATAGGGTAGGAAGATCAAACGCAATTGTAGACACGATGGTTTTTCCCGTGGTTCCGATAGGTGGTGCTATCGTACATCCACGTTTATGGAGTCTTCAACCCACGGAGGGTAACGGTCGCGAGAGTCCACGGAGGGCTCCACCCATAAGGGTCCACGAAGTAGCAACCTTGACTATTCCATAACGGCTTCCGTCCACGAAGGACTAGCCTCACTATGGGTAGATCTTCACGAAGTAGGCGATCTCCTTGCCCTTACAAACTTCTTGGTTCACTCCACAACGCGAAGTAGGAGGCTCCCAAGCGACACCTAACCAATCTAGGAGGCACCACCCTCCAAAAGGTAATAGGCTCGGTAATGACGATGAACTCCTTGCTCTTGTGCTTCAAGATGATAGACTCCTCAACACACAATCACTCTCTCACAGATTTGGCTTGGTGGAAGAGATGGGATTGGTGGAAAGCAACTTGGGGAGGCTAGAAATCAAGATCCATATGATTGGAGTGGAAGATCTTGACCTCAACACAAGGGTAGGTGGTTCTCTCTCAGAAAACTGGATGGGGCAAGTATGGAATAGTTCTGAGTGCTTCTCTTTCGAGTAGGTGGTGGTGAAGGGGTATATATAGGCATCCCCAAAAATCCAACCGTTACACACAAAATGACCAACTCGGTGACACCGATGTGTTAATCTCGGTGGTACCAAAGTGACCAAAAAGTGGCAACTTTTGAATCTCGGTGAGACCGATATAGGAAACTCGGTTGCACCGATAAGGTGACCAACGGTCAGATTCCCAATCTTGGTGACGCCGATCCAACAATCTCGGTGGTACCGATATTGTGAATTTGAGTAACAGAAAGTTGGCAACCTAAACTCGGTGGCACCGGTATGGAATCGGTTGCACCGAAGTGGCTAGGGTTTGGCTGAGTCTGTCTGTGGTTGAGAATCGGTGGCACCAGAATGGAAATGTTGGTTGCACCGATGTTGAGAATGTGGCTATGGACAGACTTTGGTGGAAGAGTTTGTGGGTGTTTTTGGTGACTATCACTTGTGCACGTATGAGCATTTTGTTCACCAACAAAACCTTACCCCCTTTTAATAGTATTGGCTTTCCTATGGACTCAAAGTGATTTCTCACAAATGTAAAATGTAGAGTCCTCTTGCTTGAAGCTTTGCCAACCTATTTCCTTGCATCTTGGGGTATTTCCACAATCTTCACAATCCTTTTGCCATCCCTATCATTGAACTTTTCCTGAAATATACTTAATGGAAAACATTAGTTCAATGACTTATATGTTGTTATAAATTACCAAAACCACCAAGGGAGCAAATGTGCTTACACATGACCCAGGAAAGTGTGTCCGGCCAAAGGTTATCGAGCGTGTTGGAAAATGTGGTGCACCCCTGCAGGGATGATTTCAACTATTCGAATAGCCGTGTCCACGGTAATAGGACAACTTGGAGTTGTATCCCGATCTAATACAACTAGAATTGTGACTTAAAATTGAAGTGTTTGGCTCCGAGATTGCTTTCTCGCAGGGAGTCGAGGAAGAATCTCTGGGCGTGGTTACTTAATAAAATTGCTACAATAATACTGCTACATATGAGTTACCAATCTACACTCATCTAATCCTGCAAGATGTTGCAGATGCTAGTCTTCGATAGGACTAGGCCTTCCCCCTCATTCTTGCTTTCTGTAGTCAGTCCAGATATAACCCCATTCCTTAGCATACTTAGCATAGTTCTGATGTCAGTCTTGCGAGTACTTTGGATGAGTACTCACCGCTGCTTTGCTTTCTCTTTTCCCCTCGATACGATTACTATGTTCAGACGACGGAGCCCAGGAGATGGAGTACGCCGGAGATGACTACTACACCACCACTGGAGCTTACTACTACGTGGAGGCTGCCCCCGACCAGCAGTAGGATAGGAGGTTACCAGGCAGGAGGCCTCGCCTCGTTCGATCCATTGTTATGTTTGTGCTAGCCTTCTTAAGGCAAAACTTGTTTAACTTATGTCTGTACTCAGATATTATTTGCTTCCACTGACTCATGCTTGTCGAGCTTTGTATTCGAGCCCTCGAGGCCCCTGGCTTGTAATATGAAGCTGTATGACTTTTATTTGTGTCTAGAATTGTGTTGTGATATCGATCAGTGAGTCCCTAATCTTGGTCGTACGCATTGCGTGTATGATTAGCGTACGGTCAAAATTGGGTGCGTCACAAGTTGGTATCAGAGCTTCCTGCCTGTAGGTAGCCCCCTTCCAACTCCTTGGCCGAAGTTGAGTCTAGTCATTGAAAAACTTTACTAACATAGTTGTGTGGCTTACGGGCCCATATCTCAATCGGGTGGTATTATGATCTTTAATTCCTCGTCTATACTCTGGGTTCTGATCTCTCTTCTCTTTCGGGTTAAAGATTTTGCTA
Organism: Elymus sibiricus; assembly: GCA_039707655.1. NCBI lineage: Eukaryota > Viridiplantae > Streptophyta > Magnoliopsida > Poales > Poaceae > Elymus > Elymus sibiricus. The sequence continues at coordinate 325,667,981 of CM077671.1, forward strand.
ACTCTAACATTAGGTTCTCGTGATCACATCCACCGGAGATTTGTTTCGTCAACAATTGTTTCCTTTGAAGTTATGATGCACACACTATCATTTAACATGTTTGAATCTTCTTGTTATAGATGCGTCCTTCCAGGCAGCTCGTCTGTTTGACTATGGCTGTCGATGCCCCTTGATTCCCGGCCATTCTGATCAACCTCTTGACCAGGCTGGGATATCGCTGGTACCCGAGTACACTGTTTACGAGGACTTCCGCGATTTCAACCAGGAGCAGTTCCAGGCAGTGGTTGTTATCTGGGATCGGCGTGACCGCTCCATCACTGAGCTGCACACCTATTGCGGTGTTGGAGTGACTGTTGAGATGGTAGTCCATGATGCTGCCTACAATGCTATCACCCGCCTCCGTAGAGAGCACCCCTGCTTGGAGGAGACTGGGTTCAGATACATTCCGTATGTCCCCGCTGGGGACGAGACTGGATCCGACACCGCTGCCTTCACCCATCTCGTGCGGCAGCGCAATGACCGGCCCATTGGGGGCGTCACAACTCTCTCGGAAGCCTCCTAACGATCATTCCCATGCGCCGCCACTTGGCGCGTTCTCAGCCGACGTCACGTGTCGCGCTCTGAGCGTTCCCTTCGGATTTCGTTTTTTTTATTTTTTCGCACGCGTTTTTGGCTTTTTATATTGGTTTTTTCCGGGTTTTTTTGGTGTTTCGGGTTTTCACCGGTCTTTCTTAGCTTTTGGACGGAAAATAAATTCAATTTTTCTTGCGTGAAAAAACATGTTTTCTGTTTTTTTTTCACTAGAGGCACGGGCCGTGCCTCTTGGAAAGGGAAAAAACGCGTTTTCTGTTTTTTTTTTCTTTTTTCGCGAGAGGCACGGTTTTGCTTCCGCGAGAGGCATGATTTTGCTTTCGCGAGAGGCATGGTCGTGCCTCTCTACAAGGAAAAAAACGAGTTCTGCTTCCGTCAGTGGCACGGTTTTGCTTTCGCGAGAGGCACGACCGTGCCTATCGGAAACGGAAAAAAACCCGCGTTTCTTGTTTTTTTTTCTTTTTCGCAAGAGGCACGGTTTTGCTTCCGCGAGAGGCATGGTTTTGCTTTCGCGAGAGGCATGGCCGTGCCTCTCGAAAAGGAAAAATACGCGTTATTTTTGTGAGAGGCACGGTTTTCCTTCCGCCAGAGGCAAGGCCGTGCCTCTCGGAAACGAAAAAAAAACGCGTTTTCTGTTTTTTTTTCTTTTTCGTGAGAGGCACGGTTTTGCTTCCGCGAGAGGCATGGTTTTGCTTTCGCGAGAGGCATGGTCGTGCCCCTCGGAAAGGAAAAAAATGCGTTTTTTTGCGAGAGGCATGGTTTTGCTTCCGTCAGAGGCACGGTTTTGCTTTCGCGAGAGGCACGGTCGTGCCTCTCGGAAACGAAAAAAAACGCGTTTTTTCTTTTTTTTTCTTTTTCGCGAGAGGCACGGTTTTGCTTCCGCGAGAGGCATGGTTTTGCTTTCGCGAGAGGCACGGTTTTGCTTCCGCGAGAGTCTTGGTTTTGCTTTCGCGAGAGGAATGGCCATGCCTCTCGGAAAGGAAAAAAACACGTTTTTTCTTTTTTTTTCTTTTTTGCGAGAGGCACGGTTTTGCTTCCGCGAGAGGCATGGTTTTGCTTTTGCGAGAGGCATGGCCGTGCCTCTCGGAAAGGAAAAAAACACATTTTTTTTTGCGAGAGACACGGTTCTGGTTCCGCCAGAGGCACGGCCGTGCCTCTCGGAAACGAAAAAAAAAACGTATTTTCTATTTTTTTTCTTTTTCGCGAGAGGCACGGTTTTGCTTCCGCGAGAGGCATGGTTTTGCTTTCGCGAGAGGCATGGCCGTGCCTCTCGGAAAGGAAAAAACGCGTTTTTTTTTTGTGAGAGGCACGGTTTTGCTTCCTTCAGAGGCACGGTTTTGCTTTCGCGAGAGGCACGGCCGTGCCTGTCAAAAACGAAAAAAACACGTTTTCTGTTTTATTTTATTTTTTCGCGAGAGGCACGATTTTGCTTCTGCGAGAGGCATGGTTTTGCTTCGCGAGAGGCATGGCCGTGCCTCTCGGAAAGGAAAAAAACACGTTTTTTTGTGAGAAGCACGGTTTTGCTTCCGCCGGAGGCACGGCCGTGCCTCTCGAAAAGGAAAAAAACGCGTTTCCTGTTTTTTTTTCGCGAGAGGCACGGTTTTGCTTACGCGAGAAGCACGGTTTTGCTTTCGCGAGTGGCACGGCCGTGCTCTCGGAAAGGAAAAAACGCGTTTTTTGTTTTTTTCCTATCGCGAGAGGCATGGTTTTTTCTTCCCGGTTTTTTTCATCCGGTTTTTTCGTGAAAAAAAGTTCGTCAAAACCTATCAACATGGGATCTAGTTTTGAAGATCTCGATGCGAGGAATTCAACGGTGAAAACAGTTCGAGATTTGAACGCACGATTTAAGAGATAAAACGTTTTGAAAATACGGATCTACGAAAAAAGAGAAATCTCTCAGGTTGCGAGAAATGACACACATGCAGTTCGCCATTTGTCGCAGCTTGGAAAGGTAGGAGTGGTCCTTGAAAGAAGTATTTCTCGGTTAGTTATTTTGGAGGGATGCTGGTCTGGTTGCTGGCCATTGTTGCGCTGAAAGCAAAGAAAAAACATGCCCACGGCACAACGACGGGCGAACAGCCTCTCCCGTGCGCAGCTGAAGAAACCACGCATCGGATTGTAGTCAAAAAGGTCACACCGCACCGCACCGGTTTCATCCATGCAGCACTCAGAGAGCAGCCGCGCGATCCTAAAAGAAAAAGAGAGAGCAGCCGCGCGTCAGATCATTGGGCCGTAGTGCGCGGCGCACACCCGTTTCGAACGCCACCAAAAAAAAAAAAAATTACCACCAAAAGTATTTGGAACGAGCTTTTGACATTGTTTAAGGCGGGTTGCGTACAAGCATCCACACAAAAATAATTAAGGACCGCCTATCCATAAGTTATCTCATTTAAAATAAATGTAAAATCAGTCCATTTTTCATCCATCAGATTTGAAATATAACGTTTGGAACGCTCCCCCCCCCCCCCCCCCCCCCCCCCCCAAATTATATATTTTCTTGCCTCGTGACCTTCTCATGTGGCATCAGCCTCCGGCAACCGCTGTCGCCGCGCCGCCCTGCCGAGGTTGCATCCTCCACCATGCTACCGCCGTGCTCCGATAACCCCTCTAAACCCAGCCAAGGTTTCATTGCCAGCGACTTTCCACACTCCTCCGCACCTGAGACCATTAGCCTCCGACTCGCACGCACCAACGACGCCGTTATTTGCGTCGCCCCGGCTCCGGATCGCTTCTAACTCACCCTCGCCAGGGTAGCCCCGTCTCCAACTTGCGGCTTCACGTACAAACAATTGACTTGTGATGAATAGCAAATACGTAATAATAATCAAACAGAGGTGGTGTTTTGGCTCATAGGTGTAGATACATCTATTATGAAATACATGTAAAAATCACATTTTAAATGTTAAAAAATTTCAAACAATAATTTCACGTGTATATCTGGATATTTTTTGTTTGCACACAAAATTTCGTAAAAAAGAAAAAAAAATGTGGCATGTATAGAAAGATAAAAATATATCTCGTGAATAGTTATAATCAAACATACAAAATTGTCTTTTTTACATAAGCCACAAAAAATGGTTTTTTTCACCAAAACTTTGTGCACGAACATATAATGTCCGAATGTACACGCGGGGTTTTTCTAAAAAAAAAAATTAACATTTCTGAATGTATATTTAAACAATGGGTGTAACTACACCTATGAGCCAAATTGGATTTCCCTAATCAACCGATTAATTTACTAGGGAAAACGAATTGTGTGCATTGATGACATACCCGGCCGGATTAAGTGTAAAGTTGACTTCGAACATTATTTTTTATTGTGTGTGTGTATGTGCTGGTTGCTACGGTGATGCCCATTCCAGTAGGAAACCACACACATGTTGAAAATATTAGACAACTATACCAGAGTCAAGTGGAGACCCCAATAAAATACGGCCAAGCTGAAGATCTCAGACATTTTACATTGATGAAACGGGATCCTCTGGATTCCGCACACATGAAAATAAGTGGCATGTGAGGAGAACAAGACAGCATGCTCATTGCACATGAAGCTCCTATCATTCATACCGTTTCTATGCACATACCGGATGCAAATAATAAGACCCCAGTTCAAAATCAACTCTCTGAGTCGTATGAGGCTTAAGTCTTTCAGTTAAGCATAACTTATCTTGGGCATGTTGCCGCCCTCCCCCTCGAGCCCTCCCGCCTCCCACACTCCTCGCAGTCATCCGCAGCGCCACCAGGCAAAGCCTGGCCGGCAGGGCGGCGGCGGGACTTCTTTCCCTTCAAGCATCTTCACCGGCGGAGGACGGCTGGATCGCGAGGAGGCGCTAGGTTTACGTGGGGTCCGGCGGCGCGGCGGGCGGGCTACCCTTGCCAACGTCGTCCGCGGCGCAGTGACGGCGGCGAGATCCCATCTCGCGGCGTGGTGACGGCTACGTGGTGGGGTCGGCCAGGTGATTGCGGGTGCCGTCGGGTTCAGATCAGATCTCGATCTGATGCTGGACGCGGTCGGCCGGCGCGGGGTGGTGGTCTTCGCTGCTGGCCATGTCGGATCGGCTGATTCGGCGCCTGGATTTCTACTTCGGATGTTCTTCTCGACTCCTGTTGGGTTGAGCCCCATGGCAATCTCATCTATGTAGGTTTCGGTTTTTGGCTCGCTGCCGGATCCGGAGCAGACGAAGGTTTGGTGGTATAGGATGGGGACCGGAGGAAACTTTGGTCGGCTGGTCCGGCCCGGCATCGGCGGTGTCCTTCAAACGTCGTTACCCTTCCTAGAGGCGAAGCCGAGGTCCCTCCTATCCACCTCCGAAGACCTCCCGGACGAAAGTCCAAAATTCAGACTGGATTGGGCGGCGGCGTCCTGCGCGTCGTAACCTCCATGGAGGCGCCGTCTTGGGAGGCTCAGATGTTCGGGGAGAGGTGCTATGGGTGGTGGGCTCCACGTAGCTCTAGCAGCGGCGACTTTGTGGAGGTTGGCAGGAGGAGCGGCGTTGTATCTACCGCGTCGATGACGACGAGTATTGGCGGCATGGTGCAACCGGATCTCGACGACGGATGTGGCTGGATAGACGGGTGCAGGGCGGTGGGGTTGTCTGCGTCGTGGCGGTGTCGACGGCAGCTAGACCGGGCAAGGTTGATGCATCAGTATAGCTCTGAAGATGGATTGGTGGCAGTTGGCGGCGGCGGCCTCTGAGAGTGCGCCGGACCGGTGTGTGCCCCATACCCGGCAAGTGGCTTGGTTGGGGTCTCAGGTCTTAGATGTTAGGCTTGGCTGCGTGGTCTGTTTGGTATTAGGCCCGGACTATCAGCATCCCTTCATCAACTGGATAGGAGTAGCGACAGATGTTGCCTAGACGGTGGCTTTAGACTTACTATTGTATTTCTTTGTAAGGTCTTTTATGAATAATTAATAAAGTGGTTGCATGCATCGCCCAGATGCAGAGGCCCGGGGTCTTCCTCCCTTTCTAGAAAAAAATGTTGTTTCCGCCAAGAACAACTCATCAACGTAGACTAGGGAGCAAGATGAATCACTCGTGGCCTCTCAGTAAACATAACGAAAAAGATTTTCTGCAAAAAAATGAACATTTCATTTTGTCTTATGGCAACTCGTGCCAAAGTCACGATAGCCTGCACCGGCAATCGGAGGAGAAGGAAAGGAAAAAAGGGAGGGTCCGGGGTATGAGGGAGTGGGATGGGGGGTTATTAGGTAGGTCGACAGTGGCAATGTCGAATATGGGATAGGTGGACGACGGCCATGGTAAGGTCACATGGGTGGTTAACAAGTAATTGGTGTTGAGTGGGATTAGATGGAGGTCTCATCAAGGCACCATGGAGGCATGACATCGTCAAAAGTGGCAGACGTATCAGAAGGAGTCGGAAAAGGTATCACACCCTATGTTTTGTAGTACGAAAAAATTTATACGAATGCTTTTTTAGAGCTATTAAAAACCTTTGAGAAACATGAATAGCTTAATTGGATTTAATTAAATTCATTAGATATTTATTGCCTTAAGGAGAAGGAGACATGGAGGAAGGAGAATAGAATGAAGGCGAAGAGAGGAGAGCGACTAACCGGTGAGGTGGATGATGACAATGGCGACAAAAACTAGGTCTAAGTGGCGATGGAAAGGATGAACTAGGCTCCCAATGGGTGATGGACATCCCATTAGTCTTAGAGGTAGGCCTAGGTGTGGGATCACTAGAAGAGGCGTCTAGAGGGGGGGGGGGGGGGTGAATAGACTACTTGACAAATTAAAAACCTAACCTTTTCCCAAGTTAATTGGTTGGCAGATTTTAGCAATTCTAACAAGTCTAATGCACCCTACACATGCTAGTCAACAAGTATGGCAGCGGAAAGGAAAGAGAAGCAAATGTAAGAGAGTAGAGATAGGAAGATCAAACGCAATTTGGAGACACGAAGATTTTTCCCGTCGTTCCGATAGGTGGTTCTATCGTACGTCCACGTTTATGGAGACTTCAACCCACTAAGGGTAACGGTCACGAAAGTCCACGGAGGGCTCCACCCACGAAGGGTCCACTAAGTAGCAACCCCGTCTATTCCATGATGGCCTACGTCCATGGAGGACTAGCCTTACTCTGGGTAGATCTTCACGAAGTAGGCGATCTCCTTGCCCTTACAAACTCCTTGGTTCAATTCCACAATCACGAAGAAGGAGGCTCCCAAGCGACACCTAACCAATCTAGGAGGCACCACCCTCCAAAAGGTAATAGATGTGGTAGTATGATGAACTCCTTGCTCTTGTGCTTCAAAAGATAGTCTCCTCAACACTCAATCACTCTCTCACAGGTTTGGCATGGGTAGAAGAGATTGATTGGATGGAAAGCAACTTGGGGAGGCTAGAAATCAAGATCCATTTGGTTGGAGTGGATGATCTTGACCTCAACACAAGGGTAGGTGGTTCTATCTCAGAAAATTGGATATGGCAAGTGGGTGTATGTTCTAAGTGCTTCTCTTGCGAGTGAGAGGTGGTGGAGGGGTATATATAGGCATCTCCAAAAATCCAACCGTTACAACATTATTGCCCAACTCGGTGAAACCGAAGTGAAAACTCGGTTGCACCGACTAGTGCAAAATATGGCAACTTTGGCGTTTTCGATGAGACCGATATATGAATCTCGGTGGTACCGATATGGGTGACCTAGGCAGTTACCAAAACTCGGTGAGACCGATTCCTCAAACTCGGTGAGACCGATTCCTCAAACTCTGGCAACTTTGGCGTTTTCGATGAGACCGATATATGAATCTCAGTGGTACCGATATGGGTGACCTAGGCAGTGACAAAAACTCGGTGAGACCAATTCCTCAAACTCGGTGGGACCAATTTTAAGAAATTGGTTAACAGAGAGTTGGTCACTGGTTTCGGTTGCACCGAATAGAATGTTGGTAGTACCGAGATGCTAGGGTTTGGTTTGGCTTCTGTCTAGGGTAAAACTCGATGGATCCGAATGGGAAATGTTGGTGTCACCGAATTTTGACTTTTGGCTTTGGACAGAAGATTTGTGTGGGAAAGTGGGTGAGTATTTTTGGTGGCTAATCTCTAAGCACTTAAGCAACCAGATCATCATATTTACCTCATCCCCTTTTAATAGTATTGGCTTTCCTATGGACTCAAAAGTGATTTCTCACAAAATATAAAATGTAGAGTCTTCAAGCTGGAAGCATGGCCAGTCCTATTCCTTCCTCTCCTTGGTGAGGTTCTCCACACAATCCTTTAGCCAATCCTCTCTATGGACTTCATCTGAAATAAGCTAGATATATAAAACTATTAGTCCAAGAGACAATGTATGTTGTCATGAATTATCAAAACCACCAAGGGATCATATGTGCTTTCAATCTCCCCCTTTTTGGTAATTGATGACAACATACAATCAAAGCTTCAAATTAAGATATGCAGGAATATGTGATAGCTTTGAAGAATACATGACTAATACAAGCTCCCCCTAAATGTGTGCAATCCATTTTAAAGGATAGTTGCTTTGTAATGCATGAACACACACATAGTAGAAAGGACATGAGAAGTCATGTATATCTTGGCTATATGCATCAAATATATGTGAACAAGGTGTTTCCATGTTCAAGACTCACTTTTGCAAAAAAATATGTGCAAGAAGCAAGACATCATCTTGATCAAGGATATGATGCATATACTTACCTTGAAGTTCTTGAGCATTTTAACAGTAGGAACACACTTGAGAAAACAATGTTAGGAAACACAAGAGTATTCTACTTATCCAGATGCAAAAATGATTCAAGAATACCAAGATATGGAAGACATATAAGAAATAGAGTTTCTTAAGATTGATATGTCTCCAAAACAAGTTCTAAATGTCTTTTGGTCTGTTCTCTCCCCCTTTGGATAAGCATAAGCTTAGATATTCTCCCCCCTATATATATTCTCCCCCTTGATATTCTCCTCCTATATACAAGCATAGGCTCTGATATTTCTCCTCCTTTGTCAGCAAGTATAAGCTTTGATATTTCTCCCACTTTGGCATTAATTTCCAAAAAGGGTGACACAAAGGGTTAGAGGTAAGGGATCATGGAGAGGGAAGGGATCCTTGAGAATAAGGGTCATAGAAAGTAGGGATCCTTGAGAGTGGGTCATTGAGAGTATTTGAGACTAAGGGATCCTTGAAGATAGTTTCTCCCCCTACTAGCATCTGACAAACTTTAAGGTTTCTCCCCATTTTGATAAAGGGATCCTTGAATAATTTAGATTTTTCCATTTTGACAAAGAACACAAAAGATAGCAAAATCGGTGGCTCCGTGGCAGACTTAGTCGGTGGAACCGATATGAGGTTGTGCAGCCTATCTGCATGATCAGTGATACCGAGTTATCTGGATCGGAGGGTCCGAAATTCAAAACAGAAACTTGGCAAAGTTTGTCAAAAGCAATTTTTCAGAAAGTCTCAACAGAATAAAAATGATTTGCAGTGAATTTTCAGAAAGATTTGCAATGAATTTTCAGAAAGATTTGCAATAAATTTTCAAAAATATTTTGCAATGAATTTTCAACTAGATGGAAATTTGAGTGGTTCCAAGAAAGCATGCAACTATAAGATGAACCAAACAAGATATTTCATCTAGATGATGGGCGGTGACTAGGTGTCGGGGGGATTACCCCCGGGTAGGCTCATGGAGGCGACTCAACATTTTAAAACAACGGGGCGGCCAACGCCCCTCTGTCCGGCTGCTCCGGCTGGCCCCCCTGGTACGGCTGGCTCCTAAGGCCAGCCAGCCCCCTGCCCGGCGGCGCCAGCCGACTGCTCCGACCGACCCCTGCCCGGCTGCTCCAGCCGGCCTACTGCGCGAGGTCAACCGCCACGTCCCGTCGGACATGACATGAAGACACTATTGACTGCATCACGCGTCACCTCACTGCACCCCAATAGTGGTGCACTATTGACTGCATCATGCGTCACCTCACTTGTCATCTCACTTGACATCTAGAATAGTGTAGTTGGTGGGTGGGCCACCACCCACCATGCCTACTCCACACTATAAAAGGGCACCATGCTCACTCATTCCACCAAGGCCACTCACGGTGGAGCTCTCTCATGCCCACTTACTAGCTAGCTCACACACACACTAGCTCTCACACATATGAGACATGCAGGAGACAGTGAGCACTCGGCCATTGCTCTCAGTTCAATACAGCTCCAGGAGCAACCATGTACCAGATATACCACATATATACAGATATGCAGGAGTAGGGGTATTATCTCTCCGGAGAGCCCCGAACCTGGGTAAACCACCGCGTGCCATTCGCATACCCGTCCCGGACCTCCACTGCAGCCTTGCTCTCACCTACCAAGCCCTCCCATGGCATCTGCCGTCCTTGCGGCACCCCCCGTGAGAAAACGACGACAGTTGGCGCCCACCATGGGGCTAGCTGCTGTTGGTTCCGCTGTCCGGGCGGGACCATCTTCGTCACCATCGCCGCGACGTCGCCATCGCCTCTCCGGCCGCGCTCGAGGGCTCGACATCAACTCGCCCCCGGGGCGGCCGCGCGAGGCGGCGCGCCTTCGTCGTCGGCCTCACCATCTTCGTCATCTTCGCCGCGGCATCGCCGCCGTCTCCCCGGTAGCGCTCGGGGCCCGACGTCGACACGCCCTCGGGACGACCGCGTGGGGCGGCGCGTCCTCGTCGTCGGCCTCGCCCTCTTTGTCAGCATCGCTGCGATGCCAGTCGTCCGTCTACGCGCACCGCGGCGCCTCGCTTCGGTCGGCCGCATCCATCCGCGCGCCGCTCGCGTCCACTCGCCTCCGTGTCGTCGCGTCCGCGGGCCGGCCCTCTCCGACCGGCGCATCCACCCCTCCACCAACAGCGACAGCCGGCGTCGTCGCGCCTCGCTCTTCCCCTCCCGTGAGCGCACCACCACCACCTCCGACCACGGCCACTGCCATGCAGCTGGCAAGGCCGTTGTGCTGCTCGGGCACGGGTCCGCCCCGCGAGCACCGCCGGCCACGGCTGTTTGCGACCAGCACCACCGCGGCCGCGCCCCGGGTGGGACCCCGTCGCCCACAGCTGGAGGCCCGCCTCCTCTCCTCCGTCCCCACCGCCATGAGGTTTTCTCCGTCTCGGCGCCGCGCGCGGCGACCCCGTCCGCCGCCTCCTCGCCCGTCGCGCGGCACCGCGCCTCCCTGCGGCTTCCCGTCGCCGCGCACCCACGGCTCCGGCCCGCTCCGCTTCGCCTCCACACCGCAGGGCTTCTCGCACGTCGCCATCACCCGATGCGACACCTCCGGCGCTCCCCTGCACCGTGCCTCGGCCACGCACGAGCGTCGGGCGCTCCCGCGAGCCCCGCGCCAACCAGCACCAGCCAGCTCCTCCACCAGTCGCTCCCGCGCCTAGCTCTCCTCCCCACAGCCCGCGTCACGGCACCGCTCCCCTCTGCCCACGCGCGCCCCGCCATCGCCCGCGCGTGGCCTCGCTGCTCCGCTCGCTCCCCCGAGCTCCTCCCGTTTCCCCGCTCCGCCCGCCTGCCGGCTCCGGCTCTCCTCCCATCGCCCTGCTCCGCCCGCCTGCCGGCTCGGCCGCGGCCTCGGCCGGCTCCGGCTCTCCTCCCGTCGCCCCGCTCCGCCCCCCTGCCGGCTCGGCCGCGGCCTCGGCCGGCTCCAGCTCTCCTCCCGCCGTCCCGCTCCGCCCTCCTGCCGGCTCGGCCGCGGCCTCGGCCGGCTCTCCTCCCGTCGCCCCGCCCCGCCCGCCTGCCGGCTCGGCCTCGGCCTCGGCCGGCTCCGGCTCTCCTCCCATCGCCCGGCTTGCCTCCCGTCGCCCGCCTGCCGGGTGCCGCCCCCGCGGGCCGGCTGCCCACGCGGGGGTAGAAAGTGGGGCGCCGGCTGATGATGAGAAAAGATAAAAGTCAACGGGCCGGCTGCCAAAAAAAATGCCGCCTGCCTGCGCCACCACTCGACCGTCCGACCTGCGTCGCCGCCTGACCGGCTGGCTCGCCCTCTACTTTGACATCGGGCCAGGCCCCAGCCGCCCATCCGCTTCGACACCCGGCCGGTCCGGCCCGGTCCGGCTGGCACATCCGCCGGCCACCAGGGGCTCGGCGGCTACACCCAGCGGGTGGCGCCGGCGCACCGGCGTGCTCCACTCGCACAAGACCGCGTCGATCGTCATCGACAACGACCGTTTCGACAACACCCGCCTCGCCTACGCGAAAATCAACGAACCTCCTCGCTCGGAGGCTCGGAGGTCACTCCCAGCAGGGCCTCACGCCCATCAGCCAGCGGACTCCGCATCCGCGCACGGCAGCGCCTCGCGCTCTTCAGCCGGCGGACCCCGCGTCCACGTCCGACAGCGCCTCGCGCCCATCAGCCAGCGGACTCCGCGTCCGCGCACGGCAGCGCCTCGCGCTCTTCAGCCGGCGGACCCCGCGTCCACGTCCGGCAGCGCCTCGCGCTCATCAGCCCGCGGACTCCGCGTCCGCGAACGGCAGCGCCTCGCGCTCTTCAGCCAGCGGACCCCGCGTCCACGTCCGGCAGCGCCTCGCGCTCTTCAGCCGGCGGACCCCGCGTCCATGTCCGGCAGCGCCTCGCGCTCTTCAGCCGGCGTACCCCGCGTCCGCCCCTGGCAGCGCCTCGCGCACATCAGCCTGCGGACTCCGCGTCCCCGTCCGGCAGCGCCTCGCGCTCTTCAGCCGGCGGACCCCGCGTCCGCCCCCGGCAACGCCTCGCGCACATCAGCCAGCGGACTCCAGGTCCGCACCCAGCAGCGCTTCGTGCGCATCAGCCGGACCACGTCGGCTACAAGCCGCGCTGACCGACATCGACAAAAACCGCCTCGCCGGCACCAAAAAGCAATGTGAGATCTCCACCCGCATTTCCCTGAGCCGTACACACAGAACGAATAACCCCGAGCGACCCTCGAGGGCCACCTCCGCATTTATTTTGCCGCTTTACCGTTCGCCCCGGCGCCAGCCAGTGTTGGCCCGGAGGCTGGCCGCTTGGCCTGAGACGTTCGTTCCCACAGACGGCTTAGTAGCGTGCACGGTACCAAAGGCTCACTCTTCGTCTCAACTACAGACCGCAACACGGCTGTCCGGCTAGCAAGAGCAAACGCTGGAGGCCACCCACGCGAAAAACGTCCGGGGAGAAAAACAGTTCGGGCGACCCGGCCGTTTGCTTTATGAGTATCTGCTCGGTCGAGTCTGCTCCCAGAGTCCGAGTACTGTACGCTCCACTCCGTGGCCCACTCTTCGCCTCAGCTACAGACCGCCACGCGGCTGTCCGGCTAGCGAGAGCTTGGGCCAAAGAGCGGAGAGAACATGAAAAAGGCTGAAGGGGGCTCGGACGAAACCGAGTCGGCACCCTCTGCATAAACTTACACTACCAAAATCAAATATTCGATATATCTACATCGACTAAACTTGTCTTTTGCACGATCATTTCCATGAGGAACCTCCTCGCTCGGAGGCTCGGAGGCTACTCCCGACAGGGCCCCGCGCCCATCAGCCGGCGGACCCCGCGTCCGCCCTCAGCAGCGCCTCGCGCCCATCAGCCGGCGGACCCCGCGCCCATCAGCCGGCGGACCCCGCGTCCGCCCTCGGCAGCGCCTCGCGCTCATGAGCCGGCAGACCCCGCGTCCGCCCTCGGCGGTGCCTCGCGCTCATCAGCCAGTGGACCCCGCGTCCGCCTTCGGCAGCGCCTCGCGCTCATCGGCCGGTGGACCCCGCGTCCGCCCTTGGCAGGGCCCCGCGCCCATTAGCCGGCGGACCCCGCGTCCGCCCTCGGCAGCGCCTCGCGTTCGTGAGCCGGCGGACCCCGCGTCCGCCCTCGGCAGCGCCTCGCGCCCAACATCCAACGGACCCCGCGTCCGCCTCCGGCAGGGCTCCGCGCCCATCAGTCGGCGGACCCTGCGTCCGCCCCCGGCTGGGCTCCGCGCCCATCAGCCAGCGGACCCCGCATCCGCGCCCGACATCCCTGACGCCACCGTCTGCTTCTGCAATAGCAAAGACCCTCCGCCCGACTCTTTGAGTCGCCCGGAGGCTCGGAGGCTACACCCAGCGGGTGCGCTGGCGCACCCCCGCTGGAAACAGCCAGCCAGTGGACTCCGCGTCCGCGCCAGGCAGGGCCCCGCGCCCGTCGGTTGGCGGACTCTGCGTCCACGCCCGACGTCCTCGACGCCACCGTCTATTTCAGCAACAGCAAAGACCCTCCGCCCGACTCTTCGAGTCGCCCGGAGGCTACACCCAGCGGGTGCGCTGGCGCGCCCCTGCTGGGAGCAAGCCGCGTCGTCCCCGACCCGCAATCAACCGTCATCAACAACTTCTGCAACAACAACCCCAGCGGCAAAAACCCTCCGCCCGACTCTCCAAGTCACCCGGAGGCTCGGAGGCTACTGTCGGGGGGATTACCCCCGGGTAGGTTCATGGAGGCGACTCAACATTTTAAAACAACGGGGCGGCCAACGCCCCTCTGTCCGGCTGCTCCGGCTGGCCCCCCTGGTCCGGCTGGCTCCTAAGGCCAGCCGGCCCCCTGCCCGGCGGCGCCAGCCGACTGCTCCGACCGACCCCTGCCCAGCTGCTCTAGCCGGCCTACTGCGCGAGGTCAACCATCACGTCCCGTCGGACATGACATGAAGACACTATTGACTGCATCACGCGTCACCTCACTGCACCCCAATAGTGGTGCACTATTAATTGCATCATGCGTCACCTCACTTGTCATCTCACTTGACATCTAGAATAATGTAGTTGGTGGGTGGGCCACCACCCACCATGCCTACTCCACACTATAAAAGGGCACCATGCCCACTCATTCCACCAAGGCCACTCACGGTGGAGCTCTCTCATGCCCACTTACTAGCTAGCTCACACACACACTAGCTCTCACACATATGAGACATGCAGGAGACAGTGAGCACTCGGCCACTGCTCTCAGTTCAATACAGCTACAGGAGCAACCATGTTCCAGATATACCACATATATACAAATATGCAGGAGTAGGGGTATTATCTCTCCGGAGAGCCCCGAACCTGGGTAAACCACCGTGTGCCATTCGCATACCCGTCCCGGACCTCCACTGCAGCCTTGCTCTCACCTATCAAGCCCTCCCATGCATCTGCCGTCCTTGCGGCACCCCTCGTGAGAAAACGACGACACTAGGTCACCTATATTAAAGTATATTGACTTAAGGAGCCAAGCAAGAATAAGTGATCATAGGTCATGCTCTACGTTAATCTCAAAATGGGGTTACCATTTTTTGTTTAAGCATTTTAATGTTTTCATATCACTTGAGTTGCTTTAGCTCATGACTTGGAGTAAAGCTATTTCAAGGATATGATCACATACCTTTGAGTGATGTTGATGACATGGCATGTAGGAGAACTTCTTGTGGATGCTCGAAGTTGATGAAGATCATCTTGAGTTGGGAGAAATCCATCTTTTCTTTGAAGCTAGGTCCTCCTACAAGAGTTAGTCATGCAAGGAAGAACAATGTATATATCCAAATGACAATAGCGAAATTTTCATCATCTGTAAATCAAGGATATAGTTTGTGTTGTCTTCTTCCTTCCATCATCAAAGAAGGGTTGTCGATACTTGGCTATGACAAGATTGCTTGTGATATGAGTTGATGGCAATCTTGTGGAGTGTAGTTCTTCCAAGTACCTACAAAAGGTTAGATGCAATACAAGGGAGCATAGATTTCCAAGATATAAGATGGTGTCATATCAAGTGTAACATGGAATAGTCACGTAAGCCCATGCCCCTTGCATGCATCCGAGTGAGTCTAGCTCAATTTTGAAGCATCAATGATGTTCAACTCACTCCTCAAGTGACAAAACACTTTCTCATCAAGTGGCTTAGTAAAGATATCGACCAATTGCTTGTTAGTGCTAACATGTTTTAGATTAATGTCCCCTTTGGCAACATGATCACGAATGAAATTATGACGAACTTGTATATGTTTAGTTTGAGAATGTGGCACGGGATTATGAGCGACCTTAATAGCACTCTCATTGTCACACAACAATGTAACATGTCTTACATGGATTCCATAATCCTTAAGAGTTTGAGTCATCCTAGCAATTGAGCACAACATGATCCGGCGGCAATGTATTCCACTTCGGCGGTGGATAGAGATACCGAGTTTTGTTTTTTGGATGACCAAGACAAAAGAGATCTACCAAGAAATTGACATGTACCCGAGGTGGATTTTCTATCAACCTTATCTCCGGCATAGTCCGAGTCGGAATAGCCAATAAGGTTAAAATAAGATCCCTTGGGATACCATATGCCAAAGTTTGGTGTTTGTATCAAGTATCTCACAATTATTTTCATGGCCTTAAGATGAAACTCTTTAGGATCAGTTTGATATCTAGCGCACATGCACGCACTAAGCATAATGTCGGGACGGGAGGCACATAGATAGAACAATGAACCGATCATTGATCGATAAACCTTTTGATGAACCGGTTTGTCCTCCTTGGTGAGGTCAACATGTCCACTAGTAGGCATAGGAGTTTTCATACCTTTACACTCTTGCATGTTGAACTTCTTGATCAAGTCCTTGGTGTACTTGGTTTGAGAGATGAAAGTTCCTTCTCTCGTTTGCTTGATTTGCAAACCAAGAAAAAAATTCAGCTCACACATCATGGAGATCTCATACTTCTCGGACATCAACCTTCCAACTTTCTCACTAAATTGTGGGTTAGTAGATCCAAGGATAATATCATCCACATAAATTTGGCACACAAATAATTCACCATCAACTCTTTTAGTGAATAAGGTTGCGTCAATTTTACCAATTTCAAAACCTTTTTCGATAAGAAACTTCATTAAGCATTTGTACCAAGCTCGTGGGGCTTGCTTAAGACCATAGAGAGCTTTACGAAGCTTGTAGACATGATTAGGTTTATTAGGGTTTACAAAACCAGGGGGTTGTTTAACATAGACCTCTTCTTCAATCTCACCATTTAAAAATGCACTTTTAATATCCATTTGGTAAAGCGTGATATCATGGTGATTAGCATAAGCAAGAAGAATGCGAATAGCTTAAATTCTAGCAACGGGGGAATAGGTCTAACCGTAGTCCATACTTCGACTTGGGTGTAGCCTTGAGCCACGAGACGCGCCTTGTTGCGTACAACTTGACCGTCTTCGTCTTGTTTGTTCCGAAACACCCATTTGGTTCTGATGATGTTTTGCTCGTCTTTGGGCTTCTCCACTAGTGTCCACACTTCATTCCTCTCGAAGTTGTGTAGCTCCTCGTGCATGCCATTAACCCAATCCGGGTCCTGAAGGGCTTCTTCTACCTTCAAAGGCTCAATACTAGAGATGAATGAATAATGCTCACAAAAGTTAGCCAATCGAGTTTTAGAGCGAGTTATCCTCCCGGTTTGTATGTCACCGAAGATTTGCTCTAAAGGATGATTTTTGTTCACTCTTGCTCGAACTCGAGGTAGCTTTTGCTTGTTGGACTGCAGAGCTTCTTCATCATCATCTTCTTCTTCGTTGTTACTGAAGGTGTCGTTGCCTTGAGGTGGTGGTGAAGGTGGTTGTGGTGGATCATCATGATGAACTTCTTCCTCCTCTTCATCTTGTCATGTATCGCTTGTGGATGCCTCCATGTCATGTTGAGGTTCGCCTTGACATGAAGTAGGGGCTTCCACTTGGGTCGATGAAGTAATTTCCTTCACCTCCATTGGACAAATCTTGCCGATGGACAAGTCTTGGATAGCTTCCGAAGGTTCCTTATCTCCTACATCATTTGGCAATTGTTCGACTTGCGAACCATTAGATTCATCAAACTTCACATCTACTGTCTCTTCAACTTTTCGAGTGAAGTTGTTGTAGACACGGTAAGTGTAAGAGTTTGATCCATAACCTAGTAGGAAACCTTCATGAGATTTAGGGGCAAATTTAGAACGCTGATACTTATCAAGAATGTAACACTTGGAGCCGAATACCCTAAAGTATCCAACTTGGGGCTTGTTACCGGTGAGTAGCTCGTATGTCGTTTTGCCGAGAAGCTTGTGAAGGTAGAGTCGTTAGTAGCATGACAAGCTGTTTACACGGCTTCAGCCCAAAAGTGTCTTGGCGTCTTGTATTCATTGAGCATCATTCTAGCCATCTCTATAAGAGTCCGGTTCTTCCTCTCAACAACTCCATTTTGTTGAGGCGTGTACGTAGCCGAGAACTCATGTGAAATCCCTTCTTCGTCAAGAAAGGAATCCACAATTTTGTTCTTGAACTCCGATCGGTTGTCGCTCTGAACTTTCTTGATCTTCACTTCAAATTGATTTTGTGCTTTGCGAGCGAAGTTCTTGAAGATCTTTTGCACCTGTGACTTATCATCAAGAAAGAATACCCACATAAATCTAGAAAAATCATCAACTAACTAGACCAAAGGAATTTCCATCGAGGCTCTTGTAAGCATTCGGACCAAAGAGATCCATATGAAGCAACTCGAGTGGTCTCCTAGTAGTCATGATATTCTTTACGTGATGACTTCCACCTACTTGCTTTCTAGCTTGACAAGCACTACAAAGTCTATCTTTGTCGAAGATAACATCTTTAACACCAATTATGTGATCACCTTTGATGAGCTTGTCTAGATTACGCATACCAACATGTCCTAGCCTTCTATGCCAAAGCCAACCTTTCGAAGATTTTGCAATAAGACAAGTGCGAGGTTTGGATCTCTTAGTGAAATCAACAATGTATAGATCACCTCTACGGAACCGGTAAAGACCATGCTATGATTGTCTAGACGAAACACTTGGAAATCTACTTTGGTAAATAGAACATTAAACCCGAAGTCGGCAAGTCTAGATACGGAAAGAAGATTGTAGCCAAGGGATTCAAAAAGCATGACATTTTGAATAGAGCTATCATGAGATATGACCACCTTATCAAGACCAAGTACCTTACCCTTGGAGTTGTCTCCAAAAGTCACATACCTTCGCGGTCCATGGTTTGGTGTGATCTCTTGAAACATGTCTCTATCTCCGATCATATGATCGGTGCATCCACTATCGAGAATCCACTCTTTTCCTCCGGACATGTAATCCTTGAAGCTTGCCATGAGACTTAGATTCTTCATAGTCTTCTCATACTCGATGTCGAACAACTCATATTCATCATAGTAGCCATGTTCCACATTGTCATCATCAAGTGGGAAATCCTCGTCATAAGAAACAAGAGATTCGTTAGAGTTGTGATCATGACAATGTTCAAGATTATGAATGCAAATGGATTCAACATTGATGTTGTTGATAGTTATGACATCTCCTTCAGCACGCATGAGGTCTCTAAGCTCAAATAGATAATCATCAAACTTAGGATCACTAGGCATCATTTTGTGAAAGCAATAGATTTATGAAGAATTTCATCAAGATTACTCAATGAATAATTTGGATATCGTTTCTCCAAATCATTCCACAAAGTATAAGCACATTCAAAATTCTTCATTTGATCAAACACAATTCTAGGCAATCCTCTAATGATAAAATTAACAGTTCTAAGATTACAAAGCATATCAATTTCCTCTTCGTGTGTGGGATGTAAAGGATCAATGGGAGGTACATAGGGGTTCTTAACATACTTGCTCAAATGGAATTCGTTGAATAACTCAAGCATCTCATATTTCCATTGACTATAGTACTCCCCATCGAGAATGGGCACTCTACAACTAAGACTCCCCAAACTAGACACATCCATCTTCATCCAACGGTGATGAAACCGAAGCTTTGGAGACCAAAGCTCTGATACCAATTGTGGGATCACTAGAAGAGGCGTCTAGAGGGGGCGTGAATAGACTACTTGACAAATTCAAAACCTAACCTTTTCCCAAGTTAATTGGTTGGCAGATTTTAGCAATTCTAACAAGTCTAATGCACCCTAAACATGCTAGTTGATGACCCACAAGTATAGGGGATCAATCATAGTCCTTTCGATAAGTAAGAGTGTCGAACCCAACGAGGAGCAAAAGGAAATGACAAGCGGTTTTCATCAAGGTAATTTCTGCAAGCACTAAAATTGTAGGTAACAGATAGTTTGATAGCAAGGTAATTGATAGCGATCAAGTAACAGTAACGGTAAACAAGGTGCAGCAAGGTAGCCCAATCCTTTTAAGGCAAAGGACAGGCCAGAACAATCACTAGTAATAGGCAAAGTGTTCTTGAGGGTACACGGGAATTTCGTCTAGTCACTATTATCATGTTGGTTTGATTCGTGTTCGCTACTTTGATAATTTGATATGTGGGTGGACCGGTGCTAAGGTGTTGTTCTTACTTGAACTAACAACCTACTTATGATTAACCCCCTCGCAAGCATCCGCAACTACGAGAAAAGTATTAAGACAAAGTCTAACCATAGCATTAAACACGTGGATCCAAATCAGGCCCTTACGAAGTAGCGCATAAACTAGGGTTTAAGCTTCTGTTACTCTAGCAACCCATCATCTAATAACAACTCCATGACGTGGCTTGGACTGCGTCGGTATTTCCCCAAAGAGGAAGGGATGATGCAGCACAGCGACGGTAAGTATTTCCCTTAGTAATGAAACCAAGGTTATCGAACCAGTAGGAGGATCACCGCCACCCAATAAGCAGCACCTGCACACAAATAACAAATACTTGCAACCCGACGCGAAACAGAGGTTGTCAATCTCTCTACGGTAATAAGATAGATTTGGTAGTGATAGATAGGAGAGATAGATCTCTCAAGAACACAAATAAAAAGAGTAAATATGCAGCAAGGTATTTTTGGGTTTTTTGTTTTGTAGATCTGAAAACAAAGATTGCAAAAAACGTAGATCGAAAAGCAATATGATAGGAAAAGTAGACCCGGGGGCCGTAGGGTTCACTAGTGGCTTCTCTCATGAGTATAGCGCACGGTGGGTGAACAAATTACTGTTGGGCAATTGATAGAAAATTGAATAGTCATGACGATATCCAAGGCGATGATCATCATGTAGGAATCACGTCCAAGATAGATAGACCGACTCCTGCCTGCATCTACCTCTATTACTCCACACATCGACCGCTATCCAGCATGCATCTATTGTATTAAGTTCATGGAAAAACGGAGTAATGCAATAAGAACGGTGACATGATGTAGACAAGATCTATTCATGTAGGAATAGACCCCATCTTGTTATCCTTAATAGCAATGATACATGCGTGTCTTGCTGCCCCTTCTGTCACTGGGAAAGAACACCGCAAGATCGAACCCATCACAAAGCACCACTTCCCATGGCAAGAAACATCGATCTAGTCGGCCTAACTAAACCAAAGATTCGAAGAAGAAATACGATGCTATAAGCAATCATGCATATAAGAGATCAAAGAAGACTCAAATAAAATTCATGGATAGAAACTGATCATGAACTCAAAATTCATCGGATCCCAACAAACACACCGCAAAAGTTTACATCAAATAGATCTCCAAGAGACCATTGTATTGAGAATCATAAGAGAGAGAGAAGAAGCCATCTAGCTACTGCCTACGGACCCGAAGGTCTATGCTGGATTACTCACGCATCATCGGAGAGGCACCTATGAGAAAGATGAACCCCTCCGTGATGGTGTTTAGATTGGATCTCAAGGTTCCGGAACTTGCGGCGGCTGGAATTGTGTTTCGTCGACTCTCCTAGGGTTTTTGGATTTCCAAGGAATTTATAGGCACGATAGTCGGTTGAGGGGGTGCCGGAGGAGCCCAGCACCCACCAGGGCGCGCCAGGGGCCTATGGCGCGCCCTTGTGGGTGCTGGCCACCCTTGGTCCCCTCTTCTGGTATTCCTTGGCCCATCTGGTCTCTTCTGGTCTGGAAAAAATCCACAAAAATCCCCGCAGCGTTTTATCTCCGTATGGTACTGATTTCCGGCGAAGTAAAAAACAAGCAAAAACAGCAACTGGCACTTTGGCACTATGTTAATAGGTTAGTCCCAAAAAATGATATAAAGTTGTAACAAAATGATTGTAAAACATCCAAGAATGATAATATAACAGCATGGAACAAGCAAAAATTATAGATACGTTGGAGACGTATCAGCATCCCCAAGCTTAATTCCTACTCGTCCTCGAGTAGGTAAATGATAAAAACAGAATTTTTGATGCGGAATGCTGCCTAATATGTTCATCATATTCTTTTCTTCTTTGTATAGCATGGACATTTGGACTTGTAGATGATTCAAAGCAATAGTCTAGTTTTAACATAATGACTTCAATACTCAAGCATGTCAACAAGCAACCATGACTTTCAAAATATCAACACTAAAGAAAGTTATCCCTAGCCCATCATGCTCAATCATTGATCCATTCATGAAACACACTCAAATATTAGCTATGCCCAATGCTCAAGTACGATCATAGTGCCCCCTAGTTGGTGCTTATAAGAGAAGATGGAGACTCAAAGCAAAAATAAAAATTGCATAAAGTAGATAGATAGGCCCTTCGTAGAGGGAAGTAGGGATTTGTAGAGGTGCCAGAGCTCAAGGTTTAAATTGAGAGAGAGAAAATATTTTGGGTGTCATGCTTTTCCTGTCAACGAAAACGACAAAGTAGCACACAATACTTTCCATGCTAGATATATCATAGGCGTTTCCCAAACAGAAAATAAAGTTTATTCCTTTTCCACCAAACTTTCACTTTCCATGGCGGGCCGTATCCACGGTTGCCTTCCATACCAACACTTTCCAAGGAATTTATTATTTGACAACATAAAGTAAATATTTTTTTCTTTTTCATTTCGGGAATGGGCATCCCTATTACCGCCGCACTCTCATGCAATGACAAGTGAATAAACACTCATCTTGAGAATAACACATCTAGCATGGAAAAATATTGGATACTCCCCACCGTTTCATGAGCGGTACGGGCACACAAAAGAGAAAAATTATTTTGAAAATTTAGAGATGGCACATACAAATTTGCTTGGAACGGCATGGGAATACCGCATATAGGTAGGTATGGTGGACTCATAAGGCAAAACTTGGTTTAAGGGTTTTGGATGCACAAGTAGTATTTCTACTTAGTACAAATGAAGGCTTGCAAATAGATTGGGAAGCAACCAAACCAAGAAACGAAAAATCACATAAGTGAGCATTGAACATAACTAACACCGAATAATGCACCACAAGTAGGATGTAACTTCATTGCATAACTATTGACTTTCGTGCATGCATAGGGAATCACAAACCTTAACACCAATATTCCTACAAAGCATAATTACTCATTAACATGACTCACATATTACTATCGTCATGTTTCAAAACTATTACAAGGAATCAAGTTTAATTTGTCCAATGATCTTCATGAAAGTTTTTATTATATCCTACTTGGATATCTATCACTTTGGGACTAGTTTCATATATTGCCATTGCTTTTTTGCAAGCTCAAACAAATTTAAGTGAATCACAAGAGCATAAAGATTTCATCTCTCAAATAGGTATAAGTGAAGCAGGAGAGGATTTCTTCAAAATTTTACTAACTCTCAAATTAATATAAGTGAAGCATGAGAGTATTTCTACAAAAGTTTCGAAACACACCGTGCTCAAAAAGATATAAGTGAAGCACTAGAGCAATTCCTATAGCTCAAAAATTTTAAGTGAAGCACACAGATCAATTCTAACAAATCATAGCATGATTGTGGCTCTCTCAAATAGGTGTGTACAGCAAGGATACAAAGGAAAAACTAACAAACAAAGCAAGCAAAGATACAAGACGCTCCAAGCAAAACAGATGATATGTGACGAATAAAAATATAGCTCCAAGTAAAATACCGATGGTTGTTAGAAGAAAGAGGGGATGCCACTCGGGGCATCCCCAAGCTTAGTTGCTTGTTACTCTTTGTATATATCTTGGGGGTGCGGTAGCATCCCCAAGCTTAGGTTCTTGCTACTCCTTATTCCTTCATCCATCGTGATCTCACCCAAAACATGAAAACTTCAATCACACAAAACTCAACAAAATCTTCGTGAGATCCGTTAGTATAAGAAAGCAAATCACTACTTTAGGTACTGTTGTAAACCCATTCAAATTTTATAATTGCATTATACCTACTGTATTTTAACTTTGCCATGGCTTATACCTCCAAATACAAACCATAGATTCATCAAAACAAGCACACAATGGAACAAAAACAGAATCTGTCTCAAACAGAACAGTCTGTAGTAATATGTACCATACCCATACCTCTGTAACTCTAACAATTCTGGAAAATTAGGAAAACGTAAGGAATATGTATAGAAACACTGTGTTAAAATTTTAGCTCAAGATCACGTTCCAGCAAAAAATGAAAATTCATATACTGGACGCAAAGAAGTTTCTCTTTCAGATTCAGCATCACTTCTACTCATCCTATGAATCATCCTAACGGTTCTACTTGGCACAAACACTAAATAAACCATAAAAACACAATCATAACAGAGGCATAATTGTGTCAACACTCAAAAACAGAAAGGAAAAAAGCAAAAATTTATTTATTCATTGGGTTGCCTCCCAACAAGCGCTATCGTTTTACGCCCCTAGCTAGGCATATTGGATAGATTCAAGTATTGTCATCTTTGGTTTTGGATCCATAGGATGCCCTCATGATTGATTCATATGGTGGCTTAATTCTTGTTCTAGGGAAGTGTTCCATATCCTTTCTCAAGGGAAATTGAAAACGAATATTGCCTTCTTTCATATCAATCACGGCACCTATAGTGCGTAAGAACGGTCTACCAAGTACAATGGGACAAGACGGATTGCAATCAATATCAAGAACAATAAAATCAATGGGCACATAATTCCTATTTGCAAGAATAAGAACATCATTAATTCTTCCCAAAGGTATTTTAATAGTAGAATCCGCCAAGTGCAAATTAAGAGAGCATTCTTCAATGTTGGTGAGACCAAGCACATCGCATAGATATTTCGGAATCGTGGAAACACTAGCACCCAAATCACACAAAGCAAAGCATTCATAATTTTTAATCTTGACCTTAATGGTAGGTTCCCACTCATCATGTAATTTTCTAGGAATAGAAATCTCCAACTCCAATTTTTCTTCAAAAGATTTCATCAGGGCATCAACAATATGTTTTGTAAAAGCTTTATTTTGCTCATAAGCATGGGGTGAATTCAACATGGATTGCAACAAAGAAATACATTAAATCAAGGAGCAACTATCATAGTTAAAATCTTTGCAATCCAAGATAGTGGGCACATCACTAGTTAAAGTTTTAACCCCTTCAAACCCACTTTTATCAAAAATTTCATCAAGATTTTCACCCTCCAAATTATTGGGACGCCTTCTAGATAAAGTTGACTCTACTTAAGTCCCTTCATTATCAATTTTAACATTACTAAACAAGGAATCAATAGAAGAAACACCAATCACTTTAAGATCTTCATCACTTTTATAGCGGCAATCACTAGAAGACGATTTTTCTAAGATTTCTCTTTTAGCTCTAAGCATAGCGGTTCTTTTCTTAGTTTCATCCATAGAAACATATAAAGCTTTAATAGATTCATCAATCTTAGGCACAAAAGCTTTCAACTTGAGATTTTCAACATCATGAGAAATTCTATCAATGCTTCTAGACATATCATCAATCTTATTCAACTTTTCTTCTATCGTAGTATTGAAAGCCTTTTGCGCATTGATAAATTCTTTAATAGTACTCTCAAGATCAGAGGTGTTCCTATTATTATTGTAAGAAGAATTACCATAGGAATTACTATAATTATTAGAGGAATTTCCAGGAAAAGGCCTAGGATTAAAATTACCTCTATAAGCATTGTTATTGAAATTGTTGTGCGAGACAAAATTCACATCTACGGATTCACTATTTTGCTCAATCAAAGTAGACAAAGGCACATCATTAAGATCAATAGGAGCGTTTTTACTAGCAACCAATTTCATCAAAGCATCAACTTTATCACTCAAAGTACTAATTTCCTCTACCGAATTAACCTTTTTACTAGTAGGTGCTCTTTCGGTATGCCATTGAGAATAATTAGCCATGATATTATCTAGCAATTTCGTAGCTTCACCCAAAGTAATCTCCATAAAAGTACCACCCGCGGCGAAATCTAAAAGATTTCTAGAGACAAAATTCAATCCCGCATAAATTTTTTGTATGATCATCCAAAGATTCAAACCATGTGTAGGACAATTTCTTATCATAAACTTCATTCTTTCCCAAGATTGGGCAACATGTTCATGCTCAAGTTTCTTAAAATTCATGATTTGCGTCCTAAGGTAAATAATTTTCGCGGGAGGAAAATACTTAGTGATAAAAGCATCCTTGCACTTATTCCAAGAATCGATACTATTGCTAGGCAAAGATGAAAACCAAAATTTTGCACGATCCCGCAAGGAAAAAGGAAATAGTTTCAACTTCACAATATCATTGTCCACATCTTTTTTCTTTTGCATATCACACAATTCAATGAATGTGTTTAGATGGGACGCGGCATCCTCATTAGGATTACCGGCAAATTGATCTTTCATGACAAGATTCAACAAAGCGGCATTAATATCACAAGACTCCGCACTAGTGGCGGGAGGAGCAATAGGCGTACTAATAAAATCATTATTATTAGTATTGGAAAAATCACACAACTTGGTGTTCTCTTGAGTCATCGTGACTACGCAAACAAGATTGCAAGCAAGGAAGAGATCCGGCAAGAAAAGTGCAAACACAAAAGAGGGCGAAGAAAACGACAAATTGGTGAAGTGGGGGAGAGGAAAACGAGAGGCAAATGGCAAATAATGTAATTGCAAGGAGATGAGATTTGTGATTAGGAACCTGGTAGATGATTGTGGAGTCCCCTCGGTGCCTACGATAGGCACGTAGAAGAGACTACTTCCTCCTCGGCAACGGCGCCAGAAATTCCTTTGACGTGGCTTGGACTGCGTCGGTATTTCCCCAAAGAGGAAGGGATGATGCAGCACAACGACGGTAAGTATTTCCCTCAGTTATGAAACCAAGGTTATCGAACCAGTAGGAGGATCACTGCCACCCAATAAGCAGCACCTGCACACAAACAACAAATACTTGCAACCTGACGCGAAAGAGAGGTTGTCAATCTCTCTACGGTAATAAGATAGATTAGGTAGTGATAGATAGGAGAGATAGATCTCTCAAGAACACAAATAAAAAGAGTAAATATGCAACAAGGTATTTTTGGGTTTTTGGTTTTGTAGATCTGAAAACAAAGATTGCAAAAACGTAGATCAGAAAGCAATATGATAGGAAAAGTAGACCCGGGGGCCGTAGGGTTCACTAGTGGCTTCTCTCATGAGTATAGCGCATGGTGGGTGAACAAATTAATGTTGGGCAATTGATAGAAAATCGAATAGTCATGACGATATCCAAGGTGATGATCATTATATAGGCATCACGTCCAAGATAGATAGACCGACTGCTGCCTGCATCTACCTCTATTGTGTTGGGGAACGTTGCATGGGAAACAAAAAAAATTCCTACGCACACGCAAGATCTATCCATGGTGATGAGCATCTACGAGAGGGAGAGTGGATCTGCATACCCTTGTAGATCACTAAGCGGGAAGCGTTAAGAAATGTGGTTGATGTAGTCGAACGTCTTCACGATCCAAATCGCCGAGCGTCCCGCGATCCAATCACGATCTAGTACCGAACGGACGGCACCTCCGCGTTCAGCACACGTACAGCTCGATGACGATCTCCACCTTCTTGATCCAGCAAGAGGGAGCGGAGAGGTAGATCAGTTCTCCGGTAGCGCGACGGCGCGGCGGCGGTGGCGGTGGAACTATTCCAGCAGGGCTTCGCCTAAGCGCTGCTGAAAACTAGAGGAATCAATCTATCGGGAGAGAGGGCTGCACTATGGCCTTTTTTTGAAGTGCTTTTGCCCTCTCTCCCTCTAGTATATATAGGAGGGAGGGGAGGGAGGCCGGCGCCCTAGGGCTGCCCCTTTGGTGCGGCCACAAGGAGGAGGAGGTGGAGGAGTCCACCTCCAATCCTACACCTACTAGGATTCCTTCCCTTCCCCCACTTGGGCTTTCCTTTCCCTCAAGCCTAGCCGCATAGGCCTTCTTGGGCCAGCCGCCCAGCCCACCAGGGGCCGGTGCGCCACCCTCAGGTCCATGTGACCCACTTGGGGTGTGGTGGGCCCACTTGGTGGACCCCCGGAACCCATTCGTCACTCCCGGTACACTGCCGGAAATGCCCGAAACTTTTCCGGACTTCAAACACCACTTTCCTGTATATCAATATTTACCTCCAGAGCTCCTCGTGATGTCCGGGATCTCATCCGGTACTCCGAACAACCTTCGGTCACCAACATACATAACTCAACTATACCGAAACGTCACCGAACCTTAAGTGTGCAGACCCTGCGGGTTCGAGAACTATGTAGACATGACCGAGACACATCTACGGTCAATAACCAATAGCGGGACCTGGATGCCCATATTGGTTCCTACATATTCCACGAAGATCTTTATCGGTTGAACCTCTATGTCAAGGATTCAGTTAATCCCGTATGCTATTCCCTTTGTTCTTCGGTATGTTACTTGCCCGAGATTCGATCGTCGGTATCTCTATAGCTAGTTCAATCTCGTTACCGACAAGTCTCTTTACTCGTTCCGTAATACAAGATCCCGTGGCTAACACTTTAGTCACATTGCTTGCAAGGCTTGTTGTGATGTTGTATTACCGAGTGGGCCCTGAGATACCTTTCGGCCACACGGAGTAACAAATCCCAGTCTTGATCCATGCCCACTCAACAGACACCCTCGGAGATACCTGTAGAGCATCTTTATAGTCACCCAGTTACGTTGTGACGTTTGATACACACAAGGTATTCATCCGGTGTCAGTGAGTTGCATGATCTCATGGTCATAGGAACAGATACTTGACATGCAGAAAACAATAGCAATAAACTGGCACATCATATGCTACGTTCATAGTTTGGGTCTTGTCCATCACATCATTCTCCTAATGATTTGATCCTGTTATCAAATGACATCTCATGTCTATGGCTAGGAAACCTTGACCATCTTTGATCAACAAGCTAGTCTACTAGAGGCATACTAGGGACAAAGTGTTGTCTATGTATCCACACATGTATCAGTGTTTCCAATTAATACAATTATAGCATGGATAATAAACGATTATCATGAACAAGGAAATATAATAATAACTACTTTTACTATTGCCTCTAGGGCATATTTCCAACAGTCTCCCACTTGCACTAGAGTCAATAATCTAGCTCACATCACTATGTGATTTACAATGTAATGAATCTAACACCCATAAAGTTCTGGTGTTGATCATGTTTAGCCCTTGGAAGAGGTTTAGTCATCGGATCTGCAACATTCAGATCCGTGTGCACTTTGCAAATATTTCTGTCGTCCTCCTTGATGTAATCGCAGATGGAATTGAAACGTTGCTTTATGTGTCTGGTCCTCTTGTGAAATCTTGGTTCCTTGGCTAGAGCAATGGCACCAGTGTTGTCATAGAACAGAGTCATTGAGTTTAGTGCACTAGGCACTACTCCAAGATCTGTCATTAAGTCCTTCATCGAGACACCTTCCTTCGCCGCCTCCGAGGCAGCGATGTACTCCGCTTCGCATATAGAATCAGCTACCACGCTTTGCTTGGAACTGCACCAGCTTACCACACCCCCATTGAGAATAAATATGTATCCGGTTTGCGACTTAGAGTCATCCGGATCAGTGTCAAAGCTTGCATCGACGTAACCCTTTACGACGAGCTCTTGATCACCTCCATAAACGAAAACAATGTCCTTAGTCCTTTTCAGATACTTCAGGATATTCTTGACCGCCGTCTAGTGTTCCACTCCTGGATCACTTTGAAACCTTCCGGCCATACTTATGGCAAGGCTGACATCGGGTCTTGTGCACAGCATTGCACACATGATAGAGCCTATGGCTGAAGCATAGGGGACGACACTCATCTTTTCTCTATCTTCTGCAGTCACTGGGCATTGATTCTTACTCAACTTCACACCTTGCAACACAGGCAAGAACCCCTTCTTGAACTGATCCATTTTGAACTTCTTCAAAACTTTGTCAAGGTATGTGCTCTGTGAAAGTCCTATTAAGCGTCTCGATCTATCTCTATAGATCTTGATGCCTAATATGAAAGCAGCTTCTCCTAGGTCCTTCATTGAAAAACTCTTGTTCAAATATTCCTTCACGCTTTCCAACATTTCTATATTGTTTCCAATCAGCAATATGTCATCCACATATAATATTAGAAACGCTATAGAGCTCCCACTCACTTTCTTGTAAATACAAGCTTCTCCGTAAACTTGTATAAACCCGAACGCTTTGATCACCTCATCAAAGCGAAGATTCCAACTCCGATATGCTTGCACCAGTCCATAAATGGATCGCT
Source organism: Elymus sibiricus (assembly GCA_039707655.1). Lineage (NCBI taxonomy): Eukaryota > Viridiplantae > Streptophyta > Magnoliopsida > Poales > Poaceae > Elymus > Elymus sibiricus. The sequence goes on from CM077671.1 coordinate 325,697,938, forward strand.
GGAGTTTGCAAACTTTGTCAGCATTCTCTAGATCGACAAAACCTTCTGGTTGCATCATATACAACTCTTCCTTAAGGAAACCGTTAAGGAACGATGTTTTGACATCCATCTGCCAAATTTCATAATCGAAAAAGGCAGCTATTGCTAACATGATTCTGACGGACTTAAGCATCGCTATGGGTGAGAAGGTCTCATCGTAGTCAACTCCTTGAACTTGTGAAAAACCCTTTGCCACAAGTCAAGCTTTATAGATGGTGAAATTACCGTCCGCGTTCGTCTTCCTCTTAAAGATCCATTTGTTCTGAAACCCTACTAGTAGCGCTTGAAAAACCTATAGCAGTAGCGCTGGGTCCAGCGCTACTGCTAAGGCGCTACAACTAAGTTATAGCAGTAGCGCTGGTTGGTGCAGCGCTACTGCTAAGTCTGGTTAGCAGTAGCGCTGCACTGATCCGCGCTACTGCTAATTATCTGTAGCGCTGCATAAAGACAAGCGCTGCTGATAATCCAGCACTGCTGCTATATGCCTTCCAGCGCTGCTGCTATAATTCCTGCTTTCACAGATTCATATCCCCTCTACGTATTCGTGATGTATTTATATAGGCTCTATACAGTAGTTTCATCAGGTCACAATAAACATACACTATTATCATCATATCATACACATACAGTAGTCTCGTCATACCATCATCATCATCATTCAACACAAATATCATCACATCTCGAAAATAGCGATACACAAGTCATGTCATGTCTCGAATAAGTGCAACTGCATGGTCATGGCACACACACAAGTTTCATCATCTCTATCTAAACCATGATGTAGAAGAGAAGAGCGATCAGCATCATCAAGACCGCGACTATGTAGTACTTGAGGCACCGGCGGTTCCGCCCCCGCTCTTGCCCGAGCGTCCACCTCAAATAACTACTTTCCGCTTCGGCTCTGCTATCGAACCCTATGTGGCTAGCACCCGGGAACTTGTCCACCTGGGCCTGAGCGTCTGGCCAGTGGTCGTAGACTCCTGGAACCTTCCCAACGAACACGACGTAGCAGCCCTTCGCCATCTCTGATCTATGTACCTACATCGTGAACGATAATATGCAACATAATGTACTTAAGAACACAAAGAGGCATAATTAGCAAAATACAAGCAACCTATAGTAAACATAAATGACGAAGTTCCTCATACCCAAACTAATTAACTAGAGCAGTCTACGCTAGTTCAGGACCACGGTTTAATTACATCACATAGTTTTGTCTGGACGCTAGTGACACATATATTGTCAACGACAATCAGTCCTCGGTCCAATCTTCATAGTCAGGGAGGAAGGACCCAAGCTTCTTGAAAGGCTTCAGGTCCAGACGCTGAGCGATTAGCAGTGCTCGGACATCATCCTGCGTGATTGGCCCATGGTAGAACATCCCTGTTGGTTCGAGGACCTGCTTCATGATCACTTGGGCAAGTTCACACTGCACGTGATAAAACTCAGCTCAGATTCGATGATCCGGTGCCTTTCCTATGCTTGTGGCCCAGTTGACAATCTCGGCATCATTGGTAGTAGCTAACATGCGAAGGCGTTGATTATCCCTTCTGAACTCGAGCAGGTGATGCATGAGGTAGAATCCATCAGCCTTACTGATGTGCGGTTGCTGGATGCAGGAGAAGTCGGTCTTATGGCTGAAAACCAGCCCGTTCCTCCTGTACTTTTTGTCTTTGATATATCCACCAGACAGGCTGAAGGTTAACAGGGCACTATCGAGAACACTCTTTATGTGCTTGTAATCCTTTTTCTTGATGTTCTTCGATGAGTCCAAGTATATAGCATGGGAGTATTCTGGGTACAGAACGATGAGGACGGATGAACTTATTCGCGGGCCATCCCTCGACGTACAACTTCCCACCCGGCACTTGAGCCGCGTAAAGCTGGTATCCTGGTTTTCCCGAGATGAGAAGGCTTTTCTCTCTGGCCAGCACATCATCTTGAAGTCTCCTTAGATCATTGTTCAGTATGTCCTCTAGCGCTTTCTGAGGTAGGATCGGGTGGCCGGCGACATGGAAACGCTCCGCACCTACGACAGGTATTCTGTCTACCTCCCGAGGCTTCAGAGGCGGCTGGCTGCTTGAAGCAGCTCTGGCGCCTTTAGCGCCTTTCTTGCCCGGTCTCCTCCTTTGCTTCTTGGCGGATGGCGGTAGTGAGCCCACCATACCTTCCCTAACTGTCACCCCCAGTGTCGTCGGGCTAATCAGTGGACGGCCCTCGGGTTGTTGCTGGGTAGAGGCGGCATCTGGAGGCGTCTCCTGCGAGGATCGCTTGAAGAGAGACTTTTTGCATTCCGCCTTAGGACGTTCCGGCTCCGGCAAATCAGGCAGCATCAAGTCATCATCTCCACGCTCAAAGCCTGAGTCTTCGTCGTCCTGAGCCATCAATCCTCCATCATCATAGGCGGTATTGAAATACTTGTCTGGGTCATCATCATCCTCCTCCATGTCATCATCAGCATTTGCTTCTTCGACAACGGGGGCGACGTCATCTGGCACTAATGGAGGCTCTCCCTCGCGTCGTCCACTATCACCCGCCACGACAGGTGCAGGTAATTTGGTAGGTGGGGTGGTGTTCATACCTTCTTGAGAAGCTGTCGTTGGTGTGATACTGGGCGCCTCGACACGAAGAAGAGTCTTCGGCCAAGGCAAGAACCAGCTCTTGCATGCGCCAATCCGTTGAGGGGTCTCCTCGTCATCGACTGGTACCGGAGGAGGCAAATCCTCGAAGCCCGCTAAGACACTGGCCACGTTAACCTTGAAGACGCCATCGGGCATCTCTCGGTTGTGGAACATGCGGTCCTTCGGCTTCACGATCGTTGCCTTTCCCACGGCCACCTTCTGGCCCTTGATGTCGTATAGTAGGGTGCACGGGGTATTGTTGTCCTACGAAGACATGTCTGCGATGTCAAACATCCGAAAGGCAATTGAAACGGAAGACTATATAGACATGCTGGTGAAAAGGCTATGACGGGTAATTACCGTGAGGGCGTCGAGCTCAGCCATAGACGAAGGCCCGCCGAGTTGGCCAGAGACGGAGGACGGGCTGCTATGAACAGGAGCGGGAGCATGTGCGGTGGCGTGAGCAGGTGCTGGTGGTGCGATGTTCACAGAATTGCTCCCGACGTAGCTGGGAAGCGAAAAGTCCGCTGGCCCTTTATCTGGATTTTTCTTCGTCCATTCAAAAAATGCCGGAAGCAAGCTGGAAATGGAAGATGTGAAGTCAGCCGTGACGCCAGCTACCGCTGCACTGACCCTTTCATCGACTATCTGTTCCAACTCTGCTTTGGTCTCAGCTTTGGACTTATTGATCGCAAGCGCGACCTTCTGGTCGATGGTCTGTTGAGTAAGCAACTTTCTCTTCCTTCTTTCCTCTAGCTCCTCGTGGTAGCACGTCTTCCACGAGGCGCCATCTCCGACGCCGTGCACACGTCCATAGGACGGCGGTGTGTCCTCCGGGACCTTTTTCAGTATGTTCAGGGCCCGGTTGAAATGGGTGTCCCACTTGGGCCTCGCCGATGACTGTGATGACTCGTCGCTTTCGGCTGCCTTTTGGTGCTGCTCTTTCTGCAAAAGGAACGTGGATGGTTTACTAATAATGTGACAAAACTTGTAGTCGAATTGATTGGAAGCTAATATGATAATGTGGTAATATAACAATTACCAGAAGTCTCATGAACTCCCTCGTGTTCGGGTCCGTGTAAAAGGTCTTCTTGACGCGGTCCCACTTGTACCGGGCCCTGATCTAGTCATGCTCCAGCGGGTCGGTGAACTCCGCCAAGGGGTCTGGGATTCCATGATTTTCACGTTCAGCGTCCTCCTTGGCCCATACGTGCCTCTTCCCCTTGTAACCACGGCTTCCGAGGCGGTGGGGAGGCATGTTCCTGGCCTGGAGCGCCTTCATTTTCTCTGACTTTTTCTTGGTTTCATCTTTAGCGCAATTCTCCTTGAATTTTTCAAAGTCCTCTTCCGTAATTGACGGATTGTCAGCATGAATCTTGGACCACGGTTCATTCTTATCAATCGCTTTTTTCACCCGAACTTTCCAGGCGGACAAGTCGTTGGTGAATGTCACCATCGCCTTGTTGTTTATCTTTGTCATGGCATCGTCGTCCCACGGTTCTTTGCTTTCTGTGCGGCCGGGGAATAGGAACCTATTGTGCAACTTCTTTAGGAGCATGTGCTCCATATGTGGTATCTTCTTCAACTTCTCGTCGTTGATGTTGGCGGTTTCCCTGAGGATGCATCCTAGTTGATTGCCCCAGCACGAGCGCGCTTCATCCGGCGCCGTTGGCTCTAATTTCTGGGGGTGCATCTCCGTGTCCACAATTTGTCCGATGCCGAGCTCGTTTGGTCTTCGTGTCCTCTTCTGCTTTGGTGCTTTACCGGCTACGGCAGCATCGTTGCCGGTCTCGGGGGTGGTGTCGGTGCCGGTGCCAGTGCTGGTGCCGGTGTCGGCGTCGGCGTCGGGGTTGGTGCCACTGCCGCCACCATGCACCCCCATCTGCTGTTCGTCCAGGTAATCCAAATAGTGATTTGCTGCCTCGATGGGGTCTTCTTCGAGGCGAGCAGAACCCCCGGCTAAGGCGTGGCTAGACATGTTTCCTATTCAACAATTGTAAATAAAAGATATAATGAAGAGAAAAAAGGGGTCCATATTTGGTCGGAATGTTGATTCATTCCCCTTCCGGCAAATCCCGAGCACTCCATATGTCCTAGTTTCTAGCACAAGTCATGCCGAAAATCACGGAAATTTTCGGCATGACCTTTGCTAAAAAGTGGACATATGGAGCGCCTGAAATTTGCCGGAACGGAAATGAATCAACATTCCGGCAAAACATAGGCCACTCAGATATTCTTCGACATTCAACCAACATTAAAACATTTTATAACAGGAAACAAAGGGAGTAACAAGTAACATGAGGGGGGGTTCCAGTTTTGTAAAGTGACCAAGCTTCCCTCTCACGAGAAACGAGCTCCAAAGATTCTTGGCAATGGGGGGCATTGCAAGAGCTCCTTTCCTCTTTCTTTTTTCTTTGGCAGAAGTGACTTTATTCTTGTTAGTACTCCTACCACTATTAGCACATTGTTTGGTCCTCATTCTTTTTCCCTTGTCACTGTGTTAATGTCAGAAGCACAGAGGAAACTAACAACAGGTCAGCAAAGAAGGGCCAATGCACAATCTGCAGGTTCTCACCTAATAAAGCAACCCAAGGTCACTATAGTAGAGAGGCTTTTGCCAGCTCCCCATCTTGCTTTGCCTATTGTACATGTCCACCTTTTTCCCTCCAAAATTTCAAAACTATTTGAGGTTTGTTTTACCCATTCTGGCTTTGCTTTAGTGCCAAAATAAACACATTTTCATAACAAAAAACAATTTGCCATTATGAAAACAAGCTGGCCGGTTTCTATTTCCTGATATGAAAATGATGCTATCTTGATATAAATTTAATGAGTTCATGGTGCTGGCCGATTTTTTCTCTGCCCCTGTTTTCCCCGGCCTAGGAAACCCTAGCTAGCGGTCGGCGGCGGCGGTGTGCGTCTCGGGCTAATGAATGTAGAGAAGAAGGACGGGGAATCGCCGGAGGGAGCTCACCTTGCTTGAGCGAAGGTTGAGGCTGCAGGCGACGGCGAGGTCGAGGGCGGGCCCGCGCGGCGACGGTGTGGTCGAGGGAGGGCTCGGGCGACGGCCGGCGTCGAGGGCGACAGCGGGCAGGGGCGACCGCGGACAGGGGCGACGGCGGGCCGGGGCGACGGCGGGCAGGGGCGACAGCGGGCAGGGGCGACGGCCGGCGGCGACAGAGTGGGGGGATTCGGGCGGCGACAGAGTGGGCGGCGACAGAGTGGGGGGAGAGGTGGAGATCGAGGGGAGGGGGGATTCGGGCTTGGCCAAATTTTGAGCCCGCGCGGCGGTTAACCGAAAATAGTAGTAGCGCTCGGTTAGTATCCAGCGCTAGCTATAGCGCTGTGCGGTAATACAGCGCTACTGCTAACTGTTTTAAATTTTAGTTTTTTTAATTCTAAATTACACATAGTAGTAGCGCTTTTTAGTATCCAGCGCTATAGATAATTTCCTTCTCCCTTTTCTTTTTATTATTTTCCTTTTCTTTTCTGTTTAGTTTTCTTTTTCTTTTGTATTACTTTCCTTCTCCCTTTTGTTTTTGTTTTTTTTTGTATTGCTTTCTCCCTTTTGTATTTCTTTTGTATTACTTTCTCCCTTTCTGTTTATGACGGCGTCTCCCTCCCACACTTTGTGAATATCACCGGAACCATGCATGTGGTGGTAACATATATATCAGTTGACCGATAACGGTTACTTAAGTGCGTACACAAAATAGATACATATATATAAATGATGGTTTCTCAGTTGCGTCGACGACGTTTCACATTGAGCTTCTTCCCTTTCTTGTTCGTTGCCGAATAATTGAGCCCCTCCTTGTGACTTTTCCGGAACCATGGAGTACGATCTTTCTTATGTAATGTAGTATTGATTCTTATTTTCACGTATGCTTCATCATCATCGTCATCTTCCCTCATCGGGTTGCCGTATTGGTCGTAGTCTTCCTCGTTGGCGACTCCATCCATTCCGACGATGCTCCTTTTGCCTCTCCTCACGACAACACGGCTGGGATTGGTCGGGTCGGTTATGAAGAAGCATTGTGTCATGTGCTTAGCGTGTACCCATGGCTCAGTTTTGGCGATGACGTTAACGTTCACGGTTGCGCTCTTCGCGTCAGCGGGTGGTATAGACATGGTAGTGAAATACTTGTTTTCTCTTACGACGTCCTTAGCCCATCTGACACGGAACATCGTCGCATCGTGCAATCCAGTATAGTTAAGCTCCCAGATCTCTTCGACCCTTCCGTAGAATCTTTTAGTTGTGCCGTTAGCGTCGGTCACGCATTCAATCGTCACCCCGGAGTTCTGGTAATCACTGTCCATGTCTTTGGCCTCCATGTAGAACGTGCACCCGTTGATATCGTATGACTGATAGCTCGCGAGTTTGGGCGCGGGGCCATCTGCTAAGGCGTGTATGAGCAATCCGTCCGAACTGTCCTCTTCCGGGGGATTTTCAAGAACTTGCTCTTTGAACCAACGCAAGAAAGTGGCGTTGTGCTCTACAGTAACTTCGCCGTCCATCTTGAGCATCCCCTTATCACGGTACTTATTTGCGATGGTTTCTTTATGCTGTGCCACATAATCATCTACCACATCTAGGTGTTATAGCACTACTAAGTTAGCCCTGTCAAAGTCGTTCCGTCGATCCGAGTACTCCACGTACAATTCCCTCCGGCCGTTGTTGTGACCTTCTCCTTCGAGCCTCCCATCGTGCTTGTTGACGGGCAAACCAACAACAGGGTCTCCGACGCCTATATAATTCTCGCAAAAGGAGATGCACTCATGCGTCAGATACCCCTGGACGATGCTCCCATCGGGACAGGACATGTTACGAACGAATCCTTTGATGACCCCATTCATCCTCTCGAACGGCATCATGCTGTGAAGGAATGTCGGCCCGAGGTCGATGATGTCGTCCACGATGTGGACACATAGATGCACCATGACGTCAAAGAACGCGGGCGGGAAGTACATCTCAATCTCACATAGTATGACAACGATCTCTTCCTGTAGCCTTCGGAGCTGCTTCACACTTATGGACTTTCAAGAGATAACGTCGAAGAAGTTGCAGAGACCAGTAAGCGTGTCACGGACGTGCTTGTCCATTATCCCTCTAATGGCAACCGGGAGTATCTGTGTCATCATCACGTGAAAGTCATGAGACTTCATCCCACTGAACCTTTTTTTCTTGGGGTCTAGAAATCTGCTTATCTTCCCACAGTAACCGGAACTGACTTTGATTCCCATAAGGCACTTGATGAATTGATCGATCTCCTTCGCACTTAAGGTGAAGCAAGAAGGGGGCAATAATTCTCCTCCTTCTTGTTGACTTTTCTGCCCCTTCCCCCCTCCTCCGTCTCCGTCTCCGTCTCCTCCATCGACTTTTTACGATGAAGATCTTTCCTGATCTTCAAATCTTCCAAGTATTTCCTTGCCTTCGGCCCGTCCTTGGTCTTCTCCGGCATGTTCATCAGTGTGCCAAGCAAGCTCTCGAGGACATTCTTCGTGATATGCATTTGATCAAGGCAATGAGGCGTGTCGTGATTGGGCCAGTACTCCAAGTCCCAGAAAACAGACCTCGTTTTCCATACCTTCAGTAGCAGCTCCAGCGCCTTTTTCATCGTTCCCGGCGCGGGGCACTGTCCCCAGTTTTTCAACAGCTCGTTGATTTCGGCGCCGCTTCTCTTACGTGGAGGTCCTCGATGCTCAGTCAACCCATTGAATAGATCTCCACTCTTTCTCCATGGGTCATCCTTCTCGAGCCATCTACGATGCCCCATGTACACGATTTTCCCGGACCCGCCATCTTTCGTTGACGTAAGCTGCTGAGACGTTGTATCATCCATGCACCTCGTGCATCCGCAGTATCCGTGGCACACCTAGCCTGAGGTGTACCCGTAACCGAGATAGTCGTGCACCGTCGTCATCAGCGCGGCTCTCATATAAAAATACTCTCCTTTGCTGGCATCCCATGTCCATGCCGGTGTTTTCCATAATGTGTCTAGCTCCTCTTTCAGAAGCCCCATATACAGGTTAATATTATTTCCCGGTTGTTTCGGCCCTTGAATCAGCATGCTCATGTGTATGTACTTTGTCTTCATGCACTTCCATGGGGGGAGGTTGTACATCCATACAAAGACGGGCCATGTGTTGTGGTTGGTGTTTTGGTTTCCAAACGGATTCATGCCATCGGTACTCGCACCAAGCACGATGTTCCTTGGATCTTCTGCAGCAAATCCATATACGGTGTTGAATACTCTCCACTAGCTACCATCTACGAGGTGTCTTAGCTTCGGATCATCTCCATCGTCGGGCTTCTTCCTCTCCGCGTGCCAGCGCATGAGCTTTGCTTCCTTAGGATCTACGAAATACCGCTGCAGACGGGGAGTGATCGTAAAGTACCATACAACTTTCTGAGGAGCTTTCTTTCCTGCCTTCTTGTATCGAGAAGCATTGCACACTGGACAGCTGTTTTTTTCCGCGTGCTCCCCCCAATAAATGATGCAATCGTTGATGCATGCATGGTACCTAATGTGCGGCAAATCAAAAGGGTAAACGATTTTCTTGGCCTCATCGACACTAGTAGGACACAGGTTCCCCGCAGGAAGAACTTTATTATGTAGATACTTCAAATGCTCATCGAGGCTTTTGTCTGTCCATTTGTTTTTGGCCTTCGTCTTTAGAAGTTCGAGCGTGAAACTCAAGCGGGTCATCTCGGGATCGCAACCGTCATACAATGGAGTCTTCGAGTCTACTTCAAGTTGCGCCAGCTTGGCCTCCTCTCTAGAAGCAGCTCTGTCGCTAGTCGTACTCTTGCGAAGGAGGTCTCGAACATGAGGGTCCTGCACGACTGCACTTAGTCGCGTCGAAGACTGCGGCGTGACCGCCGCCTCTGCTTCTCCGCCATGTCCGGACTCTTCTTCGCCGTGTCCGGAATCTTCTCCGTCGCCATGTTCGGAATCTTCTCCGCCACCGTCATTTAACTCTTCCCCGCCGCCATGTCCGACGCCATCGTCATCGTGTCGATCGGTCATCTCTTCGTCTAGCCCCATGTCGTTATTCCCTGCCATGTGGACGTCCTCATCATCATCATCTTCACTTATCCACCGAGTATAGACATCCATGAAACCATTCATCAGCAGGTGCGCCTTCAACCTGCCACGATCATAAGGGTCCAAAAGGACTCCTTCTTTGCATCTTGTACAGGGACATCTAATCCTAGTCCGATTATTTGCATGCATGTCCATCACCGCGGATTGCATGTATCGCTCCACCTTCCATCCACTCACCTTCATGGCCGACTGCATGCACAGTATAACAAGCAAAAGGGTTATAAACAAAATGCATGCATGCATCAAAGTCATATAAAAATTTGGCATGACCTTGCCTAAAAATAGGACATATCGAGTTTGCTCGAAATTCACCGAAACGGAAATAAATCGACATTTCGGCAAAACATAAGCAACTCGGGGGCATGTCACTCGCACAAATCTCTCCATATCCCAAACACACATATTCCCATTCACACACACATATTCCCATTCTTGAAATGAACAACTTTTTACTCACCTATATCTAGCTAGATCTAGTTGTTGGGGACATGTCAATAGCTAGCTAGATCAAGTTGTTGGGGAGGAGAGATGACTCTAGGTAACTAATGGAGAGGGAGAGAGATGAGCTAGCTAGATCTATATCTAATGGAATGGAGGGAGAGCCAAACAAATGAGATAGGGGGGCATTTATGGAGCTAGCTAGAGATGAGAAGGCCATTTATGGAGGAGAGTTATGGTGGAGGGGGGCATTAATGGGGAGAGAAAAGAGGTAGGAGGAAGAGAGAAGAAGGGCAACAATGGTGAGGGGAGAGGGGAAAGGAGGGGGAGAGAGGGCAATGGGGGAGGAGGGGGAGGGGGTGAAAAGGTGGCACCAGCCACGCATAGCAGTAGCGCTGTTTTTCCGCAAGCGCTACTGCTATGTTACTTATTAGTAGCGCTTTCCATAAAAACGCTACTATTAAGTGGGCCCCACCAAATAAAGCGCTACTGATAAAGTCTTAGTAGTCGCGCCGTATTCTGGACAGCGCTGCTACTACCAATAGTGTCGGTGGGCTCGTCGTGTCCCGCTTAGCAGTAGCGCTCTTTATGTTTCCAGCGCTACTGCTAAGTCCTTACTTGTAGCGCTTCCTAAATACAGCGCTACTGGTAATTAGCAGCAGCGCCTATTACATTCCAACGCTACTGATATTGTCCTGCCTATAAGGTTTTTCCTAGTAGTGACACCCCCATTGAGAATAAATATGTATCCGGTTTGCGACTTAGAGTCATCCGGATCAGTGTCAAAGCTTGCATCGACGTAACCCTTTACGACGAGCTCTTGATCACCTCCATAAACGAGAAACATGTCCTTAGTCCTTTTCAGATACTTCAGGATATTCTTGACCGCCGTCCAGTGTTCCACTCCTGGATCACTTTGAAACCTTCCGGCCATAATTATGGCAAGGCTGACATCGGGTCTTGTGCACAGCATTGCATACATGATAGAGCCTATGGCTGAAGCATAGGGGACGACACTCATCTTTTCTCTATCTTCTGCAGTCACTGGGCATTGAGTCTTACTCAACTTCACACCTTGCAACACAGGCAAGAACCCCTTCTTGAACTGATCCATTTTGAACTTCTTCAAAACTTTGTCAAGGTATGTGCTCTGTGAAAGTCCTATTAAGCGTCTCGATCTATCTCTATAGATCTTGATGCCTAATATGAAAGCAGCTTCTCCTAGGTCCTTCATTGAAAAACTCTTGTTCAAATATTCCTTCACGCTTTCCAACATTTCTATATTGTTTCCAATCAGCAATATGTCATCCACATATAATATTAGAAACGCTATAGAGCTCCCACTCACTTTCTTGTAAATACAAGCTTCTCCGTAAACTTGTATAAACCCGAACGCTTTGATCACCTCATCAAAGCGAAGATTCCAACTCCGATATGCTTGAACCAGTCCATAAATGGATCGCTGGAGTTTGCAAACTTTGTCAGCATCCTCTAGATCGACAAAACCTTCTGGTTGCATCATATACAACTCTTCCTTAAGGAAACCGTTAAGGAACGCTGTTTTGACATCCATCTGCCAAATTTCATAATCAAAAAAGGCAGCTATTGCTAACATGATTCTGACGGACTTAAGCATCGCTACGGGTGAGAAGGTCTCATCGTAGTCAACTCCTTGAACTTGTGAAAAACCCTTTGCCACAAGTCAAGCTTTATAGACGGTGACATTACCGTCCGCGTCCGTCTCCCTTTTAAAGATCCATTTTTTCTGAATGGCCTTTTGCCCTTCAGGTAATACTTCCAAAGCCCATACTTTGTTTTCATACATGGATCCCATCTCGGATTTCATGGCCTCTAACCATTTGTCAGAATCCGGGCCCATCATCGCTTCTCCATAGCTCGTAGGTTCATCGTTGTCCAACAACATGACCTCTAAGACAGGGTTGCCGTACCACTCAGGAGCAGTACGCGTCCTTGTCGACCTACGAGGTTCGATAGCAACTTGATCCAAAGCTTCATGATCATCATAATTAACTTCCTCTTCAACTGATGTAGGCTCTATAGAAACATCTTTCTACGCTGCGCTACTCTCTGGTTGAAGTAAAGGTTCAACAACCTCATCAAGTTCTATCTTCCTCCCACTCAATTCTTTCGAGAGAAACTCCTTCTCAAGAAATGTTCTGTTTTTAGCGACAAACACTTTGCCTTCGGATCTGAGATAGAAGGTATACCCAACTGTCTCTTTTGGGTATCCTATGAAGACGCATTTCTCCGCTTTGGGTTCCAGCTTTTCAGGCTGAAGCTTTTTGACATAAGCATCACATCCCCAAACTTTAAGAAACGACACCTTTGGCTTCTTGCCAAACCACAGTTCATATGGCGTCGTCTCAACGGATTTCGATGGTGCCCTATTTAAAGTGAATGCAGCTGTCTCTAATGCACAACCCCAAAACGATAGTGGCAAATCGGCAAGAGACATCATAGATCGCACCATATCCAATAAGGTTCGATTACGACGTTCGGACACACCATTACGCTGTGGTGTTCCAGGCGGTGTCAATTGTGAAATAATTCCACACTGTCTTAAGTGACTGCCAAACTCATAACTCAGATATTCTCCTCCTCGATCAGATCGTAGGAATTTAATCTTCTTGTTACGATGATTCTCAACTTCACTCTGGAATTGCTTGAACTTTTCAAACGTTTCAGACTTGTGTTTCATTAAGTAAATATACCCATATCTACTTAAGTCATCAGTGAAGGTGAGAAAATAACGATATCCACCGCGCGCCTCAATGCTCATCGGACCACACACATCAGTATGTATGATCTCCAACAAGTCACTTGCCCGTTGCATTGTTCCAGAGAACGGGGTTTTAGTCATCTTGCCCATGAGGCATGGTTCACATGTGTCAAGTGATTCAAAATCAAGTGACTCCAAAAGTCCATCAGCATGGAGCTTCTTCATGCGTTTTACACCAATATGACCTAAACGACAGTGCAACAAGAAAGTGGTACTATCATTATCAACTCTACATCTTTTGGCATCAATGTTATGAACATGTGTATCATCACTATCGAGATTCAATAAGAATAAACCCCTCACATTGGGTGCATGACCATAAAAGATATTACTCATATAAATAGAACAACCATTATTCTTTGATTTAAATGAGTAACTGTCTTGCAATAAACAAGATCCAGATATAATGTTCATGCTTAACACAGGCACTAAATAACAATTATTCAGGTTCATCACTAATCCCGATGGTAATCGAAGAGCGAGCGTGCCGACGGCGATCACATCAACCTTAGAACCATTTCCCACGCGCATCGTCACTTCGTCCTTTGCCAGCCTCCGTCTATTCCGCAGTTCCTGTTTTGAGTTGCAAATGTGAGCAACCGCATTGGTATCAAATACCCAGGCACTATAACGAGAGTTGGTAAGGTACACATCAATAACATGTATATCATATATACCTTGTTTGTTGTTGGCCGCCTTCTTGTCAGCCAAATACTTGGGGCAGTTCCGCTTCCAGTGACCAGTTCCCTTGCAATGAAAGCACTCAGTTTCTGGCTTGGGTCCAGCTTTGGGTTTCTTCACGGGAGGGGCAACTGCTTTGCCACTCTTCTTGGAGTTACCCTTCTTACCCTTGTCATTCTTCTTGAAACTAGTGGTTTTATTGACCATCAACACTTGATGCTCCTTCTGAATCTTAGACTCAGTGACTTTCAAAATCGCAAACAGCTCGGCGACTGACTTATTCATCCCGTGCATGTTACAGTTCAACACGAAGCTCTTGTAGCTAGGTGGCAATGATTGAAGAACTCTGTCAGTGATCGCCTCTGCTGGAAGGGGCATCCCCAATTCATCTAGACGTGTGGAATACCCAGACAATTTGAGTATGTGTTCACTGATAGACCCGTTCTCCTCCATCTTGCAGGCATAGAACTTATCGGAGGTCTCATACCTCTCGATCCGGGCATTCTTCTGAAAAATAAACTTCAACTCTAGGAACATATCATATGCTCCATGACGTTCAAAATGTCTTTGAAGTCCCGGTTCTAAGCCATACAACATTGCACATTGAACCATTGAGTAATCATCAGAACGAGCCTGCCAGGCGTTCACAACGTCTGGAGACTCAACTGGAGCGGGTGGATCACCAAGCGGTGCATCAAGGACATAACCCTTTTGGGAAGCCGTAAGGATAATCCTAAGATTACGGGCCTAGTCCACAAAGTTACTTCCATCATCTTTCAACTTAGCTTTCTCTAGGAACGCATTAAAATTCAGGGGTGCTACTGCACGAGCCATTGATCTACAACATAAATTTTGCAAAGACAACTTAGACTATTGTTCAAGATAATGAGTTTAGTTAATCATATTACTTAAAAACTCCCACTCAAATTGACATCCCTCTGGTCATTCGAGTGTCACATGATCCAAATTCACCAACTCAAGTCCGATCATCACGTGAGTTGAGGTGGTTTCAATGGTGAACATTTTCATGTTGATCATATCTACTATATGACAAATGTTCGACCTTTCGGTCTCTTGTGTTCCGAGGCCATGTTTGTACATGCTAGGCTCGTCAAGTTTAACCCGAGTGTTCCGCTTGTGCAACACTGGCTTGCACCCGTTGTATGCGAACGTAGAGTCTATCACACCCGATCATCACGTGGTGTCTCGAAACGACGAACTTTCGCAACGGTGCACACTCGGGGAGAACACAATTTTATCTTGAAATTTAAGTGAGGGATCACCTTATAATTCTACCGTCGTCCTAAGCAAAATAAGATGCATAAAAGGATTAACATCACATGCAAATCATAAGTGATATGATATGGCCATGAACTTGTGCTTTTGATCTCCATCTCCAAAGCACCGGCATGATCTCCATCGTCACCAGCATGACACCATGATCTCCATCATCTTGATCTCCATCAATGTGTCGCCATGAAGTTGTCACGCCAATTGTTGCTTCTACGACTATTACTAACTCATAGCGATAAAGTAAAGCAAAACGGCGAAAATAATTAAAGACAACCCTATGGCTCATGTCGGTTGCCGTACTCATCGACATGCAAGTCGTGATATTCTATACAATACATGATCATCTCATACATCACATATATCTCGTCATGTACTTGGCCATATCACATCACAACATACCCTGCAAAAACAAATTAGACGTCCTCTAATTGTTGTTGCAAGTTTTACGTGGCTGCTACGGGTATCTAGCAAGAACAATTCTTACCTACGCAAAAACCACAACGGTGATACAAAAATTGCTTTTCAACCTTCTCAAGGACCGCCTTTTTCAAATCCGATCCGACTAAAGTAGGAGAGAGAGACACCCGCCAGCCATCTTTATGCAACGAAGTTACATGTCAGTTGATGGAACCGGTCTCTCGTAAGCGTAAGAGTAATGTTGGTCCGGGCCGCTTCATCCCACAATACCGCCGAATCAAGAAAAGACCAAGGGAGGAAGCAATCCGAATATCAACACCCACAAACTTCTTTGTGTTCTACTCGTGATCTCATCTACACATAGACCTAGCTCAGATGCCACTGTTGGGGAACGTTGCATGGGAAACAAAAAAAATTCCTACGCACACGCAAGATCTATCCATGGTGATGAGCATCTATGAGAGGGAGAGTGGATCTACATACCCTTGTAGATCGCTAAGCGGGAAGCGTTAAGAAATGCGGTTGATGTAGTCGAACATCTTCGCGATCCAAATCGCCGAGCGTCCCGCGATCAAATCACGATCTAGTACCGAACGGACGGCACCTCCGCGTTCAGCACACGTATAGCTCGATGACGATCTCCGCCTTCTTGATCCAGCAAGAGGGAGCAGAGAGGTAGATGAGTTCTCCGGCAGCGCGACGGCGCGGCGGCGGTGGCGGTGGAACTATTCCAGCAGGGCTTCGCCTAAGCGCTGCTGAAAACTAGAGGAATCAATCTATCGGGAGAGAGGGCTGCACTATGGCCTTTTTTTTAAGTGCTTTTGCCCTCTCTCCCTCTAGTATATATAGGAGGGAGGGGAGGGAGGCCGGCGCCCTAGGGCTGCCCCTTTGGTGCGGCCGCAAGGAGGAGGAGGTGGAGGAGTCCACCTCCAATCCTACTCCTAGTAGGATTCCTTCCCTTCCCCCACTTGGGCTTTCCTTTCCCTCAAGCCCAGCCGCATAGGCCTTCTTGGGCCGGCCGCCCAGCCCACCAGGGGCCGGTGCGCCAGCCTTAGGTCCATGTGACCCACTCTGGGTGTGGTGGGCCCACTTGGTGGACCCCCGGAACCCATTCGTCACTCCCGGTACACTGCCGGAAACGCCTGAAACTTTTCCGGAGTTCAAACACCACTTTCCTATATATCAATCTTTACCTCCGGAGCATTCCGGAGCTCCTCGTGACATCCGGGATCTCATCCGGGACTCCGAACAACCTTCGGTCACCAACATACATAACTCAACTATACTGAAACGTCATCGAACCTTAAGTGTGCAGACCCTGCGGGTTCGAGAACTATGTAGACATGACCGAGACACCTCTACGGTCAATAACCAATAGCGGGACCTGGATGCCCATATTTGTTCCTACATATTCCATGAAGATCTTTATCGGTTGAACCTCTATGTCAAGGATTCAGTTAATCCCGTATGCTGTTCCCTTTGTTCTTCGGTATGTTACTTGCCCGAGATTCGATCGTCGGTATCTCTATACCTAGTTCAATCTCGTTACCGGCAAGTCTCTTTACTCGTTCCGTAATACAAGATCCTGTGGCTAACACTTTAGTCACATTGCTTGCAAGGCTTGTTGTGATGTTGTATTACCGAGTGGGCCCTGAGATACCTCTCCGTCACACGGAGTAACAAATCCCAGTCTTGATCCATGCCCACTCAACAGACACCCTCGGAGATGCCTGTAGAGCATCTTTATAGTCACCCAGTTACGTTGTGACGCTTGATACACACAAGGTATTCCTCCGGTGTCAGTGAGTTGCATGATCTCATGGTCCTAGGAACAGATACTTGACATGCAGAAAACAATAGCAATAAACTGGCATGATCATATGCTACGTTCATAGTTTGGGTCTTGTCCATCACATCATTCTCCTAATGATGTGATCCTGTTATCAAATGACATCTCATGTCTATGGCTAGGAAACCTTGACCATCTTTGATCAACAAGCTAGTCTACTAGAGGCATACTAGGGACACAGTGTTGTCTATGTATCCACACATGTATCAGTGTTTCCAATTAATACAATTATAGCATGGATAATAAATGATTATCATGAACAAGGAAATATAACAATAACTACTTTTATTATTGCCTCTAGGGCATATTTCCAACATATTACTCCACACATCGACCGCTATCCAGCATGCATCTAGTGTATTAAGTTCATGGAAAAACGGAGTAATGCAATAAGAACGGAGACATGATGTAGACAAGATCTATTCATGTAGGAATAGACCCCATCTTGTTATCCTTAATAGCAACGATACATGTGTGTCTTGCTGCCCTTTCTGTCACTGGGAAAGAACACCGCAAGATCGAACCCATCACAAAGCACCTCTTCCCATGGCAAGAAAAATCGATCTAGTCGGCCTAACTAAACCAAAGATTCGAAGAAGAAATACGATGATATAAGCAATCATGCATATAAGAGATCAAAGAAGACTCAAATAATATTCATGGATAGAAACCGATCATGAACTCAAAATTCATCGGATCCCAACAAACACACCGCAAAAGTTTACATCAAATAGATCTCCAAGAGACCATTGTATTGAGAATCATAAGAGAGAGAGAGAGAGAGAGAGAGAGAGAGAGAGAGAGAGAGAAGAAGCCATCTAGCTACTGCCTATGGACCCGAAGGTCTATGGTGGATTACTCACGCATCATCGGAAAGGCACCTGTGAGGAAGATGAACCCGTCCGTGATGGTGTTTAGATTGGATCTCAAGGTTCTGGAACTTGCGGCGGCTGGAATTGTGTTTCGTCGACTCTCCTAGGGTTTTTGGATTTCCAGGGAATTTATAGGCACGATAGTCGGTTGAGGGGGTGCCGGAGGAGCCCAGCACCCACCAGGGCGCGCCAGGGGCCCTATGGCGCGCCCTTGTGGGTGCTGGCCACCCTGGGCATCCTCTTCTGGTTTTCCTTGGCCCATCTGGTCTCCTCTGGTCTGGAAAAAATCCACAAAAACTCCCGTAGCGTTTTATCTCCATATGGTACTGATTTCCTGCGAAGTAAAAAACAAGAAAAAACAGCAACTGGCACTTTGCCACTATGTTAATAGGTTAGTCCCAAAAAATGATATAAAGTTGTAATAAAATGATTGTAAAACATCCAAGAATGATAATATAACAGCATGGAACAAGCAAAAATTATAGATACGTTGGAGACATATCACTCCACAATGCATTCCCTTAGGCCCATGAATGGTGAAGTGTCATGTAGTCGACGTTCATGACACCACTAAGGGAATCACAACATGCATATCATCAAAATATCGAACACATATCAAATTCACATGATTACTTGCAACATGACTTCTCCCGTGACCTCAAGAACAAAGGTAACTACTCACAAATAATAATCATGCTCAAGATCAGAGGAGTATTGAATAGCATAATGGATCTGAACATATAATCTTCCACCAAATAAACCATATAGTAATCAACTACGCAAGGTAATCAACACTACTAGTCACCCACAGGTACCAATCTGAGGTTCCGGTACAAAGATTGAACACAAGAGATGAACTAGGGTTTGAGAGGAGATGGTGCTGTTGAAGATGTTGATGAAGATTGGCCTCCCAAAGATGAGAGGGGTGTTGGTGATGACTATAGCTTCGATTTCCCCCTCCGGGAGGGAAGTTCCCCCGGCGGAATCGCTCCGCCGGAGGGCAAAAGTGCTCCTGCCCAAGTTCCGCCTCTTGGCAGCGGCACTTCATCCCGAAAGTCCTCCTCTATTTTTTTCTAGGTCAAGAGTAACCTTATACCAGAAGATGGGCACCGGAGGTGGGCCAGGCTGAGCACAACCCATCAGGGCGCGCCCAGGGGGGCTGGCGTGCCCTGGTGGGTTGTGCCCACCTGGGAGGCCCCCTCCGGCGGTTTTCAGCTCCAGTATTTTTTATTAAATGCAAAAATAATCTCCGTAAAATTTCAGCTTCATTGGAGATGTGCAGAATAGGTATCTCTGACGTGCTTTTCTTGGGTCCAGAATTCCAGCTGCTGGTATTCTCCCTCCTTGTGTAAACCTTGCATATTATGAGAGAAAAGGCATTAGAATCACTCCCCAAAGCATTATTATTCAACAAAACAAAGTAAATAACAGTAGGAAATCATGATGCAAAATGGACGTATCACTAGTCAACAAGTATGGGAGCGGAAAGTAAAGACAAGCATATGTAAGAGAGTAGAGATAGGAAGATCAAACGCAATTTGGAGACACGAAGATTTTTCCTGTGGTTCCGATAGGTCGTGCTATCGTACGTCCATGTTTATGGAGACTTCAACCCATGGAGGGTAACGGTCGCGAGAGTCCACGGAGGGCTCCACCCACGAAGGGTCCACGAAGTAGCAACCTCGTCTATTTCATGATGGCCTACGTACACGGAGTACTAGCCTTACTCGGGGTAGATCTTCACGAAGTAGGCGATCTCCTTGCCCTTACAAACTCCTTGGTTCAACTCCACAATCACGAAGAAGGAGGCTCCCAAGAGACACCTAACCAATCTAGGAGGCACCACTCTCCAAAAGGTAATAGATGTGGTAGTATGATGAACTCCTTGCTCTTGTGCTTCAAAAGATAGTCTCCTCAACACTCAATCACTCTCTCACAGGTTTGGCATGGGTACAAGAGATTGATTGGATGGAAATCAACTTGGGGAGGCTAGAAATCAAGATCCATATGGTTGGAGTGGATGATCTTGACCTCAACACAAGGGTAGGTGGTTCTCTCTTAGAAAATTGGATATGGCAAGTGGGTGTATGTTCTGAGTGCTTCTCTTGCGAGTGAGAGGTGGTGGAGGGGTATATATAGGCATCTCCAAAAATCCAACCGTTACAACATTATTGCCCAACTCGGTGAAACCAAAGTGAAAACTCGGTTGCACCGACTAGTGCAAAATGTGGCAACTTTGGCGTTTTCAGTGAGACCGATATATGAATCTCGGTGGTACCGATATGGGTGACCTAGGCAGTTACCAAAACTCGGTGAGACCGATTCCTCAAACTCGGTGGGACTAATTTTAAGAAATTGGTTAACAGAGAGTTGGTCACTGGTTTCGGTTGCACCGAATAGAGTGTTGGTAGTACCGAGATGCTAGGGTTTGGTTTGGCTTCTGTCTAGGGTAAAACTCGATGGATCCGAATGGGAAATGTTGGTGTCATCGAATTTTGACTTTTGGCTTTGGACAGAAGATTTGTGTGGGAAAGTGGGTGAGTATTTTTGGTGGCTAATCTCTAAGCACTTGAGCAACCAGATCATCATATTTACCTCATCCCCTTTTAATAGTATTGGCTTTCCTATGGACTTAAAAGTGATTTCTCACAAAATATAAAATGTAGAGTCTTCAAGCTTGAAGCATGGCCAGTCCTATTCCTTCCTCTTCTTGGTGAGGTTCTCCACACAATCCTTTAGCCAATCCTCTCTGTGGACTTCATCTGAAATAAGCTAGATAAAACTATTAGTCCAAGAGACAATGTATGTTGTCATGAATTATCAAAACCACTAAGGGAGCATATGTGCTTTCACTAGGCGCGGTAGCACCCTAACATGATGGTGGCAGGGATGTTGATGGTGGTGCATTCTCTCTTTTTTTGCAAGAGGGCCAAAGATCTGAATTTAAGAATCAACATTACAAAAGAACTCTTGAAATAATGAAATTTCATCTTGCTACTTGGAGAAGTACCCGCCTTCTCTAAGCAAAATATGCATATGCCATGTTCATAGTTGATGCGACCGGAGTTCCGTCAACCACTGGAACAAGAGTCCTTTCGACACACATAGCCAAACAACGACGACGTCGGTCTAGAGGGATCAATGGCTCAGAGTAGACGACGACGCTATATCCGAGATGAATTTCGACGCAAAACTTCACAAACTCCAACGCTTAGATCCAGGAAACACAAGCTCACAAGCTCCCCGATCGAATCACCAAAAGTATCAGCTTTGGAGAACCTAAAGGTCATCCTAAGTTGCCGCTACCTCCCCAAAGGGATGATGTCGAGGACCAACCCTAATCTCGCTGACCTGAACAACAGACAAGGACACGGTGATGCTAGCTCATTGCCGTCGTTTAGAGGTGCACCATCGGGGTAAGAAAGAAGATGCAACCGAATTACAACGCCACCAAACAAAACCCTATACCTATTATCTACTACATGCCAAAATCACACATCCGGGTTCCCCCGCCCGCTCATTGCCAAAGCGTCCAATGGAGAGAGAGGGGGGCTATGAACTGGCCAATGACGAGACAAAGGAACTCGGCCGCCTTCTTTTTCGCGTCTTGGTGAGCTGTAGCAGGGAATGCATCTATAGTTTGAAACATTCGCGGTGGTGCTGGATCTAAGAGCCACAGGGAGGAGGGAGATGGAGAAACGACTAGGTTAAAGATTGAGGCGATACAATGAGACGACGGCGGTAAGAGTGGGGGGGGGGGGGGGGGGGGGGGGTGCATGTGCGAGGAGCGGAGTAGGGCTGTGGGTGGAAAACAGAGGATTGCGCATTAAGCTTAAGGCAGGGTCCAACAGCTTTAGCATGGCGTAGTATATATCACTTGGCAATGTGCATAAGGAAACAGAGTAACACAAACAAGAAGAGAAGCACTAGTCATAAAGGTGACTAAACCTCTTTTGATAGTCATCCGTCCATCAATTTATGAATAATGATCATGATTATGAGAGCAATATGATGTAAAATTCTCCGACTCAATCCTAACATCATGCCTACTATGTCCAAAAGAATGACTCCATCAACCACCTCAAAATCAAATTCAAGTGCTTACAAATGACAGGAACCATCGACGTCATCCCTTCTCTCTCACCACAGGAGTATCAAGCCACCTGCCGCGGCAGCCAGCAACCCCAAGCAATTCGCAGCACCGACATGGCCGGCGCTCGTCGAGTCCGCCTTGCCGTTCCCGGCGCCCGCTTTGCCGCCGCCCGGGCTAGGGGCGATGTCCGACGCCCCTGACTCCGGCGCGGGCGCGGGCGCCGGCGCGAGCGGCGGGTCTTTGCTGAAGAGCTGCATGGGCAGGAGCACCTTGTTGATGGAGTAGACGGCGATGGGCTTGGTGGCGTAGACGCTGCTGGAGATCTTGGGCTTGGACCACATGGACTCGACGGTGATGCTGCCCATGTCGTCGGTGAGGTTGAGCGTGTAGGGCGAGCCGGCGAAGGTGTTGACCGGGTTGAGCACGCTGAGGTTCCTGAACTGCGCCAGCGGGTAGTACTCTGGGAAGGCGTGGTACAGGAGCAGCGTCTTGAGCTGGTCGCCGGTGAGGTTGGAGAAGGTGGACTTCTTGAGCGCGGCGAACGCCGAGTCCTTGGGGACGAAGATGGTGATGCCCTCGTCCGTCTTGTTGGCCTGGCGCTGGAAGGTCTCGATCACGTTCGTCTTCTTCAGGTAGCCGAGGAATGTGTGGAACGGGCCGGCCACGTCGAGGAGCGCCGCGAGGTCCACGTAGCGCGGGGCCGGCGCCGGCGCCGGCGCGAGGGACGGCGGAATCGACACCGACACCGGCGAGGGCGCAGGCGGGCTCTTCTGGGCCGATGCCGGGGAGCAGAGGAGGACGGCCAGCACGGCGGTGGTGAAAACGGCCGCTTTGAACTCCATGATCACGACCGCTTGCTTGCCTTCTCTTCTCCCCTGATCCAATTCCCCTGAGATGATGCAGGAAGTTTCAGAGAGCGTTACAAGTTACAACTTTCACCTCAGAACCTGAATGAATACTTTGAATGCTTTGTGGTGGTTTGATCTGAATGATCAACATGTTGCTGCCTGATACTACCAAGAAGAAGAAAAACGGCAAGATCTACCATCCGTTTGAGTGCATATTTCAGCATTCAGATCAATTATTTCAACACCATTTGGTGATCGATCCACTCCTTACCCACTATTGCTGACACGGAAACTACACACAAAAAACCCATTTCAGGGGCATCAGGATCAGTAGATCCAGTGTAGGACCTACTACGATATTGCGCCGCATTATAGTAAAATTAAGTGTTACTACCTACCAACCAAATCTCGCTGCCATATAAAGTAAGTAGTTGCTTGAACAAAAAGAAAGCAGTGTAGATCTCAGCACAAGGACAAAAAGGCCCGAACCAACTACCATATGCTGAAACACTTGTCACACGATCTCTGCTTAGACTTGAAGAAAAAGCACCGTCATCAAGTTCGACACAACACACAGTAAATCTCATTCCCCGGGGATCAAGAACTCTGGGAAAACTACACAGGCATGCATACTACCGACGAAATGGCATGGACTTGCAGAAGATGAAATCATGTCGAAACTTTGAAACTACATAACGAGTTAACGACATCGCATTGCGAACGCAGAGGGAGAATTCAAGGGGGGAGCAAACCTGAGCAGGGCAGGGAGGGTGAGGAGGAGGGAAGAAGAGAGGCTCTCCTGCTGGGTGGCAACTGGCAAGGGTGCTGCCGAGAGGAGGCGACGCTATATAAAAGGTTGGTGTTCGTGCTCGTGCAGGGAGGAGGAGGAGGTGGCTAAATAATAATGATAATTCATTAGGTTCATATGGTGATGGGTGGCAGCTGGTGTTGCGGGTCAGTTGGTGCGGAACGGGGGCTGCTGCTGGCCAGGCATTAGCTGCTGCGCTTCCTCTCTGTGTCTGTTCTCTGGTCTGTTCTTGAGTAAATCGCACTGCTTCTCGGTGTTGTTGGTGGTGGTACAATCGGTGTCCTTGAGTTTGGTTTAATTTCTGTATGTACTTTCTCTGGTACAATTGTGTATTGTGTATACAAGCGAGCATCGATGCACGACCATTTCGATTCAGTCGTCTGGTGTTTTCCGACAGTGCTTGGGTATTGGTATTTGTCTCGCCCTTTCCACACATTCTGTTCTGATCTTTATGATCTTGTCCCTTTTTTCTTAGGATGAAAGGTATGGACATATATACTCCCTCTGTAAACTAATACTCCGTGTACAAAGTTGTACTACAGCTGCGTCAATTAATTTGAATCGGAGGGAGTATAAGATTTTTTAGATCACTAGTTTAATGATCTAAAACGTCTTAGATTAGTTTACTGAGAGAGTAACACATAAGCACTAGGTGTTTTTTTTTTGTAACAGTTATTGACTTTGTCAGAAGACTGGCAAACTGGGTTAGTAGTTTTCTTGTTACTGCATTGCAGGGTTTGTTAATACCTTGGCGTGGTGTGATTTTTTCCCTGCCAAACTTTGACTTCTAGAACTCAAGTTGCACACTAGTGCATTTGTTTAGCGGATCATGTGCAAAACCACACGAAGTGCCATTGACTAATGTGAACTTTTTTACTCACCGTCTGACACAAGATTCATCAGGCCCCAAAAGTTTTTTGATACGATTTTTTTGTTGTTTTCGAGGAAACTGTCATGTAGGATGAATAATTCCTTTTTTTTTCTGACGCCTATGTTGACCAGAAGTAATGGTGTGCCCTAACCCCTGTGTGCCATGCAGAGGCAGAAAATTTCAGAGAAGATTCCTGATAATAGGTATCGGGATTGCATTCTAAGTTCAGAACTTCAGAGAACATAACTCAAATTTGTAGCAGGAGCAGTACTCTCTTGAATTAGGAGGAAATCACTGTACATATGAGTAGTTTAACCTGCTTAGACAAATTACCTTGATTAAACACGAATAGTTATTAAGGCTGTTCATGGAAGACTCCAACGTGGTTTACAAGTATAACAATGCAAACAATTGCTACTTTTCTGCCAGAAGGATCCGAATTTTTGTCGAAAATGACCATCTGCCCAACGGTATTGCCAGAACAGACCCCCTCTGAATGAAAATGGCAAAAAAGACCACCTGGACCGTGGCGGCAGGCGCGCCAGCCGACACGTGGCACCTGCCGCCACGCGTGGAGGCGACAGCACTGTTCACCGCACTGTTCGCACACGAGACGGTTTTCGCACGGGAAACGGAAACGGGACGAGCGAACAGTAACATGCCGCCACACCCCACGGCGGCAGCACTGTTCACGGGAACGGGGCAGTGAACAGTAATTTTTGAAAAAAAAAATAGCAAAAAATTTCAAAAAACCCTGAAACTTTTTGGCAGCAAAGGCAATCGAGCGTTCTAAGTGGGTGCAAACTTCAGATTTTTTTTTCTATTTTTTGATTTTTTTTTCCTTATTTCTGAAAAAACCGAAAATCACTGTTCACCCCGCAAGAACAGTGTTGCCGCCACGGGGTGTGGCGGCATGTTACTGTTTGTTCGCCCCATTTTCGTTTCCCGTGCGAAAACCGTGCCGTGTGCGAACAGTTTCGGTGAACAATGCTGCCGCCTCCACGCGTGGCGGCAGGTGACACGTGTCGGCTGGCGCGCCTGCCGCCACGGTCCAGGTGGTCTTTTTTGCCAATTTCATTCAGAGGGGGTCTTTTCTGGCAATACCGTTGGGCAGGTGGTCCTTTTTGACAAAAATTCAAAGGATCCTTCCAACTTGCATGGTACTCAAAGTACCATCACCCAACCCATTTTCCTTAAAGGAACCGAGCACCAATCTTTCACCAATGACGGTGACAAATTGCATTGAGCTAATGTGTTCCCATGAAGGTGATCTTTGTATTAAAAGAATGAAATATACGTTAACTAGAATTGAAGAGCTTCCGTAATTGTCGTCGTATAAAGATGATCTGCAATCTGAATAACAGTCTGTCTTTTTTCTCTCCCCAACAGGCGGCCAAACGAGCGATTTCATATTAGAATCAAATACCAAAGAAGGCGCAAAGAGTACAACCTGCCAAAAGACCAAGCATAACAAAACAGACAGAGCAAAACATAATAAAAGCATAACAAATCAAAACAGTAGAAGAGAATAGAAAAAGAACCACAAAGAAAAGCTACTCATGCAATCTGTCTTTTGGGCCGGCTTTTTGCAAATCTACCACCAATAAAGGACCTGAATGTCTTTCTTGTGAACTTTTAATCTTGAATTGGTAATATGCATATTTCCCTGAATATTTATGTCACCAAAATCTTGGTGGCTTGGTCAACAGAGCATAGTATCCTTGTAAGATGAGCACCTCACAACAGGGTGGGCTGCTGATTTTGGAGTGTCGGTGTGAGCGGCCACTTGGCTCGGCTGCTGCATATTGTATCTGGTGGGATGAAGCATCTTCGGCTGCGTGACGTGCATAATAATAGCTGTCCATTGGTAGGTCGCAGCTCCTTAATCATCCATGAAAAGGAAATTTCGTTTCTTGAGCTGTCTTGCTCAACTAGCCTCCGAAGCAAAATCAGATTTCGCACCATTTTGTCATGCCCAATCTCGCAACATGTGCAGCATTGACAGACTAAAATCAGTGGGTTTGACAACATTGTAATTTTTTTCTTTTCAAAATGGAACATTGTAGAATTTTAATATCCATATTTCCAGGCTTTTAGAATCCTGTAGAATTGAGATGCGCATGACATTTTTCAATCCTATGTATTCTCTATTCTTGCATTTTTAGAATCCTGCGAATCAGAGAGTTCCTTAATGAGTTCCGTTATAGACACAGTTCTTCAGCGTCAGCGGTTCCGTTAAGGATTGTACTAGTACAGTGGTACCGGCAGTGGTCATCAATAGCATTACGGGGACACCATCTTTCACCACTCTTTTGGCATAGAATGAGAGGTTTGTTTTGAGTGGTTGGTTAATGACCTAAAGGACCACTTGCAGCTAACCTCAAGTATGTTAAGGAATATAAGGAGGAAGGTTGATCTTTTTGTTTGTCCTTGCAGAAACTTCAGGTTTGATCTGTTAGAATAGCTGCGTAGAGACATTGGTTTTCTCCTGTATCTCGTTTCTACTTCTGTCTCCTCTCATTGTAATCTCTCTCTGTCTCCCTCTCTCGATGTAATCTGGAAGAGTCCTAGCGATCTTCCAGAACTTGTAAGCCACGGCAACCTTTCAATATATACACAGGCGGCCCAGACGAAGGGTTCACGCTTTCCACAAATCATTACATGGTAATCAAAGCCAATCCTCATCGCATCTAGTTTAGATCGAGAAGAACTACCTGCCGCAGAGAGAGAAAGATGGCAGGCACCGCTGCTTCCATCACCGCCGCCCTCGCCGAATCCACCATGAGTGCCCTATCCACCCAAACCGCAGCGTCCACTTTCGCCTCTTCCTCGACCTCCAGCGGCTC
This sequence comes from Elymus sibiricus, assembly GCA_039707655.1. Lineage (NCBI taxonomy): Eukaryota > Viridiplantae > Streptophyta > Magnoliopsida > Poales > Poaceae > Elymus > Elymus sibiricus. Next base: position 325,725,523 of record CM077671.1, read on the forward strand.
CATCTCTCTCGGCCCGCCTCCATTGGAGAAGCTAACGAGGACGAATTTCCTCCTCTGGAAAGCCATTGTGCTACCCCAAATAAAGGGGGCACAGATGGAACACTTCCTTGACGCGACAAGTCCGGCGCCCCCTGCTACGATCACCATCGTCAACGATGGAAAAGAAGAGCAGGTCTTCAACTACACACGGTCGATCTGGTACGCCCAGCAGCAACAGGTACAAGGATACCTTATGGGATCTCTATCACGTGAGGTTCTTGCGCATGTCGTTACTCTACAGACGCCGGCCGAGGTGTGGAGTGCCATCCATGCCTCCTTTGCTGCGCAAACGCAAGCACAGATTGTCAACACCCGCATCGCCCTCGCCAACCTGCACAAGGGGAACACGGGCATGCCTGAGTACCTTGCCAAGATCAAGGCTCTCGCTGATGAAATCGCCTGCACCGGATCTCCCCTATCTGATGCAAAAGTCACCTCCTTTGTGCTCAAAGGCTTGGACATCGAGTACAATCCGGTGGTCTCAGCCCTCGCCACGTGCGTCGAACCGGTGTCCACTCAAGAACTCTACAACCAGCTGTTGAGTTTCGAAGCCCGCATGACTCTTTTGCAAGGTACAAACGCTCGCCAATCCTCAGTCAATTCTATCTCTCGTGGTCGTGGCAATGGTCGCGGCCGTGGTCACCGCGGTCACCAGCAGGGGCGTGGTCGTGGCAATGGCAACAATGGTGGGCGTGGGCGCGCCAACAACTCTGGCCCACGCTTCTCAGGTGGTTCCTCAAGGCCCCGTTGCCAGCTCTGCAAGAAGCCAGGACACGAAGTGAAAGACTGCTAGCATCGCTACGACGAGGATTATGTACCTGGTGAACGTCATGTTGCTGCTGCAACAAGGGAACAAGAAGAAGGAGATACAGTCTGGTATGCTGACTCCGGAGCCACAGATCATGTCACTAGCGAGTTGGAGAAACTTGCACATCGAGAAAGATACTATGGCAATGATCAAATAAACACAGCTCCAAGTGGTGGAGGTATGGACATACATCACATTGGTCAATCTTCTATTAATTGCCCTACTTCTAAACGTGATCTTCTCCTTAAAGATGTTCTTCATGTTCCTCAAGCCAGCAAAAACCTTGCTTCCATGTCTCGTTTATCATCTGATAATAATGTTTTCTTTGAAACTCATCCCAAGTATTTTTTTCATTAAGGATCGGGCAACGAGGGAGCTCCTCCATCACGATAGATGCGTTGGTGGTCTATATCCTATCACATCAAGAGTTTTCAGTCGCAAACATCATCGTCAAGTTTACTCCGTCGTCAAGCCTTCTTTAGAGAGGTGGCATCAAAGATTAGGACATCCTTCGTTTAAAATAGTTGATCAAATTGTTAATAAAGACAATCTTCAATTGTCTAGTAGTAAGAGTCAAGAGTCTATTTGTGATGCTTGTCAATGTGCTAAGAGTCATCAACTTCCCTATCCCAAGTCTTCTAGTGTGTCTCATGATCCCTTGCAATTAATATTTAGTGATGTTTGGGGCCATGCCCGAGATTCTTTTGGAAGAAAGAAATACTATGTCAGTTTCATTGATGACTATAGTAAGCTTACCTGGATATACTTACTTAAGTTCAAATCCGAAGTTTTCTCAATCTTTCAAGAGTTTCAAAAACTTGTTGAACGACAATTTAACAAGAAAATCATCACTATTCAAAGTGATTGGGGAGGAGAGTATGAAAAACTCAACTCTTTTTTCCGGAGCATAGGCATTGAGCATCATGTTTCTTGTCCACATGCACACCAACAAAACGGTTCTGCTGAACGGAAACACCGTCATGTCGTTGAAGTAGGGCTCTCTCTTCTTGACCATGCGTCCATGCCTCTTAAATACTGGGATGAGGCCTTCATTGCCGCCACTTATCTTATCAATCGTCTACCTAGTAAGGTTATTGGGAATACAACTCCCTTAGCACGCTTGTTTCATCAAAAACCAGATTATGAATCTCTCAAAGTTTTTGGATGTGCATGTTATCCTAATCTTCGACCTTACAATCGTCATAAACTTGAGTTTCGCTCTACTCAATGTGTTTTTCTTGGCTATAGTAATCTTCACAAAGGCTATAAATGCCTCGAAGTCTCAACTGGCCGCATCTATATCTCCCGGGATGTTGTCTTTGATGAAAATATTTTTCCTTTTGCAAAACTTCATCCCAATGTCGGAGCCCTCCTTCGTGCTGAAATTGCACTTCTAAATGATCCTTTGAAACCTTCTGATCACGGGGGTGCATTACTAGAAGATGATCATATGTTTTGTTCCAAAGAAAATTCGGATTCTAACACAAAAAGTGCAGAAAGTTCGTATGATTTTATGTGTGCAGAAAACAACAACAGAGACAGCGTTGGATCCCAGGCTGATTTGCTGCAGCATGTCAGTTCCAGAAGAGGCGCGGCAGCCGAGGATGATTGCGCCGTCAGGGACTCTACGGCCCCTGCTACTACGCCAAGTGGCGGGGCTGGTACGGGCCCAGAGCCTGCGGCCAACCGCGAACCAGGCTCGGAGTCCACCGCGCCATCCAGCCCGTCTCCGCATGCCACTTGTGAGCGGGATAGGCAGGTGGCCGACAACCGGTCTGCAGCAGGGCCCGCCAACAGTGCACCGGCCCACTCACCTGGTCCCGCAACGCCCGAGGACGCCGTGTGGAACTCCGTCACCGGCGCATCACCTGCGAGACAAATCAGCCTCGAACCGCAGTTTGCGTCGGATCCGGAACTGTCTGGCGAGGCAGTCGAGGGAGATTCGGCGGGATCCTTTGCGGTTGTTCCTGATCCTACCAAATCTATGGCTGATCGTGTAGCATGTGAAAAATCCCAGCGCAATACCAGATCCAAATCTGGAGTGTTCAACCCAAAAGAGTATAAAGATGGTACAATAAGGTATGACTTTCATAAACGTGCTTTCCTTGCTAGTACCAGTGAACCTACTCATTTGAATGAAGCCCTTGCTCATAAAGAATGGAAAAATGCTATCGATAATGAATATCAAGCTCTCATGAGAAATAAAACTTGGCACTTAGTACCACCAGAAAAAGGAAAAAATTTGATTGACTGCAAATGGGTCTATAAGATCAAAAGGAAATCAGATGGAAGTATAGATAGATACAAGGCTAGACTGGTTGCAAAGGGTTTCAAGCAAAGGTTTGGAATTGATTATGAAGATACCTTTAGCCCTGTTGTTAAAGCAGCTACTATTAGACTTGTGTTATCTAATGCTATTTCCAGAGGGTGGCATCTACGACAGCTAGATGTACAGAATGCGTTTCTTCATGGTGTTCTTGAGGAAGAAGTGTTCATGCGGCAACCACCAGGATATGAAAATAGAGGCACACCACATTATGTTTGTAAGTTGGATAAAGCTCTGTATGGTTTAAAGCAGGCCCCAAGAGCCTCGTATTCCAAGTTGAGCACTCAGTTACAACAACTTGGCTTTACTCCAAGCAAGGCAGATACCTCATTGTTCTTTTATAATAAAGGCAACACTTCTATGTTTGTTCTTGTTTATGTTGATGACATTATTGTTGCTAGTTCCAGTTCAGAAGCTACCACATGTCTGCTTAATGATCTCAATGTTGAGTTTGCACTCAAGGATCTGGGTAATCTTCACTACTTTCTTGGCATAGAAGTGAGACAGATCAAGGATGGAATACTTCTGACACAGGAAAAATACACCACAGATATCCTTAAAAGAGTAGGACTGGAACATTGTAAACATGTAAGTACACCTCTTTCTACTTCAGAAAAACTTACAGTTGAGGGAGCACAGTTACTTGGGACAGATGATACAACAAATTATAGAAGTGTTGTTGGTGCATTACAGTATTTGACTTTAACCAGACCAGATATATCATACTCTGTTAATAAGGTATGTTCGTATTTGCATGCACCAAGTACAGTTCACTGGACTGCGGTTAAGAGAATTCTGAGGTATCTCAAGTTTACAATGGGACTTGGAATCAAAATTACTAAGTCACCATCTATGCTTGTCAGTGCATATTCTGATGCAGATTGGGCAGGGTGTGCTGATGATAGAAGGTCCACAAGTGGATTTGCTGTGTTCCTGGGATCAAATCTTGTATCATGGAGTGCAAGGAAACAGGCTACTGTCTCAAGATCCAGTACTGAGGCAGAATATAAGGCACTTGCTAATGCAACTGCAGAAGTCATGTGGATTCAGACTCTTCTATGTGAACTAGGAATCAAAGCTCCACAAGCTGCAAGGTTATGGTGTGATAACATTGGTGCAACCTACCTTTCAGCGAATCCTGTTTTTCATGCACGTACTAAACATATAGAAGTTGATTTTCACTTTGTGAGAGAAAGAGTAGCACGTAAGCTACTTGACATCAGATTTATTCCCACAGGAGATCAACTTGTTGATGGCTTCACTAAACCACTTACTACAAGGAGACTGGATGAGTTCAAGCACAATCTAAACCTAGATGTTGTCTCCTAGGTTTGGAATGAGGGAGGATGTTAGAATAGCTGCGTAGAGACATTGGTTTTCTCCTGTATCTCGTTTCTACTTCTGTCTCCTCCTCTCATTGTAATCTCTCTCTGTCTCCCTCTCTCGATGTAATCTGGAAGAGTCCTAGCGATCTTTCAGAACTTGTAAGCCACGACAACCTTTCAATATATACACAGGCGGCCCAGACGAAGGGTTCACGCTTTCCACAGATCATTACATGATCCTCTTGCGCTTTCGACCAACCTCAAACTTGAGTATTCATTCAGCCATCGGTTCTGCAGTCCGGATCGAGCAGGGAGATTTGTAATCACATTTCTTTAGGCCATCCCCATCACACCAAATCGCATTTGATGGCATTGTTCCAAGAATCCATGGTTAGGTGAGGTACCAGCAAATGTGTATAATTCCTGTTTTAGGGGGTGTAATTCTTATTGAAAGATTAAAAAGATCAGATAAAAAAATGTACTCCCTCCGATCCATATTATTTGTCACTGACTTATTACAAAAAGAGTACATGCATTGATGTGTAGACAACAACTAATGATGAGTATGCACGCGAACTGTAAAGAACAAATGTGGTCTTTTTCCTGCTCCATGCAATGCAACAGGACATGCATAGGGGAGTATCTTTCAGCGTGGCCGTGGAGACGTCTCTGGCTCTGGGCGTGTAATTATTGGCGACCGATGACCGGAGAACCGCCGGAGTGAACACGAGAAAGGGAGAGGCTTGACGTAGAATCCGGAGAAATATGGTTAACACGTAGCTAAAGATTTGCAGGCCAGACATCCACGTCTTGCATTTCTTTCAATTTTTTCGGCAGCTGCACCCATCCACACACGAGAGAAAGATGGGAAAAATGGAAGCTAACTTTCCTGCAAAAATAAAGAAAGAAAGAATGGAAGTTAATTAATGATTTCCTTGCAAGACATGCCATGCCTTCGCCATGATCTCCGGCGAATTCCTCGGTGCCATGATGCGTCAGGGCTATGACATACTCCTCTTTTCTTATACTCCCTCAATAAACTGATATAAGAGCGTTTAGATCACTAGTACCTAGATTAGTAGCGTCTTTTTTATTCAAGTTTGAAGAGGATAAAACTATGAGCATCTTTGGCGGTCTCCTAAGTAATCTCTCCCTATATGTGTGTTTAGGAGCTCTCCAAATAAATCTATTGGATGTGAAAGGTGTGCGTCTGGCACTCTAAACCTCTCTCTATATTTTACCCTGACATATGAGCCTCATCTGTTAGTGACTAATTTCTATTTATTTTCTCTCACGCGTCCACGTAAGACATCGACGGAGCTCCGGCAACCCGTGCACGGTGGTGGCGAGTGACGGCGCAGCGGTGGTGCGCCCGGCAACCGAGCGGTGGCGCAACGGTTCGGTGGTCAATGGTGCCAGCCTAATTTTAAAACAAATGTTGATATAATTCAATATATTTTTTGTGACAAACAAAAAATCACGTGCTATAAAAAAGTGTACAAGACATTATCAAAAAATGTTAACCATTTATTAAAACATATTAAAAGTGCATAAGAAAATGTTCTTGACGTTTACAAGAAATATATAAATGTGTATGAGATAAGTAGACATTAAAAACATATATATTAAAAATGCTAATCATATACAGAAATAATGTAAAAAATGTGAAAAACCAACTTAGTAACATTGAAAAATATTTATAACTTTAAGAAAAAATGTTTCTCACATGAAACGGAATATTCCCGCGTTCCAAAAAAAATGTATGTGGAATTTTTGAATTGTTTAAATACAAAGTAAAAATAATTTTTGAGTATAAAAATATACTTTGTACCATTAAAACAAATGTACGCGACATTTTGATGAAGTATTATTATATTTTTTTAAAATCATTTGATAATTAAAAAATATTTATACATTTTAAAAAAATGTCATGTGGTTTTAAAAATGTTTATTACCCTAAAAAAGTACTGACCAAGTATTCAAAAAAAATCAAACATGTATTAAAAAATGTACATCATGTATTAAAAGTGTTCCTGAGTATTAATGTAAAATGTTTCATTTTACACCCTAAAAAGTATATTGGGTACTGAAGATAAGTAGTCATGTGTTAAAAAAACACAATGAAAAACGACAAACAAACAAAAAAAGAAAAGCATAGAAAAAACAAAAAGAATGAAAGTGAAAAGATCAATACGAATAAAAATCGAGAAAGAAACAAAGAATACTCGTGAGAAAACAAAGCGAAAACCAAATGAAGAAACCAAAAACTGGACAAAACCAATGAAGAAACCCCCCAAAAAAAAGTAAAAACCCGTTGAAGACTAACTCAGCGAACGCGATTGAAATAAAGCAAACGAAAAAAACATCGAATATGAGCCGGCCTAGTAGCTACAGGTGGGATTGATTCCTTGAGTGAGACGGAAGAAACAGTCGCGTTGGGCGAGATATAGTCCTGGTGCATAACTTCCAGCTGGTGCATAAGAGCAACTCTAGCAGACCCCGTATTCCGCGGAACTGTAAACGCGGTTTATAGTTCGTGCAACAGGGTCTATACGGGCTCATAATAGCCGCGGCATAATAGAAACCGTATCTTGAACTGTATAATTTAAAAAACAAGTTTCGCGCGACAAATTAACGCAAAAGCGGGCAGATCATTCATACATAGCGGCATACCATTCATACATAGCATAGATTTTTTATATAAAAAGCTCGCAGGACGCTACCCTACCCTAGAACTAGCCAAAATCGAGCTCATCGAAGCTTATATGGTGCAGTAGCTGACCTTATTGAGCTCGACGTAGATCCTCTCCTGCTCGGCCTTCTCGCGGCGCCAATCCTCCTCCTTCTCGTCAAACGTGAGGGCCGATGCGAGGCCCTACTCGTAGAGAACGACGTCGATATTCTCCTCCCTCCGGCGGCGATGCAGCTCCTCTTCCTCCCCCCGCTCACTGCGCGCGAGGATGGCGGCCAAAATCGCGTCCCCCTCCGCCGGGGGGACGAAGTCCTCCGGCCCGACGACGCCACTGGCCTGCCGCTCCAGCCCCGCCTCGGCCTCCGGCTCCCTCTTGACCGTGCAGACTGAGGGGAGCTCCTCCGACTCCCTTTTCACCGGGGGGAGCGAGGTGCGCGAGCTGGACACCCCGGAGGAGCTGTCTGCGCCGGAGAAGAGCCGCCTGCGCGCGCGGTCATACTGCTCCATCTCGCGGCGGAGGAGCGACGGCGGCGGCGTCAGTCCGCGGTTCGTGTACCATAGGGCGGAGCGCTTCCGCGCCGCGTTGGCTTTGACGCAGTGCCTCCGCTCGTTTCGTCGTCGCCGCGCCAGCCGGAGCTCCACATCCCGCGGATCGGTGGGCGGGGCGGCGGATTTTCGACACCGGCGGCGAGAAATGGGGAATCGCAGCGGCGAAGGGATAGGGTTTCGACCCGTATCGACCTCACGGACCCGCACATATACCGCGCGCGCGCGGGGGGGGTGCGTTTGCGGGCCACTGTAAAACCTTTACGGGCCGGGCCTAGTATACGGGGTCTGATCTGGCCAAAAACCCGGCACAAGCCTGTATATTCGCCGGAAATTTACAGTTCGCACACTTTTAAAGTGTGTGCTAGAGTTGCTCTAACGTGCGGTTAGGCTGCGACCCAAGACGCGCCAGTCCGTTCGCTCGCTCTCACGCTCATTCGGTTTGCTCACTCGCCTACAATTGGGAGATCCTATACAGCGTGTAGGTCACACGCTAGCGACGTGTCGCGCAACCCTGCGAGCTCTTGATCAGCGTATAGGCCGGCCGATTTTGCGGTTTACCTTCCTAAAACCATTTTATTTGTTTTTAATGTTTTATCTTCCAGTTTTTCTTTTGTCCTTTTATTTTTTTGATTTCCTTTTATTTTCCTTTTTTCATGTTCTTTTCTTATTTTTCTTTATTTTTTATTTTCCTTTTTCTTTCTATTTTTTCTTCACTTTTTTGCATTTTTTCTTTACAAATACGAGTTCATTTTTTTGTTCATTTAATTCAAAAATGTTCAACCATGTAAAAAAGTTCAAAAATTCAAAAAATGGTCATCAAAATCAATTTTGGTTCATGAGATTTAAAAAAATGTTCACCATAATTCAAAATTTATTCATCAAATTGTAAAAATGGTCATAAAATTTGAGTTTTATTTTTTGATTTAAAAAGTAATCATTGAATTCACATATGTTTTCTTTGAAATCAAAATGTTTTCATCCTTCTTTTTCAACAAATGTTCTTGAATACAATTTTTTAATCTACTGGTAAATGTTCATCGAATTCAAAACTTGATAATCAAATACAGAATTTTTTTTCATCATTATTAAAAAATACCCATAATTGTTTTCAAACAAATAATAAAATGTTCATTAAAAATTTAATGCTTTCGCTATTTTCAAATCAGGAATATTTTTTATATCACAAACATTGGTTTAATCAACGAAAATTTTCTGGATCATGAAGGTTTTTAGAAGTTCGTTATTTTTTTTTTGAATTCACGGGCATTTTTTCACTACACGATTGTTTTTTAGAAATCATGAACCTTTTTTAAAACCATGAAAAATTTATGATTTCTGGAACATTTTTCCAAATTTTACTTTTTTTAAAAAATTTAAAAGATTTTTAAAATTGTTAATTATTTTAAAGAATAAAAATAAAAACATACAATAAAACAAAAAGAGAAAAACGAAAAAAAAAAGATAGGGGAATCCTGCGCCACTCATGAGCCGACCCAATAGGGGCGCGTGGGAGGGAGGCGGTGCATGCTCGCCATCACGTCACGCACCATATAGGAAGTCCCCCTACAATTAGTTTTTGTGATGCCGCTCGATAGTCGAAAAGAAATCAACTAATCACCCCGAATTGAAAAAATGTTAACGAATATTTGGGATTTCTTTATGAATTTATAAATGGTCAGAAATTTAAATTATTTGGGAGTTGAAGTAGATTCATGAATTTAAACATATACACAAAAATATAAAATGTGCATGAATGTTAAAATATTTTTGAATACAACAATGATTTTCTAAAAAAGTTATGAATTTGTAAAGTATGTACACATCTTAAAATTTTCATGGATTATAAAATGTTCAAAAAATTCAGAAATTATGAAAAGCTTCACCAAATCTTAAAATAGTTTTGATTTTCAAAATTAAGGGAACAAATAAAACCAGTAACAAAACTAAAAAATTAGAAGAAAAAAACTCATCAGAAGTTGGTAGAAACCCCCCATAAGAGAGGGCCCATCCGCCCGAGGAGGAAAAAATTGTACTGGTGATGGCGCTGGCACGAGAAGTTAATCCAGTGGGGCTATGAATGACATCTCCAACAACAACCTTATGTTAGGGCATAACAAGGCCAAAAAGAGCAGTGTCAGCTGCTTTCGCAAACCAAAAACGAACCACGGGCAAGCCCGAGTGCCACAGTCGAAAACTTTTCACAGCCTTCCGCAGTCGCAAACCCTCCCACACCGTTGCCGCCCCACCTGATCCGACCGCCATCGTCACCCGGATCCATTGTTCCCCTCCTCCAGTCGGCGGCACCACCGCCCAGTTGCCACGTCTTCTCATGTACTTTCGTCGTGCCGCACAACTACCGGTATCGCACTGCGTCGCAACACCAAGTCTGTCCGTCACCGCCGATGATGTTGCTGAAACACGCGAAGAGCTCTGGCTACCGCGGCGTTCGGGCGGGGCAATTTGGCCGCTTCGGCGTCGAGTTTCAGTGCTGCGGAGAACGGTATTGGCTCGACACCATCGCAACGGTAGAGTGCCGCGCGCGCCTGTGGCATCGCTGTGTGGAGGCTAGACCAGCCTCAACACGAGCTCAACTTCCTAGAGACCAAGACACAGGCAGCCACATAGTTCATCGGGCCGTCGGCGATCATTTTGCCCCGTCCGGCGACCTGGATCTTCCTCGAGCACATGGACACCCGGGAGAGCGATGATGTGGCTATGGCGAGGTTTGAGAGGGAAAACATGCACCTCATGCAGGCGGAGGCAGAATTCTTCTGGAAGAGGGACGACGAGCGCAAGAAGATGGAACACAAGATGTAGGACGAGGCATTGCCTTCACGGGTGATAAATATGATGTCCGACAATGAGGGTTCCGTCATTGTCTAAGAGGGCCTTGCGCGTGAGAGTGATGCAGAGTAGTTGTCTATTGTTTGTAATGTCGGTAGTCTACTATGTAAGTTTAAATGTTTGCATCTTTGCATGTTTAAAACTATTTGGAAGTTTGTATGTATGAATATCTGGATGTTTGAATGTGTGAATATTTGAAGTTTGTCGTGATGTGTATGCAATGTGATCAAGTAGTTTGGATGTTTTAGCATGTTGTTTTCTCAAATACTCATGAAAGCGTATCGTTGCATTGATAGGTAGAGTTTGATGCAAGGTTTGGGAATCTCCAACATGTGCACTAGTAAGGCATGTTGAGGATTCACATGAGCAAAAGAGAAGGGGTTGCTCAGCCCCAAAAGCTAAAATCTAGAATCCCATTGGCACGGCTTTTGCCCAGGCACGCACTTCATCTTGAATGGCGGAGAACAAGTCTTCAATGGAGGGTTGCCGATGATCGAAGATGACGATGTTTCAATGCTTCCATATAGCCCAAGAAACCCGGGGGACGATGTACGAAAGGCCTTTCCGTAGGGAGGGGGTGCCGCCAGCGCTGCGCGCCACTAGGCGTAGAGTGTAGCATGCTCGTCGGGCGGGTGAGTAGTGAACTGGCACCAAGGAAGACTGAGGTGCCAGATTGACTTGGAGAACACGCATCCAACGAGAAGCTGGTGGATGTCTTTGGGGTCCTGATCGCAGATGACACAGAGCGGTGGGTGAGCCAACCCTCTCTTTGTCAGTCCCTTGACAGTTCAACACCGGTCTTGCTTCCTAAGCCAGAGACAATTTTTGAGGTTCAAGGGGCCCACCCCTTCTAGATAAGCCGCCAGTCGGGGTTGGGGATGGATCCATGGGACATCACACGGTAGCAGGAAGCGGTAGTGTATGCTTCGTTGTCGGTCTAGCGCCAGCAAATGATGCCGGGCTCGGAGGATAGGGTGACCAGACGTAGGCGTCTCCAAAGATCGACGTATTCGACCGTGGCAAGGAAACCAAGAGCTCCCCGGATGTCACGGATCCACACTCGATTGTGGAAGCCATCATGCACCGGGTGCCCATTTCGAATGCGTCAGGGGACGAGCACGTAGAGGGCAGGGGCAAGCTCGCCGATGGATTTGCCATCCAACCAGTGGTCCGACCATAACTGGCATGTATTCCCATTGCCCAGAGTCTAGGTGGTGGATGCGCGGAAGATGTCTCGAGTAGGAGTGTCCTCCGGTATAGGTAGATGGTGCCATGGTCGGGATGGATCGGTTGCACGTAGCCATAGCCAACGAACCCTTAGGGAGGTGTGTATACGCTGTATGTCACACATGCCGAGCCCACCAAGATCAAGTGGGCGGCAAACCTTGGGTCAATTTACCGAGCAGTTACCCAATCGCGCCTCCTTGCGACCGTGCCAAAGGAAGTGCCCTAAATAGTGCAACATGTTTTAGCATGTTTCTGCGAAAACAAAAAGAACAATTGAGTGCCCTAAATTTTCTTTTTAGTGTCCTAAATTTTACTCCAGCTGTTTTTTTGCCCTAAAATATGGCCGCTTTTGAAGATTGGCGGTTCCACAGCAGGCACGGAATAGGAAAGAGAGGATGGGCTGACAGTGAGAGGGTAAGAGCATCTAGCCGGGCACCCCAAACCCGTCTCAAACGCCTAGGCGGACGGAACGGTCACTGATCGCTCACAAAAAATCGACTCACTAGGGCGCCTCAAACCGGTGTCAAACGCCCGGGCTATCCGACGCCCCTTATATCCAGTCCAAATCTAGGGCGGATATGGGGCGACCCGGGCACGCGCGAGCACATCCGCCATGTCGTAGCTGACAGGCCCGGCCCACTACTGACCCACTACTGTCCCACAAAATCCCCAATCCGGCTCCTCGCTTGGAACCATAGCTCGCTCACTCTCCTCTCTCGCTCCGTCCTCTCCTCTCCCCTCTCCGATTTTGGTCCAATCCGATGCAATGTCGAGCTCCGGCAGCCACTCCGGCTCCGACCTCGACGTCAACGAGGAGCTGGCTCTACGCATTGCCTTGGAGCGGTCCAAGGTGGACATCGAGGGCAGCTTCGGATCAGCAGCGTCGTCGTAGCTCCCGCGGCAGCTCAGCGCGAACGCCGGAGCTGGAGCCTCCTGGACCGCGCGCAGCTCCGCCAGGACAGTGCAGTCCGCTCCGCCCCCACGCCGTCCCCTTCCACCGCCGCGCGGGTTCTAGTGCCCGCACGCGCTATCCAAGCGGTGGGAGAGGGACGCGGCGTACCAGTCCGTGCGCCGCCGTCGCGTTATGCGGGCGGAGCCCGATGAGGACGAGCGGCTCCTCGCATGGGTCTACCGCCGGTCGCTCACAACGGCGGAGAGAGACGCTCGCCGCCTACGACAGAAGAATGCGAAGGCGCTCCGGCTTGCTGTTGAGGAGTGGGAGTGCAAGGCGAAGGAGGGAGCAGAGGAGGCGGCTCGGGTCACCAAGTTGAAGCGGCAGCAAGACAGGGCCGTCCATCGGATGAAGGGGATGACCTATCTGATTCCTCGTTCAGCGACGACCACAGCTCCACCTCCCCCAACGACGACCAAGAGCCTCCACCAGCCGCGGACGCCTAGAGCTACGCCGACGACCGGCAGGGCAAAGGCCCGGCGCGAAAGTGGTGATCACGCTCCTGCTCCTATGTTTATTATCGTTTTTAGTTGTTGAAGTTTAAGAGCTTGTCCAACGACGAACTCCGATGAATTTTTGGATGATGTAAATTTCGTTTATGTGCTTTTGGTTGTATGTTTGCAGAATATTTCGTTGTCCATTGTTTGATCATGTAGAATAGCTCATCACGTTGTATGTGTAGTATGAATATAGGTGTCAAATATGAGATATGTGAATGTGGAGAGAGAAATATGAGACGTGTTCGGTCACTGTCCGCGAACGTGTGCGGACGCGTCGGCGGGCGTTTGAAAGCTGTAGATACTCTAAGATCACGGGAACGAGAGGAGAAGCTTCTCCAAAATTATTGCCACCAATCGACGATAGAAACCGGTGGCCGGCGTGGTATCAGGTATCGTGGTGTCGGTACACCCAAAACCATCCTGGCACAAGCGTGAGGTCCATTGTTAATCAATTGGTAATGGCAACTGTTGAACACAGAACACGCGTGCCATCCAAGCCCAACTGCCTTTTTTTTAGGGAATCCAAACCCAGCTGCTGCTAGTCGGCAAAAGACAAACAACAGAAGGTGTTCAGGCTCTATGGGCGCCCGGTGCGCGTGCGACGAGCACGACGTCGCCACTCTTTGAACGATCGGTCTCGCTCTAGCAGTCAACGCAGCACGGCCTTTTGCTTCGAGGGCTTTCCAGAGCGCGCGCACCGCCGTCCACGCCGTCCACGCGTTTTAAAACTCGGCGCCGCCGTTGCAGTCAAAACCGTGGCGCGACGCGGCGAGACCAGCCAACACCGCAGTTATCAGCATGAACCCAGCACGTTCCCGTGGGCAAGGCAAATACAGTAGACAGTAGTAGTACTCCACAGTCTCCAACTGAAGCAGCGATGGCTATAAATAGCTGCCAACACCTCCCCGTCTCCACAAACCAACCGAGAGAGATCACAACACACGACACAAAAGCTCCTGAAACTCCGACGTCAGTAGCAGTAGCGAGATTCTTTTCAAGATGAGCGTGGAGATCCTGGACGGGAGGACGGTGCAGAGCTTCGTGGAGGACGAGGGCGCCTTCAACGCCTCCGTCGACGGCCGCTTCGCGGCGCTCGACGCCGACCACGACGGCCTGCTCTCCTACACCGAGATGGCCGGGGAGCTCATGAGCCTCCGGGTCCTGGAGAAGCACTTCGGCGTCGACGACGCCGGCGCCCTGGGGCCCGACGAGCTCGCGGGGCTCTACCGCGGCCTCTTCACGCGCTTCGACCGCGATGGTAACGGCACCGTGGACCGCGAGGAGTTCAGGGCCGAGATGAAGGAGGTCATGCTCGCCGTGGCCAGCGGGCTCGGGTTCCTGCCGGTGCAGATGGTCGTCGAGGAAGGGAGCTTTCTCAAGGTGGCTGTGGATCGGGAGCTGGCGAGAGCTGCTTGACCGATTCTGTTGGTACTACTAGCTTGCACACGAGTGTATGTTACAGAGTGTGCACCAGGCATCAAGCGAGCGAGGATAATGATTTTGTTTTATTTTCAAAACGAGAAGTGAGGATTAATGCTGAAGTCCGACTGGCATTCAGCTCGTTATTGTGTATTTGAACGTACTATTTTCGTAAGAGTTAAAGGTCGGGCATCAGGTGAAATAACTACTGGTAGATAATTAGTCAGAACCATCATATTTGTGCCTAAGGTCATCTCTAACACGGACGCTCAATTGTGTGAATCAGACATGCCTGACACTTTTACGCCTCCAACGCGGCCGCTTATTTCGGGCCGCATTGGTATGGACGTGTGAAATCCCTCGGCCCGGCCCGGTGGAAGGACATTTAAGGGGGTGGATATTGGCAACGTCGGCACCCGACATCGGGTATCACTCAAAAAAAAATCTCTGCATTATGCCAACTCACTGGCTCCTTACCTACCCGCATTCAAGACTGGTCGGTTGGCGCGTGGCTCGAGAAGCATACTCTAGTTATTAATGTCGACAGGCCTGCCCCGCAAGCTTTATTGTCACCCACTCCTCCCCTCTCCCAGTCGCAAGCAGGAAAATGGCGGAGGTGGGGTAGGAGCACAATGGGGCGTGGTGGCTGCTCGTCGACTACCGCTCAGCTCAACCTCCTCCATGCTAGGATGACGGATCCGGGGGAGCCATGGATCCAATCTGAGCCGCCGCCTAGGTCATTAGGTTCGTCTTCCTCGCCATGAAAGAGGAGTCGATCGATGACAACTTCAAATGGGCCAAGCTCGTTGCCGAGGACTCGGAGGAGAAGTCGAACCAGCCCGCCGCGACGAACTACGGATTCCGGTAGCACCTTCGGATCCTGTTGCGGGACTCCTTGGTCGACTGGGTCGACGACGGTGGCAATGACAACGGTGGTTCCGATGGCCTCGGAGACCATGCCTACGAGTGAGTTTCCGCTACTTAGCTTAGGTTTAGTTTAGTTTAGGTAAATCTCGAGTAATCTGGATGATTTAAAAAAACATGAAATTTGCATGTAATATATCAAACTAAATTTTGTCCAGGGTTGGTGTTTGAAGTTTGAAATGATGGGGGTGCACGAGATTTGAGAGACATGGTTGGATGGTCGGCGCCCGACCAGATGTCTACATACATGTCCAAACGTAGCCGCATACATTTGGAGGGCGTCCTTTTGATGAAGGCCATTGGACATGCCTTAAGGTGAACCAAAAGTTGTCAGACTTTCAAAGTGGATGGCTAACGTGACAACATAGTGGAATTAGTATCTCTAGTCCCAGCGCTTGTCGCAATGGCGTTGTGTAACGCTCCGGCCATACCCATCGGTTCCTGGCCGTTGCGCCTGGCTAACACCTAGGATTAGATTGGCCCCACAGATCAACACTATTCTTTCGTGCGCACTTTATTCTCACCCCGGGATCAACTTCTTAGTCGGCCACCCGTCCTCCAAGCACACTTAACATTGAGGCTCCTTTCATATGGGTTCGTGGAAAAGAAGGTGCGCCTTAACGAATTAAGTATTCTACCATTCCTATTAAGTCGGGATGTCACACATGACCCTATATTGTGGTGATGCATGTGACTTGTGAGGGTCGGTTTCCAAAATTTGATCTCTGTGGTTGTGGGAAGTGTTGTCAATCATGGTACTTACATCTCGGTTCACGATGTCAGTGGTGGTCACGTCAATAAGATCTAGCGAAAGTGACTTTGATAATAGTCAACAGTGTCTCCTGGCAACATCGAATGACTTACCGTCCGCAACAACAACCACTTCCTTACTCCGGAGATGCGGGGAAAATGTGGATTCAAGATAGGCTCGCAACACGCAATTGTACTATGCAAGTTGAAAAGAATGGCGTATTCTCCTGAAGCGTATTCGTACTTTTTTATGTTTGTCACGGGTGTTCCTATGTGGCCCGGGCTTGGTGAATATATGACTTTGGTCTTTGGGAAATAAGTGGTGTGTTGAGTTTAAGGATAGTATGAGGCTAAGATTACCTTTTTTGGACCATACAAGAGAGCTACATGTGAATGTTGGGAATATGCCCTAAAGAAAATAATAAATTTTATTATTTATTTTTTGTTCATAATTATGTTTATGTTCTGTGCTATAATTGCAATGGAGGCTTAGAGGAAAACCCATGTGCATGTGTGCAATAATAAACAGTAATATAGATTCCTAGTCAAGCATCTAAGACTAGCTCAAGTATTGCATGATGGTCACGTTTTTCTGATCATGGCATGAGAATGCCGACAACTTTGAGGATACAACATTAGAAGAACACTTGTGTTGAACATGCCCAGCTTTTTTATGCTATGAGATCCATTTGTCACAAGTTAATGGTTTATAACACAGAGAAAGTTAAACGTTTGCATAATTCCGGAGACCATGAGAGTATCGAGTTCCTTCATACATACTTCATGAACTTTGGGATTTGTTAAACGTCATGTGTAACAGGGTGGCTATTAGGGCAGCTTACGGTTCACGAAAAGTATGACAAGAGACTAGATAGCTCAAGACTAAACCTGGGCGTACACCGGGCCGGGCCGGGCTTTAGAAAGCCCGAATCAAAAAGCTCAGGCCCGAGCCCGGCCAAAAAATGCAATATACAGGCCCGAGCCCGGCCCGAACGAACTAAAATGGGGATTTTCGGGCCGGGCCGGGTCGGGACTCCGTGTAAAATGGTGATTTTCGTAAGCCCGAGCCCGGCCCGAACTGCTGCCCGGGCTTGGAAACCAGGCCTGAACCCGGCCTGAATCTAAGGCCCGGCCCGGCCCGGGTTTTTCGGGCCGGGCTCGGGCCGGGTCACCTGGACGGGCTGCCCATGCCCAGGTTTAGCTCAAGATTAGGATTTGCTCCTCCAACAATGGATATATATTCTTGTGGCCCTCTCGTGCAGTATCCATCATCGTGTGGCCAGACACAACACGATTTGATCACCGGGATGTTGGGACATGGGAACGAGAAAAGAGAGCAAACCCGGTAACGAGAAAACTGGCATAGTGAACAAGTTGTTGATTCGCGGGGTTGCCAATAAATTTCATCTCGGGTTTTTGTAACATATCGCAAAGCAACAGGAATATCAAATGTGACCTCGGGTTTTTGTGTGGGTGTACGGGTCAATATGAATGTCCATGGTTCCGCTTATTGATCATTGATTCGAAAGACATCTGGTCATGTCTATATTTCACCGAACCTACATGGTCACATGCTTAAGGGTCATCTATCTACCGAGCACAAGGTTAGGAGCCTGCAAAGTCATCGACAAGTTTTGGGATACATTGAAATGGTTTCGGCGATGAAACCAAAAGTGTTTCTGAGAGATCAAAAATTGTTTCGGAGTAAACCATCAAGCCGGAAAAGTTTTGAAATGCGTCCGGAATTTTTGGAGGGGTGCCAAAAAAGTTCTAGGACTTCCAGGAATTTCCAGAGGGGATTCTCGCACACAAAAAACAATGTTCTCGCAAGGGGGACATGATCCCTTTTTGTGGGGAGTTGTTTTCTGGGTGGGGCCCCCTTTGGGGGCAACCCACAAATGCTGGAACCTTGTTGGGGCCCCCATGGTGGTGGTGGGGGGGGAGGGACAACCCCCACAATTGGTGGAGATATGTTGGTAGGGGGGCCGTTGGCGGTAGCCCCCTCCATGGGGCGCTATGGACAAGGAGGGCCTGCTTCTGAGAAAGCTTCCCCCTTTTGTCGGGCAATGTTGGTGACACCCCCCTGAACAGCCATCTCCTTGCCTTCCCCATCTCTCGTTCTCCTATAAATCGAAGAAGATACGATCTCTCACAACACACTTCAACTTGAGCCTTTGAGCTCTCACCAAATGGCATGCAATGATCTGCCTTCTCTCTGTCTAACTAATGCACGAAATAATTTTGTAGCACCGAAAGGCTGCCTAGTCTTCGGCAACAATTAGTTCTTGACAGCGAAGCGTCGCTGGATAATTGACATCGTATGTGTGCAACCCGGTAAAGAGATCGTACGTTCGATCTTCTGTCTGAGGGACTATCCAAGCTTTTGTCCGAGGTACTGTTCGAGCGAGAAAATCATCGCGGTTGGAAGGTTGTAAGTCCTAGTTGCGGGAATCTGCCCCAACGATTTTCACCAACTCTTCTTCCGCTGCGCTACGAGTTTCTAACGATCAGATCAAACCTGTTATGTATCTACATAGTGGTCCTGGGCTGGTGTGCAAGACATTTTTTTATTATTTTCTGTTGCGTTACCCTACAGTGAATTCACAAAGAAGTAAAAATACGAATCATACCTCACCATAGAGGCACAACTCAGCTAGAAAACCCAAACGACCCGAGGGTCACCAACCCTAGGGTCAGAGATTCATGACTACAAGACGACTAGGCGGACTTAGACTATAGCGAATATATAGCACATGCCACGAAAGCAAGGACAATCCTCTGCAAGAAAGTGGAACCCGGATGCCCAACAACATGACCCAAACACAACTACCATGAAAACAATGACGAGAGCGAATGAAGCACAAGCATCATACAACAAATATTCAACCGACCTTGGGCCATACCACTTCCACGAGCATAGGCACAAGATCACTGAGCAAGGAGGCACCAATCCAACGCTGTCAAAACCGCCACCACCCATTCTGTAGAAGCAGGCCCATGTGGGTGACCAACACAAACCGAAGGGAGCTGGAGGCTGCATGCAAGAATCGGGGGCGAGGATCAAACGACAAATTAAAAGCAGGCACATTGGATCATGTGGTGCTAAATGCGACCCCCCCCCCCCCCCCCCCCGCGCAGACACACTCGACTAGGACGAGGACCAAAATATGACTTGTGAGGTGCGGATGCATTAGACCCAGTAGAGCATGAACGAGACTTGACTAAAACAACGGAGGCAAGGGATTTTCCCGCCTATATCTGCCTGAGCCACACCATTGTCAGTTAGGCATCAGGCTGAGGAGGAACACATGATAGCACCCAGAGAGTGAGCGCGAGATCCGAAGAAGTGCATCACTAATGCGACACACGAAGGAACCCTCGACAACATCGACATGAGAGAGGATGGCGAGCTCGATGGTGGCAGAAGTTGGGTAAGGGATGACCAGAGGGTTGGATAAGACTCGTGGGTGTGAGTGGAGCTATAGTGGTAAGGAGTTTAGGGTTGGGTTGCGTCGATACTCTCTTATAGTTATATTCTTTATGGGTCTTCCCACCGCCTCTGTGGTGTGGGCTGGGTCAGGGGTCATTTGCGGTGAAGTCAAAGTCACTTGCTCAAGGACAAGTGGCGAGGATGACACTAATATGCAACCGCGACGAGATCTTCTTCACGCTAGTGTGTGCGTGTGTGTGCACGCGCGGGCACGCGCCTGATTAGCTGATTGTGCCTGCTTTGGCCTGGTTTTCCATTAGTTATCCAAACAACTCTCTTCTTCTTAACTAATAAATAGTGCTCTAAGAATTCCCGTTTCAAAAAACTGTATCAGCGAAAAAATACGATTGGGTTATCCACCAGATTTGTTGGAATTGCTCGAGGGACATGTGCTCACATATGATAAAAAAAATCAATTTACTTTTTTCTTTGCAATATTAACTTTGGATCCAACATTGGTTCAGCATGTACTCATTTTGCACTAAAATTCGGTAGAATAATGGAGCTGAAGCCTGAAAGGACAATGTTTGAAAGGAAAACGAGAACGCGCGCGCACGCGCACACGTATAGAGAGAGGACGAGCGGAGACCGCCGCAAGATAAGTGACGTAGAATGTCATTCGTTCATTTATTAGAGCATCTACAACCGGGATCCCCAAACCTTTCCTATACGCCCAGTGGACGTCCCGGCACGGACCAGTCAAAGTTGCTATTCCTCAGGTAATAGGTAAAAATAGATTTAGTCGATTTCGTCAAGAGGGGAGAGAACCCCGAGCTTGAGCCGGCATGCCGGGGAGTAGGAAGACGGTCGTTGGATTTCAATCCAATAGTCTGGGTGAGTGATTGGTACGAGTAAGGCCAACTCCAGCGCACGACCCAAACCGTCCGGCCCTGTCCGTTTGGGGCAAAACGGACAAACCCCACGGCCCAGCGCGCGGGAGCCTGGACCCATCTTGTACGTTTTGTGTCCGGCCCGACCCATTTCCAGCGCAAACATGCGCCCGGTTTGGGTCCAGGCGGACAGCGAACGGACGCGTCTCTCGTCCGCACCGGGGCCGCGTGGCAGGTGGCCACCTACCTCCCACCGCCCAAATTGAATGCGCACGCGCGGTCGGCCCCACATGTCATCCGCCCAGGCGAGCGGTCACCGTCCTTCTTAATTGTGAAGCCGTGGACCGGTCAGTCCACGCTTCCCACCCCAGTCGTGCTGCCTCCTCGAAACCGACACCCAAACCCTAGTTCCCCTCTCCCCATCGACGTGCTCGCCGGCCGCCAGCAGCAATGGGGTGGTGGAGCACCGGCCGCAAGGGGGCGCACGACCATGAGGCTGGTTCGTCCTCCGGCCGCCGCCACGCCGCCAGCTCCACACCACCCCCACGAAGGGCCCCCGCACCGCCCGCATTCGCCATCGCCCCTCCGGCCGCCCCGGCGCGCATCCGGCAGTACGTCCCCTCGGATGTTTGCCGGCGTTATTGGGAAACAGGGACGTCGCTCCCCTGGGCGGACGTTCACCTGCCCAATAACTAGCATCTCTCCACGGATCGGGTGCCGATCCCGCCGATCCCGTTGAGCGGCCGTGCCCGCCGCGAGGAGATCCACCGCCGCCGCCGCCGCCTGCCTGAAGACCTCTACTACGACCACAAGTACGCCGTCGATTCCCCACCATGGGACACCTGGTTCCAGGACGAGCACGACGTGCGGCGCGCGTCGTACTTTGCTGGTCGCCCAGGTAGCCCGCGGCGTGCACGTCCAGAGCGCGGAGCGCGTGCTCCAAGCCCTTCCCAGGTGCGCAGGCGTACGCGGGTGCGCGGCATCACGCCGACGCCGTCGCCTTCGCCCTCTCCGTCGCCACCACCACCTCCTCCCATGACAGAGGAGGAGGAGGCCCGTCTCATCCAACGTGTCCTCGAAAACTCCAAGAACACGCACGATGAGCGGCAATGGGTGGGTCTGGACACCATGCTCGCCCTCTCAGCGGCCGGCGACGTGGCCGTGCCCGAGCTGGACATGATGGAGGTGAAGGAGGAGGTGCTGGGCGAGCAGCCCGTCGCCACGTTCCACCCGGGCATGGTGGGCCAGCGGTGGAGCTCGGAGTGCACGGCCATGGACATGGCCGAGGCCGTGGGGGCCGGGTCTTGGTGGCCCACGCCCCCGCAGTCACCGGAGCGCTAGCCGTCGCCACGGGGGGAGGTGGTGCAGGCGCCTCCCACCTTCCAGGGGCCACCGTCCCACCTCTGGACGCCGCCGCCCTACATCGACCTCACCAGCGACGAGGACGACAACGGTGGCGCGTGAGACGGCGACGGGCACGGCATCGACGGGCACGGCAGCAGCGCGCGGGCGGCGCTTGTTTTTTTTAAGTTTTTATGTTAATTATGTTAAGTAATGTGGAGGCCGTGAAGACTATGTTTTATTAAGTTTTATATGTTTAATTATGTTTTATCATTATGTTTGCGTTTTATTTGATTGTTTTCGCCATTTTATTTGGGTTTGCATTTTTTATATCATGTCCACCCCGGACATGATTTGCGGTGCGGCCGCGCGCTGGGCGCACCCATACGGCAGCGGCCCGATCCGGACATGGGCTACCCCATTGCCGCCCCAAATGGACAAAAAGCAGGCCGAAGCGGACGTCCGTTTGGGGTCGTGCGCTGGAGTTGGCCTAAGGTACATTAGGCACCACATCTATTAACACCATCGAAAGAAACAACGCGTTATAACGTCGTTGATAGCACGTTATAGCATGTAAAAAATTGTCTCGTTAAATAAATCAATGTATAATGTCTCGTCAATAGCATGTTAATAGCGTATTTTGGGAGATGCGCAATTTAATGTAGCGCGTTATTTTTTTCATTGATTAACACTCGCAGGATCCAAATCCAGCAGCTGCAGCAAACCTGCAAACCGTCTGAGAAAGACAAACAGGGGCCCTGAGGCGGCCAAATTCACTGTTTTGACCCTTTGACCGTCTTTTAGCCGGATCTGACCCCGGTTGGGAATTTTTTTTGGATCTGACCCTTTTTCCTACCGCCGGGCCAGGAGGCGGTAGGGTTACACGTGCTACCGCCAGGCCCCTTGGCGGCAAGCGACTTTGCCACGTCAGCGCCGTAACTGACGGTCGCCGTTGCTCTGCACGGCCATACCGCCAGAGAGGCTAGCGGTAGCCCTTGTAACCCTACCGCCGCAGGGTCCGGAGGTAGGGTCTGTAACTTTATTAGCCGAACCGCCGGCTCGCCCTCCCCATCTCCTCCCCCACCCCACCCCGCGGCCTCCTCAAGAACAGAGAGGGGAAACCTCTCTCGTCCCCTCCACTCTCTCCCTCGGATCTCTTCCGTTTCTTGACCATTTTTGCGGATCGAGATGGCTCCGAAACGAGAAAAGTAAGCTCCTCCGATCCCTCCAATTCGTTTTAGTCATAAAGCTTCCGATTCGTCGCATTATTCGATTGCAATCCACTCATATTTTCGAATTAGATTTAATTTTTTTGCACCATAGGATTGTTTTAGGTTGATTCTAGCTGTTCTATGGGGTTGGATTTGTACTTGTATTTACTTGTTGGAGAGATTGTTCGTATTTTCATGATGAACCCTAGTTCATGTAAAAAAAATCTTGATATGATGCATGCATGTTGAAGGAATGAATCCATATGTTTGTTTTGATGTGAATCTTTGTGATATGATGCATGATGCATGTGATGAACCTTTGATATGATACTTGTTGAAGGAATAAATTGTATGTATTTACTTATTTTTTACAAATTGAAGAAATAAATGAATAATGTTAAAACAATCTTATGCAAAATGAAATCCTACCGCCATGGCCCCTGGCGGTAGGGTGTGAAACCCTACCGAGAAAATGAAGGGAAATAACGTTCCAGAACCAAAACAGGGTTGGAGTACCTACCGCCATGCCCCCTGGCGGTAGGGTGTGAAACCCTACCGAAAAAACAGAGGAAAATAACGTTCCAGAAGTATCGAGTACACACCGCCAGGTCGGTAGGGCGTGAAACCCTACCGCCATGTCCCCTGGCGGTAGGGTGTGAAACCCTACCGAGAAAACAAAGGGAAATAACGTTTCAGAACGAAATCAGGGTTGGAGAACCTACCGCCATAGCCCCTGGCGGTAGGGTGTGAAACCCTACCGAAAAAATAAAGAAAAACCACGTTCTAGAAGAAAAGGGGGGCTACCGCCAAGGTCTCTGGCGGTAGGTTAGCATACCCTACCGCCAGGGGTCATGGCGGTAGGCCCCCTTTTCCCTTTTTATTCAGTGTTCTTTATCCTCGGTGAGTACAGCATCACAGTTTAACATGACAATACAACATGATAGTACCATAGTTTAGGTCTTAAAAATGGTCTCACTCGTAGTACAACATAGTCATAACATAGTTTGACAGACAATCTAGAACCGAATAGTATCATAGTTTAGCGAATAGTACGAGATAGATTGATCGAAAGATCCCTAAGGAAACATGGGTCCCTTGCCCTTGTTGTAACGAGCCATATCCTCCTCGTATGCTTCGCGAGCCCTCATGCATGCCCGGTAAAAGTTTGCCACGAAATGACTCATGCACCATCGGTGGTGAAGCTTTGGGAGGCCGGGAATAAACACCTCTATCACTTTGAGAATCCCGTGGTGCCGGTCCGATATGATGCATACCTCCCTATTGCCAATCACCTTGGTTCTCACATGCCCCATGAACCACTCCCAGTTTTCATCATGCTCGGAAGGAACTAAAGCAAATGCTACCGGCAACACGTTATCATTGGATGAGTGAGCCATTGCAACCATTAGAGTGCCCTTGTATTTGCCAGTGAGGAATGTGCCATCGATAGACAACACCGGGCGACAATGCTTGAATGCCTCAATGCATTGCCCAAAAGCCCAGAACGCACGGTGAAACACTCCGTCAATTTCCTCAACCGCATACCACATGCCAGGGTTCTTATGTGCGATTGCTCCCAACATCCTCGGAAGAATATTGTATGCAGACTCATAATCACCATGTAACATCCTGATTGCATTTGCCTTCGCCTTCCATACCTTTCCATAATTGACCGGGTATCCGAACCGTTCGTGAACCGTACTCATGAGCAACTTCACCTTCACGGTTGGATCGTGGCATATGGAATTCAACAACTTGTATCCTAAAAACTCAGAAGTGAGTTGGCGGTGTCCCTTGCTTCGGTCTGCTTTATCCGACGGAATGCACATGTGGGTGGCCACACAACTCTTCAGCACCCATTGCCCGGTTTCTTGAATTTTTCTTCCACGAACCTTCCAAGGGCAACCTTGTTTGTCACATTTGATGGTGTACCGCATATTTTGGTTGGAATGACGAACAACAAACGGCCTATGGTTCCTAATGGCATAGTCACTCAACCATATCTTGAACTCTTCCAAGCAACCAAACTTGACGCCTTTCTTCAAGTAAGCATTCTCGTCCTTATCCTTGGGTTTAGGGTCACCGACCTTCGGGCACGGTGTTGGTTCAAACAACCCAAATCTCATGCCACCATCAACAACAGCCTTGTCGGCAAGGCTAAGATCACGAACCAATGGGGCACCTCTTTCATTCCCCGTAAGGTACTTGAAAATTTCATTTTCTTCTGCAGTGAATCCATCCTCGTCCAATTCCTCCGCCGGACCCTCGTCATCCGAGTCATAACCAAACATACGGCTATAGGGGAGGTTACGGTCCATGTCTTGCTGGCGCAGAATCACATCCAAGTTACCAACGGGATTATAATGAATCTCTTCGGCTTCATCATAAACATCAACATGGGCAGTGGCATCATCGTGAACATGAGCATCAAAGGGCTCAACATTAGCATTGTCAGCATCAACATGAACCTCTTCCTCAGGAATCACCATCGCCCTATCATTGATCTCCGCTTCATTTGGTGGTTGACTAGAAGAATGGGGGACATACACCTCCAACCTTGCATCATGTGTAGGGGAGAAGGCATGTCGGTTCAAGTCAATTTGTGGCATAGGAGGCTCAACCTTGGTGGCAAATAATTCAAGGTACTTGTCTTCCGATTCAAAAACTTTGTCCTTGTACACTTTCCAATGCAATTCCGAGGTGATAGGCAAACTCTTCAATCGAGACTTCACCCCCACTCCAACATCATACCTTCCAATGAGTTTAACATCAACATTTTGATCAATCCAATTCAACACACTCCTAACTTTCACAACCACCTCCTCATAAGTTGGGCTTGAGTCAAAAACCATGGATTCTTCCCCTTCATCGGCATTGCCTTTCATAAATGTCTCCTTATCCAAATAATGTAAATTAACGAGCCTATCCATCTATGTACATTATAAAATTTGTCAATGATAGGCAACAAAATATGAACCAAATAAATACTACAAAATATGAACCAAATATTAACCCTAACACCAACCCTAACACTAACCCTAGAAAAATTGCCTAACCCTAACCCCAACCCTAACCACAACCCTAACCTAACCCTAAAAATATGCTTAACAATAACTATAGATCGGTGTTACAAACATGATGATTAGTCATACTAAAGCATAGAAACAACCCTATCATCCATCAAATCCATTGATTTCAAACAAAAATGACCTCAACTAGGGTTTGCATACAAGTAAACAATGCTACCAAATGAGATGATTCCAACCAACCAAAAAGAAGAGGGTGAGGGAGGTACCTTGAGTGATGAAATTGGCCTCGATCCACCGGAGAAAACTCAAGCAATGGAGATGGATTTGATCGAGGCAAGAATGGGGGAGAGAAAGGGGAGAGGAGCTCAGCTCGGGGAAGGAGGGGGATTGGGGGTGAATGGGTGGCTGGTGGGGCTGGTGGGGCCCACAAGCCACCACACAAACATTTAACTGGTCTTGAGATCCTACCGCCATGGTACCTGGCGGTAGGGTATTACACCCTACCGCCAGGATCTGTGGCGGTAGGCCACTAATCCACGTCAGCACGATAGACGGCGCCGTCTGGCCTAACGGATCCCTACCGCCACAGGCCCTGGCGGTAGCCCTTGTAACCCTACCGACGTCTGGTCTGGCGGTAGCAAAAGGGTTAGATCCGAAAAAAATTCCCAACCGGGTCAGATCCGGCTAAAAGACAGTCAAAGAGTCAAAACAGTGAATTTGGCCCCCTGAGGTCTCGTCCTACGGTGCGCGTCGTTGATCGTTTGACCGATCAGTGTGAGTGTCACCAGTCACGGCCTTTTTGCTTCGAGGGCTTTCCAGGACGGCGCG
Source organism: Elymus sibiricus (assembly GCA_039707655.1). Taxonomy (NCBI): domain Eukaryota; kingdom Viridiplantae; phylum Streptophyta; class Magnoliopsida; order Poales; family Poaceae; genus Elymus; species Elymus sibiricus. The sequence goes on from CM077671.1 coordinate 325,752,607, forward strand.
CGCGCCACAATCCATGCCGTCGCATATTCTCCGCGTATTAAAATTCTTCGCCACGAGACGCCGCCGCTGCTGTCAACACCCTTGTGCGACGCGGCCGACACCAGTGAACACCACCGTTGGCATGAACCCAACACGATTCTATGGGCGAGACGACTGCTAGTACTAGTAGTACTTTGCTTACATCTGAAGCAAGTTTCGTACACAGCGAGCTACCTGAAGCAGAGCAACCTATAAATACCGGCCAATAGCTCTTCCCCATCACAACACACAACACACAAACTCCTGAAACTAGCGTCAGTGGCACTAGAGAGATTCTTCTCAAATTCAAGATGAGCGTGGAGATCCTGGACGGGAGGACGGTGCAGAGCTTCGTGGAGGACGAGGGCGCCTTCAATGCCTCCGTCGATGGCCGACCACGACGGCCTGCTCTCCTACACCGAGATGGCCGGGGAGCTCATGAGCCTCCGGGTCCTGGAGAAGCACTTCGGTGTCGACGAGGCCGGTGCCGTTGCTCCCGACGAGCTTGCGAAGCTCTACCGCGGCCTGTTCGCACGCTTCGACCGCGATGGTAACGGCACCATGGACCGCGAGGAGTTCAGGGCCGAGATGAAGGAGGTCATGCTCGCCGTGGCCAGCGGGCTCGGGTTCCTGCCGGTGCAGATGGTCGTCGAGGAAGGGAGCTTTCTCAAGGTGGCTGTGGATCGGGAGCTGGCGAGAGCGGCTTGACTGATTCTCTTGGTACTACTAGCTTGTACGAGTGTATGTTACAGAGTGTGGACCAGGCATTAAGCGAGCGAGGATAATGGTTTTGTTTTATTTTCAAAACGAGAAGTGAGTATTAATGCTGAAGTCCTTTTTTTTGCGGATATTAATGCTGAAGTCCTTTTTTTTTTGCGGATATTAATGCTGAAGTCCGACTGGCATTCAGCTCGTTATTGTGTATTTGAACGTACTGTTTTCGTTTTTTGTTAAAGGTCGGGCATCAGGTGAAATAACTACTGGTAGATAATTAGTCAGAACCATCACATTTGTGCCTAAGGTCATCTCTAACACGGACGCTCAATTGTGTGAATCAGACATGCCTGACACTTTTACGCCTTTTACGCTTCCAACACGGCCGCTTATTTCGGACCGGATTGGTTTGGACGTGTGAAATCCCTCAGTCCGACCCGGTGAAAGGACATTTAAGGGAGTGAATATCGGCAACGTCGGCACCCGACACTCGGGTATCACTCCAAAATTTTCTCCACATTCATGCCAACTCACTAGCTCCTTACCTACCCGCATTCAAGATTGGTCGGCTCGCACGTGGCCCGAGAAGCATACTCTAGTTATTAATGTTGACAGGCCTGCCCCGCAAGCTCCATTGTCACCCACTCCTCCCCTCTCCCAGTCGCTCCACACCACACCTCCATCGGCTGCAGCGATGAGCAGGAAAATGGCGGAGGTGGGGTAGGAGCACAATGGGGCGTGGTGGCTGCTCGTCGACTATCGCTCGGCTCAACCTCCTCCATGCTAGGACGGCGGATCCGGGGGAGCTATGGATCCAATCTGAGCCGCCGCCTAGGTCGTCAGGTTCGTCTTCCTCTCCATGAAAGAGGAGCCGATCGATGAAAACTTCGAATGGGCCAAGCTCATTGCCGAGGACTCGGAGGAGAAGCCGACCCAGCCCGCCGCGACGAACTACGGATTCCAGTAGCACCTCCGGATCCTGTTGTGGGACTCCTTGGTCGACTGGGTCGACGACGATGGCAATGACAACGGTGGTTCCGATGGCCTCGGAGACCATGCCTACGAGTGAGTTTCCGCTACTTAGCTTAGGTTTAGTTTAGTTTAGGTAAATCTCGAGTAATCTGGATGATTTTTTAAAATAACATGAAATTTGCATGTAATATATCAAACTAAATTTTGTCCAAGGTTGGTGTTTGAAGTTTGAAATGATGGGGGTGCACGAGATTTGAGAAACATGGTTGGACGGTCGGCGCCTGACCAGATGTCTACATACATGTCCAGATGTAGCCGCGTACATTTGGGGCGTCCTTTTGATGAAGGCCATTGGACATGCCTTAAGGTGAAACAAAAGTTGTCAGCCTTTCAAAGTGGATGGCTAACGCGACAACATAGTGGAATTAGTATCTCTAGTTGAAAGGATGTGGATGTCGCCTAGAGGGGGGGGGGGGAGAATAGGCGCTTTAAAATAATTACGGTTTAGGCATGAACAAATGCGGAATAAAACTAGTGTTTAATTTGTCAAGCACAAAACCTAAAACAACTAGGCTCACCTATGTGCACCAACAACTTATGTTAAGCAAGATAAACAACTAAGTGATAGCAGGATATATAACAAAAACAATATGGCTATCACAAAGTAAAGTGCATAAGTAAAGGGCTCGGGTAAGAGATAACCGAGGCACAAGGAGACGATGATGTATCCCGAAGTTCACACCCTTGAGGATGCTAATCTCCATTTGGAGCGGTGTGGAGGCACAATGCTCCCCAAGATGCCACTAAGGCCACCGTGATCTCCTCACGCCCTCGCAGAATGCAAGATGCCGTGGTTCTACTAAGGGACCCTTGAGGGCGGTCACCGAACCCGTACAAATGGCAACCCTTGGGGGCGGTCACCGAACTCGTACACTTTGGCAACCCTTGGGGGCGGTCACCGGTACCCATACAAATTTCTCGGGGCAATCTCCACAACCTAATTGGAGACCCCGACGCTTGCTCGGAGCTTTACACCACAATGATTGAGCTCCGAGACACCACCAACCGTCTAGGGCGCCAAGGCACCCAAGAGGAACAAGCTCTAGGGTGCTCAAACACCCAAGAGTAATAAGCTTCTCAACTTCTCACTTCCACGTATCACCGTGGAGAACTCAAACCGATGCAACTAATGCAATGGAAAAAACACACGAAGTGGTCAAGTCCCTCACTCTCAAATCCCATCACAACAACAAAAGCTATGGAGAAATATGAGAGGAAGAACAAGGAGAGCACAAAGAACTCCAAGATCTAGATCCAAGGGGTTCCCCTCACATAGAAGAGAAAGTGATTGGTGGAGATGTGGATCTAGATCTCCTCTCTCTTTTCCCTCAAAAAGGAGCAAGAATCATTGGAGGGATTGAGAGATAGCAAGCTCTAAGAAGGTCAACAATGGGGGGCAAACATGAGCTCAAAGGATAGGGACCATTGGATAAGAAGAACCCCTTAAATAGGTCCCCACGAATCTGCCCGTTATGTGCAGAATAACATAGGAGCAGTTCAACCGCTATGCGCACCGGTACAACCGGTCAAAGCATACAAAACCTACATGTAGGAAAAGCAGTAAGCGGTACAACCGCCCGGGGCGCCGATGGTACCGGTTAAACCGGAACAACCGGCCCACAACCGCCCAAGAACCGCTCCACAACATAACCTAGTCTGGTGGTAGAGCGATACATGGCGGGTACAACCTTCGGACCAATTCTGGAGCGGTACAACCGCTCTAAACACCGGTTGTACCGCTCTATGAGCGGTACAACCTCTCTATGAAATGGTACAACCTCTGTGTAAAATAGGTAAGACTAAAACAGCCATAACTTTCGCATACGAGCTCCGAATTGAGCAAACTTAAGCTTGTTGGATAAAGGACAACAAGAGCTATCCAACAATGACTAAATAAATTAAGAACAAGCAATGGATAATAAATGCCACTAGGATAAGGAAGATGACCTTCCCAAGAATTATCCGGCAAAATCTCCAACACCGAAAACACAAATATGATGCATACGAAATCCCCTTTCGATGAGCTTGAGCTTATCAATAATATGAGCATAAGCTCCAAAACTCACATAGCAAAATGCCAAACAAGAACCAAGAAAGATGATGCAAGGATGCAAATAGTTTGAGCTCTCAACGAACGATACGATCAAGCTACTCACTTGAGAGCCCCCCTTGATAGTACGACAATCGATCCTATAACCCGGTCTCCCAACTACCACCATGAGACCGGTCAAATAGAAAACCTATCAAGGGCAAACCTATACCTTGCACATAGTCCACTTGAGCTAGATGATGACGATCTTGACTTCCTCAAGATGGACCACATTTCTTGATTGCGTTGGCTCGATGGAGACTAGTTGATTGCTCCCCCATGGTCCACTATGGGTGAGCCACTCTTCGGCACAGATGGGGAACGCGACAGAAAACAAAACATTTCGGTACAGCGAGCACGCCCAGGACCACTATGGAGACTGCATACAAGGTTTGATCTGATCCGTACCGACTCGAAGCACAGCGAAAGAAGAGTCGGTGGAGATCGTTGGTGCAGATCCCCGCAGCTAGGATTTACAACCTCCCAACCGCGAGGATGTACTCCCTCGTCGGACAGCCCTTTGGGAGGCGGTCGGACAGTCCCCCGGCGATGTCACGGACAGCCCTTCGGGAGGACCCTCGAAACTCGAACGGAAACTCGGACAGCCCCTCGGGCAAAAGATCGAAACTATGACCTCTCTACGGGGTTGCACACATACGGTGTCAGCTATCCGGCAGGGCTTCGCCGTCCAGAACTAGTTCCTGCCGGAACCCAGACAACCTTTCGGCTCTACGAAACTATTTCGCGGGGAGGGAGAGAGAAGCCAGACAAGTCAAATGGCATGTGTATGTGAGAAGGGATGAGGTTTGGGCAGCCCCCTCACCTCCTATTTATAGGAAAACCAAGGGGTAGAGTTGCCATTCCAAAAACCCAAAAATGCCCCCACTTTATGTCATACACAAAGGGCATAAGAGGGAAAAGGGATGCCATGTGGAGCTCCATGGAGCTCCACTCACCTTGGCCGGCCACTCCCTTGCCCCCCCCATGAGGGGCTTCGTTGGCCCCAAGGCCTTCTAGAAGCCTTTTGGGAAATATCCCAAAAGGTGGTTTTCCAAAAATATCCAAAAAGCACTTTCACTATTCACGACGACATTTTTCAGCGTCCGTTCGAACTGAAAATATTTATGTCGGCTTAGAACATTTCTAGTACCCACTAAAATAATTTTCAATGCGTTCCGGAACAATTCTGGATTAGTGATTTTCATCTGCGAAAAGCATCCGAAGCGGTTCCGGCAGCTCCGGAACATTTCCGGTTTTTCTTCCGGAAAATTCCCAGAAGTTTCCAGAATGATTCTGGCACCCTCCAAGAATTATCAGGCATGTGCCAAAACCAATTTGACTTAATGGTATCCCCTGAAACAACTTTTCAGTTTTACCGAAACTGTTCCGGTGTTCTCTCTGCGGAACTTTTCCGCTATCCGAAACTTTTCCGGTGTCCGAAACTTTTTCGGTGATTTTCTCTCAGACTCTCTGTCTAGTATTCAGCAGATAGATGACCCTTAAGCGTGTGACCCTATAGGTTCGGTGAAGTATAGACATGACCCGGAACCCCTTCCGATCAATGATCAACATCGGAGCCGTGGACACCCATATTGACCCCTATACCCACACGAATGAATATTCGAGTGAACCTCCAGTTGCCGTGTGCTATTCCTGTTGCTTCGCGATATGTTACAAACACCCAAGGTGAGATTTTCTGCATCCCCGTGGATCAACAACTTGTCCACTATGCAAGTTACCTCGTTGCCGGTTTTGTTCTCTTTCCTCGTTTTCATGTTGCGGCATCCCTGTGATCAAATCACATTGTGTCTGGCCAGACGATGATGGATACCATAACACCGAGAGGGCCCGAGAATATCTCTCCATCGTCGGAGGAGCAAATCCCAATCTTAAGCTATCTTGTTACTTGCCATACTTTTCCGTGAACCCGTAAGCCGCTGTAATAGCCACCCAGTAACGGATGCCGTTTAACAAACCCCAAAGTTCACGAAGCAAGCACGAAGGAACTCGATACTCTCATGGTCTAAGGAATTATGCAAACATTAACTATCTCTGTGTTATTAACCATTAACTTGTGACAAATGTATCTCATAGCATAACATCAATTCGGGTTGATTAAACACAAGTGTTCTACCAACATTGTGCCCTCAAAATTGCCGGCATAGCCATGCCCATGATCAGGAAAACAGGATCATCATGCAATACTTGAGCCAGTCTTAGAGGCAAGACTAGGAATATATTTTACCGTTTATTATACCACACGTGCAAATGAGTTTCCCTCCGGGCCTCGTGGATATTGCAGACTCGAGAATCATTGCAGTTATAGCATGGATCATAAACATTCATTACAAACTCGGAGATACAAAATAACTGTTATTACTGCCTCTAGGGCATATCTCCTACAGGCACATCTTCACAAGTCCATTGTGACCACAATGGACGGCAAGCTTCAAGCAAGATCTCTTCGTGATGCTCCACTTGAACTTGCACACCGCAAACTTGATGACGATCGCCACTTGATGTCATCCTCCATGGGTTGTATGAGATCTTCCTCTTAACGCAAACCCATGGAAACGTACCTAACCCCACATAGAACTCTCACGTAGACCATGGGTTAGTACACAAAATGTAATTGACAATGCTTACCATACCATGGGATCACTTGATCCCTCTCGGTACATCTTGTACGCTTTGTATGTTTGATCAACTTGATTCACTCTTTGACTTAGTCTTTATCAACCTTGTATCTAATCTTATATCTCCATAAAGATGATGTCTTGAAGGTAAACATGAATGTTCCCACACCCTTCTTCTTCAAGACATGCTTGCAATACAATCAACACTCACATGACCAATCTTTGGATAAATCCTTGAATACCACCTTGGTCATCACATAAACTCCTTGAAACCAACAAATGGACTTCAAGAAATGCCTATGGACAAATCCTTCAAATATAAATCAAAACAACCATTAGTCCATAGGGATGTCATCAATTACCAAAACCACACATGGAGAAATGTGCTCTTACACTAGTCCCAACTCTTGTCGCAGTGGCGTTGTGTAACGCTCCAGCCATATCCATCGGTTCCTGGCCATTGCGCATGGCTACCACCTAGGATCTAGATTGGCCCCACAGATCAACACCATTCTTTCGTGTGCACTTTGTTCTCACCCCGGGATCAACTTCTCAGCTGGCCACCCGGCCTCCAAACATTGAGGTTCCTTTCATATGGGTTCTTGGAAAAGAAGGTGCACCTTAACGTACTAAGTATTCTACCATTCCTACTAAGTCGGGATGTCACACAGGACCCGATATTGTGGTGATGCATGCGAGGGTCGGTTTCCAAAATTTGATCTTCGTGGTTCTGGGCAGTGTTGCCAATCATGGTACTTACATCTCGGTTCACGATGTTAGTGGTGGCCACTTCAACAAGATCTAGCGACAGTAACTTGGATAATAGTCAATGGTGTCTCCTGGCAACATCGAATGACTTACCGTCCGCGACAACAACCACTTCCTTACTCCGGAGATGAGGGGTAAATGTGGATTCAAGATAGGCTCATGACACGCAATTGTACTGTGCAAGTTGAAAAGAATGTTGTATTCTCCTGAAGCGTATCCATACTTTTTATGTTTGTCACGGGTGTTCCTCTGTGGCCCGCGCTTGGCGAATATATGACTTTGGTCTTTGGGAAATAAGTGGTTTGTTGAGTTTAAGGATAGTATGAGGCTAATATTACCTTTTTTGGACCATACAAGAGAGCTACATGTGAATGTTGGAAATATGCCCTAAAGGAAATAATAAATGTTATTATTTATTTTTTGTTCATAATTATGTTTATGTTTTGTGCTGTAATTGCAATGGAGGCTTAGAGGAAAACCCATGTGCATGTGTGCAATAATAAACATTAATATAGATTCCTAGTCATGCATCTAAGACTAGCTCAAGTATTGCATGAAGGTCACGTTTTTCTGATCATGGCATGAGAATGCCAACAACTTTGAGGATACAACATTAGAAGAACACTTGTGTTGAACATGCCCATTTTTTATGCTATGAGATCCATTTGTCACAAGTTAATGGTTTATAACACAGAGAAAGTTAAACTTTTGCATAATTCCTTAGACCATGAGGTATCGAGTTCCTTCATACATACTTCGTGAACTTTGGGGTTTGTTAAACGTCATATGTAACAAGGTGGCTATTAGGGCAACTTATGTTTCACGAAAAGTTTGACAAGAGACTAGATAGCTCAAGATTAGGATTTGCTCCTCCAATGACGAATAGATATTCTTGTGGCCCTCTCATGAAGTATCGATCATTGTTTGTCCAGACACAACTGTTGGGGAACGTTGCATGGGAAACAAAAAAATTCCTATGCTTCACCAAGATCAATCTAGGAGACGAGCATCTACGAGAGGAGAGTTCGGATCCACATACCCTTGTAGATCGCTAAGCGGGAAGCGTTAAGAAACGCAGTTGATGTAGTCGAACGTCTTCGCGATCCAAATCGCAATTCGTCCCGCGATCCAATCATGATCTAGTGCCGAACGGACGACACCTCCGCGTTCAGCACACGTACAGCTCGATGACGTTCTCCGCCTCCTTGATCCAGCAAGTGAGGGCAGAGAGACAAATGAGTTCTCCGACAGCACGACGACGAGGCGGCGGCGGTGGTGGAGCTGATCCGGCAGAGCTTCGCTAAGCAAAACCGAACATATCTAGAGGACGATCTATGAGGGAGGGAGAGGCTGCGTCATGGCTCAAGGTGTGTGAAACCCTCCCTCCCCTCACATATATATAGGGGGAGAGGAGGGGGCCGGCCGCCCTAGGGTTTCCCCTAGGGTTGGTGCGGCGGCCAAGGGGGTTGCCTTGCAACCCAAGGCAAGGGCCGACGGCCCCCTTTGGCTTGGCCCTCAACCCTCCAGCCGCATGGGCCTTCGTGGGAGGTGCGGCCAGCCCACTAGGGGCTGGTGCGCACTCTCTCACAGCCCATGGAGCCCTCCGGGGCAGGTGGACCCTCCCGTTGGACCCCCGGAACCTTTCCGGCACTCCCGATGAAACCCGGGTGAACCCCGAAACTATTCCGGTGCCCGAAAATCAACTTCATATATATCACTCTTTACCTCCGGACCATTCCGGAACTCCTCGTTATGTCCGGAATCTCATCCGGGACTCCGAACAACCTTCGGTCACCATCATACATAACTCAACAATACCAAATCGTCACTGAACGTTAAGTGTGCAGACCCTGCGGGTTCGAGAACTATGCAGACATGACCGATACACCTCTACGGTCAATAACCAATAGCGGGACCTGGATGCCCATATTTGTTCCCACACATTCTACGAGGATATTTATCGGTCGAACCACGATGTCAAGGATTCAGTTAATCCCGTACCCCGTTCCCTTTGTTCATCGGTATGTTACTTGCCCAAGATTCGATCATCGGTATCTCCATACCTAGTTCAATCTCGTTACCGGTAAGTCTCTTTACTCGTTCCGTAATACAAGATCCCGTGGCTAACTCTTTAGTCACTTTGCTTGCAAGCTCAATATGATGTTGTATTACCGAGTGGGCCCTGAGATACCTCTCCGTCACACGGAGTAACAAATCCTAGTCTTGATCCATGCCAACCCAACAGACACCCTCGAAGATACCTGTAGAGCACCTTTATAGTCACCCAGTTACGTTGCAACGTTTGATACACACAAGGTATTCCTCCGGTGTCAGTGAGTTGCATGATCTCATGGTCATAGGAATATATACTTGACATGCAGAAAACAATAGCAATAAACTGGACACGATCATATGCTACGTTCATAGTTTGGGTCTTGTCCATCACATCATTCTCCCAATGATGTGACCCCGTTATCAAATGACAACTCATGTCTATGGCCAGGAAACCTTGGCCATCTTTGATCAATGAGCTAGTCCTGTAGAGGCTCACTAGGGACACAGTGCTGTCTATGTATCCACACATGTATTTCAGTTTCCAATCAATACAATTCTAGCATGGATAATAAACAATTATCATGAACAAGGAAATATGATAATAACCAATTTATTATTGCCTCCAGGGCATATTTCCAACAATAACATGATTTGATCACCGGGATGTTGGGACATGGGAACGAGAAAAGAGAGCAAACCCGGTAACGAGAAAACTGGCATAGTGGAAAAGTTGTTGATTCACGGGGTTGCCAATAAATTTCACCTTGGGTTTTCGTAACATATCGCAAAGCAACAGGAATAGCACACGGTAACTAAAGGTTCACTCGAATATCCATTTGTGTGGGTGTACGGGTCAATATGAATGTCCATGGTTCCGCTTATTGATCATTGATTCGAAAGACATCTGGTCATGTCTATATTTCACCGAACCTACATGGTCACTTGCTTAAGGGTCATCTATCTGCAGAGCACTAGGTTAGGAGCTTACGAGAAAGTCCCCGGCAAGTTTTTGGAGACATTGAAATGGTTTCTGCGAGAAAACCAAAAGTGTTTCCGAGAAATCGAAAATTGTTTCATAGTAAACCATCAAGCCGGAAAAGTTTCGAATTGTGTCCGGAATTTTTGGAGGGGTGCCAGAAAAGTTCTAGGACTTCCAGGAATTTCCAGAGGGGACTCTTGCACAAACAAAACAATGTTCTCGCAAGGGGGACATGATCCCCTTTTTGTGGGGAGTTGTTTTCTGGGTGGGTCCCCTTTGGGGGCAACCCACAAATGGTGGAAGCTTGTTGGGGGCCCCCATGGTGGTGGGGGTGGGACAACCCCCACATTTGGTGGAGATATCTTGGTAGGGGGCGTTTACGGCAGCCCCCTCCATGGGGCGCTATGGACAAGGAGGGCCTCCTTGTGGCAAGCTTCCCCCTTTTGTCGGGCAATGTTGGTGACACCCCCCCTGAACAACCATCTCCTTGACTTCCCCCCTCTCGTTCTCCTATAAGTCGAGGAAGATACGATCTCTCACAACACACTTCAACTTGAGCCTTTGAGCTCTCACCAAATGGCATGCAATGACGACCTTCTCTCTGTCTAACTAATGCACGAAATAGTTTTGTAGCACCGAAAGGCTGCCTAGTCTTCGGCAACAATTAGTTATTGACAGCAAAGCATCGCTGGATAATTGACATCGCATGTCTGCAACTCGGTAGAGAGATCGTACGTTCGATCTTCTGTTTGAGGGAATGTCCAAGGTTTTGTCCGAGGTACTGTTCGAGGGAGAAAATTATCGTGGTTGGAAGGTTGTAAGTCCTAGTTGCGGGAATCTGCCCCCAACGATTTTCACCAACTCTTCTTCTGCTGCGCTACGAGTTTCTAACGACCAGATCAAACCTTGTATGTATCTACATAGTGGTCCTGGGCTGGTGCACAAGACGATTTATTATTACTTTCTGTTGCGTTACCCTATAGTGAATTCATAAAGAAGTAAGAATACGACCCATACCTCACCATAGAGGTACAACTCAGCTAGAAAACCCAAACGACCCGAGGGTCACCAACCCTAGGGTCAGAGATTCATGACTACAAGACGACTAGGCGGACTTAGACTATACCGAATATATAGCACATGCCACGAAAGCAAGGACAATCCTCTGCAAGAAAGTGGAACCGAGACGCCCAAAAACACGACCAAACACAACTACCGTGAAAACAATGACGAGAGCGAATGAAGCACAAGCATCATACAACAAATATTCAACTGACCTTGAGCCATACCACTTCCACGAGCATAGGCACAAGATCACTGAGCAAGGAGGCACCAATCCAACGTTGTCAAAACTGCCACCACCCATTCTGTAGAAGCAGGCCCATGTGGGTGACCAGCACAAACCGAAGGGAGAGGAGGTTGCATGCAAGAATGAGGGACGAGGATCAGACGACCAACTAAAAGCAGGCACATCGGATCATGTAGTGCTAAATGCGACCCCCCCTCCCCCCCCCCCCCCCCCCCGCAGACACACTCGACTAGGACGAGGACCAAAATATGACCCGTGAGGTGCGGATGCATTAGACCCAGTATAGCATGAACGAGACCTAGCTGAAACGACCGAGACAAGAGATTTTCCTGCCTATATCTGCCTGAGCCACACCATTGTCATTTAGGCATCAGGCTGAGGAGGAACCCATGGGCGTTTCAGTGGTAGGGCTTATTCATAGAGAAGCTACAGAGGCGTTGCCATCCTTCTGGCGAATAACTACCCTAGCGTGTGTAGGCAACTCTGAGAAAACGAGATCACTGCCACAATCCATGACATGGACGACACCACCTCCACGACATGATGGCATCCAGAGAGTGGGCGCGATATCCGAAGAAGTGCATCACTAATGCGACACACGAAGGAGCCCTCGACAACATCGGCATGAGAGAGGATGACGAGCTCGATGGTGGCAGAAGTTGGGTAAGGGATGACCGGAGGTTTGGATAAGACTGGTGGGTGTGAGTGGAGCTGTAGTGGAAGGGAGTTTAGGGTTGGGTTGCCTCAGTACTCTCTTATAGTTATATTCTTTATGGGTCTTCCCACCGCCTCTGTGGTGTGGGCTGGGTCAGTGGTCATTTGCGGTGAAGTCAAAGTCGCTTGCTCAAGGACAAGCGGCGACGATGACACTAAAATGCAATCTCGACGAGATCTTCTTCACGCTAGTGTGTGCGTGCGCGCGTGCGCGTGCCTGATTAGCTGATTGTGCCTGCTTTGGCCTCATTTTCCATTATTTATCCAAACAACTCTCTTCTTCTTAATTAATAAATAGTGCTTTAAGAATTCCCGTTTCAAAAAACTGTATGAGCGAAAAAAAATACGATTGGGTTATCCACGAGATTTGTGTGAACTGCTCTAGGGACAAGTGCTCACGTATGACAAAAAAATCAATTTACTTTTTTCTTTGCAATAATAACTTTGGATCCGACATTGGTTCAACATGTACTCATTTTGCACTAAAATTCGGTAGAACAATGGAGCTGAAGCCTGAAGGGACAATGTTTGAAAGGAAAAGACAACGCGCGCGGGCGCACACACACATGCACGCACGCGCACACATAGAGAGAGGACGAGCGGAGACCGCCACAAGATAAATGACGTAGAATGTCATTAGTTCATTTATTAGAGTATCTACAACAGGGATCCCCAAACCTTTCCTATACACCTGGTGGAAGTCCCGGCACGGACCAGTCAAAGTTGCTATTCCTCACGCAATAGGTAAAAACTGATTCAGTCGATTTCGTCTAGAGGGGAGAGAACCCCGAGTTCGAGCCGGCATGCCGGGGAGTAGGAAGACGGTCGTTGGATTTCAATCCAATAGTCTGGGTGAGTAATTGGTACGAGTAAGGTACATTAGGCATCACATCTATTAACACCAATGAAAAAAAATAACGCGCTATAATGTCTTGATAGCACGTTATAGCATGTAAAAAAATATCTCGTTAAATAAATCTGATAGCATGTTAATAACGTATTTTAAAAGACACACTGTTTAATGTAGCACGCTATTTTTTCCTTGATTAACACTCGCAGGATCCAAATCTAGCAGCTGCAGCAAACCTGTAAACCGTCTGAGAAAGACAAACAGGGGCCTTGAGGATAGTCGTACGGTGCGCGTCGTTGATCTTTTGACCGATCAGTGTGAGTGTCACCAGTCACGGCCTTTTTGCCTCGAGCGCTTTCCAGGACGGCGCGCGCACCACCATCCATGCCGTCGCCCCTACGCATATTCTCCGCGCATTAAAATCCTTCGGCACGAGACGCCGCCGTTGCTGTCAACACCCTTGTGCGACGCGGCCGACACCAGTGAACACGATTCTATGGGCGAGAAGACGACTACTAGTGCTAGTACTTTGCTTACATCTGAAGCAAGTTTCGTACACGCGAGCTAACTGAAGCAGAGCAACCTATAAATACCGGCCAATAGCTCTTCTTCCCCATCACAACAGACGACACACAAACTCCTGAAACTAGTGTCAGTGGCACTAGAGAGATTCTTCTCAAATTCAAGATGAGCGTGGAGATCCTGGACGGGAGGACGGTGCAGAGCTTCGTGGAGGACGAGGGCGCCTTCAACGCCTCCATCGACGGCCGCTTCGCGGCGCTCGACGCCAACCACGACGGCCTGCTCTCCTACACCGAGATGGCCGGGGAGCTCATGAGCCTCCGGGTCCTAGAGAAGCACTTCGGTGTCGACGAGGCCGGTGCCGTTGCTCCCGACGAGCTCGCGAAGCTCTACCGCGGCCTGTTCGCGCGTTTCGACCGCGACGGCGACGGCGCGGTGGACCGCGAGGAGTTCAGGGCTGAGATGAAGGAGGTCATGCTCGCCGTGGCCAATGGGCTCGGGTTTCTGCCGGTGCAGATGGTGGTCGAAGAGGGGAGCTTTCTCAAGGTGGCTGTGGACAGGGAGCTGGCCGGAGCGGCTTGACCTTCCTTTTCTTTTGTTACGAGTGGACGTTGCACAGTGTTCACAAGGCACCGAGTCAGTATCAAATTTTGTTTTCTTTTGTTTCAAAAAGAAGTTTTGTTTTCTTTTGTACGGTAACAAGAAGTGAGTACTATTGCTGAATGACGTTCAGCTTTGTAAGCGTGATTGGAGCCTGTAATAATAATTAATTTTACGCATTTGCTAAATCTCAGCTGGCTCAAAAAAGTTTTGACATTAGTCGATTCGGACGAAGAAATATAATTGGGTTGGGGGTGGGGGCATGACTTGAAAGAGGTTTTGCGTAGTCTATTTGTACGAAGCAATATTGCGTGTAACTCCGAGCCAAAGACGAAACACCACAGCCTCCTTGGCGTCGTTGAGGCGAGAGCGGAGATGTCAAAATAACGAGGTTAGATTATCCACGAGACAGGCGACTTGCTCAGAGGAGAGACATTCACGCATGAAAAGAAGTCATCGGCCTATCATCTCTCTCCTCTCTCGCCCCTTGAGTGGTCTTGAGTTCTTTCTCTTCTCCCTCTTCCAAGAGTGGAGCTTGGATTGGCCATGTATGTAGTAGTAGGTTTAAGGATGTTGCCTTAGGTGTTCTCCTGTCATGTCGGTCAAGAGAGTGCGACCAACGCATAGGAGCTGCGTCCAGTGTTAGTGACGACGGTCCTTCCGGTTTTATTAGCGAGGAGCCAGCTGGAGAGGAAGGAATCAATGACACCATCTCCTCCAATTAGCTCATGCATGCACATGATCTGGGGGAGGTCCTCCGAGTTGTCATGGGCTCCTAGAGTTCTCATGGCAGTGGACGAAGAGCCATGAAGAAGCGGAAGACCGAATTTCACATATCGTCCATGAGCTCATCACTGGTGGTCTTCTCAGTGCAGCTATGACGTTTGCCGTCGCGGTCTATGGCTAGCCTCAGCCACCATGCCACAACATCTTCTAGGCGAATGGTGGCTTCTTCTTCTCTCTGTCATGATGCTAGATGGGAGGAAGTACAACGTTCGGTCGGAGTCCATTACATTCTATTGTGGAGGCCTCGTCAGCCAAAGTGGTTCTGTCCCCAACAATGACGAGATTGAATCCGAGCGAAGGCTCTTTATGACCCAATCACATTTCTTCTTGTCAGTCCGTTTTCACCCTATAAAAGTGAGTGACATATTTGTATTTTTTAGTTTCTTTAGGGTGTTGATGTAAACAGTGTTGCGTCCCTAGTTTATGTGTAATGCAGTTTCTAGGTCCTTGGTGTTGGAAATATGCCCTAGAGGCAATAATAAATTGGTTATTATTATATTTCCTTGTTCATGATAATCGTTTATTATCCATGCTATAATTGTATTGATTGGAAACTCAAATACATGTGTGGGTACATAGACAACACTGTGTCCTTAGTATGCCTCTACTAGACTAGCTCGTTGATCAAAGATGGTCAAGATTTCCTGGCCATAGACATGAGATGTCATTTGATAACGGGATCACGTCATTAGGAGAATGATGTGATTGACAAGACCCAAACTATGAACATAGCATATGATCATGTCAGTTTATTGCTATAGTTTCTGCATGTCAAGTATCTGTTCCTATGACCATGAGATCATGCAACTCACTGACACCGGAGGAATACCTTGTGTGTATCAAACGTTGCAACGTAACTGGGTGACTATAAAGATAATCTACAGGTATCTCCAAAGGTGTCTGTTGAGCTGGCATGGATCGAGACTGGGATTTGTTACTCCGTGTGACGGAGAGGTATCTCAGGGCCCACTCGGTAATACAACATCACAATAAGCCTTGCAAGCAAAGTGATTAAAGAGTTAGCCACGGGATCTTGTATTACGGAACGAGTAAAGAGACTTGCCGGTAACGAGATTGAACTAGGTATAGAGATACCGACGATCGAATCTCGGGCAAGTAACATACCGATAAACAAAGGGAACATCATACGGGATTGACTGAATCCTTGACATAGAGGTTCAACCGATAAAAATCTTCGTAGAATATGTAGGAACCAATATGGGCATCCAGGTCCCGCTATTGGTTATTGACCGTACGTAGAGGTGTCTCGGTCATGTCTACATAGTTCTCGAACCCGCATGGTCTGCACACTTAACGTTCGGTGATGTTTCGATAGTATTGAGATATATGTGTTGGTGACCGAAGGTTGTTCGGAGTCCCGGATGAGATCCCGGACGTCACGAGGAGCTCCGTAATGGTCCGGAGGTAAAGATTTATATATAGGAAAGTGGTATTTGGGTTCCGGAAAAGTTTCGGGTATTTCCGGTAGTGTACCGGGAGTGACGAATGGGTTCCGAGGGTCCACCGGGTGGGGCCCACCCACCCCGGGGGCCACATGGGCCCAAGAGGTGGCGCACCAGCCCCTAATGGGCTGGGGAACCGACTTCATAAGGGCCCATATGCCTAAGAGGAAAAAAGGTGGAGATAGGAAGGAATAGGACTCCTTCCTAATATGAATCCACTTCCTAGTAGGAAGTGGATTGGACTCCTCCTTGCCCCTCCCCCTCCCTCCTATATATATACTAGAGGAATAGAGCCCCCAAAGACACACGGCCACGTGCTAGTTCTCTATTCTGTAGTTCCTCCACCAAATAGATTCCGGTAGTGCTTAGGCGAAGCCCTGCCAGGATAACTCCACCATCACCACCACCACGCCGTCGTGCTGCTGCAGATCTCATCTACCTCTCCGCTCCCTCTTGCTGGATCAAGAAGGCGGAGATCGTCATCGAGCTGTACGTGTGCTGAACGCGGAGGTGCCGTCCGTTCGGCACTAGATTGGAAGGACCGTGATTGGATCGCGGGACGGGTCGTGATTGGATCGCGAGACGGATCGTGATGGGATCGCGGGACGGCTTGCGATTTGGATCGCGAAGACGTTCGACTACATCAACCGCGTTTCTTAACTCTTCCGCTTAGCGATCTACAAGGGTATGTAGATTCACTCTCCCTTTTGTAGATGCTCATCACCATGGATAGATCTTGCGTGTGCGTAGGAAATTTTTTGTTTCCCATGCAACGTTCTCCAACAGTTGTATCAGAGCTAGGTCTATGCGTAGATGAGATCACGAGTAGAACACAAAGGAGTTTGTGGGCGTTGATGCTCAGATTGCTTCCTCCCTTGGTCTTTTCTTGATTCAGCGGTATTGTGGGATGAAACGACCCGGACCAACCTTACTCGTACGCTTACGAGAGACTGGTTCCATCAACTGATATGTAACTTCGTTGCATAAAGATGGCTGGCGGGTGTCTGTCTCTCCTACTCTAGTTGGATCGGATTCGATAAAGGCGGTCCTTGAGAAGGTTGAATAGCAATTTGTGTATCACCGTTGTGGTTTTTGCGTAGGTAAGAATCGTTCTTGCTAGATACCCGTAGCAGCCACGTAAAACATGCAACAACAATTAGAGGACGTCTAACTTATGTTGTGATGTGATATGGCCAATTACATGATGAGATATATGTGATGTATGATATGATCATGTTTTGTATAGAATATCACAACTTGCATGTCGATGAGTACGGCAACCGACAGGAGCCATAGGGTTGTCTTTAATTTATTTTCGCCATTTTTGATTTACTTTATCGCTATGAGTTAGCAATAGTCGTAGAAGCAACAGTCGGCGTGACAACCTCATGGCGACACGTTGATGAAGATCAAGATGATGGAGATCATGGTGTCATGCCGGTGACGATGGAGATCATGCCGGTGCTTTGGAGATGGAGATCAAAAGCACAAATTCATGGCCATATCATGTCACTTATGATTTGCATGTGATGTTAATCCTTTTATGCATCTTATTTTGCTTAGGACGACGGTAGCATTATAAGGTGATCCCTCAATAAATTTCAAGGTAAAATTGTGTTCTCCCCGAGTGTGCACCGTTGCGAAAGTTCGTTGTTTCGAGACACCACGTGATGATCGGGTGTGATAGACTTTACGTTCACATATAACGGGTGCAAGCCAATGTTGCACGTGCGGAACACTCGGATTAAACTTGACGAGCCTAGCATGTACAGACATGGCCTCGGAACACAAGAGACCGAAAGGTCGAGCATGAGTCATATAGTACATATGATCAACATGAAGATGTTCACCATTGAAACCACCTCATCTCATGTGATGATCGGACTTGGGTTGGTGAATTTGGATCATGTGACACTCGAATGACTAGAGGGATGTCATTTTGAGTGGGAGTTCTTTAGTAATATGATTAATTGAACTCATTATCATGAACATAGTCAAAATGTCTTTGCAAATTATGTTGTAGATCACTAGCGCGCGCTGTAGCTCCCCTGTGTTTTTATATGTTCCTAGAGAAGTAGATTTGAAAGACGAAGGTAGCAATAATGCGGACTGGGTCCGTGATCTGAGGATTGTCCTCATTGCTGCATAGAAGGCTTATGTCCTTAATGCACCGCTCGCTGCGCCACCCCTTCAAGCGTCGTCTGTAGATGTTGTGAACATCTGACAGGCACGTTCTGATGACTACTTGATAGTTCAGTGCGTCATGCATTACGGCTTAGAATTGAGGCTCCAAAACGTTTTGAACGTCACGGAACATATGAGATGTTCTAAGAGCTGAAATTGGGATCTTAGGCTCGTGCCCGTGTTGAGAGGTATGAGACCTCCAACAAGATTCCTTGCCTGCAAGATGAAGGAGAATAGCTCAATCAGTGAGCATGTGCTCAGATTGTCTGGGTGCTACAATCGCTTGAATCGAGTGGGAGTTGATCTTCCAGATAAGATAGTGATTGATATAGTTCTCCAAGTCACAGCCACTAAGCTACTAGAGCTTCGTGATGAACTATGAAATGCCAGGGATGGAAATAATGATCCCCGAGCTATTCGCGATGTTTGACACCGCGAAGGTAGAAATCAAGATGGAGCATCAAGTGTTGATGGTTAGTAAAACCACTAGTTTCCAGAAGGGCAAGGGCAAGGGCAAGGGCAAGGAGGGAAACTTCATGGATGGCAAGCTAGTTGCTGCTTCAGTGAAGAAACCCAAGGTTGAACCCAAACCCGAGACTAAGTGCTTCTATTATGAGGAGAGCGGTCGCTGAAGCGGAACAACCCTAGATACTTGGTAGATAAGAAGGCTGGCAACGTCAACAGAAGTATATTTGATATACGTTTTATTCATGTGTACCATACTAGTACTCCTAGTAGCACCTGGGTATTAGATACTGATTCAGTTGCTAAAAGTTGGTAACTCAAAATAAAAGCTACATAATAAACGGTGACTAGCTAAGGGTGAGGTAACGATGTGTGTTGGAAGTGTTTCCAAGGTTGATGTGATCACCATCGCACGCTCTCTCTACCTTCGGGATTAGTGATGAACCTAAATAAATTTTATTTGGTGTTTGCGTTGAGCATGAACGTGATTAGATCATGTTTATTGCAATACGGTTATTCATTTAAGTCAGAGAATAATGGTTATTCTGTTTACATGAATAATACCTTCAATGGTCATGCATCCAATATGAATGGTTTATTGAATCTCGATCGTAGTAATACACATGTTCATAATATTGATGCCAAAAGATGCAAAGTTAATAATGATAGTACCACTTACTTGTGGCACCGCCGCCAAGGTCATATTGGTGTAAAGCGTATGAAGAAACTCCATGCTGATGGATCTTTTGGACTCACTCGATTATGAATCACTTGAGACAAGCGGACCATGCCTCATGGGCAAGATGACTAAGACCCCGTTTTCGTAATGACGGAGCGGGCGAACAACTTATTGGAAATGATACATGTTGATGTATGCAGTCCAATGAATGTTGAAGCATGCGGTGGATATAGCTATTTTCTTACCTTCACTGATGATTTGAGTAGATATGGGGATATTTACTTAATGAAACACAAGTCTGAAACGTTTGAAAAGTTCAAACAAATTCAGAGTGAAGTTTGAGATCATCGTGACAATAAGATAAAATGTCTACGATATGATCGTGGAGGTAAATATCTGAGTTACGAGTTTGGTATACAACTTAAGACAATGTGGAAGTTGTTTCACAACTCACGCCACCTGGAACACCATAGTGTGATGGTGTGTCCGAACATCGTAGTCGTGCTCTATTGGATATGGTGTATACTATGATGTCTCTTATCGATTTGCCACTATCGTTTTGGGGTTATGCATTAGAGACAACTACATTCACTTTAAATAGGGCACCATCTAAGTCCGTTGAGATGACACCGTATGAATTTTGGTTTGGCAGAAACATAAGCTGTCATTTCTTAATGTTTGGGGCTGCGACGCTTATGTGAAAAAGGTTTCAACCTGATGAGCTCGAACCCAAAGAGGACAAATGCATCTTCATAGAATACCCTAACGTAACAGTTGGGTATACCTTCTATCTCAGATCCAAGCGCAAAGTGTTTGTTGCTTAAAATGGGTCCTTTCTCGAGAAAAAGTTTCTCGCGAAAGAATTGAGTGGGAGGAAAGTAGAACTTGATGAGGTTGTTGAACCGTCACTTCAGTTGGATAGTAGCACGACGCAGAAAGATGTTTCTACGACGCCTACACCAAGTGAAGCGGAAGCAAATGATGATGATCATGAAGCTTCGGATCAAGTTACTACCGAACCTCGTAGGTTGACAAGAACTCGTACCGCCCCTGAATGGTACGTCAATCCTGTCTTGGAGGTCATGTTGTTAAGACAACAGTGAACCTACGAGCTATGAAGAAGCGATGGTGGGCCCGGATTCCAACAAATGGCTAGGAGCCATGAAATCCGAGAAAGGATCCATGTATGAAAACCAAGTATGGACTTTGGTAGACTTGCCTGTTAAACGGCAGGCCGTTGAGTACAAATGGACCTTTAAAAAGAAGACAGACGCTGATGGTAAATGTGACCATTTATAAAGCTCGACTTGTCGCAAAGAAGTTTCCGACAAGTTCAAGGAGTTGACTACGATGAGACTTTCTCACCCATAGCGATGCTAAAAGTCTGTTGGAATTATGTTAGCAGTTGCTGCATTTTTCGATTATGAAATCTGGCAGATGGATGTCAAAACATTGTTTCCTTGACGGTTTCCTTGAGGAAAGATTGTATGTGATACAACCGGAAGGTTTTGTCAGTCCTAAGGATGCTAAAATGTATGCAAGCTCCAGCGATCCTTCTATGGACTGGAGCAAGCATCTCGGAGTTGGAATATACGCTTTGATGAGGTGATCAAAGTTTTTGGGTCTATACAAAGTTTATGAGAAACTTGTATTTACAATAAAGTGAGTGGGAGCACTATAGAATTTATGATAAGTATATGTGGATAACATATTGTTGATCGGAAATGATATAGAATTTCTGGAAAGCATAAAGGGTTGTTTGAAAGGAGTTTTTCAAAGGAAACCTAGAATGAAGCTACTTAAATATTGGGCATCGGAATCTATATAGATAGATCAAAACGTCTGATAAGACTTTCAATGAGTACATACCTTGACAAGATTTTGAAAGAGTTCAAAATGGATCAGTCAAAGAAACAGTTCTTGCCTGATTTGTAAGGTGTGAAGTTGAGTGAGACTCAAAGCTCGACCACGTCAGAAGAAAGAGAAAGGACGAAGGTCGTCCCCTATGCCTTATCCATAGGCTCGGTATAGTATGCCATGCTGTGTACCACACCTGGTGTGTGCCTTGCCATGAGTCTGTCAAGGGGTACAAGAGTGGTCCAGGAGTGGATCACTGAACAGCGGTCAAAATTATCCTTAGTAACTAGAGGACTAAGGAAATATTTCTCGATTATGGAGGTGATAAAGAGTTCGTCGTAAAGGGTTACGTCGATGCAAGCTTTGACACCAATCCAGATAACACTGAGTAGCAATCCGGATACGTATAGTGGAGCAGCCATTTGGAATAGCTCCAAGTGGAGCGTGGTAGCATCCGCAATATGACATATAGATTTGCAAAGAACACACGGATCTGAATGTTGCAGACCGTTGACTAGAATCTCTCTCACATGCAAAACATGATCGAACCCCACAACTCATTGGATGCTAAATTCATTACAATGTTAATCACATGGTGATGTGAGCTAGATTATTGACTCTAGTGCAAGTGGGAGACTGTTGAAATATGCCCTAGAGGCAATAATAAATTGATTATTGTTATATTTCCTTGTTCATGATAATCATTTATTATCCATGCTATAATTGTATTGATTGGAAACTCAAATACATGTGTGGGTACATAGACAACACTGTGTCCCTAGTATGCCTCTAGTAGACTAGCTCGTTGATCAAAGATGGTCAAAATTTCCTGGCCATAGACATGAGATGTCATTTGATAACGGGATAAGTCATTAGGAGAATGATGTGATGGACAAGACCCAAACTATGAATATAGCATATGATCATGTCAGTTTATTGCTATAGTTTTCTGCATGTCAAGTATCTGTTCCTATGACCATGAGATCATGCAACTCACTGACACCGGAAGAATACCTTGTGTGTATCAAACGTCGCAACGTAACTGGGTGACTATAAAGATGCTCTACAGGCATCTCCAAAGGTGTCTGTTGAGCTGGCATGGATTGAGACTGGGATTTGTTACTCCGTGTGACGGAGCGGTATCTCAGGGCCCACTCGGTAATACAACATCACAATAAGCCTTGCAAGCAAAGTGACTAAAGAGTTAGCCATGGGATCTTGTATTACGGAATGAGTAAAGAGACTTGCCGGTAACGAGATTGAACTAGGTATAGAGATACCGACGATCGAATCTCGGGCAAGTAACATACCGATAAACAAAGAGAACATCATACAGGATTGACTGAATCCTTGACATAGAGGTTCAACCGATAAAGATCTTCATAGAATATGTAGGAACCAATATGGGCATCCAGGTCCCGCTATTGGTTATTGACCGTAGAGGTGTCTCGGTCATGTCTACATAGTTCTCGAACCCGCATGGTCTGCACACTTAACGTTCGGTGACGTTTCGGTAGTATTGAGATATATTTGTTGGTGACCAAAGGTTGTTCGGAGTCTCGGATGAGATCCCGGACGTCACGAGGAGCTCCGGAATGGTCCGGAGGTAAAGATTTATATATAGGAAAGTGGTATTTGGGTTCCGGAAAAGTTTCGGGTATTTCCGGTAGTGTACCGGGAGTGACGAATGGGTTCCGAGGGTCCGCCGGGTGGGGCCCACCCACCCCGGGGGGCCACATTGGCCCAAGAGGTGGCGCACCAGCCCCTAATGGGTTGGGGAACCGACCTCATAAGGGCCCATATGCCCAAGAGGAAAAAAAGGTGGAGATAGGAAGGAATAGGACTCCTTCCTAATATGAATCCACTTCCTAGTAGGAAGTGGATTGGACTCCTCCTTGCCCCTCCCCCTCCCTCCTATATATACTAGAGGAATAGAGCCCCCAAAGACACACGACCACGTGCTAGTTCTCTATTCTCTAGTTTCTCCACCAAATAGATTCCGGTAGTGCTTAGGCGAAGCCCTGCCGGGATAACTCCACCATCACCACCACCACGCCGCCGTGCTGCTGGAGATCTCATCTACCTCTCCGCTCCCTCTTGCTGGATCAAGAAGGCGGAGATCGTCATCGAGCTGTACGTGTGCTGAACGCGGAGGTGCCGTCTGTTCGGCACTAGATTGGAAGGACCGTGATTGGATCGCAGGACGGATCGTGATTGGATCGCGAGACGGATCGTGATGGGATCGCGGGACGGCATGCGATTTGGATCGCGAAGACGTTCGACTACATCAACCGCGTTTCTTAACGCTTCTGCTTAGCGATCTACAAGGGTATGTAGATTCACTCTCCCTTTCGTAGATGCTCATCACCATGGATAGATCTTGCGTGTGCGTAGGAAATTTTTTGTTTCCCATGCAACGTTCTCCAACACTTGGCGACCCTAACAAAAATAAATAAAATCTATTGCTTCACATTCGATCCAGAATGATCCTCCTCTCGTCGGCATCCACCATGGTGTTAATCAACGGTAGCCCTGGCCCGCCTGTCCTCCACACACGTGGTTTGGCGGCAAGGCAACCCCTTGTCCCCCATGCTATTTACTACCATGATTGACGCGTTCAACTTCCTCCTTCAGCGGGCTGTCGGCTCTTGGATTATCCACCGCTGCACGTCGTGGCACGTCGCTCATAGCATCTTCATGTTCGCTGACGACATGATCATATTTTGCACCCTAACCAGAACCAGCTCGAGACGATCTGGGCGCTGCCCAATTCCTTCAGGATGGCTACAAGCATGCACATTAATTATGTCAATTGCACGGCCACTCCTATCCAATCCGACATCCATACCACCCAGGTTATCAAAGCAGCGTTTTCCTACCCGGTCACTTCCTTCCTCATCAAATACCTCGAACTTTCGTTGCCCATCCGCAGAATCCATTCCTCCGCCTTTCAGCCTCTGGTTGACAAACTTGCGGCAAAGCTTACCACCTAGAGGGCCTCCTTTCACTCCCGATGTGAGCACATCGCTCTTGTTTGCCATGTGCTCTACGCAATGGCGGTCCATCTGTTGCTAGCCATGACACTGAGCCTGCCTATCCAAAAGAAGGCGATCCGGTTTATCTGAGTTTTCTTGTGGCATGGCTATAGAGATGCCACGGTTGGTAAATTTCTTGTGTTGGGCTCAAATTTATCGCCCACTCGACCTGGGAGGCCTCGGCATGCGTGATCTCCATCGCACTGGCGTCGCCCTACACATGTGTTGGCTATGGTTGCAGGCGACCGACCCTCACGCCCATGGAGACATATGCATCTTCCTTGCAATCCCGAGGTCCGCAAATTTTTCCAAGCTTCTACCTCTTGGATTCTTGGTGATGGTCACGACTGCCTCTTCTGGAGTGAACATTTGCTGGAGAGGTCTTCTATTGCTGAGATTGCCCCATCCCTTGTTGCTTTGGTACCCCACAAGCGTTGGCGGGTTTGCTATGCCCTCCATGAGCATACATGGATCCATGACGTCCATGGTGCCCTCGGAGTGTCTGCTACGGTTGAGTACATCGACATCTGGCAGAGGCTAGCCCGGGTCGGGCTCAACCTCACCCCCGACCGCATTAAGTGGCGATGGACTAACAATAGCACATATTCAGCGCGTCCATGCTACCTGGAGTTGTTCAATGTCCCAGTTCAAGCACCGCACTGGCGTCTACTTTGGAAGCCATGAGTCCCGCTTACGATCAAGTTCTTCCTCTAGCTGGTCAGTAAGAACTGTTGCTGGACCATCAACCGACTAGAGCATTGTGATCTCCCTCACGAACCTCATTGCATTCTCTGCGACCAAGAGGTCGAAACTCTCTATCACCTGCTTGTTGGTAGTGTTTTCGCCCGCATCACCTCGCATGAGGTCTTGGCCTGGTATCACCTCACCATCTAGCTACCTGATGTGAACAATGATTCCTTTGATTGGTGGTCCTCGCAACCTAAGCCTCTCCCGCCAACCTTTGTAAAGGCCCGAGCTCTCTCATCATGCTTACGGTGTGGTAAATCTGGAAGTACCGAAACTCTTGTATTTTTATGGCGCTCGGCCATTCAACGCACTGTTCATCCACACCATTTAGGAGGACATAAGTTCATGGGAAGAGCTAGCGCCGAAGGACTTGGTGTATTGCTTAATGTGATCTAGTTTTACTATTTTGGGGCTAAGCAACCCCGCCCCCCCGCGCTCTTTCTACACTCTTGGCGTCGCCATCTTGTGTACATTGCCGAGAGACACCTGTATATAGCTCTTTCTACCCTTCTATCAATGGAATGATACGCATCTAGTGTATTCGTGAAAAAAACATGTTTTTTTAACCTAACACTCAATAAGTAATGTAGGTTTACACTAGAATTCGGTAAAAGAATGGAACAGAAGGGACAATATCCTGATGAGGAAGCTGAGGAAGACGAATAAATCAAGAGACATAAACAAAACGAAAGGTGACCACTGCAAGACAAACGCCGATGGATATCACAGGTCGGACATGAAGTTTCTACATTCAATCTCAAATGCAACCTTGTGAACAGTAAAGCCAAAAAATAAGTGAAAAATTAAAAAATTCTGATTTTTTTAGGAAACACACCTTCAATTCCCTACATAAGTCAAACTTTTCGTGAATAAAAAATAGTCCTAATGCTCTTAGAAAAACAAGAGTACTCCAAGAGACTATTTGAAAGCAATTGGGGAGTATTTTGTGTGTTGATTTTGTTATTTTTTTGCTTAGACCTTCAGGAATGTGATTTCATTACAAAAAATTTCACGTGAGAAGAAACTAATACCTTTTTGTTGTAAAAAATCAGGATTTTTATTTTGAAATTTTTGTTCATAGCAAGAGTATTTGAGCTCGGGATTAGAACACTTTCGGTCACATGTCCATAAATCGAGAGAGATATACAGAACGAGAGGTGACCACCGCAAGACAAACGTCGATGGATATCACAGGTCGGACATTAAGTTTCTACATTCGAGCTCAAATGCACCATTGTGAACAGTAAATTCCAAAAAATAGTGACAAGATTCAAAAAATTCTGTTTTTTACAACAAACACCTTGAATTCTCTATATAAGTCAGAATTTTCGTGAATAAAAAACATTCCTAATGCTCTAAAAAAACAAATTTGATACTCCAAGCAACTGTTGAGTTTTTTTTTGCCTGGACACCCACTAATGTGATTTCATCATGAAAATTTTCACATGAGAAGAAACTAATAAATGTTTGTTGTAAAATTCAGGATTTGTTTTTAAATTTTTATTCATAGCAAGAGTATTTGAGCTAACACTTTCGGTCACAGGTCCGTTTATTTTATTATTAGTATATAGGTGTAGAGCGAGCGTACGGTCCAAATCAGCCGCAGTACCAAAATTGCAAAACTCCGTCTGTGAAAGACAAACAAGGGCGCGGCGGGTGCGCGTAGGACGAGCACGACGTCGCCATCACTGTCGGACTGATCGGTCTCGCTAGCTTTAGCAGTCAACGCAACACGGCCTTTTTTTCCAAGGCTTTCCGAAATGACATGCTGATAGGATCTGCGAGATCGTGTAGGCTAGGGGATTCCGGTAGTGGTGAGAGGAGATGGGGATTATACCTTCTCCTTGGGTGGATGTGCCCGCTCCGGTGACCATGCTGGAGAGGGCGATGGCGTCGGTGACAGAGAGATGGAGAGGTGGTGGTGGTGCTTCCCGTGAGCACCGCGCTAACCCTAGATCGGAAGGGAGTGTCGGTGGGGTTTGTGGCGGCGGTGAACTTCGTCATCCATGCCCCGGCCCCCACCTCTGTTAATATAGCGCGGGTCACAGGGGCCCACCAACCATAATGGGTTGGGCGCCCCCGATCAGGGCGCAGATCAGGGGTCCGGTGGGTCGTTGGGCCCACACGGGAGAGATCAACCTAACATTCTCCCCCTTGATCTCAACTTTTACTTTTAACTTTATATTTTCTAGTTTATTTGTTTCATCACATATTGGCACATAGAGCATGTTTCATCGTCATAGCTTAATTGCCGATAGAATCATACAGCTACAACATACGTTTTGTTTAGAAACAAATTCTGTTCCTTTTGGGCCTCTCATGATCCAGGAATCATAAGGCTTTCCCTTAAACCCATGCCGGCTAAGTGTTACTTGAACACATTGGGTGGTAAGCCTTTCATAAGCGGATCCGCAAGCATATCCTTTGTCTTTATATGCTCGAGACTTATAGTGTGATCCTGGATTTTATCTTTCACAACATAATACTTTATCTCTATTGTTTTGGCAGCATTACTCGACTTGTTGTTGTGAGCATACAATACTGCGGGCTGGTTGTCACAGTACATCTTTAGTGGTTTGTGAATACAATCTACCACTTTCAAGTCGGGTACAAATTTCTTTAGCCATATCGCCTGCCCCGTGGCCTCGAAGCATGCTATGAATTCTGCATACATCGTGGATGATGCAACTACTGACTGTTTGGAGCTTCTCCACGAAATAGCCCCTCCAGCGAGAGTGAAGACGTATCCTGACATGGATTTTCTATCATCTCTGTCCCCCGCAAAATCTGCGTCTGAATACCCTCTTATCTCTAGGGAATCAGATCTCCTGTATGTTAGCATGTAGTGTTTCGTGCCTTGCGCATAACGCAATGCCTTCTTTGCCATCTTCCAGTGCTCCATGCCTGGATTCTCTTGATATCTACCGAGTACCCCGGTAACAAAAGCTAAGTCAGGGCGAGTGCACACTTGTGCATACTGTAAGCTTCCAACAGCCGAAGCATATGGTACTGGTTTCATGAGATCGATCTCGTACTGGTTCTTGGGACATTGGAATTTCCCAAAACTATCGCCCTTGACTATAGGAGCAGGTGTGGCTTTACTCGCATGCATATTATACTTTTGAAGAACCTTTTCTAAATATGCCTTCTGCGATAGTCCTAAGACTCCATTGTTCCTATCTCGGTGAATTTCTATGCCCAAAACATAGGATGCTTCACCAAGATCTGTGATATCAAAATTTGAGGATAAGAACTTCTTGTTGGGGAACGTTGCATGGGAAACAAAAATTTTCCTACGCACACATAAGATCTATCCATGGTGATGAGCATCTACGAGAGGGAGAGTGAATCTACATACCCTTGTAGATCGCTAAGCGGAAGCGTTAATAAACGCGGTTGATGTAGTCGAACGTCTTCGCGATCCAAATCGCCGAGCGTCCCGCGATCCAATCACGATCCTTCCGATCTAGTGCCGAACGGACGGCACCTCCGCGTTCAACACACGTACGGCTTGATGACGCCTTCACCTCCTCGATCCAGCGAGCGATGGTGAAGTAGTGGTTGAGTTCCAGCAGCACGACGGCGTGGTGATGGTGGTGAGGAACAATCTCTGCAGGGCTTCGCCAAGCACTACGGAGATTATGACGGAGGAACTAGAGGGCTAGGGTTGCCGGCACATGGCTTGGGAAATCCTGATGTGTCCCGTGTGCTAGCCCTGCCCCTCTATTTATATGTTGAGCCTTGGGGTCTAAACTTGGAGTAAAAGCCTCCTCCGGGTCGGTTTTGCCCGCACAAGGTCGGTTTGGCCCGCAGGAAAGGAGTCCAATTCGGACCCTGCCGAATCGTGCACAGCCGCTCACAAGCGGTAGTACCGCTTCACACAAGCGGTAGTACCGCTTGGGCGGTAGTACCGCTTCACACAAGCGGTAGTACCGCTCGGGCGGTAGTACCGCTTCACCAAGCGGTAGTACCGCTTACGCGGCAGCAAAACTACTTTTGCACTTTCCAATACCTTGTGGGCTTTATCCCTTTGGCTCATATAAAGTGTTGCTGCACCCGAACACTTCGGTAAACATCCGGAACCCCTTCCGGTGAACTCCGGAACCCTTCCAGAGATCAAAACACTATTATCACATATATCAATCTTTACCTCCGGACTATTCCGGAGATCCTCGTCATGTCCGGGATCTTATCCGGGACTCCGAACAACTTTCGGTCACCAACATAATAACTCAATTATACTAATCGTCACCAAACGTTAAGTGTGTAGACCCTGCGGGTTCGAGAACTATGTAGACATGACCGAGACACCTCTACGGCCAATAACCAATAGCGGGACCTGGATGCCCATATTGGCTCCTACATATTCTACGAAGATCTTTATCGGTCGAACCTCTATGTCAAGGATTCAGTTAATCCCGTATGCTGTTCCCTTTGTTCTTCGGTATGTTACTTGCCCGAGATTCGATCGTCGGTATCACTATACCTAGTTCAATCTCGTTACCGGCAAGTCTCTTTACTCGTTCCGTAATACAAGATCTCGTGGCTAACACTTTAGTCACATTGCTTGCAAGGCTCAATGTGATGTTGTATTACCGAGTGGGCCCTGAGATACCTCTCCGTCATACGGAGTAACAAATCCCAGTCTTGATCCATGCCAACCCAACAGACACCCTCGGAGATACCTGTAGAGCACCTTTATAGTCACCCAGTTACGTTGCGACGTTTGATACACACAAGGTATTCCTCCGGTGTCAGTGAGTTGCATGATCTCATGGTCAAAGGAACAGATACTTGACATGCAGAAAACAATAGCAATAAACTGACACGATCAAATGCTACGTTTACAGTTTGGGTCTTGTCCATCACATCATTCTCCTAATGATGTGATCCCGTTATCAAATGACATCTCATGTCCATGGCTAGGAAACCTTAACCATCTTTGATCAACAAGCTAGTCAACTAGAGGCTTACTAGGGACACAGTGTTGTCTATGTACCCACACATGTATTTGAGTTTCCAATCAATACAATTATAGCATGGATAATAAACGATTATCATGAACAAGGAAATATAATAATAACCAATTTATTATTGCCTCTAGGGCATATTTCCAACAGTCTCCCACTTGCACTAGAGTCAATAATCTAGTTCACATCACTATGTGATTTACATTGTAATGAATCGAACACCCATGCAGTTCTGGTGTTGTTCATGTTTAGCCCTTGGAAGAGGTTTAGTCAACGGATCTGCAACATTTAGATCCGTGTGTACTTTGCAAATATTTATGTCGTCCTCCTTGATGTAATCGCGGATGGAATTGAAACGTCGTTTTATGTGTCTGGTCCTCTTGTGAAATCTTGGTTCCTTGGCTAGAGCAATGGCACCAGTATTATCACAAAACAGAGTCATTGGGTTAAGTGCACTAGGCACTACTCCAAGATCTGTCATGAACTCCTTCATCCAGACACTTTCCTTCGCCGCCTCCGAGGCAGCGATGTACTCCGTTTCGCATGTAGAATCAGCTACCACGCTTTGCTTGGAACTGCACCAGCTAACCGCACCCCCATTAAGAATAAATACGTATCCGGTTTGAGACTTAGAGTCATCCGGATCAGTGTCAAAGCTTGCATCGACGTAACCCTTTACGACGAGCTCTTGATCACCTCCATAAACGAGAAACATGTCCTTAGTCCTTTTCAGGTACTTCAGGATATTCTTGACCGCCGTCCAGTGTTCCATTCCTGGATCACTTTGAAACCTTCCGACCATACTTATGGCAAGGCTGACATCGGGTCTTGTGCACAGCATTGCATACATGATAGAGCCTATGGCTGAAGCATAGGGGATGACACTCATCTTTTCTCTATCTTCTGCAGTCACTGGGCATTGAGTCTTACTCAACTTCACACCTTGCAATACAGGCAAGAACCCCTTCTTGGACTGATCCATTTTGAACTTCTTCAAAACTTTGTCAAGGTATGTGCTTTGTGAAAGTCCTATTAAGCGTCTTGATCTATCTCTATAGATCTTGATGCCTAATATGAAAGCAGCTTCTCCTAGGTCCTTCATTGAAAAACTCTTGTTCAAATATTCCTTTACGCTTTCCAGCATTTCTATATTGTTTCCAATCAGCAATATGTCATCCACATATAATATTAGAAACGCTATAGAGCTCCCACTCACTTTCTTGTAAATACAAGCTTCTCCGTAAACTTGTATAAACTCGAACGCTTTGATCACTTCATCAAAGCGAAGATTCCAACTCCGAGATGCTTGCACCAGTCCATAAATGGATCGCTGGAGTTTGCAAACTTTGTCAGCATTCTCTGGATCGACAAAACCTTCTGGTTGCATCATATACAACTCTTCCTTAAGGTAACCGTTAAGGAACGCTGTTTTGACATCCATCTGCCAAATTTCATAATCGAAAAAGGCAGCTATTGCTAACATGATTCTGACGGACTTAAGCATCGCTACGGGTGAGAAGGTCTCATCGTAGTCAACTCCTTGAACTTGTGAAAAACCCTTTGCCACAAGTCGAGCTTTATAGACGGTGACATTACCGTCCGCGTCCGTCTTCCTCTTAAAGATCCATTTGTTCTGAATGGCCTTACGCCCTTCAGGTAATACTTCCAAAGTCCATACTTTGTTTTCATACATGGATCCCATCTCGGATTTCATGGCCTCTAACCACTTCTCGGAATCCGGGCCCATCATCGCTTCTCCATAGCTCGTAGGTTCATCGTTGTTTAACAACATGACCTCTAAGACAGGGTTGCCGTACCACTCAGGAGTAGTACGCGTCCTTGTCGACCTACGAGGTTCGATAGCAACTTGATCCAAAGCTTCATGATCATCATCATTAACTTCCTCTTCAGCTAATGTAGGCTCCACAGAAACAACTTTCTGCGCTGCGCTACTCTCAGGTTGAAGTAAAGGTTCAATAACCTCATCAAGTTCTATCTTCCTCCCACTCAATTCTTTCGAGAGAAACTCTTTCTCAAGAAATGTTCCGTTTTTAGCGACAAACATTTTGCCTTCGGATCTGAGATAGAAGGTATACCCAACTGTCTCTTTTGGGTATCCTATGAAGACGCATTTCTCCGCTTTGGGTTCCAGCTTTTCAGGCTGAAGCTTTTTGACATAAGCATCACATCCCCAAACTTTAAGAAACGACAGCTTTGGCTTCTTGCCAAACCAAAGTTCATATGGCGTCGTCTCAACGGATTTCGATGGTGCCCTATTTAAAGTGAATGCAGCTGTCTCTAATGCATAACCCCAAAACGATAGTGGCAAATCGGCAAGAGACATCATAGATCGCACCATATCCAATAAAGTTCGATTACGACGTTCGGACACACCATTACGCTGTGGTGTTCCAGGCGGTGTCAATTGTGAAACAATTCCACACTGTCTTAAGTGACTGCCAAACTCATAACTCAGATATTCTCCTCCTCGATCAGATCGTAGGAATTTAATCTTCTTGTTACGATGATTCTCAACTTCACTCTGAAATTGTTTGAACTTTTCAAATGTTTCAGACTTGTGTTTCATTAAGTAAATATACCCATATCTACTTAAGTCATCAGTGAAGGTGAGAAAGTAACGATAACCACCGCGCGCCTCAATACTCATTGGACCGCACACATCAGTATGTATGATTTCCAATAAGTCACTTGCCCGTTCCATTATTCCAGAGAACGGCGTTTTAGTCATCTTGCCCATGAGGCATGGCTCACATGTGTCAAGTGATTCAAAATCAAGTGACTCCAAAAGTCCATCAGCATGGAGCTTCCTCATGCGTTTTACGCCAATATGACCTAAACGGCAGTGCCACAAGAAAGTGGTATTATCATTATCAATTCTACATCTTTTGGCATCAATGTTATGAACATGTGTATTATTACTATCAAGATTCAATAAGAATAAACCCCTCACATTGGGTGCATGACCATAAAAGATATTACTCATATAAATAGAACAACCATTATTCTCTGATTTAAATGAGTAACCGTCTCGCAATAAACAAGATCCAGATATAATGTTCATGCTTAACGCAGGCACCAAATAACACTTATTTAGGTTCATCACTAATCCCGACGGTAATCGAAGAGCGAGCGTGCCGACGGCGATCACATCAACCTTGGAACCATTTCCCACGCGCATCGTCACTTCGTCCTTTGCCAGCCTCCGTCTATTCCGCAGTTCCTGTTTTGAGTTGCAAATATGAGCAACTGCACCGGTATCAAATACCCAGGCACTACAACGAGAGTTGGTAAGGTACACATCAATAACATGTATATCATATATACCTTGTTTGTTGTTGGCCGCCTTCTTGTCAGCCAAATACTTGGGGCAGTTCCGCTTCCAGTGTCCAGTTCCCTTGCAATGAAAACACTCAGTTTCTGGTTTGGGTCTAGCCTTGGGTTTCTTCACGAGAGGAGCAACTTCTTTGCCACTCTTCTTAGAGTTACCCTTCTTACCCTTGCCATTTTTCTTGAAACTAGTGGTTTTATTGACCATCAACACTTGATGCTCCTTCTGAATTTCAGACTCAGCGACTTTCAGCATCGCAAACAGCTCGGCGACTGACTTGTTCATCCCGTGCATGTTATAGTTCAACACGAAGCTCTTGTAGCTAGGTGGCAATGATTGAAGAACTCTGTCAGTGATAGCCTCTGGCGGAAGGGGCATCCCTAACTCAGCCAGACGGGTGGAGTACCCAGACATTCTGAGCACGTGATCACTGATAGACCCGTTCTCCTCCATCTTGCAAGCATAGAACTTATCGGAGATCTCATATCTCTCGATCCGGGCATTCTTCTGAAAGATAAACTTCAACTCCTGGAACATCTCATATGTTCCATGACGTTCAAAACGTCTTTGAAGTCCCGGTTCTAAGCCATACAACATTGCACATTGAACTATTGAGTAATCATCAGAACGAGCCTGCCAGGCGTTCACAACGTCTAGAGACTCAACTGGAGCGGGTGGATCACCAAGCGGTGCATCAAGGACATAAGCCTTCTGGGAAGCCGTAAGGATAATCCTTAGATTACGGGCCCAGTCCACAAAGTTACTTCCATCATCTTTCAACTTAGCTTTCTCTAGGAACGCATTAAAATTCAGGGGTGCTACCGCGCGAGCCATGATCTACAACATAAATATAGCAAAGACAACTTAGACTATTGTTCTTAGATAATGAGTTTAGTTAATCATATTACTTAAAAAACTCCCACTCAAATTGACATCCCTCCGATCATTCGAGTGTAACATGATCCAAATCCACCAACTCAAGTCCGATCATCACGTGAGTTGAGGTGGTTTCAATGGTGAACATCTTCATGTTGATCATATCTACTATATGACTCATGTTCGACCTTTCGGTCTCCTGTGTTCCGAGGCCATGTCTGTACATGCTAGGCTCGTCAAGTTTAACCCGAGTGTTCCGCACGTGTAACATGGCTTACACCCGTTGTATGCGAACGTAGAGTCTATCACACCCGATCATCACGGCGTGTCTCGAAACGACGAACTTTCGCAATGGTGCACACTTGGGGAGAACACAATTTATCTTGAAATTTAAGTGAGGGATCACCTTATAATGCTACCGTCGTCCTAAGCAAAATAAGATGCATAAAAGGATTAACATCACATGCAAATCATAAGTGACATGATATGGCCATGAACTTGTGCTTTTGATCTCCATCTCCAAAGCACCGGCATGATCTCCATCGTCACCGGCATGACACCATGATCTCCATCATCTTGATCTCCATCAACGTGTCGCCATAAGGTTGTCGCGCCGACTGTTGCTTCCACGACTATTGCTAACGTTTAGCGATAAAGTAAAGCATTACATAGCGCTTAATGATTGACACGCAGGTCATACAATAATTAAAGACAACTCTATGGCTCCTGCCAGTTGCCGTACTCATCGACATGCAAGTCGTGATATTCTATACAATACATGATCATCTCATACATCACATATATCTCATCATGTAATTGGCCATATCACATCACAACATACCCTGCAAAAACAAGTTAGACGTCCTCTAATTGTTGTTGCAAATTTTACGTGGCTGCTATGGGTATCTAGCAAGAACGATTCTTACCTACGCAAAACCACAACGTGGTGTAGTGATTGCTTTTTGATCTTCTAAAAGAACCCTCTTCATTGAACCGATTCAACTAAAGTGAGAGAGACAGACACCCGCCAGTCACCTTTATGCAACAAGTGCACGCAGCGGTGAAACCAGTCTCGCGTAAGTGTACGCGTAATGTCGGTCCGGGCCGCTTCATCTCACAGTACCGCCGAATCAAATATCAACTAGTAACGGCAAGCAATATATATACACCCACGCCCACAACTCGTTTGTGTTCTACTCGAGATCTCATCTACGCATAGACCTAGCTCATGATACCACTGTTGGGGAACGTTGCATGGGAAACAAAAATTTTCCTACGCACACATAAGATCTATCCATGGTGATGAGCATCTACGAGAGGGAGAGTGAATCTACATACCCTTGTAGATCGCTAAGCGGAAGCGTTAATAAACGCGGTTGATGTAGTCGAACGTCTTCGCGATCCAAATCGCCGAGCGTCCCGCGATCCAATCACGATCCTTCCGATCTAGTGCCGAACGGACGGCACCTCCGCGTTCAACACACGTACGGCTTGATGACGCCTTCACCTCCTCGATCCAGCGAGCGATGGTGAAGTAGTGGTTGAGTTCCAGCAGCACGACGGCGTGGTGATGGTGGTGAGGAACAATCTCTGCAGGGCTTCGCCAAGCACTACGGAGATTATGACGGAGGAACTAGAGGGCTAGGGTTGCCGGCACACGGCTTGGGAAATCCTGATGTGTCCCGTGTGCTAGCCCTGCCCCTCTATTTATATGTTGAGCCTTGGGGTCTAAACTTGGAGTAAAAGCCTCCTCCGGGTCGGTTTTGCCCGCACAAGGTCGGTTTGGCCCGCAGGAAAGGAGTCCAATTCGGACCCTGCCGAATCGTGCACAGCCGCTCACAAGCGGTAGTACCGCTTCACACAAGCGGTAGTACCGCTTGGGCGGTAGTACCGCTTCACACAAGCGGTAGTACCGCTCGGGCGGTAGTACCGCTTCACCAAGCGGTAGTACCGCTTACGCGGCAGCAAAACTACTTTTGCACTTTCCAATACCTTGTGGGCTTTATCCCTTTGGCTCATATAAAGTGTTGCTGCACCCGAACACTTCGGTAAACATCCGGAACCCCTTCCGGTGAACTCCGGAACCCTTCCAGAGATCAAAACACTATTATCACATATATCAATCTTTACCTCCGGACTATTCCGGAGATCCTCGTCATGTCCGGGATCTTATCCGGGACTCCGAACAACTTTCGGTCACCAACATAATAACTCAATTATACTAATCGTCACCAAACGTTAAGTGTGTAGACCCTGCGGGTTCGAGAACTATGTAGACATGACCGAGACACCTCTACGGCCAATAACCAATAGCGGGACCTGGATGCCCATATTGGCTCCTACATATTCTACGAAGATCTTTATCGGTCGAACCTCTATGTCAAGGATTCAGTTAATCCCGTATGCTGTTCCCTTTGTTCTTCGGTATGTTACTTGCCCGAGATTCGATCGTCGGTATCACTATACCTAGTTCAATCTCGTTACCGGCAAGTCTCTTTACTCGTTCCGTAATACAAGATCTCGTGGCTAACACTTTAGTCACATTGCTTGCAAGGCTCAATGTGATGTTGTATTACCGAGTGGGCCCTGAGATACCTCTCCGTCATACGGAGTAACAAATCCCAGTCTTGATCCATGCCAACCCAACAGACACCCTCGGAGATACCTGTAGAGCACCTTTATAGTCACCCAGTTACGTTGCGACGTTTGATACACACAAGGTATTCCTCCGGTGTCAGTGAGTTGCATGATCTCATGGTCAAAGGAACAGATACTTGACATGCAGAAAACAATAGCAATAAACTGACACGATCAAATGCTACGTTTACAGTTTGGGTCTTGTCCATCACATCATTCTCCTAATGATGTGATCCCGTTATCAAATGACATCTCATGTCCATGGCTAGGAAACCTTAACCATCTTTGATCAACAAGCTAGTCAACTAGAGGCTTACTAGGGACACAGTGTTGTCTATGTACCCACACATGTATTTGAGTTTCCAATCAATACAATTATAGCATGGATAATAAACGATTATCATGAACAAGGAAATATAATAACCACCAATTTATTATTGCCTCTAGGGCATATTTCCAACACTTCTTTGTTTCTAGTAGTAGACTAACATCACTGCTAGCAAGCAAGATATCATCCACATACAAGATTAGGAAAATATATTTCCCATTTTTAAACCTTGCATAAATGCAGTTATCCTCAATATTTTCTTTAAATCCAAAACTTTTAATCGTTTAATTAAACTTTAGATACCACTGTCTAGAGGCTTGCCTTAATCCATAAATGGATTTCTTCAGGCGGCATCCCATATTTTCCTTGCCTTCCATGATAAAACCCTTGGGTTGTTTCATGTAGACCTTTTCTTTTAAATCACCATTCAGAAATGTCGTCTTTACATCCATTTGATGTAACTCTAAATCAAAATGTGCAACTAATGCCATTATGATTTTGAAGGAGTCCTTACATGAGACTGGGGAAAAAGTCTCATTGTAATCTATCCCTTCTCTTTGTGTAAATCCTTTTGCCACAAGTCAGGCTTTATACTTTTCTACATTCCCATTAGGGTCATACTTAGTTTTGTAGACCCATTTACAGCCTACTGTTTTGGCTCCTTTAGGAAATTCCACTAAGTCCCAAAAATCTTTGGAACTCATTGATTTCATTTCATCTTCCATTGCCTCTAGCCATTTTGATGAGTGAGGGCTTCTAATGGCTTCTTCATATGTAGTGGGGTGACCTTCCATATGAACCATTTCTGTGTTATAAACTTTATAATCAGTAGAAATAGCTGATCTTCTTGTTCTATTAGATCTTCTAAGAGCCTCAGTTTTTGGCACATTCTGTGCCTCAACTTCCGGCACATCCTCTACAATTGGCTGATGCACCTCCCTTTCATGCTCAACAACGGGTTCAGTCGGCTCCTGACGGACAGGTTCCGGGTCTACCCCCATAGTTGTCATGGGTGAAGTTGCAACTGGTAGTGAGAAAAATGGCTCCTGAATCATCGAATTAGGTGCATACACCCTCTTCTCCTCAAGATTTTCTGAGCTACCAAGCTCCCCCTCATCATTTTGTCCTTTAAGAAGACTGCATGTCTTGTTTCTACAAACTTTGTATATCTGTCTGGACAGTAGAAATGAAAACCCTTTGATCTGTCTGGATAGCCAATGAAGTGGCAACTCACTGTTTTGGGATCCAACTTTGCAATGTTTGGATTAAACATTTTGGCCTCAGTAGGGCACCCCCACACCCTGAAGTGTTGTAGGGAGGGCACTCTTCCTGTCCATAGCTCGTACGGTGTTTTCGGCACCGACTTGCTTGGCACTCTATTGAGAATGTGAATGGCAGTTTTAAGCGCCTCCATCCATAATCCCAATGGCAAAGTGGAGTAACTCATCATGTTCCGCACCATATCCATAAGTGTACGGTTGCGCCTTTCAGCTACTCCATTTTGCTGAGGCTCGCCCGGCATTGAATACTGGGCTACTATGCCAGTCTCCTGTAAAAACTTTGCAAAAGGTCCAGGGACTTGGCCATATGGAGTGTGTCGACCGTAGTACTCCCCCCCACGGTCAGATCTTACTATCTTTATTCTTTTATCATGCTGATTTTCAACTTCAGCTTTGAATATCTTAAATTGATCCAATGCTTCAGATCTTTCTTTGATTGGATAAATATATCCATAGCGAGAGTAATCATCTGTGAATGTTATGAACGAGTCATATTCATCCACACTTTTCACCGGAAATGGTCCACAAATGTCAGTGTGGACGATTTCTAGTGTGCCTGTGCTATGGATTGCACCCTTTTTTATTTGTTTTATATACTTTCCTTTAATGCAATCTATGCATTGTTCTAAGTCTGAGAACTCTAACGGAGGAAGAATTTCACTTTTGACTAATCTTTCTATTCTCCCCCTAGAAATATGGCCCAAGCGACAGTGCCATAATTTCGATGAGTCATGAGTTCTCTTTCTTTTCTTTTGTTCTTTGTTCGACGCGGAAACATGCTCATTAACATTACACACAGAATGCACTTTTTCACGGAGTGATAATAAATAAAGCTCATTGTGAAGTAAAGCAACACCCACATAAGCATTATTAAACCATATGGCACACTTGCCATGTCCAAAATAACATTCATAATTGTCTTTGTCCAAACAATAAACACTAATCAAGTTTCTATGACACGAAGGAACATATAAGACATCTCTAAGTAGAAGATTGAACCCATCAGCTAACTCCAAGGAGATGTCACCGACAGCTTCAACTTCTACTTGAATTCCATTTGCAACTTCAATGCATCTTTCGTTTCTTTGCATAGTCTGCGTCGAATGGAATCCCTGTAAAGAATTTGCAACATGAACAGTTGCACCTGAGTCAATCCACCAAGTAGATTTCGAAAACTGTGTATACAAGGATTCATTTACAAAGGAAACGATGTCGTTACCTCTCTTTGTCATTATTGACTTTAGACAGACAGGGCAATCTTTCTTGTAGTGCCCAGTCTGCTTGCAGTGGAGGCAAGTGTCTTTGTCCACTGGAAAGGACTTCTGCTGATGCTGATGCTGCATGTGAGATTTGCCATGCGCCTTTGAAGGAGAACCTTTGCTATTTTGATTGTAATTATTTTTCTTGTTATCCTTCACATAGTTGAGTGAACCACCATGTGAGGCTTTAAGTCTGTCCTCTTCTTGGACACACATTGCTATTGTCTTTTCAATGTCCCATGTTTCAGGTGACATGTTGTAGTTTACAACAAAGGTTTCAAACTCCTTTGGCAGTGAAGCCATGACCAGGTGGACCAGGAGCGCTGGTTTAATCTCCAGATCCGCATCCATGGGCTTGAGCTTTGCTGCCATGTTGCTCATCCTGAGGATGTGCTCTCTTATTCCATGACCACCGCCAGTGTAGTTCTCTGTCACCAGTTGCTTTATCAACTGGGTGGCATATGTCTTTGAAGAACCAGTGAACTGGCTCTTTATCTTTGTAAGCAACTCCCCTACGGAAGTGCACTCTGCAATTGAGCCCACAATGGCGTTCTCAATTGTATTCTTTATAAATGTCAAACACTTTTTGTTGACGTTGATCCACTTTTGATTGTTGAGGGTATATGACATCTCCAATGGAGCATAATCCCCCCTCTTTTTATCCCACGCAGCATCATCATCAGTGGCCTCTCTAACTGGCTCTGTAGGTCTAACCGGCCATGGTTCATCCACAACCCAGTCCACCTCAGCACAGACAAATGACAAGTCTACTTTCTTCCTCCACTCAGTGTAGTTGTCACCTCTGAGTGTCGGAACATCTTTTAGGCAACTCATCAAGTGGTAGCCTCCTGAAAACACAATTGAAGTGAGACCATTGTAACAATCATATGTATTAATCTAACGTTGGTCAAATCAAACATACAATTGTCTATGCAATTAAATCTATGTTACCGTTGGGCAAAAATAAAAAAAAATGCACCTTTAATTTCAATAATAAAACATGATCATGTTATTAACAACGTTGGTCATAAAAATAACATAATCATATTCATTTTAATAATCACTTTAATGTGCTCTTTAAATTTAATTCTCTTTAAACTTTTATTTTCTTTGTAAAAGAGCACTATAATTTATTTTGCAGCGGAAAAACATGAATATATAATTAATGAACTTTTTATTCTTTACAGAAACTTCTCTTTGACCAAATAAAAAATTCATGAACTTTATTATTTTGTTTATAAAATTCATGAACTTTACTTTTTCTGAAAATTTTCTATTTTTATTTTCAAAAACTTTTTCTGTTTACTTTTCTATTTTCTTTTTCAGAATTTTCGTTGGAAAATGAATTGAAAAACACTATATAGAATTTGCCCAAAATCTGGACAGAAACCAGATTAATTCTGTTTCTGGAAAAATTAAAACCAGAAAAACAGACTAAAAATTACTCGGCCTGGCCCACCAGCCTGCTATTTTCGCTCGCGCTCGCGCGGCAGTTAGTTATCCACCGCCTCTCTCGAGGCCTGTTGGACGAAGCGGCCTGTCACAGCGGCCCACGGCCTGTTTGAACGCGCGCTCGACCCGTGTGGAGAGCAGCCAGCGGCTGCTGGCCGTACGATGCAGATCAGCCCATCCAACGGCCACGCGTCACTTTTGGGCGGTCAAAACCGCGATGCGACCAGGCCGGGGGGGACCCTAAAATCATTTCCCCCACCCCGCGCCGTTGGCTCTCCCTCTCTCGCTCGGGAGCGGCGACAGCGGCCACCGGCGACGCTCAGGCCGGCCGCCGGCGACGGGGTCGAAGACCACCGCGCCGCGCGCGCCTCGCTTGCGCCACGGTCGGCAGCTGCTCTGGCCCTCCCGCCTCACGCGAGCCCTCAGCTCTCTCGGCCTCTCTTCCCCGCGCCTCTCTCTCGCGCAGGGGGGGGGGGCTGGCAGCGCGCCGGCGACGGCAAGCCCGTGCCGCCGCGGCCGCCCAGTCTTCTCTCTCCCCCTCCCCACTGCTACCTCCAACCACCACCACCCTCTGTTTTGTGAGCAGAGGCAGCGGCCGGACGGCGGCGCCCCCTTGGCCCCCTTGCCGGCATGCGCGTCCACCCTCGGGTGAGCGCGTCGCCGTCAAGTGGCCCCAGCGGCAGCACCTTTTCCTCCCCGGTGAGATTTCTCTTTGCCCCGTGAGGGGTTGTTCTTCGTCCCGGCGCCTCGGCTTGCCGATGCACGTCGGGGTCGAGAGGAACAGCGCGGCCATTGCGGCGGCGCGAATTTTTCGGTGAGGGTTCTGTTCTTTCTCCCTGTTCTAGGGTTCCAGGGTAGGGGGGGAGATCTTTTCCTTTGATTTCAACCGAAAACACCCTATGCCAAACCTGGCCCTGATACCATTGATAGGATCTGCGAGATCGTGTAGGCTAGGGGATCCCGGTAGTGGTGAGAGGAGATGGGGATTATACCTTCTCCTTGGGTGGATGTGCCCGCTCCGGTGACCATGGTGGAGAGGGCGATGGCGTCGGTGACAGAGAGATGGAGAGGTGGTGGTGGTGCTTCCCGTGAACACCGCGCTAACCCTAGATCGGAAGGGAGTGTCGGTGGGGTTTGTGGCGACGGTGAACTTCGTCATCCATGCCCCGGCCCCCACCTCTGTTAATATAGCGCGGGTCACAGGGGCCCACCAACCATAATGGGTTGGGCGCCCCCGATCAGGGCGCAGATCAGGGGTCCGGTGGGCCGTTGGGCCCACACGGGAGAGATCAACCTAACACATGCGACCCACGGTTCACGCCGTCACACCTACGCATATTCCCCGCCTACTCTAATTCTATCGCAGACAGTAAGCAAGAATCAAACACGACAAATACTACTACTCCGTCAATAATATAAAATACTCCCTCCGTCTCAAAATAAGTGACTCAATTTTGTATTAACTTTATATTAAACTTTATATAAGGTTAAGTCATTTATTTTGGAACGGAGTAACTATACTAGTGTTAAAAAAACATCTTACCTTATAGTATTGTATTCCCTCCGTATCATAATATAAAAGTGTTTTTGATCGTCAACTTGGACGCATCACAAACCCAGAAAAACCAGTGAAGCAGCGTCGTCGTACGGTACGCGGCGTACGACTACTACGTCGACGGGCCGTCGTCACTCTTTGACCGATCAGTGAGTGTCACGGCCTTTTGCTTCGAGGGCTTTCCAGTACGACGCGCGCACCACCGCCCATGCCGTTGCACCCACGCATATTCCCCGCGTATTAAAATTCTTTGGCACTAGACGCCGCCGTTGCTGTCGACACCCTTGTGCGACGCGGCCGACACCACCGTTGGCATGAACCCAACACGATTCTATGGGCTAAGACAAGTACTACTCACCACCGGAAGTCCAAAAAACCAACTGAAGCAGCGCTCACCTATAAATACCGGCCAACATCTCTTCCCCATGTCCACAAACCAGCCGAGATCACA
The DNA here is from genome assembly GCA_039707655.1 of Elymus sibiricus. NCBI lineage: Eukaryota > Viridiplantae > Streptophyta > Magnoliopsida > Poales > Poaceae > Elymus > Elymus sibiricus. The sequence continues at coordinate 325,796,266 of CM077671.1, forward strand.
ACACACAGCACAAAAACTCCTGAAGCTAGCGTCGGTAGCACTAGAGAGATTCTTTTCAAGATGAGCGTGGAGATCTTGGACGGGAGGACGGTGCAGAGCTTTGTGGAGGACGAGGGCGCCTTCAACGCGACGCCAACCACGATGGCCTGCTCTCCTACACCGAGATGGCCGGGGAGCTCATGAGCCTCCGGGTCCTGGAGAAGCACTTCGGGGTCGACGAGGCCGGTGCCGTTGCTCCCGACGAGCTCGCGAAGCTCTACCGCGGCTTGTTCGCGCGCTTCGACCGCGACGGCGACGGCGCGGTGGACCGCGAGGAGTTCAGGGCTGAGATGAAGGAGGTCATGCTCGCCGTGGCCAACGGGCTCGGGTTCCTGCCGGTGCAGATGGTGGTCGAAGAGGGGAGTTTTCTCAAGGTGGCTGTGGACAGGGAGCTGGCCGGAGCGGCCTAAACGTTTTTTTTTCCACGCTTGTACCGTTGTACGACTATACGTTGCAGAGTGTAAGGAGCTACGAGAGCGATTTTGTTTGTGCTTGTACGAGCACAAGTGTATGCTGCAGAGAAAGAAGCAGCCATCGTTAAGTGAGCAAGTACTGAATGTTTTTCTCTTTCGAACAAGGAGTACTAATGCCGAATGGCATTCGGCTATGTAAGATTGGGAATGATTGCGTATTAAAAGTGGCATTTCATTTAAAAAAGATCGGGCATTTCATTTTATGGTTTGTCGAGCTCAAAGTTTTTTCTCAGTTTTGCTAAACACCATGTACCTAGAAATTTTCATCGTGTCAGTGACTTTTCCAAATGATTTACATTATTCGGAAAAGATAACGCCCACACGTGTGGACGTTTTGCAACTCGCCCACACGCGTGGATCGTCGTCCATGCGAGTACGCTCGCATCTTGATATGATTTGGCAGATTTCGTCGAACTAGGCTTTCGCCCTGCTTTATAGATAAAGCAAACAGTTATACATGCCAGTTACAAACATCGGTCTCAGAACATAAGCATAGAACCTACTGGGGCAATCAGCACAAGCGCGCCCAAGAAAGACAAGAAGAAACAAAAAAGACCATCTATTGGCAGGCTATGATGAAGGTGAGCTGGAGGAAAGCCGGCGCGCAGTAGCCAAGAGGGCGTCCAGGAATCCGTCAAGGCGGGCGCGGTCTCGCTCCCTAGTGAGCGGGTGCTAGTGCTGCAAGAAAGCAAGAAATTTGAAGAACGCATCAGAAGCCTGCCGTGGGAAGATCCGTTCTATCACCATCTTATTGTGTGTTGTCCAAAGAGTCCAAGCAAGGGCCGCAAAGATAAGCCAGAAGAGGCGTCGTTTGCGACCCGCTTGGGAGGCCCTGGTTTGAAGGAACTCCGCCAGATCGCGGGCTTCCCAATCCGGCCCAAGCGCCTCATAGACGAAGCGCCAGAGGGCTTGAGCCGCAACACATGAGAACAAAATATGGGTTCCCGTTTCCGGGACGCTACAAAGGGGGCAGAGGCCATCACCCGGCCCATGCCGTTTAAGAACCTCCGTGCCCGAGGGAAGGCGATCACGCAAGAGCTGCCAAACGAAAATCTTGATCTTGAGGGGGAGCGGAGCTTTCCAGAGCGGAGAGAGCCACGGAATGGTCGGACGGCGGCAGAGCGCCCAATACGCGGAGCTCACGGAGAACTCTCCAGCAGGGGAGAGGGTCCACGAGACCGTGTCAGGGGACTGGGACGCAGGGAGAGGGACTTGTTCCCTCAAGTTGTCCCACTCGAGCACCTCAGCCGGTCCAAAGGACCGATGGAACGCGATGTTCCATTGGCCGTTCAGACTAGCTTCAGCCACGAGGAGGTGTGGGCGTAAGCAGATAGCAAAGAGCCTAGGGAAGCGAAAGCGGAGCGGATCTCCATCGAGCCAAGGGTAGATCCAGAACTGGGTGTTTCTACCATTTCCGACAGAGAAGGAGACACCAAGCCGAATCTCTTCTTTGATGGCCTGGATGGATCTCCAGAACTGGGACCCAGCGGAGCGGGAGCAAGCAAGAAGGGGCTCGCCCCGCAGATATTTCGCTTGAATCAGCCGGAGCCACAAGCCACCCTCTCCCCTCAGGATCCTCCAGACCCAACGCAACATGAGAGCTTTATTCATGCGTCTGGAGTCGGTGATGCCAAGGCCACCTCGATCCTTGGGGAAGCAAATGTCGGCCCATTTCACCATGTGATACTTGGGGCGACCGTTCGCCGCCTGCCAGAAGAACCTAGCCAGCTCCTTGTCAAAGGAGATGTGTACACTCTCAGGAAGGATGTACATCCCCATCATATACATGGGAAGTCTAGCAAGGTTAGAGCTGATTAGGATAGTTTTACTACCCTTCGAAGTGAACCTCCCACACCAGGGCTCGGCCAGGGAGGCTACTCGACCTATAAGCGGGTCATAACCCGATACCAGGATCCGGGAATCAGATAAAGGCATCCCCAGAGATGAGATGGGGAAAGAGGTAAGCTTGCAGTTGAGGTTGTCTACGATCCGTTGCTGGTCTTCGGGGGAGTACCCAAGGACCACAACCTCGCTCTTATCAAAGTTAATCTTAAGTCCCGACATGGCCTCAAAGCACAGCAGAAGGAACTTAAGATTAACAATGTCCAGGTCAGAGCCTTCCACCATGATCATGGTATCATCGGCATACTGCAAGTGAGTGACGCCTCCACCGGGAATCAGGTGACTGACCACACCCTTGAGGTGGCCGGCCTGCCTGGCTTTATCTAGGATGCCCGCAAGGGCATCGATAGCTAGTTTGAAGAGAAGAGAGGAGATAGGGTCTCCTTGCTTCACTCCTCTAGAGGACCTAAAATATGGCCCAATGTCGCCATTGATGATGATGGCGGTGTTTCCAGACATGACCATCTGCATGATCCAGGAACACCATCGCTCATCAAAACCGCGGCGCTGCATGACCAGACGAAGGAAGGACCAATCAAGGCGGTCGTAGGCTTTCTGGAAGTCAAGCTTAAGAAAGACACCTTTGTGCCCTCGAGAAGCAACCTCGTGCACAATTTCCTGAAGGGCCAGGATCCCATCGTGGATGTGACGGCCCTTCAGAAACGCAGTCTGGAGAGGATGAGCAATCCGAGCAGCAATCGGAGATAAGCGAGTAGCGCAAACCTTCCCTCCAGCACGTTAATCACAATGATCGGACGAAAATGGCGGATATCCGTAGCCCCAGCTAATTTGGGAATGAGGGATATAACACCATAGTTAATACGGGACATATCAAGCGTCCCAATATAGAACTCATGGAACATAGGCATGATGACAGGCCGAAGCACCTCCCAAAATTTCTGAAAGAACGCAACCGGAAGGACATCCGGGCCCGGAGCTGAGTTGGCCTTCATAGAGGAAATAGCTAACCACACCTCCTCAGGGGTAAAAGGGAGGGTGAGTTGAGCATTTTTCTCATCAGAGGCCCTATCCGCAGGGGGGCAGAAGTCTTCACTAAGAGAGATGACACCGCGCAGATCAGGCATAGATATGAGACGAAATTTCATCAGGATGCTCTAAAAGAGTATCGCCATCCCACAGATAAGGGATGGCGCATTTCCGCCTACGCCCATTGGCGATCGCTTGGAAGTAGGCAGTATTGGCATCACCTTTGAGGAGCCAGTTTTGACCTCCCCGGCGCTGCCAAAACAGCTCCTCACCCTTGAAGATCTCTACGAGCGAGGCCTCAAGGGAGTAGCGCCTGGCCCAATCATCAGGAGAGAGGCCAGGGCCATCCGCGATATCGTCAAGGGCTTTTATTTGATCTAGGAGGGCCCCTTTACGGGCCCTCAGCTCAGCACCCAGGTTCGCCCCCCAGCCTCGCATGAACTGTCTAGCCATCCTCGCACAATGGTGCCAGACGTCCACATCATAGAAAACTCGAGGAGGGGAGGCCGCAGCATCCAACCAGCGGGACCGAACCATCTCAATGAAGCCCGGCTATGATAGCCAAAAGGATTCAAAGTGAAAGCGGCGGTTCCGAGGCGGGGATTGGTCGCCGGATGAGAGCAGGAGGGGTGTGTGGTCGGAACCTATGCGCGTGACAGCCTTGAGGGAGCAAAGCGGGAACATAAACTCCCACTGGGGCGAGACAAAGACCCTATCAAGCACACTCCGGATAGGATCCAGCTGCTTATTCGTCCAGGTGAACCTAGCCCCAACACGAGCAATCTCGCGGAGCGCCAAATCCGCAATGCAGACATTAAACAGACGCATGCGGAGGTGATCCACATTAGGGGAGCTTTTGTCAGAAGCCCACCTAATGAGGTTGAAGTCGCCGGCTAAAACCACAGGGGAAGAGAAACGCTCAACCTTCCCCTTGATCTCAGCCAGGAAGTCCGCAGACCTACTATGGTCTGTCGGCCCATAGACGATGATGACCTCCCAGCTGAGGTTAACACGTCGGTCCATGATGGACATACTAAGGAAGAATTCCCCACGATCCATATCCTCGACCGAGAAGGAATCTTCCCGAACACCCAGCAGAATGCCTCCCGACTGCCCATTAGCAGGGAGCTACTGCCAAGCGAATTGATGACGGGACAGCCTCTGCAGCTCGGAAATGGAGAAGTCTTGCCGAATCGTTTCTTGGAGCCCAACTATGTCAATCTCCTCTTGGTGAAGGTAGTCAATAAGCTGTCGCCTTCGGCCAAGATGGCCGAAGCCACGGATGTTCCAACAGAATAACCTCATCTGGGAACCTCCGGGGAAATCCTAGGCCCCTCGGGTGGGGCCGAACTAGCCCGACCGCCAAGTGCGGTGTGGGAAGAAGACTTCGCGGGACGACCACGACTCCCCCGCAAACGGGGGACCAGAGTAGCCGAGGGCTCCGCCAGAGGAGTCTTAGCACTAGCCCCACGCACCTCTAGCCGGTGCTCAGTGGGGTGCAGACGCGTGGGGGGCCGGCCCCGAAGGACCCTCACAGGGGGAGGGCGCTGTGGGGCGGGCGCGACCACGGTCGCGCAGGGGGGGGACCCAACCACCTCGACCTCTCTATGGTCAGGGTTGTTGGGGTCCGGGGGGGCTGGAGAACCGCGCTCAGCTCGAGCACGGGCTTCCGCAAGCTCCTCATCAAGCCTCTCCTTGGCGCAGATCGCGGAGATCTGCTCCATACGAGGACCCTTCTCGCCACGAAACACGATGTCGCAATCAGCAGCTACATTGCCCAGGTGGGCAAGAGGGACCGAATCCAAGACCACAAAACTCGAATCTGAAACGGAAGGGACAGGGGGAGCGGGGACAGTACCTGGGGAGAGGTCACAGGCAGCGGCGCGCAGGGCGGCCCGCTCAGGGGCTGAAGGTACGCGACCGTCCAGCAGGGACCGGGACTGACTGAGCCGGGCACTCAGCCGGACAGCGATCGACGGGGAGGCGCTGGCATGGGGCTTGGCCCACGCCGAAGTGGGAACCACCGAGGACGGGTCCAGGAGAGGCGGTGGAGGGGTCGCAGGGACCAGGGCCGGGGACCCCAGGGTCGATGAAGAGGGCGTCCCAGGCGAGCGAGAGTAGCATACAACTCCAGGGGAACGCGGGGAGGAGGGGGGACACACATCCAAGCCTGCGCTCAGAGAGTCCCCCTCGTCACCGTCGAAGGAGCCAGCGACGATGGGAGCGAGAGCGGCAGCCCCCACCGGCGCAGGAGGGTCAGGGGCTGCGGCGCCCGGGCTGCCCTGGCTGGCACCCAGGGCAGCAGGGTCGTCATCATCATCCCCCGAGGAACTGTCTCCGGAAGAGCTGTCATCCCCATCCTAATGCCCATCAGCGGGCGGTAGAGGGGGAGGGGCGGGGAGCCAGGAGCAGGCATCCCCCTCCACCTCCGGAGCCTCAAGCTCATAGGTGGTCCGCCTGCCCCTCGTGGTGAAGTAGAAGATCAGGGACAGGCCATCAACCTCAGCAGGAGTCGGGCACAGGATCTCGATGCGAGCAGGGCCATCCCCCTCCAAGGAGGCAAGGTCGACAGTCAGAAGCTTGCCCACTGGCTCAGAGACCGCCTTGAGAATGTGCTGAAGCTTGGCACTCTTAGGGGAGGAGGAATCCCCTCGAGGAAGCCCGTAGACGAGGACCCACACCCGCGCGAGTGGCGGGATCGCATCAGGCTCCGCGACCGCCGCGCGGATGGAGATCAGGATCTTCTTGATGGGGCACTTGACGACATCATGGGAGCAAACGCGCAGCAGCTCAGCAGAAGGCAAGGGGACTGAGAAAACCATCGGAGCGGTCTCAGTCACCTCCCAAGAGAAGTCGGAACCGCGGAAGTCGCCGATGTATGCAGAAAGCTCCGCTCGGATGAGGTCGGGGGTGATGAGCAGAGTTGGAGGAAGGACCTGATCCGGAACGAGTGAGACCACCACCAGATGCGGGCGAGTCGGATCCTCCTCAAACTCTACGTCGACGAAGTAGAAGCTGCCCCCCTCTGTCCCATAGCCCAGGTAGGCAAGCGTCGAGGGACATCAAGGGGGAGCCTCACACTCTGAGCGGAAGTGACCCGCGCATCCGAAGTTCATACACATCGTCTCCTCCCGAGACCTCGGCCGGCCAGCTCGAGCGGGAGGGGCCGACGGAGCCTCCTGCTCCGGCAGCCCCACCGGAATGGGAGCCAAGGCCGTATCCGAAGACTTCTTCTTCTTACTCTTGTTCTTCTTCTTCTTGGACGGAGCCGGGTCCCCCGCGGCGACAACCGGGCAACGAGGCGGAGAGGCACGCCCATCCCGAGGGCCGGAGTCATCGCGACGCCAAACCGGCGCATCGGAGCGGGAGGGGCGAGGGGTCGGCCGGGAGTCTCGCGCACCATCTCGGACGGGCAGAGCCGCAGCCGCAGGAGACCGAGGGCGGTCCCTGGATGAGCCCCGCCGAGAACGGTCCCGCCCCGACTAGCCATTGTCACGGTCGCGCGGGGTGGTGCCATGGTGAGCTTCGAGCTCCTGGCGCAGCTCGGCCGCACGCGCCCGGTCCCCCTCACCACGACGCTCGGCCTCCAGCCGGCGGCGGTCTCCAGGAGAGCCGGGAAGGGGAAGTCGAGGGTCACGAAGAGGGTCACGAGGCGGCGGGGGGCGACGCAGGGACGTGCCGGCGTACGACCTGGAGCCCGACTCCCGACGGGAAGAGCCGGCCACGTCGGGGCGCGCCTCACCCGAGCCGGCGGAGAGCAGCCTCTTGGGGCGAGCCTGACCATCACCTGCCTCGTGAGCCATGAGGGCGTCACGGTAGGAGCGGCGCGGCAGGGACGGCGAGGGGACCGGCGGCGAGGAGGGGAGGACGGCCGGCGCAGGGTCAGCGGAGGGAGGGGCGGGCGGGGGTGGCGGCTGAGCGGGACGGGGAAGGGAGCGGGCGTGGCCTCTCCAGCGGGCAACATCCGCCCTAGAAGCGGGGGACGCGGATTGGAGGCTGGTGGCACCCCGTTGGATCCAGACCCAATGGTCCGGATCTTCCAGGGCAAGCCACCAGGTGCGGTTGGCCAGGCCCAGCGCATCTCGGGCCTTACGGGCCGCAGCGTCAGCCCACTGAGCCTGCAAACTGGCCCAGCTGGCCGAGCCACCGCGCCGACGCGCCAGCAGGCTGGCCCAAGGCCCAGCAGATGGGCCCACGTCGCAGGCCACTGCCAGCCCGCAACGCGGAGCCGCATCCACCGAGGTCGCGGGGCTAACCCTATGGGAAGACGCTGCCGCCGGCGAGGAGACCGCCGGCCCAGACCGACCCAAGGCAGGGAGCTCAACAGCCGCCGCAGACCCAGAGGGACGGAGAGCGGCCGAGACCAAGGAGCCAGGGGCCCGCGCAGAGGAGAAACGCGGCGGCGCCGGCCGACGAGGGCAGCGGAGAGCGGGAGCCACGACAGAGGGCGCGCGGCGTGGGCCATGGGAGGGGCGAGGACGAGCAGGCCGGGCGGAGCAGAGGAAGGCGCCGAAGACCGGAGGGGAGAGGGAAACGGCGACCTCCACTCGACCCGAGCCGGTGGCGTCGGCTTCATCAGCCAGGTCCGCCCATGGCATGGCGGAGGCGGAGATGCGGAGGGTGGGGAGCGGGCGCGACGATGCGGCGTCGGGCACGGACGGGAGGGCGGCACCAGCGGCGGCCATCCCGCCGGCGGCGACGAGCAAAGCCGGCGAGGAGACGTGGCGATCCTGATTTGGCAGATTTTGTGTGCCACATAGGAAGGGGCTAGTGTGTGGGCGTTTATCAGTTCGCCCACACGCCTGTTTCACGCATGCAGAGTTCGCGGCTGTCAACCCGACGTGCGGTGGAACTACCGTTGCGCCCACACACCCTCATGATCGCCACCCGTCTCCTCTTCTCATTTCTCCCGCAACTCTCGCTTTACCCCCAAACTGTCAGTTGACATGTTTTTTGCAGTGGTATAGGGCAACTGCCTAGTGTGCTTGTAAGCAGATGGCAACTCTCTCTATTACCCAAATATATTATTTGGCATGTCTTTTTTGCAGTGTTTCTGTGGCATCTGCCTTGTGTGCTTAGAAGCATATGGCAACTCCCACTATACCCCAAGATATTATTTTGCCTTGTCTTTACAGTGTTACATGGCAACTGACCAATGTTAGTAGGTGGCAACTCCTACAGTTTTTAAATCATGGCAACTGTAGTAGACCAGGCATGTCAACTGCAAGTGATAAGTCATGGTACCTGCAGTTGGCCATACATGGCACAACTGCAGTTGTCCATATATGACAATTGCACTTGACCTGAGATGGCAACTGCAGTTGTTCAAACATGGTGACTACAGTTGAGCAACCATGGCAACTGTAGTTGTCCAGACATGGCAACTACAGTTCAGCAATCATGACAACTTCAGTTAAACAAACGTGGAAGAGGGTCCGGACAGGTTTGGGGTGACGGCGCGTGGTGACTGTCACGCGGGGGACCAACTCCAGTTTTGTTGGACGCCGGGCACGCGGGGTCGCGAGGTGGGCGTGCGGGACCATGTGGTGGTAGGCCGGACATGCGGGCCGCGAGGCAGGAGGCCGAACGTGTGGGCATTACCTATTTTGCCCACACGTAGGCGTGCGGACTGTTTCTCTTACATACCACACGGGACATGTGGTAAGACCCCTTAACGCCCACACGTGTGGACAATATCAGAACCCTTATTCTGACCCACACAGTTTTTTTAAGCACCCTGTTGAATTAACAGGTGCTCTTTTTTTTTTCTTTTTTCTTTTGGAAAGAGAGTTCCTTCGGTTTCGTTATCGAGGCCTGTGTCATAGAGCATCTCCAACGGTTGCTCTATTTTAGGCACCAAAAAAGGGCTGGAGCAAAATTTAGGTCACAACAAAGTTGTTCTTTAGTACGAAAAAGTGACGTCTCCTATCCTCAAATATGGTCCCAGAACACTGGAAGTTATATTTTTTGCAACTACAAACTTCGATTCAAACTTATATTACTAACATGCAAAGTTTAGAGAAACGAATATCTAAATATTCAAACTATATTACTACAAACATCTAAACATTCATATATCGTCCCAGTCATTGTCAGAATCCTCACTCTGACATCTTAGTCAATGGCGGAACCCTCGTCGGGGGACTAAAGGTTGAGCATGGAAGATCCTGCCTCATCATCATTCTTGCTCTTCTAGAGCTCATGGTCTCTCTTCCAATATTATTCCACCTCATCCTACACGTACTCTGGGTGCTCCCTCGCGAACCTCACCGTCCGCTTCTCACCAGTCTCTCGGATATTGACCCTCTCATCGAAATCAATACGGGTCTTCGGCTTCGCCAGTTGTGACACAATGGTCACCGGGGCCCGACGAACTCCGCCTCAATACTTGATTGCACCTCCGGGAAGTTGAGCTTTGAACGTGGCAGGCTAAGGCTCCACACCACAACGGCGTAGGCATGCGTCGCTTCATCCGCCGACTCGAAAGTGTTGAGCCAGTACAGTCAGTCGGCGTGCTGGAACTTGACGCCGAACCGGTGCCTAGACGCCCGCGGCCGCACTCCCCTGAAGCACCTCGGCGGCATGGCGGTTGCGGCCCATTGGGATTGGGAGGTGGCGGATCGGGACGGTGGGAAGGTGCGGCAGTGTTGGTGGTGGCCGTACCGGATCGGAATCGTCCGTATTCGGTGCATTGGTGGCCGGATTTTGCTGTGAGGGGGTTTCAGGAAGGAGACGATTGACCAATAGGAGGTGAGTTGGAGTTTTTGGGCAGCAGCTTTCGTGTCGCCTATATGCAGCCGACCGTGCCCTGTTTTTGGGCTGCCCAAAAACATTTGTGACCAGGCTGAAGTTTTGGGCAGCTGTTGGAGAAGTTTATTTCCCTCCAAAAGCCAAAAAAGGTAGCTCTGCCATTGAAGATGTTCTTAGTCTATACATGCCTATTAATAGACGAAATAAATAATTTGGTCTGTCATGGTATTTTACAGAAAACTTCCTAATGTTTTTTTGAGACGAAAAACATCGTTTTCCATTACCCAAACAACTCAGCAATATTGCTAGCTACAAGTCCATGCACGAAGTCAGAAGCAGACGGCTGGGGATGCAAGACCTGAATCAGCACCGAACGCTGCTAAAGCGTCAGCGACCTTATTACATACCCTGGTGCAATAAGAGAAACCCACTTGGGTAAAATGCAAACTAGCAAAACATCTGATTTCCTTAAACAGGATTCAGTTGGTTGACATATCATGATCATTGGTGGTGAGCACTTGTACGAGGATCTTGGAGTCTGACAACACTTACACCCTTGACATTCCCCAACCTTGAGCTGCATACAAGCTTTGGAGGCACGTTGTAGCTTCGGAATGGAGAGGATCGCTAACATACGTATATGTCCAGTGCTAGCACCAGCTGGACGGCCAGCATGGTCTCTGATTATGAAACCCCGTCCACCATAGATTGGATTTTCCTTCATACTTCCATCCACATTGATTTGGAGGGTGTCATTATTCAGTGTTGCCCCTCTGTAACTATGCTCCTAGCTACTTGATTTATCATTCAAAACATGCAGTTGCGAGTCTTGGACTAGGGCGTTTGCCCTTTTGGCCACTGAAATTGGGTTTCGTTGTGGCTCTCAAGCATTCTTTTTTTTTCTCGTGTCCCACCACGCCTAGTGCATCATTATACACTTCAATCTCTTGTCACCAGGCATATGGAGAATTTTTTATACCAAATCTTTGGGACCCTCACACGGTAACAGACGTGTTGTGTCTTCACTCAGCTGCATTTACGTGAATCAATCGACAGTCTACTTTTAAGTCAGACATCCAGGTTTTTCAGAAAACGCCCTCATGTTTATGAAAACCGACCCGCAGACAATGTAGAAGTCAGATTTTTGCTTTTGCAGAAACCCCCTGCTATTTGGGTTAACTAACTCGAAGTACATATCAAATGTTTTTTTAAAATATCCATATCTTTTAAACCCTAACTCCGAATTTAACAAATTATATATGAAATTTGATTATAAAAATATGTAGAATCTGAATATGATGTTATTTTACCTGTTAACTATTTTAAAAATGTTATTTAGAGTGTAACCTTAATCAATAACGCATGATCCATCTTTCTTTTATATATGGGTTGATCCGAATTGAAAATGAACAACTCAGCAAAACCACGATGGGAGACGAAAAACATTTATAGTCACACATACACGCCTCGTCAAATCCTCACATGAAAAGCACATTTATCATCTTGTGCCGAGAGAGAAATAGACGCCTTAGAATTGGCAACATTCAAACGTGTTATGATTGTGTGAACACTGAAGTCACTGTCGACGAGGGTGGGAAGGAGGATAAGTGGCGGCACAGATGGGGTGCCATGTGTTAAAATAAAGGATATGGATCTATGAGAGTCCGGAGTCATGGCTATTGGTTTAGGAGAGTGTGATATTTTTTTCTCCCGTTGCAATGCACGGGCTTTTTTGCTTCTAAAAAACTAATTTTGGGGAGTATCTTAGTAAAAAGTTCACGGACCCGAACAAAAAGTAAGGAGAAGTGATAAGAAAATAAATAGGGAAAGAAAAGAGGAGGACTCTATTGTAAGAGTGTCAAAGACAAACCAACACACCTTCTGAAAGAGCATGGTGCCCCCATGTTTGGTTTTGGTAATTGATGACAATACCTGTGGACTAATGTTTGCCTTGAGTTATAATTGAATGGTTTGTCCATAGGCATTGCTTGAAGACCATTTTTTTGGTTTCAATGTTATTATAAGAAGATTATGTCTTGACCTGTTATTCATGGAGTTATCCAAAGATTGGTCATAGAGAAGACAAGATACAAGGTTGATCAAGACTAAGTACAAAGAGTGATTCAAGTTGATCAACACACAAAGCGTAGAAAATCTACCGAGAAGAATCGAGTGATCCTATGGTATGGTAAGCATTCTCTATTACACTTTGTGTACTAACCCATGATCTGTGTGGGAGTTTGTTGTGGGGTTAGGTATGTTTCCATGGGTGTGCATCAGTAAGATCTCATACTTCAAGTCGTGATCGACATCAAGGTTGCGGTGTGAAAGTTCAAGTGAAGCATCACAAAGAGATCACATGCTTGAAGCTTGTCGTTCATTTTGGTGACAATGGACATGTGAAGATGCGCCTAAGAGTGGCTCACACATGGTGGAGTATGGGGGAACTATGTACTAGTCTTAATCGAGCGTGCACAGTCAAGAAAGGTGGTCTAACTTGAGAAGGTCAAGATACTCATCATCTAGCTCAAGTGGACTATGCGCAAGGCAATTTTTTGCCCTTGATAGGTTTTCTATCTTATCGATCTCATGGTGTTAGTTGGGAGACCAGGTTATAGGATCGATTGCCGTACTATCAAGGGGGGCTCTCGAGTGAGTAGCTTGATCGTATCATTTGTAGAGATCTCAAACCATTGCATCTTTTGCCTCATATTTCTTGGTTCTTGTTTGTATTTTCTCCATGTGAGTTTTGGAGCTTATGGTATTCGTCATGACAAGCTCAAGTTCATCGAAAACAGATTTCGTGCGTTTTCAATGTTGGAGATTTTGCTGATTCATATTTGGGAAGGTTTTCTTCCTTATCATATTGGAATTTATTCTCCATTGCTAGTTCTTAATATAACCAACAAGCTTGAGTGGATAGTACTTGTTGTCTTCTATCCAACAAGCTTGAGTTTGCTGATTTCAGAGCACGTATGCGAAAGTTATGGCAATTTCGGTCTTCTTGCATCCATCTGTTTTGCTTGGGGTTTGTTTGAAGCATCCAAGCAGTAGTATCGCTCTGGGCAGCGGTAGTACCGCTCCAAGCGGTACTTGTGCCTTCCAGTGTCGCGGGCATTTCAGTTGGGTCTGACGCGGATTTGTTTGCCTCGGCGGTAGTAGGGCGGAAGTAGGGTGCGGTAGTACTGTCTCAGGCGGTAGTACCGCTCCGACCCCAGCGGTGGTACCGCTATAAGCGGTACTTCTGCTTGCTACTACCGTTGCTACTTCCACTCATTTTGAGCCTTGTGTAACTAGTCACGATATTCAACAGTAGTAGGGCAGTTGTTGAGCGGTAGTATCGCTCCAAGCGGTAGTACCGCTCGCCCGAGCGGTAGTACCGCTGTACTGCGGGCTGGGGCATAACGGTTGGATTTTCTCCCACCTATTTAAGAAGGTATTCTTCCTTAATGGTTCTTATCCTTTGAGCTCGTGTTTGCCCCCCATTGTTCACCTTCTTCGAGCTTGCTATCTCTTAATCCTTCCCTTGATTCTTGCTCCTTCTTGTTGCAGAAGAGAGAGGAGATCTAGATCCACATTTCCATTATTTATTTTCTCCTCTATGTGAGAGGAACCCCCTTGGATCTAGATCTTGGGGTTCATTGTGTTTTTCTTGTTCTTCCTCTAATATTCCTTCATAACTTTTGTTGTTGTGGTGAGATTTGAGAGTGAGGGACTTGACCACTTCGTGTGAGTTCTCCATGGTGATACGTGAAAGAGAAAAGTTGAGATCTTATTACTTTTGGGTGATTGGGAACCCTAGAGCTAGTGCCTCTTGGGTCTTGGGCGCCCTAGACGGTTTGTGGTGTCACGGAGCTCAATCATTATGGTGTAAAGCTCAGGGTAAGCATCGAGGTCATCAATGAAGTTGTGGAGATTGCCCCGAGTAATTTGTACGGGTTTCGGTGACCGTCCCCAAGGGTTGCCAATTGTATGGGTTTGGTGACCGCCCCAAGGGTCGCCATTTCTACGGGTTGGGTGACTACCCTCAAGGGTCCCTTAGTGGAATCACGACATCTTGCATTGTGCGAGGGCTTGAGGAGATTAGGCCATTGTGCGAGGCTATCACAATGCACTTTACTTTGTGATAGCCATATTGTTTCATGTTACATAAATTGCTATCACCTACTCCCTTCGTCCTAGTTTATTAGGCCCCATCATATTTTGTGCTGAAGTTTGACTTGCAAATTTAACTCATAAGATGTAAACTATATGTCACAAAAACTACATTGTTGGAAAGCTCTTTCAAATACATATCCAATGGTGAAATTTTTGTGTCATATATTTAATATATTTTTAGTAATGTAGATGGTCAAAATCTGGCACAAAATACTAGGGAGCCTAATAAACCCGGACGGAGGTAGTAGTTGTTTATTTTGCTTAGCATAAGTTGTTGGTGCATATAGGTGAGCCTAGTAGATTTAGGTTTTTGCTTGACAAATTAAAGCTAGTTTTATTCCGCATTTCTTCAAGCCTAAACAGTAATTATTTTAAAGCGTTTATTCACTCCCCTCTAGACCACATCCACGTCCTTTCATGTTCCATTCAGATAAGGTGGAGGCGTAAAGGTTTGTTGCATCTAAACTTACCAAAAGACATCTACAACATCTTGCACACCCTATATCAATTTTCTATCAATCTTTTCTAGGGCGCCATGCATGTACTTCGCATTTGCAACCTGCTTGAAGAGTTTTACTCTCCAGCTTAGGGCATCTTTAACGCTGACCCACTAACGGACACGGTATTTATTTAAAAATCGGTTTGGACCGGTGTCCAAACATTGATATGGGAGCCGGCCATCCAACCCTATGCGCATCCATTTCAAAACAAATTTGAACAAACAGGATTGTACGTACTAATAAGCACTTTAAAAAAGAAAGGGAACCTTCCGCCATCCTAAATAGCCATGTCTTTCACCTTCCACCAACATCCTAGCATTTTTTGCGGGAAACCAACATGCTAGTAAATCACTTGAAGAAAATTAAAAATGTTTCTAAAAAATAAAACAAGTGCTTCCTTCAAACATGATGTGAGATGTGACTAGCGGAAAGTGCATGTCACATATGTTTGGCGGACCCGGACCTTCTGCCATGTTTGCCTTCATTTTTCGTCAAACAAACAAAAATTAGCAACGACCTTCCGCCATCCGGACAGAGAAAGGGGCACGTGGTGCCCTTTGGTTGGCCAGACGGATGTCTGAACTCTCGCAACACCCCCCCTCCCACACACACACACATTTGGTTCCAGTTTGCTGGAAACACATGGTCCGGACCACTCGGTAGAGAGTTATTTACCCAAAACCACTACACTTGGGGCTAGGATAACAACTTGGTACCACATTCAAGGCAGGGCACGAAAAAGCACCAAGAATGCGCCTAATGCGTAATGCAAAGCACTGATGCTGAAATTTAGTTGAGAAAACAGGGAAACCTACAGGTGGGCCCCGCTTGTCAGGCTGAGGTGGCATGCTTATGTGGATAGTTTGCTGAGTTGTACATGGGTCCCACCTGTCAATGACTCGAGTGTTTATCTCTTTTCCATTTTTTTTCTCCTGGGCATTTCAAAAAAACAGGTGATGGACGCTTATCTACGCACTGCACGTCGCGGGTGCCGCTCGCCGCCCTTGTTGGTCGCCGGTCATCTAAGACTCGCCGCCCCTCCCTCCCTCTCTCTTCCTCAAACAGGAGCCAGCTGCCATGTACGCTGCCATGGATGAACTTGACATTGCCGCGCTGCCCCGTCGTGGCCGCGCTGCCCCAGCCCTCTATCGCGCCTGGATCCGGCGAGTTTTGGTTGGAAACTCGCGCGCGCCGTGGCGTAGTGCCATGGCCGCGGCCACCGTTGTGGAGCACCATGGCCATGCCCGTGCTTGCGATGCACATCAGGAAACCCTGTACACGCGCACCGTGATGGAGCGCCATGGCCACGCCCGTGCTCGTCGCGCCCGCCGGGAGGCCCTGGCCGCGTGCGTGCTCAAGCAAGTAGTCTGGGCGCGCACGTGCTCAAGCAAGCAGTCTTTGACTCGGCGCCGGCGTCAGGTAGCGATCTGGACGAGGGCGGATCCTCGCCGGATCCGGGCAGCTGCTGGTGCTCGATGCTGCATCCTCCTTCATGGAGGTAGATCGAGGTCCAGCGGGACAGCTCAGTGCAGATGGTAGGTGAATGTGGTGGTGGGGTGGCTCCCCGGGGTTGGGCTCCGGCGGCGGCGCGGGATATGGCTTTGGTTAGGCCTTTTTTCAGAGGAAGAGAGGGGGAAAGATATGCATCCGAAAGGTGGGGCCTTGGGCCACCTCAGCGAATTATCCACATAGGTAGGCCACGTCAGCCCGACAGGTGGGGCCGACTTGTCGGTTGTGCTGTTTTCGTGGGCAAATCAAACAATCAGTGGTCCGCGTTACATATTAGGCGCATTCCTGGTGGTTTTTTGTGCCCTGCCTTGAATGTGGTACCAAGTTGTTACCCTAGCCCCAAGTGTGGTGGTTTCGGGTAAATAACTTCTCGGCAGACCGAGACAGGCTCGCATTGGATGGCTTCCTAGGTCAGGATGGCGCTATCCGAACTTATGCGGATGATTTGAGGGTCGGCGTTGGATATGCCCTTAGAACCTTTTTTTCTCTACATTAGATTTACTAGCACAAATGCCCGTGCGTTGCAACGGGAGAAAAAAATCACAATTTGTTGCTTAATAACATGGTCTAAACCACATGAACGGCGTCGAGGAGGTCCAGCTGGGGAAGCCATGCCGGCATCCAAGGAGACAACACGGTAGCAACCCAAGTGGATAAGGTTAGCCTCAAGGCCGCATACGGAGAATGACGGGGATATTACCCCACGGTATAACCCGGCAGACATGTTGACCCGGCAAACAGTACTGACCCGGAGCACAGTACTGACCCGGCAGACAATGATAACCCGGCAGCTACAGTGTCAGGGTGTAACCCGGCAGCTACAGTGTCAGGGTGTAACCCGGCAGCTACAGTGTCAGGGTGTAACCCGGCAGCTACAGTGTCAGGGTGTAACCCGACAGCTACAGTGTCAGGGTGTAACCCGGCTACAGTGTCAGGATGTTAACCCGGCTACAGTGTCAGGAGGTTAACCCGGCTGCTACAGTGCCAGGAGGTGAACAGTGTTATCAGACAGTCACGGAGACGAGTCTCTGAAGATAAGCCCTGGTTGTAACCCGCCCGGTGTAAGCCGCCCGGGACGGGTTACAAGCCCAGGACTCGGAAGCCCATGAAGAGAAGCCCGCGATGGGAAGTCATCAATCCGACTTAGACTCTACATGTAAACCGCCCCTTCAGCCTTTATAAGGAGGGGCGGGTCACCCCAAGAGGGTCAGGTTAGACATCTCATAGACAGGTCTCATAGACAGGTCAGAAAAGATAGTCAGACAAGAGGGTCTCGAGATTAGAGGTAGCGACTCCGCACCCTTGTAACCGAGATCGTCATCGTCATCAATATAAGACACAAAGCAGGACGTAGGCTTTTACCTCCATCGGAGGGGCCGAACCTGGGTAAAAACTCCGCGTCTCTCATCCCGCTCAGCCCCTCTCAAGCTACCAGTTACGTGCGCCGGACCTCACGACTAAGTCCTTACACTAGGACATCTGCCGTGACAAATCCACGACAGTTGGCGCCCACCGTGGGGCCCGACGCACTGTGGTGATGAGTTCTTGGAGGGATCTCTCCCAGGGATTGAGAAGTTCATAAATTCTCCGGATGTAAAAGAACCGGTTTGGAAGGGTCTGCATTTACAATCTGTGAGATTTACGTTCAAGGAAGAATCAGGGTTGCGTACGGTGCGACAGATAATTATGACCCGGCGATACGTCGAATCAGAAGACGAAACGGTATCTGCTACAACAGCCGCCATTGCGAGTTAAGAAAAACATCAAACGGTGGCGAGTCACCAGTGTCCAGGTCGGATTCTTTGTTAGGCTATTCACCGAATAAACAAGGCAATAGCGCGACGGGAAGGATCAGGAGTTTGTTAAACGTGCAATATTTGAACAAGCCGGCCGAGTGGTCCGGCGGATCGGCCTGCATGATCAGATGACCCGAAACAGGCAGCCTTCATCGCCGACTCGCCTTTAAGTCGCCGGCCGTCTCCGCCTCGATGCTCAAGGTTTCCTGCATCGGCCGCCGTGCCCCTGCTTTCACCCGCCACCTCTGAGCCGCCACCTCTGAGCCGCCGTTTCCACGGCCCGGCCGCCAGCCGCCGTCCTCGCCGTCACGGACGCGCCTTTGGGCCGCCTCCCACCGCTGTGCATCTGTTCCAAGCCGCCGGTCCTCTTCTACATCGCGGTGTCCTTATGGCCGTCGAGCCGCCGCCTTGTTGGCCTCGAACCAAGCCGCCGCACTTTGGGTCACTGACCCGCCTCGCTGCGCATCTCCGCCGTCCTCTGCCATGATGAGGCGCCACACGTGGCTCCGGTCCTCTGCTCTGAGTCAGCCGCAAGCCGCTGAGCTGCCCTAATCTCTGCCCCAAACAACCGGACATCGCCTCGGCCGTGGCTTGCCTCTACCTAAGGCGCCTCGTTGAGCTGCTGTGAGCCGCCCAATATCTTTGTTGTGGCCAGCCTCCGGCTGCACCTCTGCGTGTTCTCCTGAGCCGCCGGCCCCGCCGGGTTGCTTACCGTTGAGCCGCCTCGCCCGTTCGCCTCCTCCGCATCTGAGTAGGCCTCTGTTTCCTTCTACGATTCTGCCGAGTGGCCCGCCTCTGCCGCGGCTCCGAGCCATCTACTGGGTCGCCACTGCTGCTCTGACCCGCCTTGGGGCCACGCCTCGCCTCTTCTACAGCGATTCTGCATCGCCGGTACACCTTCATACTCGCAGGTCTCAAGCCGGCCGCCTCCATTCCCGCACACAGCCGGCCTCGCCAACCACGTTGACCCGCTTCTACAGCCTTGAGGCGTTGCACCTACTTTCAACCCACCGCGTCGGGTGGCCTGCTTCGCTTCCGGCCTTGCCGTGAGCCGCCGCCGGTGCGGCTCCTGGGCCGCGCTACAATCGCCTCGGACTCGCCTTGCTCTGCTCCGACCCGCCGCGTCCGCACAAGGACCCTAGAGTCGCTTCCGCCGCCTCTGCCACCGTGTGTTGAGGTAGAGCAGCCGAGCCACCGCCAATGTGGTCAACGGCCGCGCCCCGCGTGACGCCCGTGAGCCGCCACGCCCTCCGCTTGCCGCAGTCCCCGTATCCGAGCCGCCGTTGCCTCGCTTCGCCTTGAGACGAGCCGCCGTTCGCAGCACAGCCGCCGCGCGTACGAGCCGCCGTGCTCGTCTCCGCTCCCGCACACCCCTGCTTGGCCGGCGCGCCTCCGCTCACCTCGCCGCTACACCACGCCGCGCGCAGCCACTGGCCGCCGGCTCTGCCGTGCCAAGGCCGGTTCCTGTCCGCGCGCGCCGCCCCTGTCCCTGCGCCAGTCGCCTCCACTGACTCGCCCGGCCGCCGTGAGCCGCCGGCTCCGCCCCGCAAGCTGCCGCGCCTCTGAGCCGGCCGGCGCCCACCTCCCCGTCGCCGGCTCTGCCCGCTCTGCTCTGCTCTATGGTCCGCGCTGCTTATCTTGTGCAGACAAGAAAATAAAGGAGGAGGGAGAGTTGACCCGGTGGGTAAAGAGATAGGCCTCAAAAAAAAAAAAAAAAAAAAAGCGGCCTCCCTTTGCCTCCGGATTGGTCTGCCCCTCAACCATGCCTTGCTATGACCATATCATTGAGCCGCCCCGGTTGTGGCCAACATCAAGCCGCTGTCTTCATCGCCCGCTTCTGCTGCGAAAGGGCCCTCGAGGGGGTCAATACAATAATGATTTGGATACATATAAGGACCAAAAGGAATTCAGCAGCCGTACTGCAAAATTATCTATGGACGGATCATCCGTCGTCCGGACAAATCAGGTGATATCCATCTACATCTATTTTCTCGCCACATATTGTTTTTCATCAAAGGAACAATTACTTGGATCTGCAATATCTTTTATGCAGAACGATTACTCAAGTGGCATCATACCGCGGAGATGGAGCGCATGACAGCGTCGTGATGTACTGATGTTTGTCTGCGGTGCGTTACTCAATATACACGCTCAAGCCGCCGCTGCCGTGGCCCGGTTTACATCAACACATCGGTACCGTGCACTCTCACCCGCCAGTATGAGCCGCCCAATGAGTGCGGCAAGCCGCCGTAGCCGCGGCATGGTTTTCATCAACAACGCCCGCGGCCGACTCTCCCGACTGTACCGGCTTACACCGCCGCGGCCGTCTCTCGCAACCGCGCCGTCTTCAAACGCGCGGCTGACTCCTACATCTACACCAACATACTGGTGCAGTGCTCGCCTGTACGAGCCGCCCAACGGACGTGCGCAAGACGCCGCCCACAGTGATCTACATCAACATATCGGTGCGGTGCTCGCCTGTACGAGCCGCCCAATGGACGCGCGCAAGACGCCGCCCACAGTGATTGACATCAGCATATCGGTGCAGTGTTCGTCTATACGAACCGCCCAAATGGACAGGCACGCAAGTCGCCGCCTCTGCAGTTCGGTTAAACTTCAACAACCAACCGGGATGAACCATCGACCGGATCATTGAAACAATTCATACGGGATCATCTATAACCCGCCACGGTTGACCTCAACCTTCACTGGAGACTCTCAATCCGCCTCTTCGAGTCAACTCACGACTCAGGGGCTACAGACATGGCTCGACACACTTGGCCGTTTTCAACGAGAGCCCCAGAACATGGAAAGGAAGTTAACCCGATCTCGGGGAATACTACATTATTGGCGGAAGGATTACAAGTTACCCAAGAAGACGAGTCGCCATGATGCACCGTTCAGCTTGGGGGCTTCTGCTGTTTCTTCATACAAGATGGCGGCTTACAAGATACTGCAAAAAGTTGATTCCGTCAACAAGGTCATTTGGGGGCTTCTAACCGGCCGGGTTAAGCTTCAACCCTCCTGATCGGCTCTTCAGCTAAAATAGCACCATCATATGGCGGCTTACAAGACGGCGGCTTACAAGATAGCGCGCCAGTTGACATCGTCGACAAGATCGTTTGGGGGCTTTCAATCCGCCGGGTTAAGCTTCAACCCTCTCGGTCAGGCTCTTCAGCCAATATAAGGCGGGTCATGGACCCAAAGGTTGACTCCGTCAACAAAGATCACTAGGGGTGCAGCGAGTTCTAAAACTTACCTCCTTTTCGATCTGCAAGGCCGGGTTATACCTGCCTGTAAGTAGATGCGCTTTGTCAGGGGTGCAGCGAGTTCTAAAACTCACCCTCTGCAAAGGCCTCTTACAGCGGCGAGGCAAACCCTTACATCCGCAAATCCGAGTTATACCTGCCTGTAAGTTGATGCCGCTTTGTCAGGGGTGCAGCGAGTTCTAAAACTTACCCCCTGCAAGGGCCTCTTACAGCGGCGAGGTAAACTCTCCCACCTGCTGTGTCTCTCTCTGGTTCGTTGCGCTCTTATCAGTTAATCTCGCCTAGAGACCCTGAACCGTTCAAAGGAGTTGACGGTCAATCTCGATAGAGACCCTGCACTGGTATGAGTTCAAGCATCGAGTCCACCCAGAAGAACCATCATATGAATTTTTTGGAAGGCAAAGCAAGAAACATCATACATTGCATTGCATCATACATTACATCATGCATTGCATCATATTTACATATCATGCCGGTTTGCCAAACCGGGTCAGAGCAAGATTGTGAAAGAGGAAGCAAGACTATACGAGATTTTTACATCTCCGGGTTGTGCTTTTTCAAGCCGCCCTTACAACAATGCAGAATATACTCTGTTTTGTTTATTTTTGCAGGTCTTGTCTTATAAGATAAGCCGCCAGAACAAATAGATCTCTAATAGCCAGCATGGCTGGATCTTCATCATGGATTTCTCATACTCGCCGGGTTGCACCGCAACTACGAGCAGGGATTTCATATCAAAGACAAAGGAATTATTCCAGGATATTCATTCTGGGTTATATTACAACCACGGTCAAGGATTCATCCAACAAATTATGATGAGTCATATTATTATCATAGTCCCGAGTCGCCGCAGGCAGACGACCCGGCACTTGGGGGCTACATTATTCAAGTCCAGTTTATAACAAGTATGCAAGTCCCATGTCGCTGCAAGCATGCACCACGGCACTTGGGGGCTAATGCAAGCTGGTTTTCAAAGCATTACATTATCAACAAGACCCTGTTATCTCAAGGAGATGAGCAAGCCTTTCAATATTTTTCTAAGTCCCAGCCCAGTACTTCTTACTGACCTGGCACTTGGGGGCTACACCGCTCAGATCAAATTTTTCTAAAAAGTCCCAAGTCGCCGCAGGCGTGTGACCCGGCACTTGGGGGCTACAGTATTCAGTTGTTCAAACAGATTATAAGGTACAAATTGAAGACCCGGCGCATCACATATTGATGAGCCGGCCCTTGGGGGCTACACCAGCTGAAGCTTTATAAAGTATAAGACAGTTATAAGTCCCAGGCTGCTGCAGGCAAGACAACCTGGTACTTGGGGGCTACACAATCAAAGATATTATTGCAAAGCGCCAAGTCATCATGGATCAACTTGGAGCTTGGGGGCTACAGGTAATATGAATATATCAAAAAATTGGAGAAGTTTTCAAGATGTCAATTTCAGCGGGAGTTCAGTTATTTGAACCGGCGTCACCAACAATCATAACCTAGCACCATCAATGATTATAACCCGGCGGAGGAGACCCGCCAAGAGCGTTGAAGGCTGACTCAACGGCATATGGGTGTTGTATTCCCCATATCTTATTTCAAAGGACATATACCGGCAAGACGATGGAGCTTACCATGAATAAATTCAAGCTAACCTGGGGGCTAATGACGGGGATATTACCCCATGGTATAACCCGGCAGACATGTTGACCCGGCAAACAGTACTGACCCGGAGCACAGTACTGACCCGGCAGACAATGATAACCCGGCAGCTACAGTGTCAGGGTGTAACCCGGCAGCTACAGTGTCAGGGTGTAACCCGGCAGCTACAGTGTCAGGGTGTAACCCGGCTACAGTGTCAGGATGTTAACCCGGCTACAGTGTCAGGAGGTTAACCCGGCTGCTACAGTGCCAGGAGGTGAACAGTGTTATCAGACAGTCACGGAGACGAGTCTCTGAAGATAAGCCCTGGTTGTAACCCGCCCGGTGTAAGCCGCCCGGGACAGGTTACAAGCCCAGGACTCGGAAGCCCATGAAGAGAAGCCCGCGATGGGAAGTCATCAATCCGACTTAGACTCTACATGTAAACCGCCCCTTCAGCCTTTATAAGGAGGGGCGGGTCACCCCAAGAGGGTCAGGTTAGACATCTCATAGACAGGTCTCATAGACAGGTCAGAAAAGATAGTCAGACAAGAGGGTCTCGAGATTAGAGGTAGCGACTCCGCACCCTTGTAACCGAGATCGTCATCGTCATCAATATAAGACACAAAGCAGGACGTAGGCTTTTACCTCCATCGGAGGGGCCGAACCTGGGTAAAAACTCCGCGTCTCTCATCCCGCTCAACCCCTCTCAAGCTACCAGTTACGTGCGCCGGACCTCACGACTAAGTCCTTACACTAGGACATCTGCCGTGACAAATCCACGACAGAGAACGTGTGGGGATTCGCCGAAGCGAAAATGACCGATTTACGTTGCTAGAGAGCGGCGTAGCAGACAGATGGCGTCAGTGGAGAATGGCGGCCGAGGAAGGAGGAAATGGGAGAGGGGCTAGGCGGCGGAGCGGCCGGAGGTACGACCGAGAAGGTTGCCGACGGCAGGGCGTGGCGGAGGTGTGGGGTCGCCGGCGAGGCGGCTCATGATACGTCTCCAACGTATCTATAATTTTTGCTTGTTACATGCTATTATATTATCATTCTTGGATGTTTTACAATCACTTTATTACAACTTTATATCATTTTTTGGGACTAGCCTATTGACATAGTGCCAAAGTGTCAGTTGCTGTTTTTGCTTGTTTTTTTACTTCGCAGAAACTAAGTACCAACGGAGACCAAACGTTGCGGGGATTTTTGTGGATTTTTTCTGTACCAGAAGAAAGAAGATGGGCCAAACAACACCAGAAGAGGGGCCCCAGGGTGGCCACCCTCCACCAGGGCGCGCCAGAGGCCCCCTGGCGCGGCCTGGTGGAGGATGGGCTCCTCGGGCACCCCCTCAACCGACTATCATGCCTATAAATTCCTAGAAAATCCAAAAACCCTAGAGGAGTCGACGAAACACAATTCCAGCCGCCGCAAGTTCCAGAACCGCGAGATCCAATCTAAACACCATCACGGAGGGGTTCATCTTCCTCATAGGTGCCTCTCCGATGATGCGTGGGTAGTCCACCATAGACCTACGGGTCCGTCGGCAGTAGCTAGATGGCTTCTTCTTTCTCTCTTATGATTCTGAATACAATGGTCTCTTGGAGATCTATTTGATGTGAACTTTTGCCGTGTGTTTGTTGGGATCCGATGAATTTTGAGTTCATGACCAGTTTCTAGCCATGAATATTATTTGAGTCTTCTTTGATCTCTTATATGCATGATTGCTTATAGCATCGTATTTCTTCTTCGAAACTTTGGTTTACTTAGACCGACTAGATCGATTTTTCTTGCCATGGGAAGAGGTGCTTTGTGATGGGTTTGATCTTGCAGTGTTCTTTCCCAGTGACAGAAGGGGCAGCAAGACACGCATGTATCGTTGCTATTAAGGATGAAAAGATGGGGTCTATTCCTACATGAATAGATCTTGGCTACATCATGTCATCGTTCTTGTTGCATTACTCCGTTTTCCATGAACTTAATACACTAAATGCATGCTGGATAGCGATCGATGTGTGGAGTAATAGAGGTTTATGCAGGCAGGAGTCGGTCTATCTATCTTGGACGTGATGCCTATATAATGATCATCGCCTTGGATATCGTCATGACTATTCGATTTTCTATCTATTGCCCAACAGTAATTTGTTCACCCACCGTGCGCTATATTCATGAGAGAAGCCACTAGTGAACCCTACGGCCCCCGGGTCTACTTTTCCATCATATTGCTTTCCAATCTACGTTTTTTGCAGTCTTTGTTTTCAGATCTACAAAACCAAAAACCCAAAAATATATTGTTGCATATTTACTCTTTTTATTTGTGTTCTGGAGAGATCTATCTCTCCTATCTATCATTACCTAATCTATCTGTTTACCGTAGAGAGATTGACAACCTCTCTTTCGCGTCGGGTTGCAAGTATTTGTTGTTTGTGTGCAGGTGCTGCTTATTGGGTGGTGGTGATCCTCCTACTGGTTCGATAACCTTGGTTTCATAACTGACGAAAATACTTACCGTCGCTGTGCTGCATCATCCCTTCCTCTTTGGGGAAATACTGGCGCAGTCCAAGCACGTCAGCTCGCGAACGCGAGGGCAGCTCGGGGAGGAGGGAGCTGCGGGCGGCGGCATGGTCCGGTTTTTTAGTACGGCAACATCTCGGCTTGGGTTGGGCCTTGGCTTGTTGCCGGGCCAGCTGGGGCAGGCAACGTCGGGCAGTAGGTTGAGCGGGGTGATGCTCCGGTGGTGACGACGGCGAGGCCCGATCGGATCTGGACGCGGTGGATCCATTTTCGCGGATTTGGTGTGGAGGCGGCCAGATCCACGAGACTTAGGGCCCGCGGCGTCATGGCCCTCCCCAAGGTCCTTGTTCAGCGAGAAAGGGGGAGAGGGGTGAGAGGATATCGAGAGGAAGGAGAAAACTGGAGGGGGGCGAGGGGGCGGAGCGGCCGGAGATATGTCAGAGAAGGTTGCCGGTGGCGGGGCGTGGCGAAGGTGTGCTGTCGCCGGCGAGACGGCTCACGGGCGCAAGGATAGATCGGGCAGGAATGAGCTGCGGGCGGCGGCATGGTCCGGATCGGGCCCGGGTGGGATTACCATCTTTTTTATGTGTGTGCCAAAGAAAAAAAACTGACACAGATCATGGGAGAAAGCGTAAATTCAAGGGAAGAAACGTATTACGATGGTGAACGGGAAGAAGCACTCCGTGCTTTATTATTATTAGGTAGAGACTCCGTGTCTGCCCGTGGAGAAGCAATAGCCACAAAAACCCAATCTCCTCTCCCATCAGCCTCTAGTTGCGCTCCCTTGTGTAGTAGATTTCTGGTCCAAGGTGACAACGCTCCGACGGTGTTGAGGCCGTGTACAATGCAAGGTGCTTAGGGGATGTGCTTACGAAAATAAACCAGGCTTTCCTTAAGCACCGGTGCTTATTTGTACAGGGCAGACGCTTAGTTAGGCGTCTCTCCTATAGAAATAGGCACTGGTGCTTCAGGAAAACCCGATTTTATTTTCTAAGCACCTCCCTAAGCACCTAGCATTGTACAAGGCCTGACGGTGTCATCTCTAATAAAATATTCTCCGACTCCATTCCTGTCTTGGTGACGCTTGGTGCGGCGTTGCAGCAAGTGTTTGAGCCAAAATACTTGGGCTTACCGGTACCAGAAGGTAGAATGCATAAAGGGCATTTTGAAACACTTCAGGAGCGGTTGAGGAAGAGATTGATAGATTGGAGTGAACAGTATGTGTCTGTGGGCAACAAGGAAATTTTGATCAAAGCTGTGGCGCAAGCTATTCCCACCTATGTTATGACCGTTTTCAGATTACCGGCCTCCGTCTGTGATGACTTAACACGGATGATGCGGCAGTATTGGTGGGGGGTAGAGAATGGTAAGAGGAAGATGGCGTGGCTGAGTTGGGAGAAGATGATGTTACCCAAGGCAATGGGTGGCATGGGATTTCGGGATATGAGAGCTTTCAACCAGGCTATGCTTGCAAAGCAAGCTTGGCGTTTGTTGGATTGTCCGGAGAGCCTATGTACTCGACTTCTCAGAGCTAAATACTTTCCCCATGGTAATATATTGGATACAGTGTTCCCGGCTAGCTCTTCTGCTGTGTGGAAGGGGATTGTTCATGGTCTTGAATTGGTGAAGAAAGGCATAATTTGGCGAGTGGGTGATGGTACTTTGATTAAAACTTGGAGAGATGCTTGGATCCCAAGGGGCCACAACTTTCGACCAGTAACACCGAAACGTAATTGCAGACTCAACTGGGTGGCAGATTTTCTGGATGAACATGGTGCTTGGAATGTGCAGAGATTGCGGGAACATTTTTGGGACTTGGATGTTCGTGAGATTCTGAAGATCCGTACCTCTCCAAGGAATGGGCAAGACTTCCTAGCTTGGTTCCCGGAGAAGAGCGGTCAGTTCACGGTGCGGAGTGCATATCGCCTTGCTACGTTGGGCGCGGCACCTGAGATGGCGGGTGCTTCTAGCATCTCCCCAACAGGGGAGCGGCCGGTATGGCGGTGCATCTGGAGTGTGAGAGTGCCGCTTAAGATGAGGATATTGGCCTGGAAGGTGGTCTCGGGGGCCCTGGCTACTAATGCATGCAAGAAATACCGTCATATATCTACGAGGGATTCATGCTCCTTGTGCGCAAAGGAGAAGGATACCAGCTTCCATGCACTAGTTGCATGTGATTTTGCCCGTGAGGTTTGGTTGCATATGAGGACGGTGTGGAGATTACCTCGCCAGGAACTGTTGCAAGACACAGGGCAGGATTGGCTTCTGAATGTTCTCGCAAACTATGATGAATTAATGAGGGACTGTGTTAATGAGGGACTGTGTGATCATGTTGCTTTGGCGGATTTGGTCCCTTCGATCTGACCTAGTGCACGGGAAGGAAGTGCCACCGCTGGCTGCTACAGTGTTATACTTGCAGAGTTATATGCAGTCGCTAGATCTTTCCAGGAAATATTCGACAGAAGATATTATTAAGGGCAAGATGCCCATGATGCATGAGGACCGTGCGGCTGTTCCGAGGGTGCCTCAGGCCCTTCCATGTCCGCGACCACCACCGGATCGGGTGGCACTATCTGTCGACGGTTCCTTCTTACAGGCCGATGGGTCAGCAGTGGCTGGAATGGTTCTCCGGAGGCATGATGGGAGTGTTATCTTTGCAGCATACCGTTGTATATTCAATTGCAATGATGCACTGGAGGCGGAGCTACATGCGCTAATGCAGGGTATGGCTCTTGCTGTTGGGGAACGTTGCATGGGAAACAAAAAAAATTCCTACGCACACACAAGATCTATCCATGGTGATGAGCATCTACGAGAGGGAGAGTGAATCTACATACCCTTGTAGATCGCTAAGCGGAAGCATTAAGAAACGCGGTTGATGTAGTCGAACGTCTTCGCGATCCAAATCGCAAGTCGTCCCTCGATCCGATCACGAACTAGCGCCGAACGGACGGCACCTCCGCGTTCAACACACGTACGGCTTGATGACGCCTTCACCTCCTCGATCCAGCGAGCGATGGTGAAGTAGTGGTTGAGTTCCAGCAGCACGACGGCGTGGTGATGGTGGAGAGGAACAATCTCTGCAGGGCTTCGCCAAGCGCTACGGAGATTATGACGGAGGAACTAGAGGGTTAGGGTTGCCGCACACGGCTTGGGGAAATCTTGATGTGTCTCGTGTGCTAGCCCTGCCCCTCTATTTATATGTTGAGCCTTGGGGTCTAAACTTGGAGTAAAAGCCTCCTCCAGGTCGGTTTTGCCCGCACAAGGTCGGTTTGGCCCGCAGGGAAAGAGTCCAACTCGGATCCCTGCAGTATCGCGTACAAGCGGTAGTACCGCTTACGATAAGCGGTAGTACCGCCTGTAGCGGTAGTACCGCTTACGATAAGCGGTAGTACCGCCCGTAGCGGTAGTACCGCTTAAGATAAGCGGTAGTACCGCCCCAGACGCCAGCAAAACTTCCTTTTGCAACTTGCAATACCTTGTGGGCTTTACCCCGTTGGCTCATATAAAGTGTTGCTGCACCCGAATACTTCGGTAAACATCCGGAACCTCTTCCGGTGAATTCCGGAACCCTTCCGAAGATCACAACACTATTATCACATATATTAATCTTTTACCTCCGAACCTTTTCGGAGATCCTCGTCATGTCTGGGATCTTATCTGGGACTCCGAACAACCTTCGGTCACCAACACAATGACTCAACTATACTAATCGTCACCAAACGTTAAGTGTGTAGACCCTGCGGGTTCGAGAACTATGTAGACATGACCGAGACGCCTCTACGATCAATAACCAATAGCGGGACCTGGATGCCCATATTGGCTCCTACATATTCTACGAAGATCTTTATCGGTCGAACCTCTATGTCAAGGATTCAGTTAATCCCGTATACTGTTCCCTTTGTTCTTCGGTACGTTACTTGCCCGAGATTCGATCGTCGGTATCTCTATACCTAGTTCAATCTCGTTATCGGCAAGTCTCTTTACTCGTTCCGTAATACAAGATCTCGTGGCTAACACTTTAGTCACATTGCTTGCAAGGCTCATTGTGATGTTGTATTACCGAGTGGGCCCTGAGATACCTCTCCGTCATATGGAGTAACAAATCCCAGTCTTGATCCATGCCAACCCAACAGACATCTTCGGAGATACCTGTAGAGCACCTTTATAGTCACCCAGTTACGTTGCGACGTTTGATACACACAAGGTGCTCCTCCGATGTCAGGGAGTTGCATGATCTCATGGTCAAAGGAACAGATACTTGACATGCAGAAAACAATAGCAATAAACTGACACGATCATATGCTACGTTCGTAGTTTGGGTCTTGTCCATCACATCATTCTCCTAATGATGTGATCCCGTTATCAAATGACATCTCATGTCCATGGCTAGGAAACCTTCACCATCTTTTGATCAACGAGCTAGTCAACTAGAGGCTTACTAGGGACACAGTGTTGTCTATGTACCCACACATGTATTTGAGTTTCCAATCAATACAATTATAGCATGGATAATAAACGATTATCATGAACAAGGAAATATAATAATAACTAATTTATTATTGCCTCTAGGGCATATTTCCAACAGTCTCCCACTTGCACTAGAGTCAATAATCTAGCTCACATCACTATGTGATTTACATTGTAATGAATCGAACACCCATGCAGTTCTGGTGTTGTTCATGTTTAGCCCTTGGAAGAGGTTTAGTCATCGGATCTGCAACATTTAGATCCGTGTGTACTTTGCAAATATTTATGTCGTCCTCCTTGATGTAATCGCGGATGGAATTGAAACGTCGCTTTATGTGTCTGGTCCTCTTGTGAAATCTTGGTTCCTTGGCTAGAGCAATGGCACCAGTATTATCACAAAACAGAGTCATTGGGTTAAGCGCACTAGGTACTACTCCAAGATCTGTCATGAACTCCTTCATCCAGACACCTTCCTTCGCCGCCTCCGAGGCAGCGATGTACTCCGCTTCGCATGTAGAATCCGCTACCACGCTTTGCTTGGAACTGCACCAGCTAACCGCACCCCCATTAAGAATAAATACGTATCCGGTTTGCGACTTAGAGTCATCCGGATCAGTGTCAAAGCTTGCATCGACGTAACCCTTTACGACGAGCTCTTGATCACCTCCATAAACGAGAAACATATCCTTAGTCCTTTTCAGGTACTTCAGGATATTCTTGACCGCTGTCCAGTGTTCCATTCCTGGATCACTTTGAAACCTTCCGACCATACTTATGGCAAGTCTGACATCGGTTCTTGTGCACAGCATTGCATACATGATAGAGCCTATGGCTGAAGCATAGGGGATGACACTCATCTTTTTTCTATCTTCTGCAGTCACTGGGCATTGAGTCTTACTCAACTTCACACCTTGCAATACAGGCAAGAACCCCTTCTTGGACTGATCCATTTTGAACTTCTTCAAAACTTTGTCAAGGTATGTGCTTTGTGAAAGTCTTATTAAGCGTCTCGATCTATCTCTATAGATCTTGATGCCTAATATGAAAGCAGCTTCTCCTAGGTCCTTCATTGAAAAACTCTTGTTCAAATATTCCTTCACGCTTTCCAACATTTCTATATTGTTTCCAATCAGCAATATGTCATCCACATATAATATTAGAAACGATATAGAGCTCCCACTCACTTTCTTGTAAATACAAGCTTCTCCGTAAACTTGTATAAACTCGAACGCTTTGATCACCTCATCAAAGCGAAGATTCCAACTCCGAGATGCTTGCACCAGTCCATAAATGGATCGCTGGAGTTTGCAAACTTTTGTCAGCATTCTCTGGATCGACAAAACCTTCTGGTTGCATCATATACAACTCTTCCTTAAAGAAACCGTTAAGGAACGCTGTTTTGACATCCATCTGTCAAATTTCATAATCGAAAAAGGCAGCTATTGCTAACATGATTCTGACGGACTTAAGCATTGCTACGGGTGAGAAGGTCTCATCGTAGTCAACTCCTTGAACTTGTGAAAAACCCTTTGCCACAAGTCGAGCTTTATAGACGGTGACATTACCGTCCGCGTCCGTCTTCCTCTTAAAGATCCATTTGTTCTGAATGGCCTTACGCCCTTCAGGTAATACTTCCAAAGTCCATACTTTGTTTTCATACATGGATCCCATCTCGGATTTCATGGCCTCTAACCACTTCTCGAAATCCGGGCCCATCATCGCTTCTCCATAGCTCGTAGGTTCATCGTTGTCTAACAACATGACCTCTAAGACAGGGTTGCCGTACAACTCAGGAGCAGTACGCGTCCTTGTCGACCTACGAGGTTCGATAGCAACTTGATCCAAAGCTTCATGATCATCATCATTAACTTCCTCTTCAGCTAATGTAGGCTCCATAGAAACAACTTTCTGCGTTGCGCTACTCTCAGTTTGAAGTAAAGGTTCAACAACCTCATCAAGTTCTATCTTCCTCCCACTCAATTCTTTCGAGAGAAACTCTTTCTCAAGAAATGTTCCGTTTTTAGCGACAAACACTTTGCCTTCGGATCTGAGGTAGAAGGTATACCCAACTGTCTCTTTTGGGGATCCTATGAAGACGCATTTCTCCGCTTTGGGTTCCAGCTTTTCAGGCTGAAGCTTTTTGACATAAGCATCACATCCCCAAACTTTAAGAAACGACAGCTTTGGCTTCTTGCCAAACCAAAGTTCATATGGCGTCGTCTCAACGGATTTCGATGGTGCCCTATTTAAAGTGAATGCAGCTGTCTCTAATGCATAACCCCAAAACGATAGTGGCAAATCGGCAAGAGACATCATAGATCGCACCATATCCAATAAGGTTCGATTACGACGTTCGGACACACCATTACGCTGTGGTATTCCAGGCGGTGTCAATTGTGACACAATTCCACACTGTCTTAAGTGACTGCCAAACTCATAACTCAGGTATTCTCCTCCTCGATCAGATCGTAGGAATTTAATCTTCTTGTTACGATGATTCTCAACTTCACTCTGAAATTGTTTGAACTTTTCAAATGTTTCAGACTTGTGTTTCATTAAGTAAATATACCCATATCTACTTAAGTCATCAGTGAAGGTGAGAAAGTAACGATAACCACCGCGCGCCTCAATACTCATCGGACCACACACATCAGTATGTATGATTTCCAATAAGTCACTTGCCCGTTCCATTGTTCCAGAGAACGGCGTTTTAGTCATCTTGCCCATGAGGCATGGCTCACATGTGTCAAGTGATTCAAAATCAAGTGACTCCAAAAGTCCATCAGCATGGAGCTTCCTCATGCGTTTTACGCCAATATGACCTAAACGGCAGTGCCACAAGAAAGTGGTATTATCATTATCAATTCTACATCGTTTGGCATCAATGTTATGAACATGTGTATCATTACTATCGAGATTCAATAAGAATAAACCCCTCACATTGGGTGCATGACCATAAAAGATATTACTCATATAAATAGAACAACCATTATTCTCTGATTTAAATGAGTAACCGTCTCGCAATAAACAAGATCCAGATATAATGTTCATGCTTAACGCAGGCACAAAATAACATTTATTTAGGTTCATCACTAATCCCGACGGTAATCGAAGAGCGAGCATGCCGACGGCGATCACATCAACCTTGGAACCATTTCCCACGCGCATCGTCACTTCGTCCTTTGCCAGCCTCCGTCTATTCCGCAGTTCCTGTTTAGAGTTGCAAATATGAGCAACCGCACCGGTATCAAATACCCAGGCACTACAACGAGGGTTGGTAAGGAACATATCAATAACATGTATATCATATATACCTTGTTTGTTGTTGGCCGCCTTCTTGTCAGCCAAATACTTGGGGCAGTTCCGCTTCCAGTGTCCAGTTCCCTTGCAATGAAAGCACTCAGTTTCTGGTTTGGGTCCAGCCTTGGGTTTCTTCACGAGAGTAGCAACTGCTTTGCCACCCTTCTTGGATTTACCCTTCTTACCCTTGCCATTTTTCTTAAAACTAGTGGTTTTATTGACCATCAACACTTGATGTTCCTTCTGAATTTCAGACTCAGCGGCTTTCAGCATCGCAAACAGCTCGGCGACTGACTTGTTCATCCCGTGCATGTTATAGTTCAACACGAAGCTCTTGTAGCTAGGTGGCAATGATTGAAGAACTCTGTCAGTGATAGCCTCTGGCGGAACGGGCATCCCTAACTCAGCCAGACGGGTGGAGTACCCAGATATTCTGAGTATGTGATCACTGATAGTGCCGTTCTCCTCCATCTTGCAAGCATAGAACTTATCGGAGATCTCATATCTCTCGATCCGGGCATTCTTCTGAAAGATAAACTTCAACTCCTGGAACATCTCATATGCTCCATGACGTTCAAAACGTCTTTGAAGTCCCGGTTCTAAGCCATACAATAATGCACATTGAACTATTGAGTAATCATCAGAACGAACCTGCAGGGCGTTCACAACGTCTAGAGACACAACTGGAGCGGGTGGATCACCAAGCGGTGCATCAAGGACATAAGCCTTCTGGGAAGCCGTAAGGATAATCCTTAGATTACGGGCCCAGTCCACAAAGTTACTTCCATCATCTTTCAACTTAGCTTTCTCTAGGAACGCATTAAAATTCAGGGGTGCTACTGCGCGAGCCATGATCTACAACATAAATATAGCAAAGACAACTTAGACTATTGTTCAAGATAATGAGTTTAGTTAATCATATTACTTAAAAAACTCCCACTCAAATTGACATCCCTCCGGTCATTCGAGTGTCACATGATCCAAATCCACCAACTCAAGTCCGATCATCACGTGAGTTGAGGTGGTTTCAATGGTGAACATCTTCATGTTGATCATATCTTCTATATGACTCATGTTCGACCTTTCGGTCTCTTGTGTTCCGAGGCCATGTCTGTACATGCTAGGCTCGTCAAGTTTAACCCGAGTGTTCCGCGTGTGCAACATGGCTTGCACCCGTTGTATGTGAACGTG
Organism: Elymus sibiricus; assembly: GCA_039707655.1. Lineage (NCBI taxonomy): Eukaryota > Viridiplantae > Streptophyta > Magnoliopsida > Poales > Poaceae > Elymus > Elymus sibiricus. The sequence continues at coordinate 325,830,747 of CM077671.1, forward strand.
GAGTCTATCACACCCGATCATCATGGCGTGTCTCGAAACGACGAACTTTCGCAACGGTGCACACTCGGGGAGAACACAATTTATCTTGAAATTTAAGTGAGCGATCACCTTATAATGCTACCGTCGTCCTAAGCAAAATAAGATGCATAAAAGGATTAACATCACATGCAAATCATAAGTGACATGATATGGCCATGAACTTGTGCTTTTGATCTCCATCTCCAAAACACCGGCATGATCTCCATCGTCACCGGCATGACACCATGATCTCCATCATCTTGATCTCCATCAACGTGTCGCCATAAGGTTGTCGCGCCGACTGTTGCTTCCACGACTATTGCTAACGTTTAGCGATAAAGTAAAGCATTACATAGCGCTTAATGATTGACACGCAGGTCATACAATAATTAAAGACAACTCTATGGCTCCTGCCAGTTGCCGTACTAAACGACATGCAAGTCGTGATATTCTATACAACACATGATCATCTCATACATCACATATATCTCATCATGTAATTGGCCATATCACATCACAACATACCCTGCAAAAACAAGTTAGACGTCCTCTAATTGTTGTTGCAAATTTTACGTGGCTGCTACGGGTTTGCAAGAACCGTTCTTACCTACGCAAAACCACAACGTGGTGTAGTTATTGCTTTTTGATCTTCTAAAAGAACCCTCTTCATTGAAATCGATTCAACTAAAGTGAGAGAGACATACACCCGCTAGCCATCTTTATGCAACGAAGTTTACATGTCAGTTGAAGGAACCGGTCTCGCGTAAGCGTACGCGTAATGTCGGTCCGGGCCGCTTCATCTCACAATACCGCCGAATCAAGTATCAACTAGTAACGGCAAGCAATATGTATACACCCACGCCCACAACTCGTTTGTGTTCTACTCGAGATCTCATCTACGCATAGACCTAGCTCAGATGCCACTGTTGGGGAACGTTGCATGGGAAACAAAAAAATTTCCTACGCACACACAAGATCTATCCATGGTGATGAGCATCTACGAGAGGGAGAGTGAATCTACATACCCTTGTAGATCGCTAAGCGGAAGCGTTAAGAAACGCGGTTGATGTAGTCGAACGTCTTCGCGATCCAAATCGCAAGTCGTCCCTCGATCCGATCACGAACTAGCGCCGAACGGACGGCACCTCCGCGTTCAACACACGTACGGCTTGATGACGCCTTCACCTCCTCGATCCAGCGAGCGATGGTGAAGTAGTGGTTGAGTTCCAGCAGCACGACGGCGTGGTGATGGTGGTGAGGAACAATCTCTGCAGGGCTTCGCCAAGCGCTACGGAGATTATGACGGAGGAACTAGAGGGTTAGGGTTGCCGCACACGGCTTGGGGAAATCTTGATGTGTCCCGTGTGCTAGCCCTGCCCCTCTATTTATATGTTGAGCCTTGGGGTCTAAACTTGGAGTAAAAGCCTCCTCCAGGTCGGTTTTGCCCGCACAAGGTCGGTTTGGCCCGCAGGGAAAGAGTCCAACTCGGATCCCTGCAGTATCGCGTACAAGCGGTAGTACCGCTTACGATAAGCGGTAGTACCGCCCGTAGCGGTAGTACCGCTTAAGATAAGCGGTAGTACCGCCCCAGACGCCAGCAAAACTTGCTTTTGCAACTTGCAATACCTTGTGGGCTTTACCCCTTTGGCTCATATAAAGTGTTGCTGCACCCGAATACTTCGGTAAACATCCGGAACCTCTTCCGGTGAATTCCGGAACCCTTCCGAAGATCACAACACTATTATCACATATATTAATCTTTTACCTCCGAACCTTTTCGGAGATCCTCGTCATGTCTGGGATCTTATCCGGGACTCCGAACAACCTTCGGTCACCAACACAATGACTCAACTATACTAATCGTCACCACACGTTAAGTGTGTAGACCCTGCGGGTTCGAGAACTATGTAGACATGACCGAGACGCCTCTACGATCAATAACCAATAGCGGGACCTGGATGCCCATATTGGCTCCTACATATTCTACGAAGATCTTTATCGGTCGAACCTCTATGTCAAGGATTCAGTTAATCCCGTATACTGTTCCCTTTGTTCTTCGGTACGTTACTTGCCCGAGATTCGATCGTCGGTATCTCTATACCTAGTTCAATCTCGTTATCGGCAAGTCTCTTTACTCGTTCCGTAATACAAGATCTCGTGGCTAACACTTTAGTCACATTGCTTGCAAGGCTCATTGTGATGTTGTATTACCGAGTGGGCCCTGAGATACCTCTCCGTCATATGGAGTAACAAATCCCAGTCTTGATCCATGCCAACCCAACAGACATCCTCGGAGATACCTGTAGAGCACCTTTATAGTCACCCAGTTACGTTGCGACGTTTGATACACACAAGGTGCTCCTCCGATGTCAGGGAGTTGCATGATCTCATGGTCAAAGGAACAGATACTTGACATGCAGAAAACAATAGCAATAAACTGACACGATCATATGCTACGTTCGTAGTTTGGGTCTTGTCCATCACATCATTCTCCTAATGATGTGATCCCGTTATCAAATGACATCTCATGTCCATGGCTAGGAAACCTTCACCATCTTTTAATCAACGAGCTAGTCAACTAGAGGCTTACTAGGGACACAGTGTTGTCTATGTACCCACACATGTATTTGAGTTTCCAATCAATACAATTATAGCATGGATAATAAACGATTATCATGAACAAGGAAATATGATAATAACTAAATTATTATTGCCTCTAGGGCATATTTCCAACAGGTGGCCCATGCAGGTCCTACTGGTAGTCGCAGCGGTGCAATGGGAATTCAGATCAGCTCCAACGCGATCTACATGTCAGAACCGAGCTTCATCGTCGACGTCCACATCTTCATTGTCGGCTCGACTGGTCACCTCGGCTAGACCAAAGACTACGCCCTATGTTGGATCATCAAGATCGTACGGCTAGACCAAAGACTACACACTTGCTATTCAGCACTGTGAGCTGCCTATCATCGTCCAGTCGGATTCTTCTGTGGCCCTCTCCGCTTTGACTGATGCCTGCTTGACCAGATCAGCCTATGGACACCTTGTTGCTGAGATTCGTCATCTTATGGTAGATAGAGTTTTTATTCCCTTGAAAATTAGTCGTGTGCAAAATAGGGTAACAGATCGTTTGGCCCTGTACAGTCGTACAGAGAGCACTACTGCTGTATGTCTTGGACGAGATCCACCGTGTGTGGAGGAACTCTTGCCACTTGATTGTAACCCTATGAATATGGAATAAAACTATTTTACCAACGCAAAAAAAAAAGGAGCCCGGAGTTTGATTGGTCGTTTATTTGAGTTGCTAGTCGACGTGGCTCTAGGTGCATCGGTGGTGGAAACATCGTCTTCGTCGACAACCTCTTCATTTGAGTCTTTTCCGTCGAATAATGCAATCCACGTATCCCATTCCATTTATATTAATATTTACAGATAATAACATGTATGATCCCGATTTTCCGTTTCGGAAAAGAATGAAAAGGCATACCCTCATTTATCTCTCATCTCTCAACTAAACAAAACACAATTAGCCATGCAACTCCTACGATCTTTTTTTTTTTTTTTTTTTTGAGGGGGCAACTCCTACGATCTGGACGAGCGGTTAACGCGTATGCGTGGGGGCGACGTGCCCTTAATTGCGTTACGTACCTTATGCAGTTACGATACGCGCGGACTAAATGGTTGCGATCATGCATGACTGCGAAGGGTTTTCGTAGCGCCTGCGTTTCCTCCCAACCCCCCCTGGCTCTATATAAGGGCTCGCCACGCACCACTGCCATTCCTCATTCCCATCACGTTCACCGTCGCGTACGCGAGCCCTACACCTCGAGCGAGCGGAGCACGAGCGCGCGGTTGTCCGTTCCCTCCAAAGATGCAGATCTTCGTCAAGACCCTGACGGGGAAGACCATCACCCTCGAGGTCGAGAGCAGCGACACCATCGACAATGTCAAGGCCAAGATCCAGGACAAGGAAGGTATGGATCGATCTGCCGGACGGGACGATCGACGATCATCGCCTCGCCTCAGTTTCTCCCGGCATGCTCAACTCGCTGTGCATGCACATGCTTTGCGCTGAATATATATACTTGTCGTGCAGGGATCCTGCCGGACCAGCAGCGGCTGATCTTCGCCGGGAAGCAGCTGGAGGAGGGCCGCACGCTGGCCGACTACAACATCCAGAAGGAGTCGACGCTCCACCTGGTGCTCCGCCTCCGCGGGGGCAGCCGCGGCGGCCGCCCCGTCGGTGTCCCGCCCAACCTTTTGCAGCTCGCGCTCAAGTACAACGAGAAGAGGATGATCTGCCGCAAGTAGGTGTACTGCCAACCACGCATACAGATATATCGTCTCAGATTTCCATGTTCCATGCCTCGCAAAATTGCAACGCATGCATGCTACGAATACGACTGATTTTTGTTCTTCATTGCAGGTGTTATGCGCGCCTTCCCGCCAGGGCGACCAACTGCCGCAAGAAGAAGTGCGGCCACAGCAACGAGGTCTGTTTTTCTGTAGAACATGGGATCATGCGATGTCAGTTTATTTGATGGTTTGATCTGATTTATGTTCATTTTCAGCTGAGGCCCAAGAAGAAGTTCATGTGAGCGAGCTGTTCTTCGTCGGGCTTCGCGCGGCGTGCGTGGACAAGTTGAATAAATCGTCTTAGCAAATTAGCATCGATCGTGGCCGTATCAGAGCTTTTAAGTTTAATTTTCTTCTTCTTCGGGGTTTTAAGTTGTTTAATTCAGTCTCAAGGTTCTAGTCGGAAGTTCCTGTACGCATGGGAATATGAAATTTCAGTGAAGATCCACCTGGATATTTTGATCCCTGTGCCACCATTTATTTATTTTCAGTTTTATCTTGAACCAGATTTCTTTCTCTCAGTTAAACATCGTCACGGGACTTTGGAGAAACAAGGGTAACGATGCTAAATTGCGCTGTGGTTTTTAATCCGCAACAAATTGTCACCGAGTAGATTGGGTTCGGCTTGGGTTGAAACATACCCATATTTCTTTTTAAAAGGGGGAGAAACCCCTATCTCTGAATGATGCACACAACCACATATTATAAAAGATTTAAAATCCAGCAACCGAACAACATCGACCAAAAAAAAAGATAAATAGAACCCGAGGCTACATGCATTGCGACAATGATTTCACCATGCTTCATCAGATAACCACTAACCCTATGATAAAAAAGACAAACTTAACGAAAATATACAACTCTTAGGCTACGCATTCAAGAAGGAATCGACGCACGTGCGCCGATGAAGACGAGTCTGAGTCAAGCTTCATCTCGGGATTCACATCCCCCAAACCAAGCTTCGGTCCATCACCTTCAGCTAGGACACAACACAGGCGCGCGTCGACATAGCCTGATCAGAGATCTTGTGTTTTCACTGGAGTGCATGAATTCGTCGTTGAAGCTGCCGCTGCCATCATCCCTTGTCTGGCTATCGACACCCACACCTCTGGTTTGCTCTCTGTTTCAAACACACGGACATCATACGTCCTTGGATCTAGAACTGACACGTAGGATTATATCACACGTACCCCTTCGCAGCACAACGTTGTTACTCTCGCTGACGCATTGGCCCCACCTGTCAAGTGTCGGGTCAAACACTTACTAAGCCGCACAGCATCTGTGTCGAACACACGAGCTGGTAGAGCCAGCTATCTCTCACCGCGTAGACCCAATTTGGAAACCCAGCACGAGTGAGGCCAAGGCACATTTTCACATTTATTTTCCAAACTGACATGTGGGCCCGTGGAACCCGATAACGGGATACCTCTGGAGAAGATTTCGAAAGACAAAGACGTCCCATACCGCCTCGCCTACTGTCATTGTCACGCCACTTTCGATCCAACAATGACATGCTAAACATGGCACCTTCGCTAGAGTCACCGTGCAGCACCCACTAACTGACGCCTCCGGAAGAGACGCATGTGTCACCTGCCAAGCTGCATCTAACCCGATTTGTTGATGGAGAGAACGTCTCATACCGCCGCCAGCCTCAGATTCGCCCACACGACCACGGGGAGCACGACCTTCGAAGGAGAGGGGTTGTCGCCCCAATTCCAGGCGCTATAGTCAGCTCCCACTGTCGTGCCATCCGCTTTCGCCGCCCATACGATGGCAAACGCCGCCCTGGCCGTCAGATCCAGGCACTGAGGCATGAATCCCTCGCGCGCCGCCCCTTGGCCGGCCACGCTTGACCTCCAGTCAATATGAAGAGAAGGCCACCACCAGACTCGTCGCCCGAGGCCGCCACCCCGGCATCCGCCACCGCATCGCCTATAGGCCATGCCTGGCAGGGAAACGGGCCACCCACGAGGTGAGCAGCTTTCACAACCATGCTCCCATCTCCACCGTAGCCACGACGCAGCCGGCCACCCCGCACCCGGTGCCACCCTCGGGTCAGATCTGGCCGCCGCGAAGCCACCGTTGCTGAGCTCTGAGGCATGTACTACCCCAGGTCGCCCGACGCGCACCTGCCACGCCGCAGGCGTAACTTCGCTCCAGTGGGCGCTGCCAACGCCACACTACAACCCAGCAGCCCCAATCTGTGCCGATTCCACCAAGCGAGAGTGATGGAGTCTAGGACTAGGGGGTACTCACCACATCGTTCCCCCACCAGGTGCCAAGGACCCCCAATGGTGGTTCATTAATGGGCCACTTCGGGCAGCCCATGATGCATACAAGGAAGATTCCATAAGACTTGACGCACAATACAAGGACTCCTTTAATCCTAGGCCTTCGGTGCATTACATAAACTGGGGCTAGACTAGTGAATAGATCATCTGATATTAGAAGACAATCTATTCAAACGATCTCGAGGTAGATCATCTTGTACTTTGTACCCCATCACAATCAATAGAATCAGAGCAAGACGTAGGGTTTTACCTCTTAGAGAGGGCCCAAACCTGGGTAAACATCGTGTCTTTCTCTAATTCTTGATACCATCTAGTCGATACCACCAGCTCGGGACCCCCAACCCGAGATCCGCCAGTTTTGGCACCGACATTGGTGGTGTTGGGGAACGTTGCATGGGAAACAAAAATTTTCCTACGCACACACAAGATCTATCCATGGTGATGAGCATCTACGAGAGGAAGAGTGAATCTACATACCCTTGTAGATCGCTAAGCGGAAGCGTTTAAACGCAGTTGATGTAGTCGAACGTCTCCGCGATCCAAATCGCAAGTCGTCCCTCGATCCGATCACGAACTAGTGCCGAACGGATGGCACCTCCGCGTTCAACACACGTACGGCTTGATGACGCCTTCACCTCCTCGATCCAGCGAGCGATGGTGAAGTAGTAGATGAGTTCCGGCAGCACGACGGCGTGGTGATGGTGGTGAGGAACAATCTCTGCAGGGCTTCGCCAAGCACTACGGAGATTATGACGGAGGAACTAGAGGGTTAGGGTTGCCGCACACGGCTTGGGGAAATCTTGATGTGTTCCGGGTGCTAGCCCTGCCCCTCTATTTATATGTTGAGCCCTGGGGTCGAAACTTGGAGAAAGAGCCTCCTCAAAGTCGGTTTGGCCCGCAAGGCAAGAGTCCTGCTCGGACTCCAGGACCAGACGCCAGGGTCCTCGGCGTCTGGCCCCAGACGCCAGGGTCCCTGGCGTCTGGCCCCTGGCCTCCGCAAAACTTCCTTTTGCACCTTCCTAAAGCCTCGTGGGCTTTACCCCTTGGCCCAAATAAAGTGTTCTCGTACCCGAACATTTCGGGAAACATCCGGAACCCCTTCCAGTGAATTCCGGAACCCTTCCGGAGACCAAACACTATTATCCCATATATCAATCTTTACCTCCGGACTATTCCAGAGCTCCTCGTCATGTCCGGGATCTCATCCGGGACTCCGAACAACTTTCGGTCACCAACATAACAACTCAACTATACTTATATCGTCACCAAACGTTAAGTGTGTAGACCCTGCGGGTTCGAGAACTATGTAGATATGACTGAGACACCTCTACGGTCAATAACCAATAGCGGGACCTGGATGCCCATATTGGCTCCTACATATTCTACGAAGATCTTTATCGGTCGAACCTCTATGTCAAGGATTCAGTTAATCCCGTATGTTGTTCCCTTTGTTCTTCGGTATGTTACTTGCCTGAGATTCGATCGTCGGTATCTGTATACCTAGTTCAATCTCGTTACCGGCAAGTCTGTTTACTCGTTCCGTAATACAAGATCTCGTGGCTAACACTTTAGTCACATTGCTTGCAAGGCTCATTGTGATGTTGTATTACCGAGTGGGCCCTGAGATACCTCTCCGTCACACGGAGTAACAAATCCCAGTCTTGATCCATGCCAACCCAACAGACATCCTCGGAGATACCTGTAGAGCACCTTTATAGTCACCCAGTTACATTGCGACGTTTGATACACACAAGGTACTCCTCTGATGTCAGGGAGTTGCATGATCTCATGGTCATAGGAACAGATACTTGACATGCAGAAAACAATAGCAATAAACTGACACGATCATATGCTACGTTTACAGTTTGGGTCTTGTCCATCACATCATTCTCCTAATGATGTGATTCCGTTATCAAATGACATCTCATGTCCATGGCTAGGAAACCTTCACCATCTTTTGATCAACGAGCTAGTTAACTAGAGGCATACTAGGGACACAGTGTTGTCTATGTACCCACACATGTATTTGAGTTTCCAATCAATACAATTATAGCATGGATAATAAACGATTATCACGAACAAGGAAATATGATAATAACTAAATTATTATTGCCTCTAGGGCATATTTCCAACAGTCTCCCACTTGCACTAGAGTCAATAATCTAGTTCACATCACCATGTGATTTACATTGTTCTAACACCCAATGAGTTCTGGGGTTCGATCATGCTTTGCATGTGAGAGAGGTCTTTAGTCAACGGGTCTGCGACATTCAGATCCGTGTGTACTTTGCAAATCTCTATGTCATACTGTAGACACTTCTACCACACTCCACTTGGAGCTATTCCAAATGGCTGCTCCACTATATGTATCCTGACTGCTACTCAGAGTTATCCGGATAGGTGTCAAAGCTTGCATCGACGTAACCCTTTACGACGAACTCTTCATCACCTCCATAATTGAGAAATATTTCCTTAGTCCTCTAGTTACTAAGGATAATCTTGACCGCTGTCCAGTGATCCACTCCTGGATCACTCTTGTACCCCTTGACAGAATCATGGCAAGGCACACATCAGGTGCGGTACACAGCATGGCATACTATACAGAGCCTATGGATAAGGCATAGGGGATGACCTTCGTCCTTTCTCTTTCTTCTGCCGTGATCGAGCTTTGAGTCTCACTCAACTCCACACCTTACAAATCAGGCAAGAACTCTTTCTTTGACTGATCCATTTTGAACTCTTTCAAAATCTTGTCAAGGTATGTACTCATTGAAAGTCTTATTAGACGTCTTGATCTATCTCTATAGATCTTGATGCCCAATATTTAAGTAGCTTCATTCCAGGTCTTCCTTTGAAAAACTCCTTTCAAACGACCCTTTATGCTTTCCAGAAGTTCTACATCATTTCCGATCAACAATATGTCAACCACATATACTTATCAGAAATTCTATAGTGCTCCCACTCACTCTATTGTAAATACAAGTTTCTCATAAACTTGGTATAGACACAAAAACTTTGATCACCTCATCAAAGTGTATATTCCAACTCCGAGATGCTTGCTCCAGTCCATAGAAGGATCGCTGGAGTTTGCATACATTTTAGCATCCTTAGGACTGACAAAACCTTCCGGTTGTATCACATACAACCTTTCCTTACGGATACCGTTAAGGAAACGATGTTTTGACATCCATCCGCCAGATTTCATAATTGAAAAATGCAGCAACTGCTAACATGATTCCAACAGACTTTAGCATCGCTACGGGTGAGAAAGTCTCATCGTAGTCAACTCCTTGAACTTGTGAAAAACCCTTTGCCACAAGTCGAGCTTTATAGACGGTGACATTACCGTCCACGTCCGTCTTCCTCTTAAAAAATCCATTTGTTCTGAATGGCCTTACGCCCTTCAGGTAATACTTCCAAAGCCCATACTTTGTTTTCTTACATGGATCCCATCTCGGATTTCATGGCCTCTAACCATTTCTCGGAATCCGGGCCCATCATCGCTTCTCCATAGCTCGTAGGTTCATCGTTGTTCAACAACATGACCTCTAAGACAGGGTTGCCGTACCACTCAGGAGCAGTACGCGTCCTTGTCGACCCACGAGGTTCGATAGTAACTTGATCCGAAGTTTCATGATCATCATCATTAACTTCCTCTTCAACTAACGTAGGCTCCACAGAAACAACTTTCTGCGCTGCGCTACTCTTTGGTTGAAACAAAGGTTCAACAACCTCATCAAGTTCTATCTTCCTCCCACTCAATCTTTCGAAAGAAACTTTTTCTCGAGAAAGGACCCGTTTTAGCAACAAACACTTTGTGCTTGGATCTGAGATAGAAGGTTCACCCAACTGTTACGTTAGGGTATTCTATGAAGATGCATTTGTCTGCTTTGGGTTCGAGCTCATTAGGTGAAAACCCTTTTTCACATAAGCGTCGCAGCCCCAAACATTTTAAAAATTACAGCTTAGGTTTCCGCCAAACCAAAATTCATACGGTGTCATCTCAACGGACTTATGGTGCCCCTTTTAAAGTGAATGTGGTTGTCTCTAATGCATAACCCTAAAACGATAGTGGTAAATCGATAAGAGACATCATAGTTCGCACCATATCTAATAGAGCACAACTACGACGTTCGGACACACCATCACACTATGGTGTTCCAGGTGGCGTGAGTTGTGAAACAACTTCCACATTGTCTTAAGTTATATACCAAACTCGTAACTCAGATATTTACCTCCACGATCATATCGTAGACATTTTATCTTCTTGTCACGATGATCTCAAACTTCACTCTGAACTTTTCAAACGATTCAGACTTGTGTTTCATTAAGTAAATATACACTATATCTACTCAAATCATCAGTGAAGGTAAGAAAATAACGATATCCACCGCCCACTACAAAACTCACTGGACCGCATACATCAACATGTATCATTTCCAATAAGTCAATTGCCCGCTCCATCATACCGGAAAACGGGGGTTTAGTCATCTTGCCCATGAGGCATGGTCCGCATGTCTCAACCGATTCGAAATCGAATGAGTCCAAAGATCCATCAGCATGGAGTTTCTTCATGCGTTTTACACCAATATGACATTTAGCGGCAGTGCCACAAGTATGTGGTACTATCATTATTAACTTTGTATCTTTTGGCATCAATATTATGAACATGTGTATCACTACGATCAAGATTCAATAAACCACTCTTATTGGGTGCATGACCATTGAAGGTATTATTCATGTAAACAGAATAACCATTATTCTCTAACTGCAATGAATAACCGTATTGCAATAAACTTGATCTAATCACGTTCATGCTTAACGCAAACACCAAATAACATTTATTTAGGTTCATCACTAATCCCAAAGGTAGAGAGAGCGCGCGATGGTGATCACATCAACCTTGGAAACACTTCCAACACTCATCGTCACCTCACCCTTAGCCTCCGTTTATTCCGTAGCTTTTATTTCGAGTTACCAACACTTAGTAACCGAACCGGTATCTAATACCCAGGTGCTACTAGGAGTACTAGTAAGGTACACATCAATAACACGTATATCAAATATACTTCTGTCGACGTTGCCAACCTTCTTATCTACCAAGCATCTAGGGTTGTTCCACTTCAGCAACCGTTCTGCTCATAATAGAAGCACTCAGTCTCGGGTTTGGGTTCAACCTTGGGTTTCTTTACTGGAGCAGCAACTGGCTTGCCATCCATGAAGTATCCCTCCTTGCCCTTGCCCTTCTTGAAACTAGTGGTTTTACTAACCATCAACACTTGATGCTCCTTCTTGATTTCTACCTTCGCGGGGTCAAACATCGCGACTAGCTCAGGGATCATTATTTCCATCTCTGGCCTTTTATAGTTCATCACGAAGTTCTAGTAGCTTAGTGACAGTGACTTGGAGAACTATACCAATCACTATCTTATCTGGAAGATCAACTTCCACTCGATTCAAGCGATTGTAGTACCCAGACAATCTGAGCACATGCTCAACGATTGAGCTATTCTCCATCATCTTGCAGGCAAAGAATCTTGTTGGAGGTCTCATACCTCTCAACACGGGCACGAGCCTGAGATCCCAATTTAAGCTCTTAGAACATCTCATATGTTCCGTGACGTTCAAAACGTTTTGGAGCCTCAATTCTAAGCCGTAATGCATGACGCACTGAACTATCAAGTAGTTATCAGAACGTGCCTGTCAGATGTTCACAACATCTACAGACGACGCTTGAGGGGGTGGCGCACCGAGTGGTGCATTAAGGACATAAGCCTTCTGTACAGCATTGAGGACAATCCTCAGATCACGGACCCAGTCCGCATTATTGCTACCATCATCTTTCAAATCTATTTCTCTAGGAACATATAAAAATTCAAGGGAGCTACAGCGCAAGCTAGTAATCTACAACATAATTTGCAAAGACATTTTGACTATGTTCATGATAATGAGTTTAGTTAATCATATTACTTAAAAACTCCCACTCAAATTGACATCCCTCCGGTCATTCGAGTGTCACATGATCCAAATCCACCAACTCAAGTCCGATCATCACGTGAGTTGAGGTGGTTTCAATGGTGAACATCTTCATGTTGATCATATCTACTATATGACTCATGTTCGACCTTTCGGTCTCTTGTGTTCCGAGGCCATGTTTGTACATGCTAGGCTCGTCAAGTTTAACCCGAGTGTTCCGCACGTGCAACATGGCTTACACCCGTTGTATGTGAACGTAGAGTCTATCACACCCGATCATCACGGCGTGTCTCGAAACGACGAACTTTCGCAACGGTGCACACTCGGGGAGAACACAATTTATCTTGAAATTTAAGTGAGGGATCACCTTATAATGCTACCGTCGTCCTAAGCAAAATAAGATGCATAAAAGGATTAACATCACATGCAAATCATAAGTGACATGATATGGCCATGAACTTGTGCTTTTGATCTCCATCTCCAATGCACCGGCATGATCTCCATCGTCACCGGCATGACACCATGATCTCCATCATCTTGATCTCCATCAACGTGTCGCCATGAGGTTGTCGCGCCGACTGTTGCTTCCACGACTATTGCTTACATAGCGCTTAATGATTGACACGCAGGTCATACAAAAATTAAAGACAACTCTATGGCTCCTGCCAGTTGCCGTACTCATCGACATGCAAGTCGTGATATTCTATACAACACATGATCATTTCATACATCACATATATCTCATCATGTAATTGGCCATATCACATCACAACATACCCTGCAAAAACAAGTTAGACGTCCTCTAATTGTTGTTGCAAATTTTACGTGGCTGCTACGGGTTTGCAAGACCCGTTCTTACCTACGCAAAACCACAACGTGGTGTAGTGATTGCTTTTTGATCTTCTAAAAGAACCCTCTTCATTGAAATTGATTCAACTAAAGTGAGAGAGACAGACACCCGCTAGCCATCTTTATGCAACGAAGTTACATGTCAGTTGAAGGAACCTGTCTCGCGTAAGCGTACGCGTAATGTCGGTCCGGGCCGCTTCATCTCACAATACCGCCGAATCAAGTATCAACTAGTAACGGCAAGCAATATGTATACACCCACGCCCACAACTCGTTTGTGTTCTACTCGAGATCTCATCTACGCATAGACCTAGCTCGGATGCCACTGTTGGGAAACGTTGCATGGGAAACAAAAAATTTCCTACGCACACACAAGATCTATCCATGGTGATGAGCATCTACGAGAGGGAGAGTGAATCTACATACCCTTGTAGATCGCTAAGTGGAAGCGTTTAAGAAACGCGGTTGATGTAGTCGAACGTCTCCGCGATCCAAATCGCAAGTCGTCCCTCGATCCGATCACGCACTAGTGCCGAACGGACGGCACCTCCGCGTTCAACACACGTACGGCTTGATGACGCCTTCACCTCCTCGATCCAGCGAGCGATGGTGAAGTAGTAGATGAGTTCCGGCAGCACGACGGCGTGGTGATGGTGGTGAGGAACAATCTCTGCAGGGCTTCGCCAAGCACTACGGAGATTATGACGGAGGAACTAGAGGGTTAGGGTTGCCGCACACGGCTTGGGGAAATCTTGATGTGTTCCGGGTGCTAGCCCTGCCCCTCTATTTATATGTTGAGCCCTGGGGTCGAAACTTGGAGAAAGAGCCTCCTCAAAGTCGGTTTGGCCCGCAAGGCAAGAGTCCTGCTCGGACTCCAGGACCAGACGCCAGGGTCCTCGGCGTCTGGCCCCAGACGCCAGGGTCCCTGGCGTCTGGCCCCTGGCCTCCGCAAAACTTCCTTTTGCACCTTCCTAAAGCCTCGTGGGCTTTACCCCTTGGCCCAAATAAAGTGTTCTCGTACCCGAACATTTCGGGAAACATCCGGAACCCCTTCCAGTGAATTCCGGAACCCTTCCGGAGACCAAACACTATTATCCCATATATCAATCTTTACCTCCGGACTATTCCAAAGCTCCTCGTCATGTCCGGGATCTCATCCGGGACTCCGAACAACTTTCGGTCACCAACATAACAACTCAACTATACTTATATCGTCACCAAACGTTAAGTGTGTAGACCCTGCGGGTTCGAGAACTATGTAGATATGACCGAGACACCTCTACGGTCAATAACCAATAGCGGGACTTGGATGCCCATATTGGCTCCTACATATTCTACGAAGATCTTTATCGGTCGAACCTCTATGTCAAGGATTCAGTTAATCCCGTATGCTGTTCCCTTTGTTCTTCGGTATGTTACTTGCACGAGATTCGATCGTCGGTATCTCTATACCTAGTTCAATCTCGTTACCGGAAAGTCTCTTTACTCGTTCCGTAATACAAGATCTCGTGGCTAACACTTTAGTCACATTGCTTGCAAGGCTCATTGTGATGTTGTATTACCGAGTGGGCCCTGAGATACCTCTCCGTCACACGGAGTAACAAATCCCAGTCTTGATCCATGCCAACCCAACAGACATCCTCGGAGATACCTGTAGAGCACCTTTATAGTCACCCAGTTACGTTGCGACGTTTGATACACACAAGGTACTCCTCCGATGTCAGGGAGTTGCATGATCTCATGGTCATAGGAACAGATACTTGACATGCAGAAAACAATAGCAATAAACTGACACGATCATATGCTACGTTTACAGTTTGGGTCTTGTCCATCACATCATTCTCCTAATGATGTGATCCCATTATCAAATGACATCTCATGTCCATGGCTAGGAAACCTTCACCATCTTTTGATCAACGAGCTAGTTAACTAGAGGCATACTAGGGACACAGTGTTGTCTATGTACCCACACATGTATTTGAGTTTCCAATCAATACAATTATAGCATGGATAATAAACGATTATCACGAACAAGGAAATATGATAATAACTAAATTATTATTGCCTCTAGGGCATATTTCCAACAGGTGGCCCATGCAGGTCCTACTGGTAGTCGCAGCGGTGCAATGGGAATTCAGATCAGCTCCAACGCGATCTACATGTCAGAACCGAGCTTCATCGTCGACGTCCACATCTTCATTGTCGGCTCGACTGGTCACCTCGGCTAGACCAAAGACTACACCCTATGTTGGATCATCAAGATCGTACGGGTGCCTTCATCGACATCAACTTCGATCTCAACCAAGATCACGGAAATAACCATCCATGGAGCTCGAGGGCTCAATGTCAACAATGCCCTTGGGAAACCGTGCAAATTTTGCTGGACAACGGATTCGTGTTTGTCGTTCCCGCATCCTCGAGCATCGCTTTGCCAATTGCTTCAGTCGAATTGTCTGGAATTGAATCTAGAACAACCCATTAAAATTTCATCGCATTTTGATGGAGAAATCTTCGGGATTTGCTGATATACCAGAGCCCTGTTGAATTTGGATGGGAATCTGGATGAGTTTGGGGAGGAGTCTGGCGATTAACTCGGACATCCTTTGGAAGATTCAACGGTTCATCGGCTTCGAAATTCCTATATATACCAACTATCCAAATTTCGGCTCGATCCGACTGTTCAAACTCCGGGACGAGCCCGTGGAGTGCATCAATTTTCGGATATGTTTTTTGCACAAAAACAAGTCCGACCCAAGTTCATCTTTTTCATGAACGCGATATCGGACATCCTTTTGAAGGAATTTTTTTAAGGGTATTGTTCTTTGTTTTCAAACACATGCACACAAAGTTTAAGTCTTTTACGATCTAATCTTCAACGTCTCGATACTGTCAAACCAGCCCGGCCGTGTTGCTCCACGGATGCCGACCTACGCCAGCATCGACTGTGTCGTCGCTCCATCGAGCCGACGATAAACACCTGGATCATCACCTCATCGAGACCACATCGTCGTCCCACGGACTGCACGGATCGTGTGCTCTCTCATCGCCACACGGTCACTTCATCAAGCCGGCATGGACCGCGTTACAAGTTCCAGCCTACGTCAGCATCGCCTCGCCATCGCCTCATTGAGCCTACGACCACCACACTGGCCTGCTCCGTCACCTCGGCTGGACCGGGGCTTCATCATCACTTCTTCAACCTACTCCGGGGACTTCGGAGTCACCTTACCGACCTACTCCATCACATCGGTTGGATCGGGGGCTTCGCCTCGCCACACCAACCATGCTACATCGCCGCTTCAGCAAGCCGAGCTTCTCGCTCGGTCACCCTGGGACGGGCTTGGGGTCTGGGACCTCAGCCAGGCCAAGGACTACACACCTTATCAGATCTGTCAGAGACCGATACGCAACTTAGTCCCGCCACAAGCCCAAATCGTGCCATCAACACCGAGCACATTAACCAGCTAAGTCGCTTTAATGCTAAAAACAGTTTTAAAATTTTGCTCAGTTCAAACAAGTGTTATATTTTTCTCAAACAAAAATGTTGTTTGTATAAAGCTTTGTTTGTTTAAAACGTTGTCTGTTAAAAATAACTTCCTTTACCCAAGTTAACCAGGGGCTCATAGACCTATATGCGCCCTTTTTAAATAAATGTTTTCTTCTAAGTCGTTGCAAAGTATATTTCTGCTACTTCTTTTTTCGTTGCAAAGTATTTTTCTGCTACTTCTTTTTCTCGCTCGAGTTACGGTCAAATAGCCGACATCCTGGCTTCTCTATATGACCGCTCGAGTTTACTTTGATGAACTATCCTGAGAAGCACTTTGTATGCACCTTTGGGGCAAGGCGGTTGAAGCCGAATGCTGGTCAACTTGAAGTTTGAAGATCGGATGGATCATGTTAAAGCACGACAGAAGCACAAACTAATTTTAAGACTAATTTCAGATTGACACCAAAAAACTTGATTTCAATCAGACACAAAGTATTACATAAGCTTTTTGGTTTTTCGAGCTTCTAACACTTTTAAGCTATTTGTATGTTTTTTGTTTCAGGAGGCAGGACATCCTCTTGCCCAAGGTGTACTGTGTGTTATTCTTCTCGGGAGAGATATTTTCGGACATGCAGTTCGACATCTTCCATGTTGAGCTGCACCTCGGCATTGGCAAAACGCACATGACGTCCTTACTAGTTCCCAAGGAGATACGATCCTAGGGTAGGGTCAGCCATCTTGCCCAACCCAAGTCTCGGGAGCTACTGCATTGACAATTCAATGCAGTCAATTTAAAGTGTAATACGGTTTCTGAGGTGATTACGGTTTTCAGGTTGGTCGCCCGCACCCAATCTGAGTCGGGGGGGGGGGGGGGTACTGCACACCTGGTTTTTGTTCTTAAAGTATACTGTCGAGCAAGGACTGGATCGTTATGCTGATTTCGTGAATTGTCTTGAGTCTCAGGGGCTACTAGGATCGGTGGTTTTATTCTATCCTTCAGGTGCATACTGTACTTTAGGCCGTCACACACCTTGAGGACTACTGTCTATACATCACGCCAGAGAATAAATTGCACCAATCGGAAACAATTTCGCAAAAGATCGGCCCAAGACCGAGGTGGTGCACCACCTCGGAAGTAGTCCAGCATTGGCGGCTGCGAGCTGCTGGCTACACAGGAGACATTTCCGGCATTAAGCTCGGCTAAACTCCATTAACTTTTTTCAAGGCTGAGGTGGTCTATGACTCCTCGGATGCAGATTGGTGTTGGAGCTCAGCTGCAAAAAGTCACCTCGGATGCAGTCCGGCGTTGGAGCTCGGTTGCAAGAGGATTGTCGCTCGAGAAAAACTTTAAACCCAAGGTATGGTGTGAAAATAATAAGGCATTTATAAAGGTCGAGAACTTAAATGAGTTCGTCGGATGCCCGACATGTGAACTCTTCGGATACACCTCGACGATCCTCGAGATCGGAGATAAGAAGATTTGTTGAACCACCTTTCAAGAGCGACGACGAAAGACGAAGAACAGTTCGGAAGAACTGACGAGCGTCCCCAACTTGAAGACTGGTTCAAGGGGCTACTAATGGAGTCCTGGACTAGTGATACTCACCACGTCGTCTCCCGACCAGGGGTCGGACCAAGGACTCCCATGGAAGTTCACTAATGGGTCACTTCGTGCAGCCCCTGATGCACACAAGTGAGATTCCACAAGACTTGATGCACAAGACAAGGACTCCTGTAATCTTAGGCCTCTGGTACATTATATAAACCGGGGCTAGGCTAGTCAATAGATCATCTGATACTAGAAGAGAATTCATTTATATGATCTCGAGGTAGATCATCATATACTTTGTACACCATCACAATCAATATAATCAGAGCAGGACATAGGAGTTTGCCTCTTAGAGAGGGCCCGAACATGGGTAAACATAGTGTTTTTCTCTACTTTATGTAACCATCTAGCCGAGAGCACTAGCTCGGGACCCCTACTCAAAATTCGCCGGTTTTAGCACGGACAAAAAGGACGAAGGATCCCCCGTCGTTGTCGGTGTTGGCCGGGCTTTGCCCAGTCGTGCCTTCTAGCAGCGGGGGAAGAGGAGCAAGGTGAAGGGGAGGGCCCGGCGGCGGTTAGGAGGTTTTCCCTCCTGTCGTTCGTGGGTGGGACAGGAGAGATGGAGAAAACGATTGATTCGAATCCATACCCATATACACGAAAGCGTCCTTTGCCCATCCCATAAACCCATTGGTAGAAAACTAACTTTTGAAATCGAAAAACCCGATCACAAAAATCCCTGTATACATAATACTGTAGTAAAGTTCAAAAATGCGTATCAATTCTAGGATTAGCACTTTAGACTCTAGAAAAGTAACAAGCACGGCCATCAAGTAATTTGCTTTGCTTTTTTGTTTAGATTTAAAATAATACGATGAGTTAATCAGAAAAAATTGGCCCAGTCATATCGGGTCGTGTTTGTGCAGTGCCATGGGTACAGAACTATGACCATGCCCTATCCATGATTAGTTGGGTTGACTTCAAGCAGTGTCCAAGACACAATGGGTATAAGTCGTAGCATGGCAGGTCGGAACTGATGCAGAACTGTTGCGCTGCCCAGAATCCTTAAGTAGACGGTTGGAACTTTCATTATGTATATGCAAATTCTTTTTCAAACAAGGATAATTGTATTAAGTAGAAGCGAGCAAGCTATGAAGTTTAAGTATTGGAGAATTCTATGACAATTTAGAAATATTAATAGGACCCCGGTAAATCCCGAACATTTGGATTTTAAGCATGTCACCCCGAACGTTTTTTCATGGTAAATTTAGTTGACATGAGATGACAACTTTAGTTATTAAAACATGGCAGCTTTGTCGTGGTTTGTTTTTTTGTCAGAAAATTGTCATGTTCGCTAACCTCGCGTGAACTAAAGTTGCCATGAAAAACGTTCGGATTGCTATGCTTAAAATCCGAACGTTCGAGATTTATCATTTTCGTATTAATAACATAGTACACCGCCATGACACGGGTGCATTTTCATATTCACCTTAATTGGGTACTTTATGGTTCAAATACTCCCTCCGTTTCTAAATATAAGACCTTTTAGAGATTTCAATACATATTACATACGGAGCAAAATAAGTGAATCTACACTCTAAAATATGTCTATATACATCCGTATGTAGTTCCTAGTGGAATCTCTAAAAGGTCTTATATTTAGGAACGGAGGGAGTAATAAAATTGGGACAAAGTTAGTTGCTCCATTGCCAAAGCGGAATTTACTCCATTGCAAAAAGCCGGGTGGACCAGAGACTTTTCTTCTCAGATTTCGCAAATGACGGCCTGAAACAAATTAAATATCACGACAACTAACATCTGCGAAAGTATTCATGCCCATAGCATACAACATGCTAAAAACCACAGGCTGCTTCTCACCACCGAAGCTAGTGATAGCAGTTGGCAACATGCCAAAATAGCACTGAAACGCCCCCAAAACCACAGGCTACTTCTGACCAGGCCGAAGCCAGTTAGCAGTTGCCAAATTGAATATCCGACTGAAATATCCATATCAAGTATCATCAGCGCCCACACTGAAAACCAGCTGCAGACTAGCCTATTTAAACAGCGCGTCAGCTTCGTGTTTCCTCAGAGCCAAACCAGAACACAACTCTGCTACATCCTCATCCTGAGAAACAACATGAGTGTAGAAATCCTTGATGGCAAGACCATCCAGAGCTTCGTCGAGGACGAAGGCGCCTTCAACTCATCGGTGGACGGCCGGTTTGCGGCCCTCGACACCAACCATGATGGCCTGCTCTCGTACTCCGAGATGGCCCAGGAGCTCATGAGCCTCAGGGTTCTTGAGAAGCACTTTGGCGTTGATGAGTCCGCCATGAGCCGCGGCGAGCTTGTCGAGCTCTACCGTGGCCTGTTTGCGAGGTTCGACCGTGACGGCAATGGCACGGTGGACCTCGGGGAGTTCCGGGCTGAGATGAAGGAGGTGATGCTCGCTGTGGCTAACGGGCTCGGGTTCCTGCCGGTGCAGATGGTGGTCGAAGAAGGCAGCTTTCTGAAGGTGGCTGTGGACAGGGAGCAGGGCAAAGCAGCTTGAAGAACTGCTTGGAATGACTTTTCAGAATCAAGAGGTTGCATGTTTACGAATTGCAACTTTGTATTGCCAATTTTGTTGTGTTATTACAACTACACCAGTGCTAGTTATTTGTATGTATACTTAATAAGTGAAACACAAGCTACAAAATCAGTTTAATTTACAAAATCACAAGCTAGTTATACAAAGGGAAATGTTGTGAATCTATGTTTGTATTTGTTTTCACTTATCAAGAAGAAACAAATTAACACAGACTGAATCAACCGCGTATATATCTAAATTCAAGAAAGTAATTTCAATTCAACACCTCATGTTAGTATGAAGAGAAGTTAACAGAGTTTTGCTACAACGAAATTAAGTGAAGAAAACTATGTATCCGTTGCGGAATTGATAGCAACTTTACATTACCAACACCAGATCTAACACTGTCAGAATAGCTCCTCAACTGATATTGTGTTGTCTTCCATCTGATTCATCTGCCACTCAAATGTCTCGTGCATAATTTACTCAAGATGCGCTTTCTAGACCTGCAGAATTTAAGCCATGTTGCCCTTTCTGAATAAAGTTTAACAGCTTCCAAAATGTTGTTTGCTAATAGATCAATCCTGATGTGCAATCTGGCACCTGCAAATTTAGGTATAGCATACACCGCCAGTAATCCAGATCCATGATCTGGATACTTTGAAAACTTGAAGAACTGTCGGATAATGGCAACGAAAAACCGAGCCATATACTGCTAATACTGCCCTTGCGGAATTGTCCGAAACCCCAACACAATCACAACCCATGAGCTCAATCGTTTTTCTCTTCGAGCTCACCTTCGAAAGCATCATCATTGTACTCCAATGGAGAATCTTTGATCTCCAGTGACCTCAGGAAGTTAAAGTAGGCATACTTGATGTCAAACTGCATGTCATACCAGTAGTTGACGGCAATGGTGAGCCCGTTAGGCCCGGGGCTCTGGCTGACATGGTGAAACCACATGCTCGGCAAGTAGAGCATCTCGCCGGCGCGGACGGTGCAACGAATCGGCCTGGGCCCCTTGAAGTAGAGAGGGCAGGATGAGACCTGCGCCGCCATCTCCTCCGGTGACGCCGGGTACGGGTCCACGCTGCTCCACGGCACGACCCTCTCAGGCTCTTCCATCTCCAGCTTGAGCTTCGACACCTCATCCCCTTCCTTCACCGGGACGTAGCCGGCGGCGGGGTAGTCGCGGACGTGGAGGCGGTGGTGCTCGGTGGGGGGCAGGAGGAGGAAATGCTTCTCGCCGGAGAGGACGACGTAGATGTTGTCGTAGTGGTCCTTGTGGAAGGAGGTGACGGAGCAGGAGTTGCCGATCCAGAGGTTGACGGCCTCGGGGAGGCAGCCGAGCGCCTCGCTGGCCCAGGGCACGTGCGCGTCCACGTCGCCGGCCACCGCCGCGTACTCCCCGCGCAGGCAGTCGTCCTGCTGCTGCGCGTACGCCACCAGGCCAGCGGCCGGGTCGGAGTCCCTGATGAGCCGCACGGCGGCGGGGAAGTCCACCCGGCGGACGTGCGCGGACGCGAAGCACTTTGCCCCGGGGCGGCGCGGGTGCGCGGCGAGGGCGTCGGCGCGGCCGTCGGGGGTGAGGTGGACGGAGACGTCGGTGGAGCGGAGCGCGTCGGGGAGGTAGGATTCGGTGGGCCAGAGCGAGGCGGCGGGCCAGTGGCGGGTGGCGGCGGCGGAGACGAGGAGCGGGCGGCCCGGGGAGACGTGGTCGCGGAGGAAGGCGAGCGGAGTCGGGGGCAGGTCGGCGCGCGGCACGGCGTCCGGGGAGTGGAGGCCCAGCAGCTCGCGCGACTCCGCCCACAGCTCCCTCACGCTGCGCTCCATCTCAGGTTTGCGAATTCTGGCGGCGGCGGCATGGCGGCTCAACGCGCGTCGAACGATTCAAGGGCTTAGCCGGCGAGCTGCCCCCCTCAGGATTCCGGCAGACCTATGGCTATGGGCTACGGGCCTGGTTTACCTCTTTGGGCTGTAATCATGTGGGCCTAAGAACATCTCCAAGAGCTTCCATTTCTTCAAAATCAATTTCCATTTCTTCAAAATCAATTAGGGCATGTACAGTGGTGTTATCTTAAGAATGCCACGTAAAATAAATGCTAACGTGAAGGAGAGAGAAATCATAAGAAAACATTTGTCTTCTTTTATTTAAAAGATGATCTCTTAGCATAATATGTCTCACCGCATTTTTAGGAATAACTAATTTTTTAAGATAAGGCTAAGAGATAACTCATTGTAGATATTTTTTTTCGTCATCTCTAAATTACATGCAAGACTTCAGATAAAATTGTCTTATCAACCATTGTACATGTCTTTATAAGAAATCACTAATTGAGGAGTACTTCTTTTAAAGGCCATTCTCACCTTCTAAGGTTGCACCAAGTGGCGCACTGTATGTGTGTCATTTGTCGCAACCTGGGAGGTTTCTTTTTTTCATAGATCCATTATTTAAAAATGTTTTATCTCTTAAACCATGTGTCCAAATCTTGAACCGTTTTCACCATTGGATTCCTTGCTTCAAGATTTTAAAAACTAGATCACATGTTGATAAGTTTTGACAAACTTCACAAAAAAAACGAATGAGAAAACCATGTCTCTCATGGAAGGAAAAATATTAGAAACGGTTTTTTTTTTCATTTCCGAGAGGCACGGCCGTGCATCTCGCGAAAGCAAATCCGTGTCTCTCTCGAAAACAAAACCAAGCCTCTCGAGGAAGGCAAAAAACGTGTTTTGTTTTTTGGTTTCCGAGAGGCACAGCCGTGCCTCTCGGGGAAGGAAAAAATAGGAAATGCGTTTTTTTATTTCCGAGAAGCACGGCCATGCCTCTCGCGGAAACAAATCCGTGCCTCTCGCAGAAGAAAAACCGTGCCTCTCGGGGAAGGAAAAAAACACATTTTTTCGTTTTCGAGAGGCACGGGCCTCTCGTGGAAGCAAAACTGTGCCTCTAAAAAAATACGCGTTTCTCGCACAAAAAGAAAATTTTGAAAGAACTAAATTGGCCAAAAGATAAGAAAGATCGGTGGAAAATCGAAACGCCAAAAAAACGCAGAAAAAACCATCTAAAAGCCGAAAACGCATGCGGAAAAATAAAAAAAAATCCTAAGAGAACGCCCAGAGCGCGACGCGTGGCGGTGGCTGAGAACGCGCCAAGTGGCGGCGCCTGAGAGTGACCCTTGGGAGGCTCGTGAAAGAGTGCTCCTCGTGATATGGGGTGTCCCGATCTTCTCAGTAAGCGGCGGTAGTGATGATGAAGATGATAGATAACTTGTATGTCGCCAATGAACTCTCCCTCGCTTGATCCCTGATGCCAATGCAAAAGGTCTCAACCCTTTGGATATTCACAACGTCACACACTTGCGCACGTAGCCGTCGACCACGAAACGGTATAATTGCAATATACTAATTCCCAATGGAACAGCAGATTACACTCAACTTGCAGTATATGATCTCCAGATCGATACGAATTGGAGATGAGGATTCAAGATGAATGCTTACAAGCAATCTCAAGAACTAGGGTTTATCTTAAACGTGGTCTGCCTCTAACTAACCCTAAGGAAGGGTATTTATATCCTAAGATAGATCGAAGGGGTACACGGGCCGTCAGCCCCAAAGTCTGCGCGCAGGCAGCACGGTAGTACCGCTTATAGCAAGCGGTACTACCGCTCCTAAGCGGTACTTCCGCTCTAAAAATACTTAGTGCCGCTTTAGTACCGCTTGGGGTCGCTTGGATTCCAAAAGAAATTTCCTAAGCGGTACTAGGACGGTAGTACTGGGGCGGTACTACCGCTAAGCGGTACTACCGCTTGTGTGGGGCGGTACTACCGCCCTGGAAAATGCAGGGTCTTCCTCCCTTCCCAGCTGCAATGCCTCCTTGCTCCCCTCCTTGCTCCCTTGTGCCATGCCTTCCTCTCCAATGTACCTAATGACACATACACACAAGGATTTAGGCAGTATAAAGCTCTCATTAAAATAAATAGCATTATCAACTAAGAGAGAATTCACCTGTTGTTCTAGTAACTTAGCACGAGCTCTTGTAATTGGGCCAATCCTGATTTCATCATTGGACATCTTCTTTGCAGCAACAGGTTGTTTATCTTCATGAGGTAGAGAGGGAACCATAGTAGGGATATCCTCATCATCCTCCCCCCCTTCAAAAGGCGTCGACCCCGACGCTCCAAGGTCATCGACATCACATGGAGACAAATCAGCAACGTTGAAACTGTTGCTAACGCCACCAAAGTCAGCAATAGGAATATCAATCGAGTAGGCATTGTCATTTATCTTGGCTAACACCTTGTAAGGACCAGCACCACGCGGCCGAAGTTTAGAACGTCTCAACTGTGGAAACCTGTCCTTGCGAAGATGCACCCACACCATATCGCCAGGCTGGAACAAAACTTTCTTTCTTGATTGGTTTCGTGCAGCAGCAATGTTCTTGCCTTGCTTCTCAATAGCCTCCCGTGTCTTCTCATGAATCTTCTTCACATAATCTGCTCTGTTTGATGCCTCCATATCAACCCTCTCATGCAATGGAAGAGGCAGCAAATCTAGTGGTGTAATTGGTTTGAAACCATACACCACCTCAAAAGGACAAAGCTGGGTGGTAGAATGCACAGCCCTGTTATAAGCGAACTCAACAAGTGGCAAACACTCCTCCCACTCACGCAGATTTTTCTTGATCATAACTCTCAGCAATTGGGACAATGTGCGATTCACCACCTCCGTTTGACCATCAGTTTGTCGGTGACATGTAGTGCTGAACAACAATTTTGTTCCTAGCTTTCCCCACAATGTCTTCCAGAAGTAGCTCATAAACTTCACGTCCCTTTCAGAAACAATTGTCTTTGGCACTCCATGCAAGCGTACGATGTCCCTGAAAAACAGGTTAGCAATATGCGACGCATCGTCGCTTTTGTGGCATGCAATAAAATGTGCCATCTTAGAAAATCTATCCACTACCACAAATATAGAATCATGACCTCTTTTAGTGCGTGGCAAACCTAACACAAAATCCATACTTATATCTTCCCATGGTGTGGTAGGTGTAGGTAGTGGCGTATACAAACCGTGAGGCTTCAGTTTTGACTTGGACTTGTGACATGTAATGCAGCGCCGAACAAACCTGTCCACGTCGCGCCTCATCTTGGGCCAATAAAAGTGATCAGCCAGCATGAGCAACGTCTTCTCACGCCCAAAGTGACCCATCAATCCTCCTGCATGTGATTCCTGCAACAATAGCAAACGGACGGACGATTCTGGAACACAAAGTTTGTTAGCTCGAAACAAGTATCTATCATGGATGTGGTATTTCTCCCATGCATTTCGAAGCAAACATAAACGATATGGTTCAGCAAAATGATGATCAGTTGCATACAAATCACACAAACTCTCTAAACCAGGAATTTGAACATCGAGATGTGTCAAGAGCATGTTCTTCCTAGATAGAGCATCAGCAACAATGTTATCTTTTCCCTTCTTATGCTTAATGATATACGGAAAAGACTCAATAAACTCAACCCATTTAGCTAAGCGTCGATGCAGATTTGATTGAGCTTTCAAATACTTCAATGCTTCATGATCAGAATGTATGATAAATTCTTTTGGCCATAGATAATGTTGCCAAATCTCAAGAACTCTAACAAGCGCATACAATTCTTTATCATAAACAGGATAATTCAGTCTAGCACCAGAAAGGTTCACGCTGAAATAAGCAATAGGTCTACCTTCTTGCATCAACACACCACCAATACCTATACCACTAGCATCACATTCAACCTCAAATTGTTTGGAAAAATCTGGTAATGCAAGTAATGGTGCAGAAGTAAGTAAACGTTTCAGCTCGTCAAAAGCATGATCTTGGGCTACGCCCCACACAAAAGGCACACCTTTCTTTGTTAATTCATTCAATGGTGCAGCAATAGTACTAAAGTCTTTCATAAAACGACGATAGAAACCAGCAAGACCGTGAAAACTTCGTACTTGACTAACATTCATGGGAGTAGGCCAACTTTGAATTGCTTCAATCTTAGATGAATCTACTTCTACCCCATGTTGAGAAACAACGTATCCCAGAAATATCACTTTATCTTTTGCAAATGTGCACTTCTCAAGATTAGCATACAAGTTATTATCACGCAACACTTGCAAAACCTGTCTAATATGATCACAATGTTCAGATTCATTGCGGCTGTAAATAAGTATATCATCAAAATATACAACCACAAAACGACCAATAAACTTACGCAAAACATGATTCATTAATCTCATGAAGGTACTAGGTGCATTAGTAAGACCAAAAGGCATAACTAACCACTCATATAAACCAAATGTAGTTTTGAAAGCAGTTTTCCATTCATCGCCTTCCTTCATCCAAATTTGATGGTAACCACTACGCAAATCAATCTTAGAGAAAACAGCAGCACCACTCAATTCATCTAGCATATCCTCTAAGCGTGGAATAGGATGACGATATCGAATAGTGATGTTGTTAATAGCTCTACAATCTACGCACATGCGCCATGTACCATCTTTCTTAGGCACCAAAATAACAGGAACAGCACAAGGACTAAGAGAAACACGAATATACCCTTTGTCTAGTAGTGCTTGCACTTGCTTCTGTATTTCCTTCGTTTCTTCGGGATTGGTCTTGTATGGCGCTCGGTTGGGGAGGGTGGCGCCGGGTATGAGATCAATTTGGTGCTCAATTCCACGCAATGGTGGCAGCCCCGATGGTACCTCCTCCGGAAACACATCGCCATATTCCTGCAAAACAGTAGACACACCAAGAGAAACAGATTGCGTATCATTAGAAACTAAAACCTCGCCTTTGTACATAAGCACAAGAGGCAGGGCTGTAGGATCCTCTCGAAATTCTCTCATGTCTTCTTTGGTGGCTAATATAATAAAACTAGACTCTCTCGCACTTTTCGTTATATTATCACTCACGGCTTTTACATTGTGCTCTCGTGCAGGTGGCTGTTCGATATTCACTTCTGTTTTCTGATGAGACTCAGTGACAATTTGCTGTGGTGACATAGGCTGCAGATTTATTTTCTTGCCCTTGAACTCCAAGTGATAAGTATTGCCACGGCCATTGTGTTGCACATGGCGGTCATAGAGCCATGGCCGACCCAATAAAAGATGGCAAACAGTCATAGGCACCACATCAAATTCAATGGAATCCGTGTATGGTCCTATCTCAAAATTCACGCGCACCATATGACTCACCTTCATCTCACCATTGTCACTCAACCATTGTACGTAATATGGATTGGGGTGAGGTAAATATTTCAGATTTAGCTTGGCACATAACTCCTTGCTTGCAAGATTGCGGCAGCTACCTCCATCAATGATCACCTTGCAAGCTTTGTTGGGGCCAACTAGTGCTTTTGTTTGGAACAAATTGCAACGATGTGAATCAACATGTGGCTGCACACTAAGAGCACGCTGCGAGACAACAATAGTAGGTGCTGGAGAAGCAAAAGCATCTATGCCGTCGTCACGTGTGTACCCATCGTCATCTGAAGCATATGGATCAGCATCATCTCCAGTCTCATACTCATTGTCATCGTTCACAATCATCACTTTTCTATTTGGGCACTCTCTCTTGAAGTGTCCCTTGCCTCCACATGTATGACAGAGCATATCTCTATTACGGGCTGTAGACATATTGGAACCTGAGCTAGCAGCAGGAGCAGCAGGTTGCTTTGATTGTGGAACAGTGGAGGCTGGTTTGGTTGCAGAAGAAGAGGGGCGGCTGGCAGCGCCCTCACTAGGGGGCGGCTGTGTTCTGTTGGAGAACCGCCCAGCTGTAGTATAACGGCCTTTAATGTGAGCTTCTTCGGCCAACTGGGACTCAGCTTCTCTTGCATGATGGAGTAGCTCGTTCATTGTATTGTATTGGTGATGCCGAACAATACCCTTAATGTTATATTTCAGCCCATGGAGAAAACGTTGCATAGTCATCTCAACAGATTCTCTTACTCGAGCACGCTGCATCAACATCTCCATCTCCATGTAATATGCATCAACCGTCATGGAACCTTGCTTCAATTGTGTCAATTTATCATAAACTGTCCGCAAGTAATTAGTGGGAACAAAACGAGCTTTCATAACCGCCTTCATCTCACGCCATGTGCGAACAGGAAGTTCATTGTCATCGCGACGGATACTCACAACGCTATCCCACCAACGCAATGCATAGCCATCAAATTCAGAAGAAGCAAGCTTGACCTTCCTATCTTCAGTATAATCATGCAAACGCCATAATTTCTCCATCTTAAGCTCCCAAGTGAGATACTCTTCGACATCAGTGGAGCCTTCAAATCTAGGAATCGTGAACTTGGGCTTGCCCAAACCATCATCCTCCTGAAGCGGTACACGCCGAGCACCACGTAGTGGTAGATGACCATGCCCTTGCAAGTCACGCCCACGGCCATGATTGCCCACCATGTTGTCATTGTCGTCATGGACACTATCAGCATCGTCATGACCGTCATGTTGGCGTTGCTCAATAGCGACACGCAGCCCATTGACTGAAGTTGTCAACTGCTGTATACTTATTTGGAGAGCATTGACTTGTGTTTGCATAGCATTGACGGTAGTGTCAATTGCGTCCACTTTCATTTGTATAACTTGAATATCAGCCTCAATTTTTTCAGCGGATCTATCGATAACCCCTGTCAAATGAACGCGGAGAGCTTCATGGTCCTTCCAGGAAACACACTCGTCATCAGCCTTTTTCTGCAGCACATCAACATCACTAGAAGACATGATTAGTCGGTTAGTGCAAAAAATCAAAATCTGGTTGGTGGCACACTCACAACTCACTCAAAACTGACAAGAAAAGGAAATCTTACCGTTCCAAAGTGAATAGCAATGCTGACCCGTTCGGATGGATGACTAATGCACGGATGTGATGAAGTGAATACCCGGGTATAAGAGCAATCACACGACAAAGCAGGGTATATGGTGGAGTTTGGTTTGGATACCTAACAACACCGAAGACAAGTCCTAGTGCTGATCGTGTGAACAAACACCCAAGGAAACACACACGGTGGAGAAAAATGTGGCAAAGCAACTATAAAAACAGGATGTGTTGCAATGCACTAGAGAGACACTAGCAATGCTCAATGTAAACAGGCACAAGATTGCTCAATTCTACTAGTGCACAATCGCAAGATAATACAAATCCAACAGTGCAATAGATAGCAACAACGTCCAGCCACTGTTTCTCTCGTTTCTTTCTTTCTCTCTGTTTTCTTTTTCTCTCCCCTCTTTTTTTTTGAGGCCACAATAGATCGCAGGCAGCGGCAACTGTTCTTGGATCACATCCAGAAATTGCAAAGCACCAAAACCTATATGAGCAGCCTGTAGAGCGGAAACTAGTCTCGTGGGTAAGTTCCTAACACATTTGTGTAGACAGGCTGTGGCTATGGAATTTGCAAAACAGGATAATTGATCGAAACAAAAAGCCAATCTACGATGCAATCTACGATGGAAACTAAAACCAATCGATTCGAAGGGAAAAAGCTACGCAAAAAGAAAGACACAACGACCAGCAACTAAAACCAATCTACGATGCAATCTAGGCTATGGCAAACCACTAAGAACCCTAATATGTTTGTGAGGCTTTTTCTAGATAGGATGACAAACACAACTAATCTACGGATGATTTGGTGGATGCTTACCGAGGCAACACTGGAAATCTGATACCAAGATGATATGGGGTGTCCCGATCTTCTCAGTAAGCGGCGGTGGTGATGATGAAGATGATAGATAACTTGTATGTCGCCCATGAACTCTCCCTCGCTTGATCCCTGATGCCAATGCAAAAGGTCTCAACCCTTTGGATATTCACAACGTCACACACTTGCGCACGTAGCCGTCGACCACGAAACGGTATAATTGCAATATACTAATTCCCAATGGAACAGCAGATTACACTCAACTTGCAGTATATGATCTCCAGATCGATACGAATTGGAGATGAGGATTCAAGATGAATGCTTAGAAGCAATCTCAAGAACTAGGGTTTATCTTAAACGTGGTCAGCCTCTGAATAACCCTAAGGAAGGGTATTTATATCCTAAGATAGATCGAAGGGGTACACGGGCCGTCAGCCCCAAAGTCTGCGCGCAGGCAGCACGGTAGTACCGCTTATAGCAAGCGGTACTACCGCTCCTAAGCGGTACTTCCGCTCTAAAAATACTTAGTGCCGCTTTAGTACCGCTTGGGGTCGCTTGGATTCCAGAAGAAATTTCCTAAGCGGTACTAGGACGGTAGTACTGGGGCGGTACTACCGCTAAGCGGTACTACCGCTTGTGTGGGGCGGTACTACCGCCCTGGAAACTGCAGGGTCTTCCTCCCTTCCCAGCTGCAATGCCTCCTTGCTCCCCTCCTTGCTCCCTTGTGCCATGCCTTCCTCTCCAATGTACCTAATGACACATACACACAAGGATTTAGGTAGTATAAAGCTCTCATTAAAATTAATAGCATTATCAACTAAGAGAGAATTCACCTGTTGTTCTAGTAACTTAGCACGAGCTCTTGTAATTGGGCCAATCCTGATTTCATCATTGGACATCTTCTTTGCAGCAACAGGTTGTTTATCTTCATGAGGTAGAGAGGGAACCATAGTAGGGATATCCTCATCATCCTCCCCCCCTTCAAAAGGCGTCGACCCCGACGCTCCAAGGTCATCGACATCACATGGAGACAAATCAGCAACGTTGAAATTGTTGCTAACGCCACCAAAGTCAGCAATAGGAATATAAATCGAGTAGGCATTGTCATTTATCTTGGCTAACACCTTGTAAGGACCAGCACCACGCGGCCGAAGTTTAGAACGTCTCAACTGTGGAAACCTGTCCTTGCGAAGATGCACCCACACCATATCGCCAGGCTGGAACAAAACTTTCTTTCTTGATTGGTTTCGTGCAGCAGCAATGTTCTTGCCTTGCTTCTCAATAGCCTCCCGTGTCTTCCCATGAATCTTCTTCACATAATCTGCTCTGTTTGATGCCTCCATATCAACCCTCTCATGCAATGGAAGAGGCAGCAAATCTAGTGGTGTAATTGGTTTGAAACCATACACCACCTCAAAAGGACAAAGCTGGGTGGTAGAATGCACAGCCCTGTTATAAGCGAACTCAACAAGTGGCAAACACTCCTCCCACTCACGCAGATTTTTCTTGATCATAACTCTCAGCAATTGGGACAATGTGCGATTCACCACCTCCGTTTGACCATCAGTTTGTCGGTGACATGTAGTGCTGAACAACAATTTTGTTCCTAGCTTTCCCCACAATGTCTTCCAGAAGTAGCTCATAAACTTCACGTCCCTTTCAGAAACAATTGTCTTTGGCACTCCATGCAAGCGTACGATGTCCCTGAAAAACAGGTTAGCAATATGCGACGCATCGTCGCTTTTGTGGCATGCAATAAAATGTGCCATCTTAGAAAATCTATCCACTACCACAAATATAGAATCATGACCTCTTTTAGTGCGTGGCAAACCTAACACAAAATCCATACTTATATCTTCCCATGGTGTGGTAGGTGTAGGTAGTGGCGTATACAAACCGTGAGGCTTCAGTTTTGACTTGGACTTGTGACATGTAATGCAGCGCCGAACAAACCTGTCCACGTCGCGCCTCATCTTGGGCCAATAAAAGTGATCAGCCAGCATGAGCAACGTCTTCTCACGCCCAAAGTGACCCATCAATCCTCCTGCATGTGATTCCTGCAACAATAGCAAACGGACGGACGATTCTGGAACACAAAGTTTGTTAGCTCGAAACAAGTATCTATCATGGATGTGGTATTTCTCCCATGCATTTCGAAGCAAACATAAACGATATGGTTCAGAAAAATCATGATCAGTTGCATACAAATCACACAAACTCTCTAAACCAGGAATTTGAACATCGAGATGTGTCAAGAGCATGTTCTTCCTAGATAGAGCATCAGCAACAATGTTATCTTTTCCCTTCTTATGCTTAATGATATACGAAAAAGACTCAATAAACTCAACCCATTTAGCTAAGCGTCGATGCAGATTTGATTGAGCTTTCAAATACTTCAATGCTTCATGATCAGAATGTATGATAAATTCTTTTGGCCATAGATAATGTTGCCAAATCTCAAGAACTCTAACAAGCGCATACAATTCTTTATCATAAACAGGATAATTCAGTCTAGCACCAGAAAGGTTCACGCTGAAATAAGCAATAGGTCTACCTTCTTGCATCAACACACCACCAATACCTATACCACTAGCATCACATTCAACCTCAAATTGTTTGGAAAAATCTGGTAATGCAAGTAATGGTGCAGAAGTAAGTAAACGTTTCAGCTCGTCAAAAGCATGATCTTGGGCTACGCCCCACACAAAAGGCACACCTTTCTTTGTTAATTCATTCAATGGTGCAGCAATAGTACTAAAGTCTTTCACAAAATGACGATAGAAACCAGCAAGACTGTGAAAACTTCGTACTTGACTAACATTCATGGGAGTAGGCCAATTTTGAATTGCTTCAATCTTAGATGAATCTACTTCTACCCCATGCTGAGAAACAACGTATCCCAGAAATATCACTTTATCTTTTGCAAATGTGCACTTCTCAAGATTAGCATACAAGTTATTATCACACAACACTTGCAAAACCTGTCTAATATGATCACAATGTTCAGATTCATTGCGGCTGTAAATAAGTATATCATCAAAATATACAACCACAAAACGACCAATAAACTTACGCAAAACATGATTCATTAATCTCATGAAGGTACTAGGTGCATTAGTAAGACCAAAAGGCATAACTAACCACTCATATAAACCAAATGTAGTTTTGAAAGCAGTTTTCCATTCATCGCCTTCCTTCATCCAAATTTGATGGTAACCACTACGCAAATCAATCTTAGAGAAAACAGCAGCACCACTCAATTCATCTAGCATATCCTCTAAGCGTGGAATAGGATGACGATATCGAATAGTGATGTTGTTAATAGCTCTACAATCTACGCACATGCGCCATGTACCATCTTTCTTAGGCACCAAAATAACAGGAACAACACAAGGACTAAGAGAAACACGAATATACCCTTTGTCTAGTAGTGCTTGCACTTGCTTCTGTATTTCCTTCGTTTCTTCGGGATTGGTCCTGTATGGCGCTCGGTTGGGGAGGGTGGCGCCGGGTATGAGATCAATTTGGTGCTCAATTCACGCAATGGTGGCAGCCCCGATGGTACCTCCTCCGGAAACACATCGCCATATTCCTGCAAAACAGTAGACACACCAAGAGAAACAGATTGCGTATCATTAGAAACTAAAACCTCGCCTTTGTACATAAGCACAAGAGGCAGGGCTGTAGGATCCTCTCGAAATTCTCTCATGTCTTCTTTGGTGGCTAATATAATAAAACTAGACTCTCTCGCACTTTTCGTTATATTATCACTCACGGCTTTTACATTGTGCTCTCGTGCAGGTGGCTGTTCGATATTCACTTCTGTTTTCTGATGAGACTCAATGACAATTTGCTGTGGTGACATAGGCTGCAGATTTATTTTCTTGCCCTTGAACTCCAAGTGATAAGTATTGCCACGGCCATTGTGTTGCACATGGCGGTCATAGAGCCATGGCTGACCCAATAAAAGATGGCAAACAGTCATAGGCACCACATCAAATTCAATGGAATCCGTGTATGGTCCTATCTCAAAATTCACGCGCACCATATGACTCACCTTCATCTCACCATTGTCACTCAACCATTGTACGTAATATGGATTGGGGTGAGGTAAATATTTCAGATTTAGCTTGGCACATAACTCCTTGCTTGCAAGATTGCGGCAGCTACCTCCATCAATGATCACCTTGCAAGCTTTGTTGGGGCCAACTAGTGCTTTTGTTTGGAACAAATTGCAACGATGTGAATCAACATGTGGCTGCACACTAAGAGCACGCTGCGAGACAACAATAGTAGGTGCTGGAGAAGCAAAAGCATCTATGCCGTCGTCACGTGTGTACCCATCGTCATCTGAAGCATATGGATCAGCATCATCTCCAGTCTCATACTCATTGTCATCGTTCACAATCATCACTTTTCTATTTGGGCACTCTCTCTTGAAGTGTCCCTTGCCTCCACATGTATGACAGAGCATATCTCTATTACGGGCTGTAGACATATTGGAACCTGAGCTAGCAGCAGGAGCAGCAGGTTGCTTTGATTGTGGAACAGTGGAGGCTGGTTTGGTCGCGCGCGGCTCCATTGCTGACGTCCGAAGAGTTTCGGCTGATACAACGACGCCGAGTACCCATAACTTTTCCCACATGAAGGTTAGTGCGTAAAAGGTAAATCGACCAACTCAGATCAAATACCCAACCCATTAGTATTTTGTTAATTGCGGTGACGAGCGCGACCCACGATGTGCGGTCCCGTCGCCCCGTCTCGAGGACTTGTGGCAAGGGCCTCACCTGCCCGGCCACGCTGCTGGGGAACGTTGCATGGGAAACAAAAAAATTCCTACGCACACGCAAGATCTATCCATGGTGATGAGCATCTACGAGAGGGAGAGTGGATCTACATACCCTTGTAGATCGCTAAGCGGGAAGCGTTAAGAAACGCGATTGATGTAGTCGAACGTCTTTGCGATCCAAATCGCCGAACGTCCCGCGATCCAATCACGATCTAGTACCGAACGGCACCTCCGCGTTCAGCACACGTACAGCTCGATGACGATCTCCGCCTTCTTGATCCAGCAAGAGGGAGCAGAGAGGTTCTCCGGCAGAGCGACGGCGCGGCGGCGTTGGTGGAGGAACTATTCCAGCAGGGCTTCGGCTAAGCACTACTGAAAAACTAGAGGACTTGATCTATTGGGGAGAGAGGGCTGGACCGTGGCTTGAGTTTCTTGTACTGCTGCCCTCTCTCCCCTCTAGTATATAAAGGAGGGAGGGGAGGGGCTGGCCGGCCTAGGGCTCCTCCTAGGAGTCGGCCGCAAGGAGGAGGAGGTGGAGGAGTCCACCTCCAATCCTACTCCTAGTAGGATTCCTTCCCTTCCCCACTTGGACTTTCCCTTTCCCACAAGTCCAGCCGCATAGGCCTTCTTGGGCCGGCCGCCCAGCCCACCAGGGGATGGTGCGCCACCCTCAGGTCCATGTGACCCACTTGGGGTGTGGTGGGCCCACTTGGCGGACCCCTGGAACCCATTCATCACTCCCGGTACACTGCCGGAAATGCCCAAAACTTTTCCGGAGTTCAAACACCACTTTCCTATATATCAATCTTTACCTCCGGACCATTCCGAAGCTCCTCGTGACGTCCGGGATCTCATCCGGGACTCCGAACAACCTTCGGTCACCACCATACATAACTCTATACTACCGAAACGTCACCGAACCTTAAGTGTGCAGACCCTGCGGGTTCGAGAACTATGTAGACATGACCGAGACACCTCTACGGTCAATAACCAATAGTGGGACCTGGATGCCCATATTGGTTCCTACATATTCTACGAAGATCTTTATCGGTTGAATCTCTATGTCAAGGATTCAGTTAATCCCGTATGTTGTTCCCTTTGTTCTTCGGTATGTTACTTGCCCGAGATTCGATCGTCGGTATCTCTATACCTAGTTCAATCTCGTTACCGACAAGTCTCTTTACTCATTCCGTAATACAAGATCCCGTGGCTAACACTTTAGTCACATTGCTTGCAAGGCTTGTTGTGATGTTGTATTACCGAGTGGGCCCTGAGATACCTCTCCATCACACGGAGTAACAAATCCCAGTCTTGATCCATGCCCACTCAACAGACACCCTTGGAGATACCTGTAGAGCATCTTTATAGTCACCCAGTTACGTTGTGACGTTTGATACACACAAGGTATTCCTTCGGTGTCAGTGAGTTGCATGATCTCATGGTCATAGGAACATATACTTGACATGCAGAAAACAATAGCAATAAACTGACACGATCATATGCTACGTTCATAGTTTGGGTCTTGTCCATCACATCATTCTCCTAATGATGTGATCCTGTTATCAAATGACATCTCGTGTCTATGGCTAGGAAACCTTGACCATCTTTGATCAACAAGCTAGTCTACTAGAGGCATACTAGGGACACAGTGTTGTCTATGTATCCACACATGTATCAGTGTTTCCAATTAATACAAATATAGCATGGATAATAAACGATTATCATGAACAAGGAAATATAATAATAACTACTTTTATTATTGCCTCTTGGGCATATTTCCAACAGACTCCCACTTGCACTAGAGTCAATAATCTAGCTCACATCACTATGTGATTTACATTGTAATGAATCTAACACCCATACAGTTCTGGTGTTGATCATGTTTAGCCCTTGGAAGAGGTTTAGTCATCGCATCTGCAACTTTTAGATCCGTGTGCACTTTGCAAATATTTATGTCGTCCTCCTTGATGTTTAGTGCACTAGGCACTACTCCAAGATCTGTCATGAACTCCTTCATCCAGACACCTTCTTTCGCCGCCTCCGAGGCAGCGATGTACTCCGCTTCGCATGTAGAATCAGCTACCACACTTTGCTTGGAACTGGACCAGCTTACCGCACCCCCATTGAGAATAAATACGTATCCGGTTTGCGACTTAGAGTCATCCGGATCAGTGTCAAAGCTTGCATCGACGTAACCCTTTACGACGAGCTCTTGATCACCTCCATAAACGAGAAACATGTCCTTAGTCCTTTTCATGTACTTCAGGATATTCTTGACCGCCGTCCAGTGTTCCATTCCTGGATCACTTTGAAACCTTCCGGCCATACTTATGGCAAGGCTAACATCGGGCCTTGTGCACAGCATTGCATACATGATAGAGCCTATGGCTGAAGCATAGGGGACGACACTCATCTTTTCTCTATCTTCTGCAGTCACTGGGCATTGAGTCTTACTCAACTTCACACCTTGCAACACAGGCAAGAACCCCTTCTTGGACTGATCCATTTTGAACTTCTTCAAAACTTTGTCAAGGTATGTGCTCTGTGAAAGTTCTATTAAGCGTCTTGATCTATCTCCATAGATCTTGATGCCTAATATGAAAGCAGCTTCTCCTAGGTCCTTCATTGAAAAACTCTTGTTCAAATATTCCTTCACGCTTTCCAACATTTCTATATTGTTTCCAATCAGCAATATGTCATCCACATATAATATTAGAAACGCTATAGAGCTCCCACTCACTTTCTTGTAAATACAAGCTTCTCCGTAAACTTGTATAAACCCGAACGTTTTGATCACCTCATCAAAGCGAAGATTCCAACTCCGAGATGCTTGCACCAGTCCATAAATTGATCGCTGGAGTTTGCAAACTTTGTCAGCATTCTCTGGATCGACAAAACCTTCTAGTTGCATCATATACAACTCTTCCTTAAGGAAACCGTTAAGGAACGCTGTTTTGACATCCATCTACCAAATTTCATAATCGAAAAAGGCAGCTATTGCTAACATGATTCTAACGGACTTAAGCATCGCTACGG
The DNA here is from genome assembly GCA_039707655.1 of Elymus sibiricus. Classification (NCBI taxonomy): domain Eukaryota; kingdom Viridiplantae; phylum Streptophyta; class Magnoliopsida; order Poales; family Poaceae; genus Elymus; species Elymus sibiricus. The sequence goes on from CM077671.1 coordinate 325,869,359, forward strand.
GTGAGAAGGTCTCATCGTAGTCAACTCCTTGAACTTGTGAAAAACCCTTTGCCACAAGTCGAGCTTTATAGACGGTGACATTACCGTCCGCGTCCGTCTTCCTCTTAAAGATCCATTTGTTCTGGATGGCCTTACGCCCTTCAGGTAATACTTCCAAAGCCCATACTTTGTTTTCATACATGGATCCCATCTAGGATTTCATGGCCTCTAACCATTTCTCGGAATCCGGGCCCATCATCGCTTCTCCATAGCTCGTAGGTTCATCGTTGTCCAACAACATGACCTCTAAGACAGGGTTGCCGTACCACTGAGGAGCAGTACGCGTCCTTGTCGACCTACGAGGTTTGATAGCAACTTGATCCGAAGCTTCATGATCATCATCATTAACTTCCTCTTCAACTGATGTAGGCTCTACAGAAACATCTTTCTGTGCTGCGCTACTTTATGGTTGAAGTAAAGGTTCGACAACCTCATTAAGTTCTATCTTCCTCCCACTCAATTCTTTCGAGAGAAACTCTTTCTCAAGAAATGTTCCGTTTTTAGCGACAAACACTTTGCCTTCGGATCTGACATAGAAGGTATACCCAACTGTCTCTTTTGGGTATCCTATGAAGACGCATTTCTCCGCTTTGGGTTCCAGCTTTTCAGGATGAAGCTTTTTGACATAAGCATCACATCCCCAAACTTTAAGAAACGACAACTTTGGCTTCTTGCCAAACCATAGTTCATATGGCGTCGTCTCAGCAGATTTTGATGGTGCCCTTTTAAAGTGAATGCAGCTGTCTCTAATGCATAACCCCAAAACGATAGTGGCGAATCGGCAAGAGACATCATAGATCGCACCATATCCAACAAGGTTCAATTACGACGTTCGGACACACCATTACGCTGTGGTGTTCCAGGCGGTGTCAATTGTGAAACAATTCCACACTGTCTTAAGTGACTGCCAAACTCATAACTCAGATATTCTCCTCCTCGATCAGATCGTAGGAATTTAATCTTCTTGTTACGATGATTCGCAACTTCACTCTGAAATTGCTTGAACTTTTCAAACGTATCAGACTTGTGTTTCATTAAGTAAATATACCCATATCTACTTATGTCATCAGTGAAGGTGAGAAAGTAACGATAACCACCGCGCGCCTCAATGCTCATCGGACCGCACACATCAGTATGTATGATTTCCACCAAGTCACTTGCCCGTTCCATTGTTCCAGAGAACGGGGTTTTAGTCATCTTGCCCATGAGGCATGGTTCACATGTGTCAAGTGATTCAAAATCAAGTGACTCCAAAAGTCCATCAGCATGGAGCTTCTTCATGCGTTTTACGCCAATATGACCTAAACGGCAGTGCCACAAGAAAGTGGTATTATCATTATTAATTCTACATCTTTTGGCATCAATGTTATGAACATGTGTATCATCACTATCGAGATTCAATAAGAATAAACCCCTCACATTGGGTGTATGACCATAAAAGATATTACTCATATAAATAGAACAACCATTATTCTCTGATTTAAATGAGTAACCGTCTCGCAATAAACAAGATCCAGATATAATGTCCATGCTTAACGCAGGCACCAAATAACAATTATTCAGGTTCATCACTAATCCCGATGGTAATCGAAGTGCGAGCGTGCCGACGGCGATCACATCAACCTTGGAAACATTACCCACGCGCATCGTCACTTCGTCCTTTGCCAGCCTCCGTCTATTCCGCAGTTCCTGTTTTGAGTTGCAAATGTGAGCAACCGCACCGGTATCAAATACCCAGGCACTACAACGAGAGTTGGTAAGGTACACATCAATAACATGTATATCATATATACCTTGTTTGGTGTTGGCCGCCTTCTTGTCAGCCTGATACTTGGGGCAGTTCCGCTTCCAGTGACCAGTTCCCTTGCAATGAAAGCACTCAGTTTCTGGCTTGGGTCCAGCCTTGGGTTTCTTCACGGGAGGGGCAACTGCTTTGCCACTCTTCTTGGAGTTATCCTTCTTGCCCTTGCCATTCTTCTTGAAACTAGTGGTTTTATTGACCATCAACACTTGATGCTCCTTCTAAATCTCAGACTCGGCGATTTTTAGCATCGCAAACAGGTGGGCGACTGACTTGTTCATCCCGTGCATGTTATAGTTCAACACGAAGCTCTTGTAGCTAGGTGGCAGTGATTGAAGAACTCTGTAAGTGATCGCCTCTGGCGGGAGGGGCATCCCCAATTCAGCCAGAGGGTTGGAATACCCAGACATTCTGAGTATGTGTTCACTGACAGACCCGTTCTCCTCCATCTTGCAAGCATAGAACTTTTTGCAGGTCTCATACCTCTCAATCCGGGCATTCTTCTCAAAGATAAACTTCAACTCCTGGAACATCTCATATGCTCAATGACGTTCAAAACGTCTTTGAAGTCCCGGTTCTAAGCCATAGAACATTGCACATTGAACTATTGAGTAATCATCAGAACGAGCCTGCCAGGCGTTCGCAACGTCTGCAGACTCTACTGGAGCGGGTGGTTCACCGAGCGGTGCATCAAGGACATAAGCCTTTTGGGAAGCCGTGAGGATAATCCTCAGATTACGGGCCCAGTCTACAAAGTTACTTCCATCATATTTCAACTTAGCTTTCTCTTGGAATGCATTGAAATTCAGGGGTGCTACTGCGCGAGCCATTGATCTACAACATAAATTTTGCAAAGACAACTTAGACTATTGTTCAAGATAATGAGTTTAGTTAATCATATTACTTAAAAACTCCCACTCAAATTGACATCCCTCTGGTCATTCGAGTGTCACATGATCCAAATTCACCAACCCAAGTCCGATCATCACGTGAGATGAGGTGGTTTCAATGGCGAACATCTTCATGTTGATCATATCTACTATATGACTCATGTTCGACCTTTCGGTCTCTTGTGTTCCGAGGCCATGTCTGTACGTGCTAGGCTCATCAAGTTTAACCCGAGTGTTCCGCATTTGCAACACTGGCTTGCACCCGTTGTATGTGAACGTAGAGTCTATCACACCCGATCATCACGTGGTGTCTCGAAACGACGAACTTTCACAACGGTGCACACTCGGGGAGAACACAATTTTATCTTGAAATTTTAGTGAGGGATCACCTTATAATGCCACCGTCATCCTAAGCAAAATAAGATGCATAAAAGGATTAACATCACATGCAAATCATAAGTGACATGATATGGCCATGAACTTGTGCTTTTGATCTCCATCTCCAAAGCACCGGCATGATCTCCATCGTCACCGGCATGACACCATGATCTCCATCATCTTGATCTCCATCAACGTGTCGCCATGAGGTTGTCGCGCCGACTGTTGCTTCCATGACTATTGCTAACTCATAGCGATAAAGTAAAGCAAAACGGCGAAAATAATTAAAGACAACCCTATGGCTCCTGCCGGTTGCCGTACTCATCGACATGCAAGTTGTGATATTCTTACAATACATGATCATCTCATACATCACATATATCTCATCATGTAATTGGCCATATCACATCACAACATACCCTGCAAAAACAAGTTAGACGTCCTCTAATTGTTGTTGCAAGTTTTACGTGGCTGCTACGGGTATCTAGCAAGAACAATTCTTACCTACGCAAAAACCACAACGGTGATACGCAAATTGTTATTCAACCTTCTCAAGGACCGCCTTTGTCAAATCCGATCCAACTAAAGTGGGAGAAACAGACACCCGCCAGCCATCTTTTTGCAACGAAGTTACATGTCAGTTGATGGAACCGGTCTCTCGTAAGCGTACGAGTAATGTTGGTCCGGGCCGCTTCATCCCACAATACCGCCGAATCAAGAAAAGACAAAGGGAGGAAGCAATCTGAATACCAACGCCCACAAACTCCTTTGTGTTCTACTCGTGATCTCATCTACGCATAGACCTAGCTCATGATGCCACTGTTGGGGAACGTTGCATGGGAAACAAAAAACTTCCTACGCACATGCAAGATCTATCCATGGTGATGAGCATCTACGAGAGGGAGAGTGGATCTACATACCCTTGTAGATCGCCAAGCGGGAAGCGTTAAGAAACGCGGTTGATGTAGTCGAACGTCTTCGCGGTCCTAATCGCCGAGCGTCCCGCGATTCAATCACGATCTAGTACCGAACGGACGGCACCTCCGCGTTCAGCACACATACAGCTCGATGACGATCTCCGCCTTCTTGATCCAACAAGAGGGAGCGGAGAGGTAGGTGAGTTCTCCGGCAGCGCCACGGCGCGGTGGTGGTGGTGGAGGAACTATTCCGGCAGGGCTTCGCCTAAGCACTATTGAAAAACTAGAGGACTTGATCTATCGGGGAGAGAGGGCTGCACCGTGGCTTGTGTTTCTTGTACTGCTGCCCTCTCTCCCTTCTAGTATATAAAGGAGGGAGGGGAGGGGCTGGCTGGCCTAGGGCTCCTCCTAGGAGTCGGCCGCAAGGAGGAGGAGGTGGAGGAGTCCACCTCCAATCCTACTCCTAGTAGGATTCCTTCCCTTCCCCACTTGGACTTTCCCTTTCCCACAAGTACAGCCGCATAGGCCTTCTTGGGCTGGACGCCCAGCCCACCAGGGGCTGGTGCGCCACCCTCAGGTCCATGTGACCCACTTGGGGTGTGGTGGGCCCACTTGGTGGACCACCGGAACCCATTCGTCACTCCCGGTACACTGCCGGAAATGCCCGAAACTTGTCCGGAGTTCAAACACCACTTTCCTATATATCAATCTTTACCTCCGAACCATTCTGGAGCTTCTCATGATGTTCGGGATCTCATCCGGGACTCCGAACAACCTTCGGTCACCACCATACATAACTCTATACTACCGAAACGTTACCGAACCTTAAGTGTGCAGACCCCTGCGGGTTCGAAAACTATGTAGACATGACCGAGACACCTCTACGGTCAATAACCAATAGCGGGACCTAGATGCCCATATTGGTTCCTACATATTCTACGAAGATCTTTATCGGGTTGAACCTCTATGTCAAGGATTCAGTTAATCCCGTATGTTGTTCCCTTTGTTCTTCGGTATGTTACTTGCCCGAGATTCGATCGTCAGTATCTCTATACCTAGTTCAATCTCCTTACCGGCAAGTCTCTTTACTCGTTACGTAATACAAGATCCCGTGGCTAACACTTTAGTCACATTGCTTGCAAGGCTTGTTGTGATGTTGTATTACCGAGTGGGCCCTGAGATACCTCTCCGTCACACGGAGTAACAAATCCCAGTCTTGATCCATGCCCACTCAATAGACACCCTCGGAGATACCTGTAGAGCATCTTTATAGTCACCCAGTTACGTTGTGACATTTGATACACACAAGGTATTCCTCCGGTGTCAGTGAGTTGCATGATCTCATGGTCATAGGAACAGATACTTGACATGCAGAAAATAATAGCAATAAACTGACACGATCATATGCTACATTCATAGTTTGGGTCTTGTCCATCACATCATTCTCCTAATGATGTGATCCTGTTATGACATGACATCTCATGTCTATGGCTAGGAAACCTTGACCATCTTTGATCAACAAGCTAGTCTACTAGAGGCATACTAGGGACACAATGTTGTTTATGTATCCACACATGTATCAGTGTTTCCAATTAATACTATTATAGCATGGATAATAAACGATTATCATGAAAAAGGAAATATAATAATAACTACTTTTATCATTGCCTCTAGGGCATATTTCCAACACACGCCTCGTCGTTATTAATCCGTGGGTACCCTTCAGGGCCGACCCATCACCAACATCTTTCTGTAACCAAGTCATAGTAACCGTGTGTATAAAACATCAAGGCGGAACACGAGGAATCACCCTCAAGGGATCCCGCTCGATCTAACCGTCAAGGTGGACTTAGAGGAATCACCCTCGATGGTCCCACACTTGAGGGGTTGCACGACAGAGTCGATATCGGGAGTGGCGGACAGGTATCACCCTCTGTTTACCACGATCGATTACTACACTATAGAGTTATCATCCAGAGTACATACGAGGTATCACCCTCGGTACCCGATAGTAACGCTATAGAGTCGTACAACTAGGGGGTGTGCGGTGATGTGTTGGTCTCTGCACATCGATCATGATGATCGAGTAACTGCTAATTAAAGCCGGGCAACTGGGACTAAGGGGTCACAGGGGATCACTATCAACCTATGCTAAGCAAATTAAAGAAGCAGTAGGTACAGTAGCAGTTTAACAAAAACAGGCTATGCATCAGAATAGGAACTATCTACAACAGAAGCAAAATCTAATGCAAGCATGAGAGAGAAGGGAACTGGGCGATATCAGAATGATCAAGGGGGCTGCTTGCCTTGCTGCTTTGTTGCAAAAGGCTGATCGTCAGTGGCGTACTCGTACCCGGCAGCAGCATCAGTCTCGGGGTCTACCGGAGAGAAGAGGGGGAAAGAAACAATAAATATAACGCAGACAAATGCATCACGATGCATGGCATGGCAATATGAAGTGCTAGGCATGAGCTAACGCAGTATTACACGTCCCAGACGGAGCAGGAAAATATCTGACGATATTTCCCGGATCTCTGGCTTCTACCGGACAGATGAAACGGAGAGGAAAGTTCCAAGTTCATCATGCTAGAGGCATGTGACAGATGAACGGATAGCGTATTCGAATTCGTTGGATTTTTCTGATCAACTTTCATATATAAATTATTTTCATGTGAGTTACAGATTATTTTATATTAATTTTCAAAGTTTTAATATTATTCTGAAAGAAACAGATTTAATTTGATTCCAAAAATACAATTATGACGTCAGCATGACATCAGGATGATGTCAGCAGTCAACATGGCTTTTGACGTGTCAAACCTGACCTGTGGAACCCATCTGACATTGACAGCGGCTAGTGAGGGTTTAAATTAACTAAAAACGGATTAATTAAAAGGGGGGTCCCACCTGTCAATGGCTATTTAGATTAAACTAATTAACCTATTTAGCTAAAATACTAATTAGTGGGGGGTCCCACTGGCAGTGACTGGGCTCTTCCCAATCAGTTAGTTGACCCCGGTCAACGGTCAATGGGGAGCCCTGGGCCCACTGGCCAGCGACCCAGGGGGTGGCCTCGGCCGGCCAGGTCAGCGGCCGCCGGCGACCAAAACAACGGCGGCGCGCGCGGGAGGCATCGTAAAAATGCTATGGGGCGCCAAAATGACCGCGGTTGGCCGCGTTCGAATCGACGCAGGGCGCTGCGTCGACTGGGGGTCGGCGGCCGGCCCGGAAGTGATCGGACTTCGCGCCGGCGACGAGCCGAGGCGGAGGTGGGTTTCGGACCTGCTCGGTACGTGGCTACGAGGCGCTGGCGGGTGAACTAAAGGGGAGGGCAGCCTCTACGGCTCACCAGGAGCACGACGGCGCGTGTGGAGCGGCTCGGATAGCTCGGCCTCGAGCAGGCCATCGGCCATGGCGCGGGCGAGCTCGGGCTTGCGTGAAGATGGCAATGAGGCGAGCTGCAGCAATGCGGAAAGGGGGAGATCGTAGTGGGAGCTTACCGCGGTGCGGGTGAGTAGCTCGGGAAGGCCGGAGAGGGGCTGACGGCGGCGAATTTAGGCGATGGAGCAACGGAGGCCGGAGGTGACGAGGAGCTCGAGGCGGTCGCTGTGCAGCTCCTCGACTCCAACGGCTTGTTGCTAGTGATGTGGACGAGGTTGACGGAGCTTCTGGACAGCGCGGGACGGTGAGCGGTGAACGGTGGCCGTGCCTACGCCGGTGCCATAGCGACGGCGGCGTGATACTCGTGATCTGCGTTGGGTTTTCCGTGAAGAGGAACGGGTAATCGCAGCACAAAGTGGGTAAGTATTTCCCTCGGTTATGAAACCAAGGTTTATCCAACCAATAGGAATACCAATCCTCAATCGTCTTCTGTGGCTACACACAAAAGAACAAACAACTTGCACCCAACGCCGGCAAGAGGGTTGTCAACCCCCTTGATCTCGTTATTTGAAAGCAAGTGAGTTGTGTAGATAATTGTAGATAATAGTAAAGTGCAAAATAAAATAAAAGGTAATAAATAACAGCAAGGTAAAGATAGCGTTTGCGAATATATAAGTGAATAGACCCGGGGGTCGTAGAGTTCTCTAGTGGCATCTCTCATAAGCAAAGCATACGATGGGTAAACAAATTACTGTTGGGCAATTGATAGAAAAGCGAATAATTATGCGATGTTCACGGCAATAATCATGTGTATATAGGCATTATGTCCATAAGAAAATAGGCCGACTCCTTCCTGCACCTACTACTGTTACTCCACTTCAAGAGCGCTTCTATGCTTGCCTCTCTACGTATTAAGTTCATGACAAACGGAGTAATGCTTGGAGAACGATGACATGATGTAGACAAAGTAAACTCAACTAATATGAATAAACCCCATCGTTTTATCCTTAGTAACAACAACACAAAGACGCAACTTGTCTCCTTCTGTCACTGGGATATAGAAACTCCTCAGGTTGAACCTACTACAACGCACCACTCCCACCGAAGAAATATCAATCTAGTTGGCCAAACTATCTCAATAGATCGGAGAGCATTATGAAGCTATGATGATCATGCAAATAAGAATCGAAGTAATCAGGTTTGACTCAAATACTTTTCATGAATAATCTGAACATAAACTCACAATTCATCGGATCCCAACAAACACACCATACAAAGGGATTACATCGGATAGATCAAGGTAAAGATGCAATGAACATTGTATTGAAGATCGAGAGAGAGAGATTGCCTTCTAGGTACTACCTACGGACCCGTAGTTCTGTGGTGAACTACTCACACATCATGGTGAGGGCAGCAAGGTTGATGAAGAGGCCCTCCGTGATCGATCTCCTCTCCGGCAGGGTGCCGGAACGGAGCTGTAGATGGCCTCCCGTCAGAACAGAGGCTTGCGGCGGCGGAAAAAGTGGTTCGGGAGCGCTTCTGATGTTTTTAGGGTATATGTGAATTTATAGGCCAGAGAACGACGTCGGGGGATGCTCCAGGGGGCCACCACATATCTGGCCGCGCCCCCCCTAATGGGCACGGCTGGATATGTGGTGGGCACATGGTGCATCTCCTGGCCCTCCTCCGAAGCTTCTAGGTCTTGTATTGGTCCAAAAAAATCACCAAAAAGTTTCGTGGCAATTGGAGTTCGTTTGATATTGTAACTCAGAAAAGGCAAAAACACGTAGAAAATAGGAACTGGCACTGGGCACTGGGTCAATAGGTTAGTGCTCAAAAATATTATAAATTGGTAAATAAATACCCAAATAGTATCCTAGAATGATAATATATCAGCATGTAACAATAAAGAATTATAGATATGTTGGAGACGTATCAGCATCCCCAAGCTTAATTCCTGGTCGTCCTCGAGTTGGTAAATAAAAAAAACAGAATTTTTGATTTGACATGCTACCCATTATGTAATCTTTGGTATGTATGCTCATTGAGAAATGATGAATTAACAAACAGCAACATAGTAATATTTATAAGTATAAGAAACAAAATCATTAATTTTTCAAAGTATACGATTGTAAAAGAATGTTTTTGCCCCTATTCATCTTATTATATACGCAAGGCATGACTCCGTCTTCACCACATAGATACAAATGTTAAGCACCACAGTGTCCAAGTCAGGCAATCTGGTCGTACTTTTTCAATATGCATCAACTTTTTATTCTTCACGCAATACATAGCATATAGGTGGAATAGAATATGGTGGTAGGTATCAAAGGGGTAAAAGGTGGAGAAGATAGTCTCGCATCAACTAGGTGTACCAACGAGCTATGGAGATGCTCATCGATAGATATCAATGCGAGGAGTAGGGATTGCCATGCAAATGATGCACTAGAGCTATAAAGTGTATGAAAGCTCAACTGAAGCTAAGTGGGGTGTGCATCAAACTTGCTTGCTCATGAAGACCACGGGCATTTAGAGAAGCCCGATATAGGAATATACAAGCCAAGTTTATTATATGAAAAGGTAATTCCCACTAGCATATGGAAGTGTCAACATAGGATATTCTCTATATGAAGGACATGGTGCCACTCTAAGGCACAAGTGTGGTAAAGGATAGTAGCAAAGTCCCTTCTCTCTTTTCTCTCATGTTTTTTATGGTGGGCTTTTCTCTCTTTTTTTTTCTTTTTGCCTCCCCCATTTTCTCTTTTTTTTATATGGTGGGCTCATTTGGCCTCCCCCATTTTTATTTCATTTTTCGTCCGGAGTCTCATCCCGACTTGTGGGGGAATCATAGTCTCCATCATCCTTTCCTCACTGGGACAATGCTCTAATAATGATGATCATCACACTTTTATTTACTTACAACTCAACATGAAGAACTGATAGGAAGATATGACTCTGTATGAATGCCTCTGGCAGTGTACCAGGAAGTGCAATGATCTAGCATGACATGTATCAAAAATATGAAGAACGGTGGCCTTGCCACAAATACTATGTCAGCTCTATACGATCATGCAAAGCATTATGATGATGAACGAACTAGTCATATGAAGTGACGATGGAATTTGCATGGCAATATATCTCGGAATGGCTATGGAAATGCCATAATAGGTAGGTATGGTGGCTACTTTGAGGAAGATATAATGAGGCTTATGTGCAACAGAGCGTATCATGTCACGGGGTTTGGATGCACCGGCGAATATTTGCACCGATCCTCGAGGTGAGAATGGGCTATGCGCGGTACCGAAGAGGCTAGCAAATATGAGAAGGTGAAGATGCGTATGTCCATGGTGTCACATTAGTCATAAAGAACTCACATACTTATTGCAAAGTTTTATTAGTTTTATCACAAATCAAAGTACTCCTCGCATGCCCCGAGGGAGGAGGTTGGTAGGAGTTAACCATCGCGCGCCCCCGACTCAAAACAACACTAGGATTTCAACGAGGAATATAAATGCTCACACATCATCACCATGCCTCTTTAATTTTTAGATGAATAACAAGTTAACACCTCTTAATCTCGACACTTCTACGAATCAACAATTTTGTACTCACACCTTTTTCATATTACCACATCAATGTCATTAACCCACAACTTCTCTACATGTGCTACACGATGGTTTTGATTATCATTCATTGAATACCTACTATTGTTGGACTAGTCTTATGACCCATGCAAATTACCGTCACTATTACTCAGATCTCAAACAAATATAAGTGAAGAACAAGAGCATATTATTTCTATAAAATCTACACGCCACCGTGCTCAAAAAGATATAAGTGAAGTACTAGAGCAACTGCCTAGCTCAAAAGATATAAGTGAAGCACATAGAGTATTCTAGCAAATTATCATGAAGATGTGTCTCTCTCAAATAGGTGTGTCCAGCAAATGATTATTGTGACAAACTGAAAGTAAAAGCAAACAAAAGCAAACGACGCTCCAAGCAAAACACATATCATGTGATGAATAAAAATATAGCTCCAAGTGACATACCGATGGATTGAGACGAAAGAGGGGATGCCTTCCGGAGCATCCCCAAGCTTAGACGCTTGAGTATCCTTAAAATTGTACTTGGGGTGCCTTGGGCATCCCCAAGCTTGGGCTCTTGCTACTCCTTATTCCGTAGTCCATCGTGATCACACCCAAAACTTGAAAACTTCAATCACACGAAACTCAACAAAACTTCGTGAGATCCGTTAGTATAAGAAACATATTGCATACTTGAGGTAATGTGATTATTCAAATTCATTTTTGCATAATAGGTACTGTATTCTAACTTTCCCATGGATTACACCCCCCTGATATAGTCCATGGCATAATAAAAACAAGCAAACTATGCAAGCAAAACAGAATCTGTTTAAAACAGAATAGTCTATAGCAATCTGTAAAGATCCCATACTTATGTAACTATAAAAATTCTGAAAAATTAGGAAAATGTAAATAATTTGTATATCAATACTGTGTTAAAATTTTAGATCATTATCTCGTTCCAGTAAAAAATGAAAATTCCTGCACTGGAGTCAAAGTTTCTGTTTCAGATTCAGCATCGTTTCTACTCATCTTGTGAGTCATACCAAAGGTTTTACTTGGCACAAACACTAATTAAAACATAAAAACACAATCATTACAGAGGCAACAATCATGTTATCACACAAAAACAGAAATTAAAAACAAAAATAAAGATACATATTGGGAAGCCTGCCAACAAGCGCTATTGTTTTATGCCCCTAGCTAGGCATAATGCATAGTTTCAAGTGTTGTCATCTTTGACACTCAGCTCCTTGATAACACAACTATGATCAATAGGAAAAATGGAAGGCTTGACCATAGGTTCCTTTATCAAGTTCAAAAAGTTGGGGTGAACACTAATCATTTTGAGATCTTCGTTTCTATTGGAAGGAGGTGTACTAATGCTCTTAGGAATAAATATGAACTTGGGATTTTTGTCTTGTGAGGTACTAGCACTAGTTTTGGATGGTGTGAAAGCAGCGCTCACTTTGTCAATAACCTCCTCCATTTTATCAATTCTACTCAATCCTTGTTCTACCCTCTTATCGATAGTAGCATCTTTTTCCTTTAAAGTTTTCAAAGTTATTCCTACCCGTGACCCAAATTGAGTGATATGATTATGAAGTTTTTTATCTAACTCCTCAATAGGCTCACTAGTGATCATTTTCTTTTCAATAGCATCAAGCCTTTGCATAACGTGTTCCAATGTCAAATTGGTTTCATTAACGATAAGGGGTGGTGTTCCAACAAGATTTTCAATTGCATTATAAGCATCCAAAGTATGACACATTAAGAAGTTCCCACCGGTGATGGTGTCAAGGACAAACCTATACCAAGTTGTCACACCAACATAGAAATTGTAAATCAAATTGGTGGCGGATAGCTTATTAGTTGCTTTATTTTGGGCATGGCAAATCCTATACCATGCATCCTTCAAACTTTCTCCTCCCCTTTGTGTAAAATTGATAACATCATTATTGGCAGTGACACGCACAAAGAAGAACTAGCCATGACTTCAGGCGAGAACTAGTAACAAGCAAAGGTAAATATTTTTGTATTTTTGATTTTTAGGAGACAAGCTAAATATAACAGCAAATAAAAAGAAGAACAAGTGAATGAAATTTTGTGCGAAGTTACCTTATAGTTGGTGATGGTATTCCCCGGCAACGGCGCCAGAAATCCTTCCTGATACTCGTGATCTGCATTGGGTTTTCCGTGAAGAGGAACGGGTAATCGCAGCACAAAGTGGGTAAGTATTTCCCTCAGTTATGAAACCAAGGTTTATTGAACCAATAGGAATACCAATCCTCAACCGTCTTCAGCGGCTGCACACAAAAGAACAAACAACTTGCACCCAACGCCGGCAAGAGGGTTGTCAATCCCCTTGATCTTGTTATTTGCAAGGAAGTGAGTTGTGTAGATAATTGTAGATAATAGTAAAGTGCAAAATAAAATAAAAGGTAATAAATAACAGCAAGGTAATGATAGCGTTTGCGAATATATAAGTGAATAGACCCGGGGGCCGTAGAGTTTTCTAGTGGCATCTCTCATAAGCAAAGCATATAGTGGGTAAACAAATTACTGTTGGGCAATTGATAGAAAAGCGAATAATTATGCGATATTCACGACAATGATCATGTGTATATACGCATCACGTCCATAAGAAAATACACCGACTCCTGCCTGCACCTACTACTATTACTCCACGTCAATAGCGCTTCTATGCTTGCCTCTCTACGTATTAAGTTCATGACAAACGGAGTAATGTTTGGAGAACGATGACATGATGTAGACAAAGTAAACTCAACTAATATGAATAAACCCCATTGTTTTATCGTTAGTAGCAATAACACAAAGACGCAACTTGTCCCCTTCTGTCACTGGGATATAGAAACTCGTCAGGTTGAACCTACTACAACGCACCACTCCCACCGAAAAATATCAATCTAGTTGGCCAAACTATCTCAATAGATCGGAGAGCATTACGAAGCTATGATGATCATGCAAATAAGAATCATAGTAATCAGGTTTGACTTAAATACTTTTCATGAATAATCTGAACATAAACTCACAATTCATCGGATCCCAACAAACACAACATACAAAGGGATTACATCGGATAGATCAAGGAAAAGATGCGATGAACATTGTGTTGAAGATCAAGAGAGAGAGAGATTGCCATCTAGGTACTACCTACGGACCCGTAGGTCTGCGGTGAACTACGCACACATCATGGTGAGGGTAGCAAGGTTGATGAAGAGGCCCTCCATGATCGATCTTCTGTCCGGCAGGGTGCCGGAACTAATTTGACTTTTGTAAAACAGGCCCCTTGGTCAAATATTAGGGTATCTATATTTGACAGAGCCAAAAAAAGTTTGGAGGCCTTTGAAACTGTTTGAAATTTACAAAATTCAAAAAGGGCAAATAAACAATATTTTGGCCTCTGTTATTATTGTTTAGAGGCACTTTAAACAATTGATAAAATGTTGGTTTCAATTTTATAAATGTTTACGGAATATTTGTAATCCACCCAGGATTTTAGTTTTTAGGTTTGCAAAAATATTTAAACCACTTATCAATTGAATTTTGAATTTCAAATGAAATTTGAAAAGTGGTATGATTCAAAAGTGATCAAACACTGTTTAGCAAAAAACATGGATTAGCTTAATCTGGTGATCACTGTAGCTTGATCACCTAGGTTACTGTAGCTTAATCCAAGGGTGTCACAACTCTCCCCTACTAAAAGAAAGTCTCGTCCCGAGAATTAAGAGGTAGAAGTAAGGGGAAAAGTTTGGTTACAAAATTCTAACGGATCTTCTCGTTCTTGGTTGCTCTTCTTGAAGAAGTTGATGCCTTTCATTGATGTCTTCAATTCTCTGTTTCAGGTCATGCTGATGAAGTGGACATCTTTTCTTCGGGATCTTCATCGTCCTACGAATGCGACATGAGGGAAAACTCTAGAAGAACGTAGCTACACAAAGTTGGGCATCTGACGGTGAACTCAGGGAAGAAGACATGAATTATTCCTCGAGTTGTAACTCAGGGAATTCATTGAGAGCAATATGCGATGGTACAAAAGTTTCAAAAGGGGTAGGTAATTATTTGATGCCTAATCAGAAGGTGAAGGGGGTTCAGTGCAACGAAATAAATATTGCGTCTGGTGAATGGATAGATCATCCCTCGGACGGTGGCTCGGGAATTACATACGAAGCCAAGTGCAAAGGATACTTTGTAATCAAAGATGTACAGGAGAGTCAGGTTTCGATCCTGTGGAACTGTGGGTTATGGGTCCACCATGTGGGTTAAGAGTAGGAAGAGCGGTGACATCTTGCACGGACATGGTAGCATGACATGTCAGAGTAAGGCTTGTCAGTTATGTTGGCAACAACGTCGGTACCAAGGGCGGGGGATAAATAGAACCATTTTCCTGCTCGTTGAAATGAGGCGGACCAATAGGCAAAGTTCTCGTCCACCGACGGTTACCTAATATTCTCAACAATAGTAACAGGGTCTTACTGACAAAGTTGTTCACCGAGGTGTTTACCTAAGCAGGGAATTACCACAGCTCAGATAAGTTTAGATTACAAGAAAAGGTTAAACAGACCAATGGAAAGGAAAAATGTGTTTATACCCGCGTATCGAAAGTATATCTTTCCCAAGGAAAGGCAGAGCATGATATACATGATAGGGCTCCAAGTACATAACCATTTAGACGAATGGGGCAAGGAATTTATGAGGTTTACCCATACCATGTTTTTTGGATAACTGACCAGAAAACATTTAGCATTATGCCTCCAATGTTCTTGTTGATATTTAGAATATCACAGCCATGCTTCGGGGGAGCATCGACATGGTTATCAGGTAAAGGTCAGACCTTGGATACACAAGGATCTATCAGGAACAACTTATAAAATAAGTCATACAATTTCCTCATGGAAGAAAAAGCTAATCTGGCTGAACAAGATACTATAACAATAGGTCCTATGGCCAAGGGAGTAGCCATAACATCACCTTACCAACTCACGTAGGGACCAATGTTAGACCCTTTTGAAAAGTTCCAACCATCATATCTGAATGAGATTCAGATCTGGTTGGTGTCAGGATTCTTCAGACTTGACAGGCCTGAGAAGGAAAAAGGATGCATCACACATCGACAAGATGACGTTGCAAGCTTCTCAGTACATGGAATACGGAAGCAAGAATCCGAAATATTGAGCTGGGTTACAAGACACATGGGAACACATTGTCCAAGACAATCGTGATCACATGCAAGTCTTATGACGAAATGCAACCAAGTTAAGGTTGGGAAGTATCATCGAGGACATCAAAGTACCGGTGTAAGTCCGGATTAGCTCTTACATAGAACTTCTTTTCCCAGATCAAATCAATCAGTGGCTTGGCGTGCTAGGAAATACATATGGAGTGAAGGTAGCAAGTCTATCAAACCATAGAATACTTCGCACATGCATGAATGAATTGGAACGATTCCAGAGGAAGCGAAACAAAATTTTCTCATAATTACGACGGCAATAATGCACGTGAACTTAGAGAAAAACAATTTTTTATCAAACATATTCTTCATGATCTAGGCACAAAGATAATGCTTTCAAGGTTCCCAACACTAGCTTAATGTTCATCATGAACCCCGAAGAAGATGAGGATGTGGCTGATGGGCTCAGCAATAATTCGTCGACAATTCCACAAAGATGGATTTCCATGATTGAGTGAGCAAGGTGGTAGCATTGGTCAAACAAGATGATATATTGAGATATGCCCGAGGGAAACATCCGCAATTAAACATTAATCGAAAGGTGCACTGATGACCCACAACTATAGGGGATCAATCGTAGTCCTTTCGATAAGTAAGAGTGTCGAACCCAACGAGGAGCAGAAGGAAATGGCAAGCGGTTTTCAGCAAGGTAATTTCTGCAAGCACTGAAATTGTAGGTAACATATAGTTTGATATCAAGATAATTGATAGCGAGCAAGTAACGGTAACGGTAAACAAAGGACAGCCCAATCCTTTTGAGGCAAAGGACAGGCCAGAACAATCAATAATAATAGGCAAAGTGTTCTTGAGGGTACACGGGAATTTCGTCTAGTCACTTTTATCATGTTGGTTTGATTCGTGTTCGCTACTTTGATAATTTGATATGTGGGTGGACCGGTGCTAAGGTGCTGTTCTTACTTGAACTAACAACCTACTTATGATTAACCCCCTCGCAAGCATCCGCAGCTACGAGAAAAGTATTAAGACAAAGTCTAACCATAGCATTAAACATGTGGATCCAAATCAGCCCCTTACGAAGTAGCGCATAAACTAGGGTTTAAGCTTCTGTCACTCTAGCAACCCATCATCTAATAACTATTCCACAATGCCTTCCCCTAGGCCCATGAATGGTGAAGTGTCATGTATTCGACGTTCACATTACACCACTAAGGTAAGCACAACATACATATCATCAAAATATCGAACACATATCAAATTCACATGATTACTCGCAACATGACTTCTCCCGTGACCTCAAGAACAAAGGTAACTACTCACAAATAATAATCATGCTCAAGATTAGAGGAGTATTAAATAGCATAATGGATCTGAACATATAATCTTCCACCAAATAAACCATATAGTAATCAACTACGCAAGGTAATCAACACTACTAGTCACCCACAGGTACCAATCTGAGGTTCCGGTACAAAGATTGAACACAAGAGATGAACTAGGGTTTGAGAGGAGATGGTGCTGTTGAAGATGCTGATGAAGATTGTCCTCCCAAAGATGAGAGGGGTGTTGGTGATGACGATAGCTTCGATTTCCCCCTCCAGGAGGGAAGTTCCCTCGGCGGAATCGCTCCGCCGGAGGGCAAAAGTGCTCCTGCCCAAGTTCCGCCTCGAGGCGGCGACGCTTCGTCTCGAAAGTCCACCTCTTATTTTTTTTCTAGGTTTTTTGGGAATTTATACCAGAAGATGGGCACCGGAGGTGGGCCAGGCTGAGCACAACCCATCAGGGCGCGCCCAGGGGGGGCTGGCGCGCCCTGGTGGGTTGTGCCCACCTGGGGGGACCTCCTCCGATAGTTTTCAGCTCTAGTATTTTTTATTAAATGCAAAAATAATCTCCGTAAAATTTCAGCTTCATTGGAGTTGTGCAGAATAAGTATCTCGGACGTGCTTTTCTTGGGTCCAGAATTCCAGCTGCCGGTATTCTCCCTCCTTGTGTAAACCTTGAATATTATGAGAGAAAAGGCATTAGAATCACTCCCCAAAGCATTATTATTCAAAAAAACAAAGTAAATAACAGTAGGAAATCATTATGCAAAATGGACGTATCAACTCCCCCAAGCTTAGACCTCGCTTGTCCTTAAGCGAAAGCCGATATCGAAAAGCATGTCCACATGGTTTGAGAGAGAGGTGTCGATTAAAACAAAATACGGACATAGAAGCATCATGCTTATTAACATAGCAGCAACAAACTCTAACATAAGAACTTATTTCAATACATTTTTATCATAAGGCTTCTCATGAACAAGTAATAATTCATCACAACATAGAAGTATGAAGCATAAACCTTATTGGGAACCAACAAACTATGTTCTCAGTCAACTTTGCAACTACAATTCATCATATTTTCTGGAAGGGTCTCATTTAGGAGCCTTTTGGCAAGTCCACATACTCAACCATCATTTAGTCTTCTATGATTGCTAACGCTCACGGCATACCCATGAACAAAAAGTTTCAGCCGGACATGTAGGAAGATAGGGGCTTATATTTTCGCCTCCCAACTCACTCACCTCAAGGGTGATGTCAACAATAATAACTCATGCTCACCCATATCCAACTGGATATATGTGCCTAGATCTTTCCTCACCACATGATGCTTGCAAAAGAAAAAGTAAAAAGGGATAGGGAAGAATACTTTGACTCTTGCATAAAAGTAAGTGCATAAAAGTAAAAGATAAGCCCTTCGCATAGGGAAGCAGAGGTTGTCATGCGCTTATTGGTTTGTATGCTCAATCCCTTAATGTAAAAGAACGTCACGCTATATTGCCCCCTATGATAGCAACCTTTATTAAGCAGTCCGTCGCTTTTATTACTTTGCCATCATAAGTTCGTATAACACTCAATTTTCTCTTACACTAATTGATTAAAACACTTTTAGAAGCAATTTTTATTGCCGTGCTGCACCGATGACAACTTACTTGAAGGTTCTTTCTCGATCCATAGGTAGGTATGGTGGACACTCAAAGAAAGAGTTTGGTTTGGGTTTTTGGATGCACAAGTAGTATCTCTACTTAGTGCGGAATTTTTGGCTAGCAAAGATATTGGGCAAGCACCACATGTTAGAGGATCTATGACAATATAACTTCAATGTGGATATGAACAAACATAAATCATTACGTTGTCTTCCTCGTCCAACGTCAACAATTTTGACATATAATATTTGATGGGGGCTCACAATCATAAAAGATGTCCAAGATAGTGTATTTGCATGTGAATCTTCTCTTCCTTTATTAATTCGTTCATGAATTGCATCATTGACCAATGCTATGTTTGCCAATCTCCAATAAATTTTACTACTTATACTTTTCTTTATGTGATGTCATTACTCACCATAAGATTAGCATATGATTCTTTTCATTTGTTTCTTTTCCTTTATTCGAATGCAACAAGAAAGTAGAGAGGCAAAAACTCAAACTAAACTTTATTATATAACTTTCACTCGATTACATAGATAGATAGGCCACGAAACTAACACACGAAAGCAGATCATACTAAACTTTTATTCAACTAAGCAAAGGGAAACTAAAGATCAAACTAAAATAGGTAAAGGTGAATAAAAGTGGTGGTGATACGATACCGGGGCACCTCCCCCAAGCTTGGCTCAAGCCAAGGGGAGTGCCCATACCCGTGAGCTCAAGTCTCCTTTGGTGGTGGTGATGAAGAAGGTGGAGGTGTTGATGTAGGTGGTGGTGATGAAGAAGGTGGAGGTGTTGATGAGGCCTTCTTTTTCAACTTATATTTAAGCATGAAGTTTTCCTTCCTTAGGTCATCATTCTCCAACTCGAGCTTTAATATCCTTTGGCATAGGACATTCTTGCTTTCCTGTAGAAAATGAGACGGGATAAATTGGACCTTAGGTTTGTATCTTCTAGGGAGGCTTGATTTCTTGAATTCCACATGCATATCTCCAGGTTGAGGCAATGGATCATCCTCTTCCTCAGAGCTTTCATCTTTTGTTTCCTGCATGGTAGCATCCTCTTCCTCCTCTGAGGTCCATAGGTAGGGGTAAATTTCCCTAAAGATCTTTGGGTCTGGAACATAGGGATCAACATGGCTCTCTCCTTCCGAATCTTGAGACGACATATTTTCAGCTCTGTCAGGGAAACATCAAGAAACAACAACAGGCGATATTTCTGCGATGCGGTCGTCAAAACAGTCGGGGGTGTATATAGAGAATTTTTCTTCTTGGGAAACAAGTATTTGGAAGGAAAACGGAGTCGGGAAGGCATCCGAGGTGGGCACAACCCACCAGGGCGCGCCCAGGGGTGCCTGGCGCGCCCTGGTGTATCATGCTCACCTCGATCACCTTCCGGTTTATTTTTTTATTTCCAAAATTCTAAAATATTCCAAAACTGACAAAAAATATTTTTGCGGATTTTTTGGAGTCCGTTAACTTACCGTATCACATACCTCCTATTTTTAAGTATTCTGGAGCGTTCCGGAAGTTTTCTTTTATGTGTTCCTCCGGTGTCATGGTTTGGATAGCATTGCTTTCAATGTTAATAGGCGTACCTGAGATATAATGCTTAATTCTTTGTCCATTGACCACCTTCGGGTTAGTACCTTCGGCGTTATTAACCTTGATAGCTCCAGAACGATAAACCTCTTCAATAATATATGGTCCTTCCCATTTTGAGAGAAGCTTTCCTGCAAAAAATCTTAAACGAGAGTTGAACAAAAGAACATAATCTCCTATTTTGAATTCCCGCTTTTGGATTCTTTTGTCATGCCATCTTTTTACTTTTTCTTTGAACAGCTTGGCATTCTCATACGCTTGGGTTCTCCATTCATCTAGTGAGCTAATATCAAATAGCCTCTTCTCACCGGCAAGTTTGAAATCATAGTTGAGTTCCTTAATTGCCCAAAATGCTTTGTGTTCTAGTTCTAAAGGCAAATGACAAGCTTCCCCATATACCATTTTGTATGGGGACATACCCATAGGATTTTTATAGGCTGCTCTATAGGCCCAAAGTGCATCGTCTAATTTCTTAGACCAATTCTTACGAGATCTATTGACAGTTTTTTGTAATATTAATTTTATTTCTCTATTGCTAAGTTCAACTTGACCACTAGATTGAGGATGATAGGGTGATGCAATTCTATGGTTAACATCATATTTAGCAAGCATCTTACGGAAGGCACCATGAATAAAGTGTGAACTACCATCGGTCATTAAATATCTGGGGACTCCAAACCTCGGGAAGATAACCTCTTTAAGCATTTTAATGGAGGTGTGGTGATCGGCACTACTAGTTGGAATAGCTTCTACCCACTTAGTGACATAATCGACCGCAACCAAAATATGAGTGTACCCATTAGAGGAAGGAAAATGCCCCATATGATCAAAACCCCAAACGTCAAATGGTTCAACAACAAGTGAGTAATTCATAGGCATTTCTTGACGCTTACCAATATTACCAATTCTTTGACATTCATCACAAGACAAGACAAACTTATGAGCATCCGTGAAGAGAGTAGGCCAATAAAAACCAGATTGCAATACCTTATGAGCAGTTCTATCTCCCGCATGATGTCCTCCATAAGCTTCGGAATGACATTTCCGTAGGAATTTGTTCCTGTTCATGCTCAGGTACACAACATCTAATAATACCATCTACTCCTTCTTTATAAAGATGTGGGTCATCCCAAAAGTAATGTCTCAAGTCATAAAAGAATTTTCTGTTTTGTTGGTATGTGAAGCTAGGTGGTATATATTTAGCGACAATGTAATTAGCATAATCAGCATACCAAGGTGTGTGTTGTGAGACACTTATTGCAGCTAGCTGTTCGTCAGGGAAACTATCATCAAAGGTAGTGGGTCATCAAGAATATTTTCTAACCTAGACATGTTATCAGCTACAGGGTTCTCAGCTCCTTTCCTATCAACGATGTGTAAGTCAAATTCTTGAAGCAAAAGAACCCACCTAATGAGTCTAGGTTTAGCGTCTTTCTTTTCCATAAGGTATTTAATAGCAGCATGATCGGTGTGAACAATAACCTTGGAGTCAACAATATAAGATCTAAATTTATCACAAGCAAACACAACTGCTAAAAATTCTTTTTCAGTAGTAGCATAGTTTCGTTAGGCACTGTCTAGAGTTTTACTAGCATAATGGATAACATTTAATTTCTTATCAACTCTCTGTCCTAGGACAACACCAACAGCATAATCACTAGCATCACACATAATTTCAAAAGGCAAGTTCCAATCAGGTGGTTGAACGATAGGTGCAGAGGTTAAGGCTTTCTTGAGTGTTTCAAAGGCTTCCACACAATCATCATCAAAGACAAAAGGAATATCCTTTTGTAAAAGATTAGTAAGAGGCCTAGAAATTTTAGAGAAGTCTTTAATGAACCTCCTATAAAAACCAGCATGACCAAGGAAACTGGAAATACCTTTAATATCTTTAGGACATGGCATTTTCTCAATTGCATCAACTTTAGCTTTATCCACCTCAATACCTCGTTCAAATATTTTATGCCCCAAGACAATGCCTTCATTAACCATAAAGTGGCACTTCTCCCAATTCAAGACGAGATTAGTTTGTTCACATCTCTGCAAAACTTGATCAAGGTTGCTTAAGCAATCATCAAAAGAAGTTCCGTAAACGGAAAAATCATCCATGAAAACCTCCACAATCTTTTCACAAAAGTCAGAGAATATAGCAGTCATACATCTTTGAAAGGTAGCAGGTGCATTGCATAAACCAAAAGGCATACGTCTATAAGCATAGGTTCCAAAAGGGCATGTAAAGGTGGTTTTCTCTTGATCAGATTGTGACACAGGTATTTGAGTGAAACCAGAATATCCATCTAGGAAACAAAAGTGTGTGTGCTTAGATAGTCTCTCTAGCATTTGATCAATGAACGGTAGAGGGCAGTGATCTTTTCTAGTAGCTTTATTTAATTTTCTAAAATCAATTACCATTCTATAGCCAGTGACAATTCTTTGTGGAATGAGTTCATTCTTATCATTGGGAACAACGGTAATAACTCCTTTCTTAGGGACACAATGAACGGGACTCACCCATCTACTATCAGCTATGGGATAGATTATACCTGCTTCCAGAAGCTTTAATATTTCAGTTCTTACCACTTCTTTCATCTTAGGATTCAATAGCCGTTGGTGATCAGCAACGGGTTTAGCATCAGGTTCCATATTGATCTTGTGCTGACATAGAGTGGGACTAATGCCCTTAAGATCATCAAGAGTATATCTAATAGCAGCCCGGTGCTTCCTTAGAACTTTCAATAATCTCTCTTCTTCATGTTCCGAAAGGTTAGCACTAATAATAACAGGATATATCTTTTTCTCATCAAGATAAGCATACTTCAAAGTGTCAGGCAATTGTTTCAATTCAAACATAGGATCACCTTTGGGTGGAGGAGGACCTCCAAGAGTTTCAATAGGCAAATTGTGTTTCAAGAGAGGTTGTTGTTCGAAGAAAATTTGATCTATTTCATTTCTTTCACGCAAGTGCATATCATTTTCATGATCGAGCAAATATTGTTCTAATGGATAAATAGTAGGCACAACAATAGAAGCAAGACCAATTATTTCATCCTTACTAGATAAAGCTTTATCACGAGGTTGTCTACTAAACTTGGAAAAATTAAACTCATGAGACACATTACCAAAACTGACACCGACAGTTTGTTTTTCACAATCTATCTTAGCATTGGCGGTGCTCAAGAAAGATCTACCAAAGATAATGGGACAAAAGTCATCTTGTGGGGAACCAAGGACTACAAAATCAGTAGGGTATTTTACTTTCCCACACAAGACTTCAACATCTCTAACAATCCCAAGTGGTGTGATAGTGTTTGTATTAGCAAGTTTAATAGTGACATCAATGTCTTCTATTTCAGCAGGCGCTATTTCATCCATAATTTCTTGGTATAAGGTAAAAGGGATAGCACTCACACTGTTGGGGAACGTTGCATGGGAAACAAAAAATTTCCTACGCACACGCAAGATCTATCCATGGTGATGAGCATCTACGAAAGGGAGAGTGGATCTACATACCCTTGTAGATCGCTAAGCGGGAAGCGTTAAGAAAATTGGTTGATGTAGTCGAACGTCTTCGCGATCCAAATCGCAAGCCGTCCCGCGATCCAATCATGATCCGTCCCGATCTAGCGCTGAATGGACGGCACCTCCGCGTTCAGCACACGTACAGCTCGATGACGATCTCCGCCTTCTTGATCCAGCAAGAGGGGGTGGAGAGGTAGATGAGATCTCCAGCAGCACGACGGCGTGGTGGTGGTGATGGTGGAGTTATCCCAGCAGGGCTTCGCCTAAGCACTACCGGAATCTATTTGGTGGAGGAACTAGAGAATAGAGAACTAGCACGTGGCCGTGGGTTTTGGGGCTCTATTCCTCGAGTATATATACGAGGGAGAGGGAAGATCAAGCCTCCCAAGGGTTTCCCCTAGGGGTCGGACGAACCAGGGCAAGGAGGAGTCCAATCCACTTCCAACTAGGAAGTGGATTCATATTAGGAAGGAGTCCTATTCCTTCCTATCTCCACCTTTTTTTCCTCTTGGGCATATGGGCCCTTATGGGGTCGGTTCCCAAGCCCATTAGGGGCTGGTGCGCCACCTCTTGGGCCCATGTGCCCCCCCGGGGTGGGTGGGCCCCACCCGGTGGACCCCCGGAACCCATTCGTCACTCCCGGTACACTACCGAAAATACTCGAAACTTTTCCGGAACCCAAATACCACTTTCCTATATATAAATCTTTACGTCCGGACCATTCCGGAGCTCCTCGTGACGTCCGGGATCTCATCCGAGACTCCGAACAACCTTAGGTCACCAACACATATATCTCAATACTACCGAAACATCACCGAACATTAAGTGTGCAGACCCTGCGGGTTCGAGAACTATGTAGACATGACCGAGACACCTCTACGGTCAATAACCAATAGCGGGACCTGGATGCCCATATTGGTTCCTACATATTCTACGAAGATATTTATCGGTTGAACCTCTATGTCAAGGATTCAGTTAATCCCGTACGTTGTTCCCTTTGTTCTTCGGTATGTTACTTGCCCGAGATTCGATCGTCGGTATCTCTATACCTAGTTCAATCTCATTACCGGCAAGTCTCTTTACTCGTTCCGTAATACAAGATCCCTTGGCTAACACTTTAGTCACTTTGCTTGCAAGGTTTATTGTGATGTTGTATTACCAAGTGGGCCCTGAGATACCTCTCCGTCACACGGAGTAACAAATCCCAGTCTTGATCCATGCCCACTCAACAGACACCCTCGGAGATACCTGTAGAGCATCTTTATAGTCACCCAGTTACGTTGCGACGTTTGATACACACAAGGTATTCCTCCGGTGTCAGTGAGTTACATGATCTCATGGTTATAGGAACAGATATTTGACATGTAGAAAACTATAGCAATAAACTGACACGATCATATGCTACGTTCATAGTTTGGGTCTTGTCCATCACATCATTCTCCTAATGATGTGATCCCGTTATCAAATGACATCTCATGTCTATGGCTAGGAAACCTTGACCATCTTTGATCAACGAGCTAGTCTACTAGAGGCATACTAGGGACACAGTGTTGTCTATGTATCCACACATGCAATTGAGTTTCCAATCAATACAATTATAGCATGCATAATAAACGATTATCATGAACAAGGAAATATAATAATAACCACTTTATTATTGCTTCTAGGGCATATTTCCAAAAATCTCCCACTTGCACTTGAGTCAATAATCTAGTTCACATCACTATGTGATTTACATTGTAATGAATCTAACACCCATACAGTTCTGGTGTTAATCATGTTTAGCCCTTGGAAGAGGTTTAGTCAACGGGTCTGCGACATTCAGATCCATGTGCACTTTGCAAATATTTATGTCCTCCTCCTTGATGTAATCACGGATGGAATTGAAGCGTCGCTTTATGTGTCTGGTCCTCTTGTGAAACCTTGGTTCCTTGGCCACAGCAATGGCACCAGTGTTGTCACAGAACAGAGTCATTGGGTTTAGTGCACTGGGCACTACTCCAAGATCTGTCATGAACTCCTTCATCCAGACACCTTCCTTCGCCGCTTCCGAGGCAGCGATGTACTCCGCTTCACATGTAGAATCTGCTACCATGCTCTGCTTGGAACTGCACCAGCTTACCACACCCCCATTGAGAATAAATACGTACCCGGTTTGAGACTTAGAGTCATCCGGATCAGTGTCAAAGCTTGCATCGACGTAACCCTTTACGACGAGCTCTTGATCACCTCCATAAACGAGAAACATATCCTTAGTCCTTTTCAGGTACTTAAGGATATTCTTGACCGCCGTCCAGTGTTCCATTCCTGGATCACTTTGAAACCTTCCGCCCATACTTATGGCAAGGCTGACTTCGGGTCTTGTGCACAGCTTTGCATACATGATAGAGCCTATGGCTGAAGCATAGGGGAGGACACTCATCTTTTCTCTATCTTCTGCAGTCACTGGGCATTGAGTCTTACTCAACTTCACACCTTGCAATACAGGCAAAAACCCCTTCTTGGACTGATCCATTTTGAACTTCTTCAAAACTTTGTCAAGGTATGTGCTCTGTGAAAGTCCTATCAAGCGTCTCGATCTATCTCTATAGATCTTGATGCCTAATATGAAAGTAGCTTCTCCTAGGTCCTTCATTGAAAAACTCTTGTTCAAATATTCCTTCACGCTTTCCAACATTTATATATTGTTTCCAATCAGCAATATGTCATCCACATATAATATTAGAAACGCTATAGAGCTCCCACTCACTTTCTTGTAAATACAAGCTTCTCTGTAAACTTGTATAAACCCGAACGCTTTGATCGCCTCATCAAAGCGAAGATTCCAACTCCGAGATGCTTGCACCAGTCCATAAATGGATCGCTGGAGCTTGCAAACTTTGTCAGCATTCTATGGATCGACAAAACCTTCTGGTTGCATCATATACAACTCTTCCTTAAGGAAACCGTTAAGGAACGCTGTTTTGACATCCATCTACCAAATTTCATAATCAAAAAATGCAGCTATTGCTAACATGATTCTGACGGACTTAAGCATCGCTACGGGTGAGAAGGTCTCATCGTAGTCAACTCCTTGAACTTGTGAAAAACCCTTTGCCACAAGTCGCGCTTTATAGACAGTGACATTACCGTCCGCGTCCGTCTTCTTCTTAAAGATCCATTTATTCTGAATGGCCTTTCGCCCTTCTGGTAATACTTCCAAAGCCCATACTTTGTTTTCATACATGGATCCCATCTCGGATTTTATGGCCTCTAACCATTTCTCGGAATCCGGGCCCATCATCGCTTCTCCATTGCTCGTAGGTTCATCGTTGTCCAACAACATGACCTCTAAGACAGGGTCGCCGTACCACTCGGGAGCACTACGCGTCCTTGTCGACCTACGAGGTTCGATAGTAACTTGATCCGAAGCTTCATGATCATCATCACCAACTTCCTCTTCAACTGATGTAGGCTCTACATAAACATCTTTCTGCGCTGCGCTACTCTCTGGTTGAAGTAAAGGTTCAACAACTTCATCAAGTTCTATTTTCCTCCCACTCAATTCTTTCGAGAGAAACTCTTTCTCAAGAAATGTTCCGTTTTTAGCGACAAACACTTTGCCTTTGGATCTGAGATAGAAGGTATACCCAACTGTCTCTTTTGGGTATCCTATGAAGATGCATTTCTCCGCTTTGGGTTCCAGCTTTTCAGGCTGAAGCTTTTTGACATAAGCATCACATCCCCAAACTTTGGCTTCTTGCCAAACCACAGTTCATATGGCGTCATCTCAACGGATTTCGATGGTGCCCTATTTAAAGTGAATGCAGCTGTCTCTAATGCATAACCCCAAAACGATAGTGGCAAATCGGCAAGAGACATCATAGAACGAACCATATCTAATAAGGTTCGATTACGACGTTCGGACACACCATTACGCTGTGGTGTTCCAGGCGGTGTCAATTGTGAAACAATTCCACATTGTCTTAAGTGACTGCTAAACTCATAACTAAGATATTCTCCTCGATCAGATCGTAGGAATTTAATCTTCTTGTTACGATGATTCTCAACTTCACTCTGAAATTGCTTGAACTTTTCAAATGTTTCAGACTTGTGTTTCATTAAGTAAATATACCCATACCTACTTAAGTCATCGGTGAAGGTGAGAAAATAATGATATCCACCGCGCGCCTCAATGCTCATCGGACCGCACACATCAGTATGTATGATTTCCAACAAGTCACTTTCCCGTTCCATTGTTTTCCAGAGAACGGGGTCTTAGTCATCTTGCCCATGAGGCATGGTTCGCATGTGTCAAGTGATTCAAAATCCAGTGACTCCGAAAGTCCATCAGCATGGAGCTTCTTCATGCGTTTTACACCAATATGACCTAAGCAGCAGTGCCACAAGAAAGTGGTACTATCATTATCAACTCTACATCTTTTGGCATCAATGTTATGAACATGTGTATCATCACTATCGAGATTCAATAAGAATAAACCCCTCACATTGGGTGCATGACCATAAAAGATATTACTCATATAAATAGAACAACCATTATTCTCTGATTTAATGAGTAACCGTCTCGCAATAAACAAGATCCAGATATAATGTTCATGCTTAACGCAGGCACTAAATAACAATTATTCAGGTTCATCACTAATCCCGATGGTAATCGAAGAGCGAGCGTGCCGACGGCGATCACATCAACCTTGGAACCATTTCCCACGCGCATCGTCACTTCGTCCTTTGCCAGCCTCCGTCTATTCTGTAGTTCCTGCCTTGAGCTGCAAATGTGAGCAACCGAACCGGTATTAAATACCCAGGCACTACAACAAGAGTTGGTAAGGTACACATCAATAACATGTATATCATATATACCTTGTTTGGTGTTGGCCGCCTTCTTGTCAGCCAGATACTTGGGGCAGTTTCGCTTCCAGTGACCAGTTCCCTTGCAATGAAAGCACTCAGTTTCTGGCTTGGGTCCAGCCTTGGGTTTGTTCACGGGAGGGGCAACTGCTTTGCCACTCTTCTTGGAGTTATCCTTCTTGCCCTTGCCATTCTTCTTGAAACTAGTGGTTTTATTGACCATCAACACTTGATGCTCCTTCTGAATCTCAGACTCAGCGATTTTTAGCATCGCAAATAGGTCGGCGACTGACTTGTTCATCCCGTGCATGTTATAGTTCAACACGAAGCTCTTGTAGCTAGGTGGCAGTGATTGAAGAACTCTGTCAGTGATCGCCTCTGGCGGAAGGGGCATCCCCAATTCAGCCAGACGGTTGGAATACCTAGACATTTTGAGTATGTGTTCACTGACAGGCCCGTTCTCCTCCATCTTGCAAGCATGGAACTTATCGGAGGTCTCATACCTCTCGATCCGGGCATTCTTCTCAAAGATAAAATTCAACTCCTGGAACATCTCATATGCTCAATGATGTTCAAAACGTCTTTGAAGTCCCGGTTCTAAGCCATACAACATTGCACATTGAACTATTGAGTAATCATCAGAACGTGGCTGCCAAGCGTTCGCAACGTCTGCAGACTCTACTGAAGCGGGTGGTTCACCGAACGGTGCATCAAGGACATAAGCCTTTTGGGAAGCCGTGAGGATAATCCTCAGATTACGGGCCCAGTCTACAAAGTTACTTCAGTCATCTTTCAACTTAGCTTTCTCTAGGAACGCATTGAAATTCAGGGGTGCTACTGCGCGAGCCATTGATCTACAACATAAATTTTGCAAAGACAACTTAGACTATTGTTCAAGATAATGAGTTTAGTTAATCATATTACTTATAAACTCCCACGCAAATTGACATCTCTCTGGTCATTCGAGTGTCACATGATCCAAATTCACCAACCCAAGTCCTATCATCACGTGAGATGAGGTGGTTTCAATGGTGAACATCTTCATGTTGATCATATCTTCTATATGACTCATGTTCGACCTTTCGGTCTCTTGTGTTCCGAGGCCATGTCTGTACATGCTAGGCTCGTCAAGTTTAACCCGAGTGTTCTGCATGTGCAACACTGGCTTGCACCCGTTGTATGTGAACGTAGAGTCTATCACACCCGATCATCACGTGTTGTCTCGAAACGACGAACTTTCGCAACAGTGCACACTCGGGGAGAACACAATTTTATCATGAAATTTTAGTGAGGGATCACCTTATAATGCTACCGTCGTCCTAAGCAAAATAAGATGCATAAAAGGGTTAACATCACATGCAAATCATAAGTGACATGATATGGCCATGAACTTGTGCTCTTGATCTCCATCTCCAAAGCACCGGCATGATCTCCATCGTCACCGGCATGACACCATGATCTACATCATCTTGATCTCCATCAACGTGTCGCCATCAGGTTGTCACGCCAACTATTGCTTCTACGACTATTGCTAACTTATAGTGATAAAGTAAAGCAAAAACGGCGAAAATAAATTAAAGACAACCCTATGGCTCCTGCCGGTTGCCCTACTCATCGACATGCAAGTCGTGATATTCTATACAAAACATGATCATCTCATACATCACATATATCTCATCATGTAATTGGCCATATCACATCACAACATACCCTTCAAAAACAAGTTAGACGTCCTCTAATTGTTGTTGCATGTTTTACGTGGCTGCTACGGGTATCTAGCAAGAACGATTCTTACCTACGCAAAAACCACAACGGTGATACACAAATTGCTATTCAACCTTCTCAAGGACCGCCTTTGTCGAATCCGATCCAACTAAAGTGGGAGAGACAGACACCCGCCAGCCATCTTTATGCAACAAAGTCACATGTCACTTGATGGAACCGGTCTCCCGTAAGCGTACGAGTAAGGTTGGTCCGGGCCGCATCATCCCACAATACCGCTGAATCAAGAAAAGACCAAGGGAGGAAGCAATCTGAGCATCAACGACCACAAACTCCTTTGTGTTCTACTCATGATCTCATCTACACATAGACCTAGCTCATGATGCCACTGTTGGGGAACGTTGCATGGGAAACAAAAAAATACCTACGCACACGCAAGATCTATCCATGGTGATGAGCATCTACGAGAGGGAGAGTGAATCTACATACCCTTGTAGATCGCTAAGCGGGAAGCGTTAAGAAACGCGGTTGATGTAGTCGAACCTCTTTGCGATCCAAATCGCAAGCCGTCCCGCGATCCAATCACGATCCGTCCCGATCTAGCGCCGAATGGACGGCACCTTCGCGTTGAGCACACGTACAGCTCGATGACGATCTCCGCCTTCTTGATCCGGCAAGAGGGGGCGGAGAGGTAGATGAGATCTCCAGCAGCACGACAGCATGGTGGTGGTGATGGTGGAGTTATCCCGGCAGGGCTTCGCCTAAGCACTACCGGAATCTATTTGGTGGAGGAACTAGAGAATAGAGAACTAGCACGTGGCCGTGGGTTTTGGGGCTCTATTCCTCTAGTATATATAGGAGGGAGAGGGAGGAGAAAGCCTCCCTAGGGTTTCCCCTAGGGGTCGGCCGAACCAGGGCAAGGAGGAGTCCAATCCACTTTCTACTAGGAAGTGGATTCATATTAGGAAGGAGTCATATTCCTTCCTATCTCCACCTTTTTTCCTCTTGGGCATATGGGCACTTATTGGGTCGGTTCCCCAGCCCATTAGGGGCTGGTGTGCCACCTCTTGGGCCCATGTGGCCCCCCGGGGTGGGTGGGCCCCACCCGGTGGACCCCCGGAACCCATTCGTCACTCCCGGTACACTACCGGAAATACCCGAAACTTTTCCGGAACCCAAATACCACTTTCCTATATATAAATATTTACCTCCGTACCATTCCGGAGCTCCTCGTGACGTCCGGGATCTCATCTGGGACTCCGAACAACCTTCGGTCACCAACACATATATCTCAATACTACCGAAACATCACCGAACGTTAAGTGTGCAGACCCTGCGGGTTCGAGAATTATGTAGACATGACCGAGACACCTCTACGGTCAATAACCAATAGCGGGACCTGGATGCCCATATTGGTACCTACATATTCTACGAAGATCTTTATCGGTTGAACCTCTATGTCAAGGATTCAGTTAATCCCGTATGATGTTCCCTTTGTTCTTTGGTATGTTACTTGCCCGCGATTCGATTGTCGGTATCTCTATACCTAGTTCAATCTCATTACCGGCAAGTCTCTTTACTCGTTCCATAATACAAGATCTCGTGGCTAAATCACATAAACCATGGTTGCAATGATCTCCTATTTTAACTGAGACAACAGGCAAGCCTTCTACGGGTCTATGTTTATCTTTTTCATCAGGTTTGGCAATTCTAGCAGCTTCATCACAAAAGTAGATAACATGCCCATCAATTTGCTTAGGGGGTTTGGGTGCTCTTATTTTACTCTTACGAACCACAGTTGATACCTTAGCATGTTCCTTTATCCTAACAGGGAAAGGTGGTTTTTCAATATAAGCGGTAGGCACAACTGGATCAACATTGTAAAAGATGGTTTCTTCTTTAGCTATGACCGGTTCTTTAATTTCTTCCTTAATAGGGGGATGATATTTAAACCACTTCTCCTTAGGGAGATCAACATGAGTAGGAAATGATTCATAGAAAAAGGCTACTATCACAGAGTCAAGTCCATATTTAGTGCTAAACTTGTGAAAAGTATCGGTGTTCATAAAAGATTTAACATAATCAAATTCAAGCTTTATACCTGACTCATTACCTTCATCGAGTTCCCAATCTTCAGAGTTGCGTTTAATTCTTTCTCAGAGATCCCACTTGAATTCCATAGTCTTCTTCATATAAGAACCAGCACAAGAAGTATCGAGCATGGATTGATCATTATGAGAAAGCCGAGCATAAAAATTCTGAATGATAACTTCCCTCGGAATGTCATGATTGGGGCATGAATATAACATTGACTTAATCCTCCCCCAAGCTAGAGCGATACTTTCTCCTTCACGAGGCCAAAAATTATATATATAATTCCGATCACGATGAACTAGATGCATAGGATAAAACTTTTGATGGAATTCCAATTGCAAACGGTTCCAGTTCCAAGATCCATGATCATCACATAGCCTATACCATGTAAATGCTTTTCCCTCCAAAGATAAAGGGAAAACCTTCTTATTCACTTCATCTCCGGGCAAACCTGCAAGCTTAAATAATCCAAAAATCTCGTTCACATATAAAAGATGCATATCAGGATGTTCAGTTCCATCTCCTGCATAAGGTTTAGCAAGCAGTTGTTCTAGCATAGCTGAAGGAATTTCATAAGTAACATTTTCAATATGTGCTGTAGGTTGAGGGGTAACTAATTGTGGTTCCGGTCGAGGTGAAGATACCCCAAACAAACCCCTCAAAGGATTGTTCTCCATAGTAGCAAGTAGCAATAAATTTCAGCACGTAGTATAAGTTTTTCCTTACCGATTTCCACTTACCAAGAGCGTTTCACTCCCTGGCAATGGCGCCAGAAAAGAGTCTTGATGACCCACAAGTATAGGGGATCAATCGTAGTCCTTTCGATAAGTAAGGTTGTCGAACCCAATGAGGAGCAGAAGGAAATGACAAGCGGTTTTCAGCAAGGTAATTTCTGCAAGCACTGAAATTGTAGGTAACAGATAGTTTGATAGCAAGATAATTGATAGCGAGCAAGTAACGGTAACGGTAAACAAGGTGCAGCAAGGTAGCCCAATCCTTTTGAGGCAAAGGACAGGCCAGAACAATCACTAATAATAGGCCAAGTGTTCTTGAGGGTACACAGGAATTTCATCTAGTCACTTTTATCATGTTGGTTTGATTCGTGTTCGCTACTTTGATAATTTGATATGTGGGTGGACCGGTGCTAAGGTGTTGTTCTTACTTGAACTAACAACCTACTTATGATTAACCCCCTCGCAAGCATCCGCAAGTACAAGAAAAGTATTAAGACAAAGTCTAACCATAGCATTAAACATGTGGATCCAAATCAGCCCCTTACGAAGTAGCGCATAAACTAGGGTTTAAGCTTCTGTCACTCTAGCAACCCATCATCTAATAACTACTCCACAATGCCTTCCCTTAGGCCCATGAATGGTGAAGTATCATGTAGTCGACGTTCACATGACACCACTAAGGGAAGCACAACATACATATCATCAAAATATCGAACACATATCATATTCACATGATTACTCGCAACATGACTTCTCCCGTGACCTCAAGAACAAAGGTAACTACTCACAAATAATAATCATGCTCAAGATCAGAGGAGTATTAAATAGCATAATGGATCTGAACATATAATCTTCCACCAAATAAACCATATAGTAATCAACTACGCAAGGTAATCAACACTACTAGTCACCCACAGGTACCAATCTGAGGTTCCGGTACAAAGATTGAACACAAGAGATGAACTAGGGTTTGAGAGGAGATGGTGATGTTGAAGATGTTGATGAAGATTGGCCTCCCAAAGATGAGAGGGGTCTTGGTGATGACGATAGCTTCGATTTCCCCCTCCGGGAGGGAAGTTCCCCCGGCGGAATCGCTCCGCCGGAGGGCAAAAGTGCTCCTGCCCAAGTTCTGCCTCGAGGCGGCGGCGCTTCATCCCAAAAGTCCTCCTCTTATTTTTTCTAGATTTTTTGGGAATTTATACCAGAAGATGGGTACCGGAGGTGGGCCAGGCTGAGCACAACCCATCAGGGCGCGCCCAGGGGGGCCTGGCGTGCCCTGGTGGGTTGTGCCCACCTGGGGGCCTCCTCCGGTAGTTTTCAGCTCCAGTATTTTTTATTAAATGCAAAAATAATCTCCGTAAAATTTTAGCTTCATTGGAGTTGTGCAGAATAGGTATCTCTGACGTGCTTTTCTTAGGTCCAGAATTCCAGCTGCCGGTATTCTCCCTCCTTGTGTAAACCTTGAATATTATGAGAGAAAAGGCATTAGAATCACTCCCAAAGCATTATTATTCAACAAAACAGAGTAAATAACAGTAGGAAATCATGATGCAAAATGGACGTATCATGCACCCAAAATCCGGACTAAGTAGTACGACCAATGTTAGAATGTTGATTCAACAGCCAACACACTAAGAATGGACTTATTGTTCATTAACTCCAAGGCAATAGAGTTGTTATGTCATAAGTGTTGAATTTACACCTCACAGTCCATTTGCCGGTATTCCAGTTAGAAACAACACGGGAACTAAGAAATGAAAGGTGATGGCAAGAGGTAGCACTATATCAAGAATTCTTAAGACGTGTGTGATGCTCACGACATTCTCGACAAAAATGGTAATACTCCAAGATAGAACATAACACAAGATGGCTAGCAAGGAACTTAAGGTTCAACCAAAACAAGACCCAGTCTGCGTTTGGAAGGAAGACAAGGATGTCGGCAACGACAATACCAATTAAAAAGGGCATGGATGCTACTTCTCGTCATGAATTTTATTGATACCCTGGAAGAGCTCAGAAGGTTGATGATGATCACAACACAATTGTCGAGACGTCTCTTGAAGATGTAATCGACCAGCGACAACATCAAGCAAAGATATGGTGAAGCGACAAGATGTTGGAACCACAGATTATAGTGCTAGCTCAGAATCGAAATTGCATTTCAAGACAACCAACATGACGTTGAAAGCTCGATGTAAGCTTAGTGCACTGTTGTGTTCCGGGGATTAAGGACACAAACAACATGGTCAAGCTCTAGCATGACAATGATGATGTAGCCTAACAGCCTGGAATGACATGATCGAGTACAAACTCATAAGCAAAGAAGATTCCTAAGAGTTGTTGAATCGCAATGCGTACACGATTCAGTTATCGGTGTCCTTGAGTGGTCCAACAACTCAGAACACGAGGAAACTGGAATCAGTGAAAAATCATAGTTGATGAGGAGCTCATAAGAAGTTATATAGCTCCGTGATATTCTCGGGATACCAGGGATAATACTCGGAGGTAGATCAGAATAGAGGTTAGACTAGTGTATTGATCTGTGGAAGATAAGCACTTTAATTTATCTGAGAATGAAATCAAAGCAGAACAACATGGTCGGAACCACGGTTGCAAAGGACCAAATCACGGATACAAGGTCATGATGAATGATTATTGATACGAGAAGCCTCTATGATAAGTTCAACATCGTTTCCATGGGCATGAACACAAGGTTCAAGGTCGACTCCCACTTCATCAATGCATCACCTTCCATTTACTCCTCGCCTTTGATGAAGTTCTATTTTTGAAAGATTATCTGGCAAAACACCAGAAGAGTAAGACTCGTGGTAACTCTCGGGCTCACACGGAGTAAGGAAGGCATAGGTTCAACACATTGGGGCATCTTAGGAACATATACCACAAGCATTCAAGAGAAATTAACACATGCTTGACAACAGAGCATGGGTGGCAAACACATAGGATACAACTTATCAGAGGGAGAAGACACAATTTACCAATGGCATCATGTATCAGGGGAAGAACATCACAAAAATTTTAAATGTGAAGGATGCTATCGGATAACAACCCAATAATGGGTCTGGCGGTCCACAAAGGACCTGATGTGAGTATCGGTACTCAATCAGAGGGAGAAAGAATGCAAGGCATCAGATCATAGAACATCCAAATAATTCGATGCTTAAATAACCAAAGGAATTAAGATTTCCAAATTGGTGTATCGGAAACAGATGCTCCGATCAAATACAAGTAAGATGAAAGGACTTAGATGGACAATCAATCTAGGTTGATTTGTCGAGAACCAACTGAGGTTTGGAAAGACGTCTGTGCCGGAAAGATAATTTATGAGAAACAACTAATGACTGCATGCATTGACACACAAGTTGAATCAATAAAATCAAATGACAATCACAATGGATTTAATGAATATTGCTAGATATATGGAATTAACCATAATGCAAGCAGGTGAGAAATTAAGGTCAAGAGCAAAAGGCTAATGAGGATTTTGGAAGAACGAATAGCAATTCGAAGGATTTGTTGAAACTCATGACAACTGAGGACGAACGAATCCAAGGTAACCATAGGGGGTGATGGTAGAAGGGAATCGCAAGAGTGATGAACACAAGTTCACGGGAGAACATCGGAGAGTATCTTCGGAGTCTTCTGATGAATCAAGCCATCATCTGGAATGAGGGGCTCTCCGGGAGGAAGTAGATGAGAGAACCTAAAGTTAGAGTTAGTAAAATCTTTAACCCGAATAGAAGAGAGATCAGAACCCAGAGTATAGATGAGGAATAAAAGATCCTAATACCACCCGATTGAGATGTGGGCCCGTAAGCCACATAACAATGTTAGTAAAGTTTTTCAAGTACTAGACTCAACTTCGATCGAGGAGTTGGAAAGGGGGGCTACCTACAGGCAACCTGGCTCTGATACCAACTTGTGATGCCCCCATTTTGATCGTATGCTAATCATACACGCAAATGTGCACGATCAAGATTAGGGACTCACGGGAAGATATCACCACACAACTCTAGACACAAAATAAAGTCATACAAGCTTCATATTACAAGCCAGGGGCCTCAAGGGCTCGAATACATAAGCTCAGATTCAAACGAGTCAGCAGAAGCAAATATTATCTGAGTAGAGACATAAGTTAAACAAGTTTGCCTTAAGAAGGCTAGCACAAACATAAGCAGCGGATCGAAAGAGGCAAGGCCTCCTGCCTGGGAGCCAACCTAACTACTCCTGAGCGTCGGCATTCTCCACGTAGTAGTAAGCTCCAGCGGTGGTGTAGTAGTCGTCGGC
Organism: Elymus sibiricus; assembly: GCA_039707655.1. Lineage (NCBI taxonomy): Eukaryota > Viridiplantae > Streptophyta > Magnoliopsida > Poales > Poaceae > Elymus > Elymus sibiricus. The sequence goes on from CM077671.1 coordinate 325,907,351, forward strand.
GGGGTACTCCATCTCCTGGGCTCCGTCATCTGAACGCAGTAATCGTATCAAGGGGGAAACAGGAGGTAAAGCAGCGGTGAGTACTCATCCAAAGTACTTGCAAGACTTATATCAAAACTATACTAGAATATGCATCAGTATCAAGGAATGGGGTTATATCTTTGGACTGACTGCAGAAAAGCAAGAATAGGGGGAAGGCCTAGTCCTATCGATGACTAACATCTTCAACATCTTGCAGCATTAGAAGAGTGTAGATTGGTAACTCATATGTAACAATATTATTGTAGCAATTTTATTAAGTAACCACGCCCAGAGATTCTTCCTCGACTCCCTGCAAGAAAGCAAATCTCGGAGCCAATGTTCATTTCAATTTTAAGTCACAATTCTAGTTGTATTAGATAGGGATACAACTCTAGTCGTCCTGTTACCGTGGACATGGCTTTTCGAATAGTTGAAATCATCCCTGCAGGGGTGCACCACATTTTCCAACACGTTTGATAACCTCTGGCCGTACATACTTCCTGGGTCATGCCCGGCCTCGGGATATCAACACGTCGTCGCCCTACCTAGGCTCAACAGAGAGGCCAGCCCGTCGGTCTAAATCCTAAGCACACATGGGTCATGGCCCACTCGCCCTTTGCACTCCTGCACGATGCGTGGGCGACCGAGATCGGTCCTAGCACCTCTTATACAAGATCAATATCATCACGGACCACTCAGGCACGCGCCGCTCCGAAGAGCTTCTCCCATGTGAAGGTTAGTGCGAAAAAGGTCAATCGACCAACTCAGATCAAATACCCAACCCATTAGCATTTCGTTAATTGCGGTGACAAGCACAACCCACGATGTGCGGTCCCGTCGCGCCGTCTCGGGGACTTGTGGCAAGGGCCTCACCTGCCCGACCACGCCTCGTCGTTATTAATCCGTGGGTACCCTTCAGGGCCGACCCATCACCAACATCTTTCTGTAACCAAGTCATACTAACCGTGTGTATAAAACATCAAGGCGGAACACGAGGAATCACCCTCAAGGGATCCCGCTCGATGTAACCGTCAAGGTGGACTTAGAGGAATCACCCTCGGTGGTCCCACACTTGAGGGGTTGCATGACAGAGTCGATATCGGGAGTGGCGGAGAGGTATCATGTTGTGTTTACCATGACCGATTACTACACTATAGAGTTATCATCCGGAGTACATACGAGGTATCATCCTCGGTACCCGATAGTAAGGCTACAGAGTCGTACAACTAGGGGGTGTGCGGTGATGTGTTGGTCTGTGCACATCGATCATGATGATGGACTAACTGATAATTAAAGCAGGGCAACTGGGACTAAGGGGTCACAGGGGGTCACTATCAACCTATGCTAAGAAGTTTAATGAAGCACTAGGTACAGTAGCAGTTTAACAAAAAATAGGCTATGCATGAGAATAGGAACTATCTACAACAGTAGCAAAATCTAATGCAAGCATGAGATAGAAGGGAACTGCATGATATCGGAATGATCAAGGGGGGTTGCTTGCCTTTCTGCTCTGCTGCAAACAGGCTGATCGTCAGTGGCGTAGTCGTACCCGGCAGCAGCGTCAGTCTCGGGGTCTACCGGAGAGAAGAGGGGGAAAGAAACAATGAATATAAAGCAGACAAATGCATCACGGTGCATTGCATGGCAACATGCAGTGCTAGGCATGAGCTAACGCAGTACTACACGTCCCAGACGGAGCGGGAAAATATCTGACGATATTTCCTGGGTCTCTGGCTTCTACCGAACAGATGAAACGGAGAAAAAAGTTCCAACTTCATCATGCTAGAGGCATGTGACAGATGAACGGATAGCGTATTCGGATTCATTGGATTTTTCTGATCAACTTTCATATATAAATTATTTTCATGTGAGTTACAAAGTATTTTATATTAATTTTCAAAGTTTTAATAATATTCTGAAATAAACAGATTTAATTTAATTCGAAAAATACAATTATGACATCAGCATGACATCAGGATGATGTCAATAGTCAACAGGGCTATTGACTGGTCAAACCTGACATATGGGACCCATCTGTCATAGACAGCGGCTAGTCAAGGTTTAAATTAACTACAAACAGATTAATTAAAAGGGGGGGTCCCACCTGTCAGTGGCTATTTATATTAAACTAATTAACCTATTTAGCTAAAATACTAATTAGTGGGGGGGTCCCACTGGTAGTGACTGGCCTCTAACCAGTCAGCCAGTTGCCCCGGTCAACGGTCAAGAGGGAGCCCTAGGGCCACTGGCTAGTGACCCAGGAGGGCGATACTCGTGATCTGCGTTGGGTTTTTCGTGAAGAGGAACGGGTAATCGCAGCACAAAGTGGGTAAGTATTTCCCTCAGTTATGAAACCAAGGTTTATCGAACCAATAGGAATACCAATCCTCAACCGTCTTCAGCGGCTGCACACAAAAGAACAAACAACTTGCACCCAACGCCGGCAAGAGGGTCGTCAATCCCCTTGATCTCGTTATTTGCAAGCAAGTGAGTTGTGTCGATAATTGTAGATAATAATAAAGTGCAAAATAAAATAAAAGGTAATAAATAACAGCAAGGTAATGATAGCATTTGTGAATATATAAGTGAATAGACCCGGGGGCCGTAGAGTTCTCTAGTGGCATCTCTCATAAACAAAGCATACGGTGGGTAAACAAATTACTGTTGGGCAATTGATAGAAAAGTAAATAATTATGTGATGTTCATGGCAATGATCATGTGTATATAGGCATCACGTCCATAAGCAAATAGGCCGACTCCTGCCTGCACCTATTAGTATTACTCCACTTCAAGAGCGCTTATATGCTTGCCTCTCTACGTATTAAGTTCATGACAAACGGAGTAATGCTTGGAGAACGATGACATGATGTAGACAAAGTATACTCAACTAATATGAATAAACCCCATCGTTTTATCCTTAGTAGCAACAACACAAAGACGCAACTTGTCCCCTTCTGTCACTGGGATATAGAAAATCGTCAGGTTGAACCTACTACAACGCACCACTCCCATCGAAGAAATATCAATCTAGTTGGCCTAACTATCTCAATAGATCAGAGAGCATTACAAAGCTATGATGATCATGCAAATAAGAATCATAGTAATCAGGTTTGACTCAAATACTTTTCATGAATAATCTGAACATAAACTCACAATTCATCGGATCCCAACAAACACACCATACAAAGGGATTACATCGGATAGATCAAGGTAAAGATGCGATGAACATTGTATTGAAGATCAAAAGAGAGAGATTGCCATCTAGGTACTACCTACGGAACCGTAGGTCTGTGGTGAACTACTCACACATCATTGTGAGGGCAGCAAGGTTGATGAAGAGGCCCTCCGTGATCGATCTCCGCTCCGGCAGGGTGCCAAAACGGAGGCATAGATGGCCTCCCGTCGAAAAAGAGACTTGCGGCGGCGGAAAAAGTCTTTCGGGAGCGCTTCTGGTGTTTTTAGGGTAAATGTGAATTTATAGGCCAGAGAATGACGTCGGGAAGCGCTCCAGGGGCCCACCACATATCTGGTCGCCCCCCCTAAGGGGAGCGGCTGGATATGTGGTGGGCCCCTGGTGCATCTCCTGGCCCTCCTCCGAAGCTTCTAGGTCTTGTATTTGTCCAGAAAAAACCACCAAAAAGTTTCATGGCAATTGGACTCCGTTTAGTATTGTAACTCTGAAAAGGAAAAAACACGCAGAAAACAGGAACTGGCACTGGGCACTGGGTCAATAGGTTAGTGCTCAAAAATATTATAAATTGGTAAATAAATACCCAAAAAGTATCCTAGAATGATAATATGTCAACATGGAACAATCAAAAATTATAGATACGTTGGAGATGTATCAGCATCCCCAAGCTTAATTCCTGCTCGTCCTCGAGTAGGTAAATGATAAAAACAGAATTTTTGATGTGACATGCTACCCATTATGTAATCTTTGGCATGTATGCTCATTGAGAAATGATGAATTAATAAACAGCAACATAGTAATATTTATAAGTGTAAGAAACAAAATAATTAATTTTTCAAAGTATACGATCCTAAAAGAATGGTTTACCCCTATTCATCTTATTATATTAGCAAGGCATGATTCCATCTTCACCACATAGATACAAATGTTAAGCACCACGGTGTCCAAGTTAGGCAATTGGATCGTACTTTTTCAATATGCATCAACTTTTTATTCTTCACACAATACATGAGCGTGAACCATTGGACATAGCATATAGGTGGAATAGAATATGGTGGTAGGTATCAAAGTGGTAAAAAGTGGAGAAGATAGTCTCGCATAAACTAGGTGTACCAACGAGCTATGGAGATGCTCATCGATAGATATCAATGCGAGGAGTAGGGATTGCCATGCAAATGATGCACAAGAGCTATAAGTGTATGAAAGCTCAACTGAAGCTAGGTGGGGTGTGAATCAAACTTGCTTGCTCATGAAGAGCACGGGCATTTGAGGAAGCCCGTTATAGGAATATACAAGCCAAGTTTATTATATGAAAAGGTAATTCCCACTAGCATATCGAAGTGTCAACATAGAAGACTCTCTATATGAAGAACATGGTGCCACTTTGAGGCACAAGTGTGGTAAAGGATAGTAGCAAAGCCCCTTCTCTCTTTTCTCTTATTTTCATTTTTTATATGGTGGGCATTTCTCTTTTTTTATGCCTCCCCCATTTTCTCTTTTTTTATATGGTGGGCTCATTTGGCCTCCCCCATTTTTATTTCATTTTTCGTCCGGAGTCTCTTCCCGACTTGTGGGGGAATCATAGTCTCCATCATCCTTTCCTCACTGGGACAATGCTCTAATAATGATGATCATCACACTTTTATTTACTTACAACTCAACATGAAGAACTGATAGGAAGATATGACTCTGTATGAATGCCTCTGGCAGTGTTCCAAGATGTGCAATGATCTAGCGTGACATGTATCGAAAATATGAAGAATGGTGGCTTGGCCACAAATACTATGTCAGCTCTATACGATCATGCAAAGCATTATGATGATGAACGAACTAGTCATATGAATTGACGATGGAATTTGCATGGCAATATATCTCAGAATGGCTATGGAAATGCCATAATAGGTAGGTATGGTGGCTGTTTTGAGGAAGATATAATGAGTCTTATGTGCAACAGAGCGTATCATGTCACGGGGTTTGGATGCATCGGCGAATATTTGCACCGATCCTCGAGGTGAGAATGGGCTATGCGCGGTACCGAAGAGGCTAGCAAATATGAGAAGGTGAAGATGCGTATGTCCATGGTGTCACATTAGTCATAAAGAACACACATACTTATTGCAAAGTTTTATTAGTTTTATCACAAATCAAAGTACTCCTCGCATGCCCCGAGGGAGGAGGTTGGTAGGAGTTAACCATCGCGCGCCCCCAACTCAAAACAACACTAGGATTTTAACGAGGAATATAAATGCTCACAAATCATCACCATGCCTCTTTAATTTTTTAGATGAATAACAAGTTAACACCTCTTATTCTTGACACTTCTGCGAATCAAAAATTTTGGACTCACACCTTTTTCATATTACCATATCAATGTCGTTAATCCACAACTTCTCTATATGTGCTACACGATGGTTTTGACTATCATTCATTGAATACCTAATATTCTTGGACTAGTCTTAAGACCCATGCAAATTACCGTCACTATTACTCAGCTCTCAAACAAATATAAGTGACGAACGAGAGCATATTATTTCTATAAAATCTACACGCCACCGTGCTCAAAAAGATATAAGTGAAGTACTGGAGCAACTGCCTAGCTCAAAAGATATAAGTGAAGCACATAGAGTATTCTAGCAAATTATCATGAAGGTGTGTATCTCTCAAATAGGTGTGTCCAGCAAATGATGATTGTGACAAACTGAAAGTAAAAGCAAACAAAAGCAAACGACGCTCCAAGCAAAACACATATCATTTGATGAATAAAAATATAGCTCCAAGTGACATACCGATGGATTGAGACGAAAGAGGGGATGCCTTCCGGGGCATCCCCAAGCTTAGACGCTTGAGTCTCCTTAGAATTATACTTAGGGTGCCTTGGGCATCCCCAAGCTTGGGCTCTTGCTACTCCTTATTCCGTAGTCCATCGTGATCACACCCAAAACTTGAAAACTTCAATCACACAAAACTCAACAAAACTTCGTGAGATTCGTTAGTATAAGAAACATATTACATACTTGAGGTACTGTGATAAATTGATTCAAATTCATTTATGCATAATAGTTACTGTATTCTAACTTCCCCATGGCTTACACCCCCGATATAGTCCATGGCATAATCAAAACAAGCAAACTATGCAAGCAAAACATAATCTGTTTAAAACAGAACAGTCTGTAGCAATCTGTAAAGAGCCCATACTTCTGTAACTATAAAAATCTGAAACATTAGGACAACATAAAGAATTTGTATGGAAATACTTTGTTAAAATTTCAGATCATTATCACGCTCCAGTAAAAAATGAAAATTCCTGCACTGGAGTCAAAGTTTCTGTTTCAGATTCAGCATCGTTTCTACTCATCTTGTGAGTCATCCCAAAGGCTTTACTTGGCAGAAACACTAATTAAAACATAAAAACACAATCATTACAGAGGCAAAAATCATGTTATCACACAAAAACAAAAGGTAAAAACAAAAATGAAGATACATATTGGGTTGCCTCCCAACAAGCGCTATTGTTTTATGCCCCTAGCTAGGCATAATGCATAGTTTCAAGTGTTGGACCCTTTCATGTCCTTCAAAATTAGGTCTTCCAAAATCTTACTAAATGAGTCACCCTTCTAAAAGCTAGTGGAAAAACCCAAGTGTTCAAAGGAATTTATAAAATCATCACTAACATCATTTTCATCATAAGGATCCTCATAAAGATCATGGACTTCATCACTAATAGGTTCTCTAATAATATTTTCATGCCAATCATCAATAAATCCTTCATTAATTCCCTTAGCAATCCATTCAAATTTATCACAAGTGTGGAGAAATAGGGATTGTTTCAATTCTTCGGGAAGGACATTTCTTCTCATATTCTCATCAAATCTTTGATAATCATTAGATTCCATCCTACGCAATGCATATCTATTATGAAGGATTACTTCTATAGGAGGATGTTCAGATTTTATTCCATAGAAAGCAAAAATATCCTTAGCTTCACGCACAATATAATCAAATTCATGCATAAGGATGTTGGTGGAAATTCCCTTAATCACAGGGTTCTCTATGCTAGGAAATCCCAAAAATATCTTTTGTAGCATAGGATGGAGGTGCACGAACTTTCTTTCCAATTTCAATATAAGCATAGTAATAGCATCTTCATAACAATTTGTTTCATCAACTATAGATCCTTTAATAAGCGGGGAAACTATTGAATGCTCAAAAAATAATCTTGAATAGCATGTTTCCCAATGATGTTCCCACTACCCACATGATAAATTTTAGAATTTACTACAATGTATTGGTAATGGGGACTTGACTTTTAGGAGTATCATGTGTAGAATCAATAAAATTTTGTCTTTCTTCATCCAAGTCACCAGCACTACCTTCACTAGCACTTTCAATGATAACTTTCTCGATTTCAGACATGATAGCAAGACAAGCAAACTAGCAAGTAAAGAAAACTAGAAGCAAACTAGTAACTAGCAAAGGTAAATATATTTTTTGTATTTTTGATTTTTACGAGACAAACAAAATATAACAGCAAATAAAAGGAAGAACAAGTGAATGAAATTTTGTGCGAAGTAGTTGATAGTTGGTGATGGTATTCCCCGGCAACGGCGCCAGAAATCCTTCCTGATACTCATGATCTGCATTGGGTTTTCCGTGAAGAGGAATGGGTAATCGCATCACAAAGTGGGTAAGTATTTCCCTCAGTTATGAAACCAAGGTTTATCGAACCAATAGGAATACCAACCCTCAACCGTCTTCAGTGGCTGCACACAAAAGAAAAACAACTTGCACCCAACGCCGGCAATAGGGTCGTCAATCCCCTTGATCTCGTTATTTGCAAGCAAGTGAGTTGTGTAGATAATTGTAGATAATAGTAAAGTGCAAAATAAAATAAAAGGTAATAAATACCAGCAAGGTAATGATAGCGTTTGTGAATATATAAGTTAATAGACCCGGGGGGCGTAGAGTTCTCTAGTGGCATCTCTCATAAGCAAAGCATACGGTGGGTAAACAAATTACTGTTGGGCAATTGACAGAAAAGCGAATAAGTATGCGATGTTCACGGCACTGATCAGGTGTATATAGGCATCACATCCATAAGCAAATAGGCCGACTCCTGCCTGCACCTACTACTATTACTCCACTTCAAGAGCGCTTCTATGCTTGCCTCTCTATGTATTAAGTTCATGACAAACGGAGTAAGGCTTGGAGAACGATGACATGATGTAGACAAAGTAAACTCAACTAATATGAATAAACCCCATCGTTCTATCCTTAGTAGCAACAACACAAAGACTCAACTTGTCTCCTTCTGTCACTGGGATATAGAAACTCGTCAGGTTGAACCTACTACAACGCACCACTCCCACCGAAGAAATATCAATCTAGTTGGCCAAACTATCTCAATAGATCGGAGAGCGTTACGAAGCTATGATGATCATGCAAATAAGAATCATAGTAATCAGGTTTGACTCAAATACTTTTCATGAATAATCTAAACATAAACTCACAATTCATCGGATCCCAACAAACACACCATACAAAGGGATTACATCGGATAGATCAAGGCAAAGATGCAATGAACATTGTATTGAAGATCAAGAGAGAGAGAGAGATTGCCATCTAGGTACTACCTATGGACCCGTAGGTCTGTGGTGAACTACTCACACATCATGGTGAGGGCAACAAGGTTGATGAAGAGGCCCTCCATGATCGATCTCCCCTCCGGCAGGGTGCCGAAACGGAGGTTTAGATGGCCTCCCATCGGAACAGAGACTTGCTACGGCGGAAAAAGGTTTTCGGGAGCGCTTATGGTGTTTTTAGGGTAGATGTGAATTTATAGGCCAGAGAACGACATCGGGAGGCACTCCAGGGGGCCACCACATATCTGGTCGCGGCCCCCCTAGGGGGCGCGGCTGGATATGTGGTGGGCCCCTGGTGCATCTCCTGGCCCTCCTCCGAAGCTTCTAGGTCTTGTATTTGTCCAGAAATAATCACCAAAAAGTTTCGTGGCAATTGGACTCCGTTTAGTATTGTAACTCTGAAAAGGCAAAAACACGCAGAAAACAGGAACTGGCACTGGGCACCGGGTCAATAGGTTAGTGCTCAAAAATATTATAAATTGGTAAATAAATACTCAAAAAGTATCCTAGAATGATAATATGTCAGCATGGAACAATCAAAAATTATAGATACGTTGGAGACGTATCAGGGGGTGACCCCGGCCGGTCAGGTCAGCGGCCGCCGGCGTTCAGTCGCCGGCGACCAAAACAACAGCGACGCACATGTGGGTGGCATCGGAAAAACGCAATGGGGCGCCAAAATGATCGCGGTTGGCCGCATTCGAACGGACGCAGGGTGCTGTGTCGACTGGGGTCGGCGCCCGGGCCGGAACTGGTCGGACTTTGCGCCAGCGACGAGCCGAGGCGGAGGTGGGTTTCAGACCTGCTCGGTATGTGGCTACGAGGTGCTGGCGGGCGAACTAAAGGGGGCAGCCTCTACGGCTCACCAGGAGCACGACGACGCGCGTGGAGCGGCTCGGATGGCTCGGCCTCGAGCAGGCCATCGGCTATGGCATGGCCGAGCTCGGGCTTGCGCGGGGACGGCAACAAGGCGATCTGCAGCAACACGGAAAGGGGGAGATCGTAGCGGGAGCTTACCGCAATGCGGGTGAGCCGCTCAGAAAGGCCGGAGAGGGGCTGACGACGGCGAATTTAGGCGATGGAGCAGCGGTGGCCGGAGGTGAGGAGGAGCTCGAGGCAGTCGTTGTGCAGCTCCTCGACTCCAACGGCTTGGTGCAGGTGACGTGGACGAGGTTAACGGAGCTTCTGGACAGCGCGGGACGGTGAGCGGTGAACGGTGGTCGTGCCTACGCTGGTGCCATGGCGACGGCGGCGGCAGCGCTCGGTGTGATCCAGATTGAGGGACAGGGCAAGGTAGGGAGAGAAAGAGGGGGGCTAGGGTTCCAGGGGTCGCCGGGGTGGCGCCCTTATCCCCTCCGGGGCATCGCCGGCGAGGCGGTCCAGCAGGGACGCGCTCGGTCGCGTGCGCGCCTCGGTCGCCACCTCCTGTAGCGAGGTTGGGGACGACCGAGGGGGCTGGCATGGCCGGCCTGGGCCTACCACTGTGGCCTAAGGCCCAGAGCAGGGGGGCTTTTTCTTTTTAAAATTTACTTAATTATATGTTTGAATTAATTACACAACCAATTTGACTTTTGTAAAACAGGCCACTTGGTCAAATATTAGGGTATCAATATTTGATAGAGCCAAAAAAAAGTTTGGAGGCCTTTGAAACTGTTTGAAATTTACAAAATTCAAAAGGGGAAATAAACAATATTTTGGACTCTGTTATTATTGTTTAGAGGCACTTTAAACAATCGATAAAATGTTGGTTTCAATTTTATAAATGTTTAGGGAATATTTGTAATCCACCCACGATTTTAGTTTTCAGGTTTGCAAAAATATTTAAACCACTTATCAATTGAGTTTTGAATTTCAAAGGAAATTTGAAAAGAGGTATGATTCAAAAGTGATCAAGCACTGTTTAGCAAAAACATGGGTTAGCTTAAATTGGTGATCACTATAGCTTGATCACCTAGGTTACTGTAGCTTAATCCAAGGGTGTCACATCCTATTTGGCGCATTAAGCGCCCGTTGCAGTGTGATTTGATAACCGACGCACACACACCCTTGAGCGCTTGAGCCGGTCCATTTTCTTTTTTTAGGTATGGGATGTAATCATGTGGGCCTAAGAGCATCTCCAAGACCTCTCATTTCTCCACTAAAATTTTGGTATTGAGGGCATTTCCTATTTGACGCATTAAGCACCCATTACAGTGCGATTGGCGCACACACCCCTTATACGCTTGGGATGGCCCATTTGTTTTTTCCGGTTAAAATGCCGTAAAAGGGTGTGTGGGCGATGGTTCGAACTCAGGAGAGCTGGACCTTTACAAAAGCACTGCACCAACCACTAGGCCATCACAGCACATGTGCCCACTGAAATAGTTATTCCATTTCATCTTCCCCACTTGTGAAACCTGGTTTTTCTTCTTTCTTTTTTTAGAAATGATTATGTTTGGCTTTTACCTTATTATTTTTATTTTGCTAAATGCGTGATTTTTTCATTTTTCATTTTTTTCCACATCAGCATTTTTTTTGGAAAATCGTGAACTTTTTTCAAAGCCGATGAATTCTGTTTTCAGAATCGATAAACTTTTTCTAAAACTCGATGACCTTTCCTAAAAAAAATCGGTGGACTTTTTTTCTAAATCGATGAACTTTTTAAATGTCCAAACTTTTTCAAATTCGATGAACTCTTTCTAAAAATCAACAAACTATTTTAAAAATATGTGGATTGTTTTTCAGAATCGATGAACATTTTTCAAAATTGATGATCTTTATCAAAATTTATGAACTATTTTTCAAAATCGAAGAATTTTTCAAAAAATTGTGAACTTTTTCAAATTCGATGAATTTTTTCAAAATCGATGATTTCTTTTCAAATTTGTGAACTTTTTCCCAATTTGATGACATTTTTTCAAACTCGGCAAACTTTTTTTATGTGTGTCAAATTTTTTGAATTGAATTTGTTTCAAAATTTTGAGAAAAAATGGTTTCCTTTTTTTTCAAAAGTCAATGGTTGATAGGTCAACTAATCAACCGTTGACGGGCCGACCGTTGTTCGACTAATCAAATGCGCAAGGGCGAGGTACTGTATGCTATGGTCTAATGGGCCGACCCATTTGCTCCAGCTAGTGGGTGCGAGGACTCCTAGTCGGCGCACCGACTAGGAGCTTCCGGTATTGACGGGGTTGGACCAAAAATGCTTCAAGAGCTTCTCTTTCTAAAAAATTATTGGTTTCCCTTAAAAAAATATTAGTGGTCACCAATAAAACATTACATCTTCCCCTATCCAAACCCCAATACATGCCATGTCAGCACCACATCCGGGCCGTAGCCGGACCGCAGTTGCTACCACTACTGCCATATCCAGGCCGCAGCCGGACCGCAGTTGCTACCACTACTGCCACATCTGGATCGTCGTTGGACCATCGCTAAATTGTCGTTGTTGCCACTGATGCCACAACTAGAACTCCGTCACTACCACCAATGGCACATCCGAACTGTCGACGCGACATTTGGACCGCCGACAGACCATCGCCGAACCGCTGTCGCTGCCATTGATGCCACATCCGGGCCACTGACGCCACATCCGGAATGCCAAGTAGGATTCGTAGGTCTGGGTAGGAAAGGTTTAATGGTAATCTATTTCAGCGTTCATCCCCGGTAACCAGAAGAGTATTATTAGGGAACCCACAATAAATGGTTATTGGGGGAGTTTTTTTGGTGAGATGTTGGAGAAGCTCTAAGATGCAATGCCTTTGATCCCTTAATTCTAAAAGGAAAAGGCTGCAAGCAAGAATGTGCGTCGGATCAGCACCTCATTGTATTTTTCCCAAATAATTAATTACTATACTTTTTACATAGTACCCAGGTGTCGTGGTTTTGTCACGGCAGATGTCCCCGTGAAAGGACTTAGGTTCGAGGCCATCGCTGAGGCGGTGAGCTCAAAGGGGTTGATCGGAATCGAGAGACAAGGATTTACCCAGGTTCGGCCCCTCGGAAAGAGGTAAAAGCCTACGTCCTGCTTTGTCTTGTATTGATAGGGTATCGATTACAAGGGAGCGAGTTCGCTTGACCTAGCTATCGATGAGTTGTTTCGTGGCCTAAGCCGCCCAGGTAACCCGCCTTTATATACACACGTCAAGGTCCTGGGCTTACAAGAGTCCGGGCTGGGTTATACTTGACAACCGACCTCTCCTCTAACTACACCTGCCTTGTTTAACAAGCCGCTACCGGCGGCTTACGCCACCGGGTTACATCTCGTCTTCTGGCTCTGGGCCTCCAGGCCGATTGAGTAAGCCTGCTTCAAGCCTTACCGTAAGCCGCCAACCGCATGACCCGGCCCCACCTGGGCGGGTCTCACCACGGGGTTATATCCCCAACATTAGGCCCCAGATTGATTTTAACCGGTTCATGTCAATCTCCAAGTCTTGGGTTGGCGAGCCTTGCCTTCTTTGATAATCTTCATGACCCGCCAAAAATGGGCGATCGTTGCTTCTAACAAGCTTTCATGACCCGCCGTGACGTCATCAGAAAAATCAAAAAAGATTCCCCTGACGTCAGAGCGGATCTTTTTTCATTAATATGACCAGCCCAAAAATCGAGGCGTCTTCTTAGTTTAATCATCATCGTGCTCCCTCGATTCCCGCACCGGACCGTTGTGAGACCACTATAGCCTTATAAATAAGCACGAGGGGCTATCACTTTCATTTTTCCCGCCGCCATCTTCTTCTTCTTCCTCTGGACCACCGAAGCTCGCCGCGCCGCCGAAGCTCGTCGTCTTCATCAACCTCGGCCGCTGCATCAACCTGAACGCGTCCAGAACATCGCCGCATCCGCTCGCATCCTCCAGGTTTCGTTACCGCTCCCTGTTAGATCTGTACGTAATTCTTTAGATCTCCCCCGAGTTCGTCGGGTTTCTCCGGTGTTCGTCTCCGTTCATCAGAACGCTCTTCACTGATTAGATGGAAAGCACCTTCTCTAAAGTCTTACAACGCTGCCGAAATCACGCGGTCGTCCGCTCCATAATCATGCCGCACTCATTGTAGATCTGCGGCTCGTTTTAATCGGCGTAGAGGCCGTCTGTTCTTCCACTGGTCCTTTTAGGGCTAGAATATTTTTTCTTTTTCCCTCGCCCGTAGATCTTGAATCCATAGCCGTGATTGCAGAATTTGTTTCTCAACACTTAGCAATTTTTCAATCTGCGCTGATAAACTTGACCCACCGTAAAGCTGTCGGCTTACGCTGTCATACCGCAAGTAGATTTGGCGGCTCATAATTTTATATTGACTCGCCAAACGCTGTCATCGTTTATAGTCATAGCAACCTTGGTCGGAATGTACTTTTAACCCGCCGAATATTCATATCTTCCCGCAGCTTCCTAAGCCGTCACCATGTCTAAAACTCCGTCCACCTGCAACTGGGTAAAGTCTGGAGTGACCGAAGAGTCTCTCAAAGAATTTGTCACCATGGGAGTTCTGCCGGCTCAGGATATTATCCACTGGCGGGTTCCAGACAATGAGACTACCCCTAAACCCAAAGACGGGGAAGTCATTATATTCACAGATCATCTTCTTCACGGCTTCTCCCCGCCCAGATCCAAGTTTTTCCGAGACGTTTTGCACTCATTCAAATTGCACCCCAAGACATTGGCCCGAATTCTGTCACCAATATGTGCCAATTTCAAACGTTCTGTGAAGCCTACCTGCAAGAGGAACCATCTGTCGACCTCTTCAAGGAATACTTTTACATTAACCGCCAAACAGAAATGGCGGACGGGTTAAGCCTCGAGCTTGGGGGCGTTACTCTTCAGAGACGGTGGGATGTACTCTTTCCAGCAGCAACTCTGCCGAGTCACCCCAAGGAGTGGAACAAGACATGGTTCTATTGCCAAGACACTTCACCAGAGGGGGAGAACCCACTGTCGCGTTATCGTCCCTACCGGCTTAGCACGGATACAGAGCTTCCAGACCGGATGTCAGCTGTCGTACGTGCTCAATATGCCTCCACTTTCTCAAAAGTCAGGGCCTTGTTGGCCAACAGGTTGACAGGTGTTGATCTGACCCGCTAATGGGTCTCCTGGAGGATTCTGCCATTGAGCCGCCGAGGCGCCTTAATATGCCAGTATACGGGTAAAGTAGATGATCCTCAACGCTTCAACCAGACCCCTTTGAAGGATCAGGATCTCAACACTATCGTCAAGTCTTTGCTGGGGGAATCATTAGCCGCATGCAGCAAGACTAGCTTAAGCCCCTTCTCTGCACTTAACCTGGCTCTGGATGTAAGTCTTTTCATCCTAACCCTCATCCATTCTTTTAATTCCATACTTTATTAAACCTTTTATGTCAATATGCTTTGTCTTGTGTAGGCCGGCTCTTCATTCTAGAAGAAATTGTTGCCCCCTACTCTCAAGAAGAAAAACAAAGTCCCCAAGGCGACCAAATCCAAGGTGCTAACTCGCCGGAAGAGGCAATCATCCGAAGATTTATTCGATTTTAATGACTCAGAGGTAGAACTTGACCCCCTTGGACTTCTCTTTATGCAACTCATTGACGGCAATTACTCACAGGAAGAAGCTGAAACAAGCCATGCCGACGTTGCCGAGGTAATCATTGTCTCCTCTGACTCGGATCTTTCACCAGTAAAGAGAGTATGGCGGGCTGTACGGAAGGTAAAAAGTTCCCGTCCTTTTGCTCACTTGAATCATAACATTCTTTTGAAGAAACAGCAAGACGACAGCAGACGTCAGACCCGGAGCACCGGCTCTGGAGACCTTTTAGCCAGCTTACCCAATGAGCCGGCCCCTCGGAAGCAGCGCACCGAAGTACTTTCTTGTCTTGAACTTATTTTGTCTGTACGCTATCCTTGCATCTTATTAGTTGTTTAACAACGTTAACTTTTTTCAGGACTCGCCTCCTTCTTCTGGCGACTCAACTGCTTCAAAGTTGCCTCCCCTTATCATCAATCAGGGGTAAGTATTTCTATGTCGCACTCTTTGTATTAACAATCCATCCTTGCTCATTGATGTGCAACTTCTAACTTTGCCTCATAGGGCTCAAGCCGAACGAAGGAAAGTGGCTGGATCATCCGCCGCTCCTGATGTTCCAGAGCCGGCAATTCCAAAGCCAAGCATCCCTGAAACTCATGTTGAGCCTTCTGAAGCCGCCAAAGAGACTCATGAAGAAGCCCCTCGGCACAATGAACCGGCGGATATGGATGTTGAGGCTCTTGAAGCCCATCCAGATTCTGCTCCTAAGCCGCCCAGCCCCCAGCCGTCAACTGAAGATATGGCTTCTCATGAAGAATT
The DNA here is from genome assembly GCA_039707655.1 of Elymus sibiricus. Lineage (NCBI taxonomy): Eukaryota > Viridiplantae > Streptophyta > Magnoliopsida > Poales > Poaceae > Elymus > Elymus sibiricus. Next base: position 325,923,489 of record CM077671.1, read on the forward strand.
CGCTGTCATCGGGGCGGCTTACAAATCTCCAGCTCCTTCACATGTGCTATCAAAGCATATCAAGGAAGATGAGGCGGCTCCCTCTAAGGAAGAAAAGACTCCATCTGATATGTCCAATTTGGAGAAACTTACTACCGACGAATTGCATGCCGGCTATCTGAGTCGTCTGTTTGCCAGCCGAGACATGGAGGCCAACCTGGTCGCCAAGATGAAGAAAAAATACGAGGTACTTTTCTTCCCTTGCCTCTTCATGTATATACTTATGTAGCCCCCAAGAACCGGTCGATCCCTCAGAAGGTCAGCTGGGATTTCCATTAATTTGGCAACTTTTGAAGAGTCATCGGTATATGAAACATGGACTGAGAGCCAATCGTAGCCCCCAAGGGCCGGGTCATTATACCAATAATGAGCTGGCACTCAACCATAAATTAAGATCCAAGTGTAGCCCCCAAGGGCCAGGTCATTACCTAAGTAATGAGCCGGTACTCAACCATAGCTTAAGAGCCAAGTGTAGCCCCCAAGGGCCGGGTCAATACCTAAGTAATGAGCCGGCACTATAAGAAAAGCTTGGAGACATTAGCCCCCAAGTGTCAAGTATATTGCTTGCAATCTGCTTGGGACTTGTAACCATTGTACCAAACTTTGACTTAAACTGTGTAAGCTGGACCAACGGCTTAAAACTGACAACCTTGCACTGTCATGACTTGTCCTGTACAGGAATCTTTAAGTGCTGCCGAGTCTAACCTGATGGACTTGAAGAAAAGCTTATCTTTGCAACAAGACGCCCGAGCAGAGACGGAAGAAAAATGGCGGCTCTGTTCCATAGATCTTGAGAATATCAAAACAGAGTTCGAAGCTTTCAAGCAGACTGCTGAGTCAAACCAAGCCGCCCTGACCAAGCGCGCTGAAGACGCCGAGGGCCGGCTCAAAACGGTGACTGATGAGCTGAACACTCTGAAGGGCCAGATATCCCGTATGATTGGAGCTGTGTTTGGTAGGTATTCTTAACCTTCAACCACATACAAGTACTTGTCAATAATCTTCTCTGGCGACTTATAAGTTTTGACTATGTTTCCAGGTGAACGGAGCCGTCAGCTGTGAGATAACAGCCTGCTGAAACTCAAAGCTTTATACTCTCTTTCTGAACAGCTCTATGCCAGGTCACTTATCACTATTAAAGCCGTGATGACTGAAAGGGGTGTGCCAAAGTTTATGAAAGGCGTGCTAGAAGTCCTCTCCACCATCCCGCAGCAGATAGAAGAACTGAAGAGATCAGCCGCCCGTAAGGGCGCAATAGCCGCTCTGAGCCGGTCATTGGCTTATGCTCCGGAGCTAAACCCGGCTGAAATGATGGATGGCTTCCCTCAACTGAAGGATGACGGCTCTGAGTTTACACAAGAAGATTACTCTCGCTGTCATAAGGCGTCCCAGGTTCTGGCAAGCCGGCTGGCCGCAGAAGCTGACCTGGCAGTATATCAGGCGGCTTATACTAAAGACAACAAATGTGTTCGAGGGCCCACCTTCGAAGCCAAGAGCCTAATCCCTCAACGCCGTAAGCACCTCTTTGCTCCTGATGTTGACCCATCTCCAATCATGCACGATGAAGCCAAGTTTGAAGCTTTAACCAACTACAATTGGGATGTGGACAACCTCCAGATCCAGGAGATCGAAGACCCGGCGCAGGATGACCTGGCGGCGAGTTAGAGAAAAACTGTCGCATCATGTGAAGGTAACCCGGCCTTGTTTAATCCGCCGGGTTAGACATTGTTGAAAAACTTGAAGTCTGCAACTTTTGGGCTTTTGGATAGCCATGTAATAGCAGTAGGAAAACTTTTAACTGTCTGCTCTTGTGCTTTTGACGCACCGCTTTAAGATTCTGCCGGCGACTTAGCAAATTCATCTGTAATATATAATCATTTGTCTGCTTCGACGCGCCGGGCGGGTTATACTCCCTGAGCAATGCCAAGCCGGAAACTTTCCAAGACTTAGAATCTTATCATGAAAGCACCTGCAAAAACAAGTAATTTGTATGTCTCATCCTATAAGCCGGCTTTAAAGGCACGGTAGGACAAGATAACTCTTGTTTTTTTAAAGCCTAAAGAAAACTTGTAAACCGGGCCTCACGTGACATAAATCCGTCGTTTAAACGTTAGCAAGTTCAGGGTCTTTAAAAGATTGACATTGCTAAAAGTACGAACGGGCCACATAGCGGAGGGGTTACGGCAGACAAGACGAGTTTATCCTAGCTCACTGTAAGCCGGCTCTCTCGTGACAAAAGCCGCCGTTTAAACCTTGACAAGTTCAGGGTCTTTGTGCGAGAATAACTTATAAAAGTTCAGGGTCTCTTATCAAGAATAACTGTCAAGAGTTCGGCGGGTCACATGTTGGAGTAGCAAGTTGCAAACAGGCAGGTTTAACTCGAACATGGCATATAAAGCCTGGCCAAGAGGGTATGTAAGCTAAACCCATAGGGTTGGAAGCCCCCAAGTGACCTGATTAAGGATCAACTCCTTTGTATGACACTTTCAGTGCGGAGAAAAACGGCAGAGGCCCCTAATCATGGGGATGCCAACTTTATTATATCATAAAAGATGGTATATACAATGACAGGAATATGTACATTGATGAGAGCCGGACTGGCGGCTTAAGTATAATATGGTCGAAGGTGAGCAATATTCCACGGCCTCTTGGTCTCTTCACCAGAAGTGCGAGACTTGTCACTCTCCCGTATATCCATGAGATAATAGGAACCATTGTTGAGATTTCTGCTGATCACAAACCATGAGATAATAGGAACCATTGTTGAACCATAAGTTAGTGCCATTATCAGTGATGATACTATGAGGATAACCAAACCAAAAAATCAGCTTTTTGACGAACTGAACTGATGTTGCTGCATCACACTTGCTGACTGGCTCAGCTTCAACCCACTTAGTAAACTTGTCAACCGCCACCAAGAGGTGGGTCTTTTTGTCCTTAGACCTCTTAAAAGGTCCTACCATGTCAAGCCCCCAGACTGCACACGGCCAGGTGATTGGAATCATCCATAGCTCTTGAGCCAGCACATGGGCACGTCGCCCAAATTTTTGGCACCCGCCACACTTAGTGACCAAATCATCTGCGTCTTTATGAGCTGTTAACCAGTAAAAACTGTGTCGAAAGGCCTTGGCCACCAATGATTTTGACCCGGCGTGATGACCACAATCGCCAGCATGGATTTCTTGCAAGATCTCGCGGCCCTCATCAGGAGAAACACAGCGCTGAAAGACACCAGTCACACTACGCCGATGTAACTCGCCGTTGACAATAGTCATAGACTTAGACCGCCTTATGATCTGCCGTGCTAGAGTCTCATCTTGAGGTAACTCACCGCAGGTCATGTATGCCAGATAAGGCAATGTCCAATCAGGGATCGTGCGGAGAGCCGCCACCAATTGCCCTTCCGGGTCAGGTATAGCCAAATCCTCCTCCGATGGTAACTTGACCGATGGATGATGCAACACGTCCAAGAACACATTAGGTGGCACCGGCTTACGCTGAGACCCCAGCCTTGATAACGCGTCAGCCGCCTCATTCTTCCGCCGGTCAATATGATCCACCTGATAACCTTTAAAGTGGCCGGCAATAACATCAACCGCCTGACAATAAGCCACCATACGAGGGTCCTTAGAATCCCACGTGCCAAAGACTTGTTGAGCCACCAGGTCTGAGTCGCCAAGACATCTGACCCGGCTCAAGTTCATCTCCTTGGCCACCCGGAGACCATGAAGCAAAGCCTCATACTCCGCTGCATTGTTAGTACAAGGAAACATTAGCCTCAAAACATAACAGAATTTGTCACCTCGTGGGGAAGTTAAGACAACTCCAGCCCCCGAGCCTTCCAATTGCCTGGATCCATCCAAGTGAATCGTCCAATAAGTATTGTCCGGCTTTTCCTCAGGTATTTGACACTCTGTCCAGTCATTGATAAAATCCACCAGGGCTTGAGATTTGATAACCGTTCGGGGTACATATTTCAAATTGAGAGGTCCAAGCTCAATTGCCCACTTAGCAACACTTCCAGTGGCTTCTTTGTTCTGAATGATATCCCCCAAAGGAGCAGAACTGACCACTGTGATCGGGTGCCCAAGAAAATAATGTTTCAGCTTGCGGTTGGCCATGAACACCCCAAGCACCAGCTTTTGCCAATGTGGATATCTTTGCTTAGACTCCGTCAAGACTTCACTAATATAATAAACCGGCCGCTGAACGGGGTACTCCTTACCCGCCTCTTTGCGCTCCACCACAATTGCAGCACTGACAGCCCTGTTGTTAGCCGCCACATATAAAAGCAGAGGCTCCTTCTCCACGGGAGCGGTCAGAACAGGCGGCTCAGCCAATTGCTTTTTGAGCGCCTCAAACGCTTCCTCAGCCGCATCACTCCAGACGAAATCGTCTATCTTCTTCATCATCTGGTACAGAGGAATAGCTTTCTCACCCAGGCGGCTTATGAACCGGCTCAGTGCAGCAATACGACCCGCCAGGTGCTGAACATCATGAATACACGCCGGCTTAGACAAAGAAGTGATGGCCTTTCTCTTGTCTGGGTTAGCCTCAATGCCACGCTCAGAGACCAAAAATCCCAAAAGCTTGCCTGCAGGCACACCGAACACACATTTTGCGGGTTAAGCGTCATCTTGTAAGTTTCCTTCAAATCAGCCAGCAGAGTTCCTTCTTCCTTGACTTGACCACAATATCATCCACATAAGCATGAACATTGCGCCCAATTTGATCATGAAGACAGTTCTGCACACAACGCTGGTAAGTCGCCTGAGCACTCTTGAGCCCGAAAGGCATAGACACATAGCAAAAAGCTCCAAAAGGCGTAATAAAAGGCGTCTTCTCTTGGTCTTTGACTGCCATCTTGACCTGATGATAACCTGAATAAGCATCCAGGAAGCATAGACTCTCACACCCCGCCGTTGCATCAATGATCTGATCGATACGAGGGAGAGCAAACGGGTCAATCGGACACGCCTTGTTGAGATCCGTGTAATCTACGCACATGCGCCACGTGTCGTTCTTCTTGAGTACCAACACCGGGTTAGCTAACCATTCCGGGTGAAAAACTTCAACAATGAACCCTGCTGCCAAGAGCCGGGCTACCTCTTCCCCAATAGCCTTACGCCTCTCCTCATTGAAGCGACAGAGGAATTGTTTGACCGGCTTAAACTTAGGATCCACATTAAGGTGGTGCTCAGCGAATTCTCTCGGTACACCCGGCATGTCAGAAGGCTTCCATGCAAAGATGTCCCGATTCTCACGGATGAATTCGATGAGCGCGCTTTCCTATTTGGGATCCATATTAGCCCCAATAGTGAACTGTTGTGATGAGTCGCCAGGAGTGAAATCCACTAGCTTGGTATCTTCTGCCACAAACTTGAATGGCTGCTCAGATTCCGTGGTAGGCTTCTTTAGTGGGCTCATATCTGCCGGGTCAACATTCTCCTTATAAAACTTGAGCTCCGCCTCCGCACAACTCGACTCTGCAAATGCTGCATCACCTTCCTCACACTCAAGAGCAATCTTCCGATCACCATGCACAGTAATCGTTCCCTTTAACCCGGGCATCTTGAGCTGTAAGTAAACACAGCAAGGTCTAGCCATGAACTTGGCGTAAGCCGGCCGTCCGAACAGAGCATGGTACGGGCTCTTGATCTTGACCACCTCAAACCATAAAGATTCCACCCTATAGTTGAATTCATCACCAAAAGCTACCTCCAGAGAAATTTTTCCGACTGGATAAGCCGATTTTCCGGGCACCACTCCGTGAAAGACCGTTGAAGACGGCTTAAGATCCTTATCAAGCAAGTTCATCCGGCGAAACGTGTCATAGTACAGGATGTTGATGCTGCTGCCACCATCCATAAGCACCTTAGTGAACACATAGCCTCCGACTTGGGGGCCACCACCAAGGCCAACTCTCCCGGGTTATCCACACGCGGCGGGTGATCCTCCCTGCTCCAAGTTATGTCATACTCTGACCATCTCAAATATTGCGGGAGAGCCGGCATGACCGCATTAACCGCCCGCTTGCGCACCTTCCGATCTCGCTTGTCTAGGCTTGTCGTAAAAACATGATACTGGCCTCCATTAAGCTGCTTCGGGTTACTCTGATACCCGGACTGGTTATTTTGTTGCTGACCTCCACTGCCAGACTGTTGATTATTACCTCCATGGTTTCCTTGGCCTTGATGGCCAGAGCCTGAGCCGCCTGTACCAAAGCCAGACCCAGAAGACCAGATCCTGACCCGCCAGATGGTCCACCGCCGCCGCCTTGATGCTGGTTAACGCTGTAATTTCGAAACTCCCGCATGATCCAACAATCCCTCCAAGCATGAGTGGACGGCTGATCAGGAAGACTATGTTTCGGGCAAGGAGCATTCAATATCGCCTCCATGTCAGCAGGCTTGCGCTTAACGAAAGGCGGCTTGTCGTTCACCTTGCCACGGTTATTCCCAGTACTAGTGTTGGCCACTAAATCTGACCCGCCGTCCTGGTGTTTTCGCTTTCCGCCGTTGCCATTATTGTTGTTTCCCCCATTCTGCGGTTGACTCTTGCCATTGTTATTCTTCTTACCCTTGGTCGATTTCTCATCATCGGAACCAGGGTCCTTCGTGCTGTCCGAGTCCGCATACTTGGTGAGAGCCGCCATGAGTTCCCCCATATCCTGGCATGTACGTTTGAGCCAGCCAAGCTTCTGCTTCAGGGGCACAAAGTGGCAATTCTTCTCCAGAATAAGGACCGCTTGAGCCGTCGTAATGTTATCAGAAGAGTGGATGATGGTTGAGACCCGCTGGACCCAATGATGAGCCGACTCGTCCTCGCGCTGTACGCAGTGATCCAAGTCCACAATTGTCATGGGTTGCTTGCACGTTCCCTGGAAATTCTTGATAAATTTCGCCTTCAACTCGGCCCAGGAATTAATGGTGTTGGGTGGCAAACCCTTCAACCACGTGCGAGTCGGCCCTTCTAGCATCATGATGAAATACTTGGCACATACTGCATCACTGACGTCTAACATCTCCATGGCTAATTCATAGCTTTCAATCCAAACTTCTGGAGGCAGATCAGCGGTATAATTGGGCACCTTGCGAGGGCCCTTGAAGTCCTTCGGCAGGTGCTCGTTTCGTAGAGCCGACACTAAGCACGGCACTCCCACGGCCCTGGAGGTTACTCCAGCTCCTACCGAAATGGAAGGTGCTACTGTGGGTTCTTGATAAGCCGCCGCGGCTGCCAATGCTGCCGCCTCTCGCTGCGCTCTTGCCCGATCCACCAGCGCCTGAGCATCAAGAGCCGGCTGATTGTCTCGCGGCGGGTTTCGACGTCGCTCACTGCTAGAAACCGCCGGCGACTCTAAACGCCAGCTGTAGCTACGGCTTGGGATGGGGGTTGAGTGCACGCGACTCCGGTTGTAAGTATATTTCTCCTGCTGCGCCACCGTTGTCTGCAAGTATCCAATGGCGTTCCGCACTTCCTCTGCAAAAGGCATCCCGTCAGGGATGGGGATCGTGCCGAGTCTGATTGCCGCTGCCACCATGTTCTCCGCCGGGTTAGAATAATGACCGGGCAGTGTCGGAAAAGACTATGGCGGGGTCTGGTTCCTGCGGGGCGGGTCTGGCTGCCGATGCTGAACCGCCGCCCTGCTCCCAGGTACTTCCTCCGTCCGGGTTACGGTCAGAGGCTCATTCCGTCCCGTCCCTGGCGTGTTGAAAAGATTTCTCGCCTCATACTGATCCGGCAAACGAGATTGATGCCTCATCCGGTGAACCGCCGCTGCAGTCTGCTGTTCCAATTCAAGGCGAAAAGCATCCGCCCTATGGCGCTCCGACTCAGCATCCATCTGAACCTTCAATGTATTGATTTCCTCTTGGACTCCGGCCATCTGGTCCTTCAACCTCCCAATCTCCGTGTTACGGGCTGCTTGGTTTTCGACCGTGACCTCGGTCCCCATCAGAGTGGTAAGTTGGTTCATCAGATCCAGCAAAACTTGAGTCGGCGGCCTGCCTGACCAGGACCCGGTCGCACCAGCGGCCGTGCTACCAGGGGCCGGTGCCGATCCCGCCATGAAGACAGCGGCGCGGCTCGGCGGCTCATAGTATTCCGGCTCATGATACTCCGGCTCAGGGTAATCCCCGATGTAGCCCCCAAGCCCGCCGTTGTGAAGCTGGTAAATTGATTCTGCCTCTCCGCTCGAGGATCCATCCTCCGAGCAGATGAGGGTTTCTTCCCGTGACACGGAACCTTCAAGCTCCGCGCCTTGGGTAAAGCCGATGAAGACGTGCTTCCGACCCGGATTAACTCGGGCGGGTTGCACGCGCCGGGCCGGCTCGACGAGGTCGGTGCAGACGTCCGGCCCGGGTTTAGATCCGCCGATCTTGCCGATGAAGACTTGAATTCCGCCGAAGGGGACCCGGTGCCCGTACTCGATTGAGTCGGCCTCGGGGCCCCAGCCGGCGTCGTCGATGTAGAGCTTGCCGCAGCGACTCTTGGTCATCCTGCCAATGGCGTATCCCTCGATCCCTGGGAGAGAGCCCTTCGAGAACTCCACATCACCGAGCACTGGCCCCACGGTGGGCGCCAACTGTCGTGGTTTTGTCACGGCAGATGTCCCCGTGAAAGGACTTAGGTTCGAGGCAATCGCTGAGGCGGTGAGCTCAAAGGGGTTGATCGGAATCGAGAGACAAGGGTTTACCCAGGTTCGGCCCCTCGGAAAGAGGTAAAAGCCTACGTCCTGCTTTGTCTTGTATTGATAGGGTATCGATTACAAGGGAGCGAGTTCGCTTGACCTAGCTATCGATGAGTTGTTTCGTGGCCTAAGCCGCCCAGGTAACCCGCCTTTATATACACAGGTCAAGGTCCTGGGCTTACAAGAGTCCGCGCCGGGTTATACTTGACAACCGACCTCTCCTCTAACTACACCTGCCTTGTTTAACAAGCCGCTACCGGCGGCTTACACCACCGGGTTACATCTCGTCTTCTGGCTCTGGGCCTCCAGGCCTATTGAGTAAGCCTGCTTCAAGCCTTACCGTAAGCCGCCAACCGCATGACCCGGCCCCACCTAGGCGGGTCTCGCCATGGGGTTATATCCCCAACACTAGGTGTGTATCCCTCAATGTTTCTAAAAAGAATGTATTTCCCTCAAAAACAAAACCGGAACAAAAACATTCTTATTTGCAGTAAGTATCAACAGAGAAGAGACGAATGCCTAATCAACTTGCTATATTTTCTTTCCGCGGAAAGGATCTAGATCTATTATCAAAATTCATCGAATGTACAAAGCATCTCAAACATAATAAAAGTTACATCGAGATTCCGAGACCATCGAATGTTCACTACCGCTGTCAGAACAAGACACCCACATGTCGTTGTCGTCGCTCCCCTATAGGACCCTGCTTCACCTTGTCAATGACAACCGGGAAGTCTTCGTGCACGTGTCCCTAAAGACCAGCACTCAGGAGTCGTAGTCGTCGATGTTGAACCCTTGAATATATCTGAAGCACCTGACACCAAATCTTGCCACACGATGAGAAACGCTAATCTCACAGCTCCAAAGAAACGACATGAATCTACATCTAATCTTTGTCGACTATAGCCAGATGTACGAACTCGAGGAGGATCAGAGCCCGGAAGAAAAACTCGAGGAGGATCGGATTTGCTAAATTGGTCAGGGCAGTACTGGTCTTCTATTTGCTCGTATGTGGCTATGTTGTTCCTTTAACTAAAGAATTATTCAATGAGGAGGCTAAGTCTTTGTTGATTCGGTACTCTAGTTGATGTAGTTACTATAGTAGTTCCCCTGGTTTAGTTATCAGTCCATATAGTTCTAGGTTACCTGGAATTACTTACCGTGTTTGCTGTTGTTGTCACTTAGATTACTAATTGATTGTGGTGTTCTAGATTCAGTTAACTGGATCTGTTGTTGACTTCAGTATAGATGTTGTTCATTGTATTTCTTCCTTTCTATTGGTCTGTTTAATCTGTATATAACATGGATTACTATTGTTGATGTGTAGTGCCTAACTTCGTTATTTTCTATACTGATAAGAACATATGCTTACTTGCTCTAGCCCACCCTCTCTCCTCTCTCTAGTACTGGTATGAACAGATACCACTTGATGTAGCACTCCACTTTCTTGTCTATCTTTCCGTCCAACTTAAGAATAGATGTTCTAGTCTTAGCCCTTCTCTTTAATTAAACTGTTAAGATCAGTTGTTGTCTGATCTTAGTTGGCAATGATGCTGGTCTGAGCCCCTACCCTCTTGGGTTTATAAGTACTATATGTGGCTTTAAAGTATTTGCTAGAACCAATGATGTTTAGCACAAAAAAAATTGTGCCACCCTGAGGTTTTCCTCCCACCAATCCTACCTGATGGTCTTCTGTAGCTTGCTTTTGAGGCTCTGATAAATCTACTTCTTGTGGATGGCCTCCTCCTCCTCCTAGCTGCTTCACTCTAGTTCTCCATGATTTGGTTTTTGGTATGGTACTAAGTACCAGAAGTGTCAAAGGTTGAGCTATTGTTGTCGTGGGCCATATTTATAGGGCCCTAGTGTGTGACTCGGCTATGTTGAGTACTGCAACGTCTGATGTTATCTGGTGCTGGTGGAGTTGACAGCAGATGCTTGCTTTTGTCAAGCTCTCCTTGATGCCTATCTACACAAGCTAGTAATGGCTAATTGCGCAGGGACATCTCCCTTGGATAGCTAGTTGCTTATTTATCTCAGGCTAGGCTTTGTTTTGATGCTGAACAGTGAACTATACCTATTGTCACTCGACAATGGATTAGCTATAGTGGTATTGTCAATCAATGGCTTTACTTACTGCTTTGTGGCCTTAAGATCAATGTTAAGGATATCGCTTATCGTTAGCGTCTGAGTCAGCTGCGTATGAGAGATTAATCAGAAATCAGCCGATTAATCAATTTTATCGGCCGACTATTAATCGGCCATTTTTTGCAAATCCCAGGTTCTCAACACGATAATATGTTATCTTCAACACCAAAATATATTGGACAGAAGTGTTACATTGATTCCTAACCTTTGAATCCTCGTACTTAAGATATCCTCGAGCTAGTGCTTATGTGGGTTTAAGGTCTTGACACTTGTCTTGTTGCTGATTTGTGAATTGGCTTGTCTAGTTTGATTTATATGGCTCACAATTCCCGGGTCTGCTCCATTTGGCTACTTTGTTTAGGATCCACTTATAATCTACTAGATCATGACTAAAATTGTCACGGTCTCAAGTTCTATCTCCTAAAACAATCATGCATTTCCAAAAGCAAATGCTACCTTTTAACCCTAACCATTTCTCTTGTATTTGTGTTTCTTTTGCAGGTTGAAGAAAAGAAGAAAAAGAAGATCAAGATCAAGACTAAAACAAATAGGTTAGTCAGGATTTCTATTGTATTTCTCAAATTATTTTTTAATTCAAGAATGTATTCTTTATTATTTATTTTTGATTTTCATGTGTAATATAACTTTGTAATATTTATTCAATTATCAATAGAGCTTGAATTTCCCTTATTGTTCATAGTTTATACTTAAATGCATTTCCAAATCATATTTCAATTGAACTTGTGGACTTAGGTCCTTTAACCTATTTGAATTATAATTTGAACCTGTGGGATCGAGAAGAGGCGTTTAGAGGGGGCTGAATAGACTACTCGGCCAAATAAAAACCTAACATATTCCCAATTTTATTGGTTGTCAAGTTTTAGCAATTCTAACAAGTCTAGCACACCCTACACATGTAATTTTTAGCAATTCTAACGAGTATAGCAGCGGAAAGTAAAGACATGCAAGTGTAAGTAGAGGGGTGGAGATAGGAAGATCAAACGCAATGAAGAGACGGAGATTTTTGGCGTGGTTCCGTGATGTCTACTACACAACTTGTTCTTGTATACTCATGTTGGGCCTCCAAGCGTAGAGTTTTGTAGGACAGTAGCAAATTTCCCTCAAGTGGATGACCTAAGGTTTATCAATCCGTGGGAGGCGTAGGATGAAGATGGTCTCTCTCAAACAACCCTGCAACCAAATAATAAAAAGTCTCTTGTGTCCCCAACACACCAAATACAATGGTAAATTGTATAGGTGCACTAGTTCGGCGAAGAGATGGTGATACAAGTGTAGTAATGATAGTAGGTATTGATTTTCGTAATAGTAAAAATAAAAAATAGCAAGGTAGCAAGTAACAAAAGTGAGCACAAACGGCATTGCAATACTTGAAAACAAGGCCTAGGGTCCTTACTTTCGCTAGTGCAATCTCTCAACAATGCTAATATAATTGGATCACATAACCATCCCTCAACGTGCAATGAAGAATCACTCCAAAGTTCTTATCTAGTGGAGAACATAAGAAGAAATTGTTTGTAGGGTACGAAACAACCTTAAAGTTATCCTTTCTGATCGATCTATCCAAGAGTTCGTACTAAAATAACACCAAGTTATCCTTTCCGATCGATCTATCTAAGAGTTCGTACTAAAATAACACCATATGATACACATCAACCAACTCTAATGTCACCTAGATACTCCAATGTCACCACAAGTATCCATGAGTTAATTATACGATACGTATCAAACAATTTCAGATTCATAATACTCAATCCAACACAAAGAACCTCAAAGAGTGCCCCAAGATTTCTATCGGAGAACATGGTATGAAAACGTGCAATCAACCCCTATGCATAGATCCCCTAGGTCACCGGAATCCGCAAGTTGATGCCTCAACATATATCAAGTGAATCAATAGAATACCCCAATGTCATTACGAGTATCCCACGAAAGACGTACATCAAGTGTTATCAACCAAAATATTCAATCCAACATAACATCTCAAAGGGAAAGATTCAATTCATCACAACATGATAGCGAGGGAATAACATCATATGATCCGACTATATTAACAAATCCCGTGATACATCAAGATCGTGACATCTGAAGAACACGAGAGAGAGAGAGAGATTGAACACATAGCTACTGGTACATACCCTCAGCCACGAGGGTGGACTACTCCCTCCTCGTCATGGCCTCCGCCGGGATGATGAAGATGGCCATCGAAGATGATCAACCCTCTCCGGCAGGGTACTGGAACGCCTCCAGATTGGTTTTTCATCGATACAGAGAGTTGCGGCGGCGGAACTTCTCATCTAGGGTTATTTCTAGGGGTTTCTGAATATATAGGATTTTCGAGCGTCGGTTTCACGCGAAGATGGGCCACGAGTGGACCACAAGACACCAGGGCGGGCCGGAGGGGCATGGCGCGCCCTGGTGGGTTGTGCCCACCTCGTGGCTCTTCTGGCCCTTCAACGAAGCTTCTGGTGCCTCTTTTGTTCAAAATAAATCGTCAAAAAGTTTCGTTGCATTTGGAGAACTTTGATTTCTGCACAAAAAAACAACACCACAGTAGTTCTGCTGAAAACAGCGACAGTCTAGGTTAGTTCTAAATAAATCATGAAAAGTGCATCAAAACCATATAAAAGTATTGTGAACATAGGCAATCATGGCATGAATACTTCATAAATTATCGATATGTTGGAGACGTATCAGCATCCCCAAGCTTAATTCCTGCTCGTCGTCGAGTAGGTAAATGATAAAAGAACTAATTTATGAAGTGTGAATGCTAGCATAATATATAAGTTTGATCATTGATAATTTCAGTCAATTTTCTAGCATCATAACCAACGAATTTTTCTCATAAAAATCATCATGATAGAGCAATCAATTCACATGTCATGGTTCAAACATTGAATTCTCTTGAAACTTAACAACCTATGTTCTTAGTCACCAAAGAATTACAATTCAACTTATTCTCAACAAAGTCTAAGTAAGAGCTCCACATAGTCAATCATCATATAGCCTTCTATGATTGCTAGTACTCAAAGCATATTTTTAGAACAAATGACATCCATCGAACACAGAGAAAGATAGGGGCTTAATGTTTCACCTCCCAACTCATTTATCATAGAGATAATTGTCAACAATAATAAGTCATGATCAAATATATTTGACTGGCCATATGTGCCTAGATCTGTCCCCACCACATGATGCTTGCCAACTAGAGAGTAATTGAGGTTGAAATGAGAATGCATACTATTGACTCTTGCATAAAAGTAAATACTGAAAGGTAAAAGATAGGCCCTTCGCAGAGGGAACCAGAGGTTGTCATGCGCTTTTTGGTTTTGTATGCACAATCCCTTAATGCAAAAGAATGTCACGTTATATTGCCCCTTATGATAGCAACCTTTATTATGCAGTCCGTCGCTTTTATTACTTTGCCATCACAAGTTCGTACAACGCTCAATTTTCTCTTACACTAAATGATCAAACACATTTTGAAGCAATTTTTATTGCCTTTTTGCACCGATGACAACTTACTTGAAGGATCTTATTCAATCCATAGGTAGGTATGGTGGACACTCATGGCAAGAAACTGGGTTTAAGGGTTTTTGGATGCACAAGTAGTATCTCTACTTAGTACGAATTTTTGGCTAGCAAAAGATCCTAAGCAAACACCACATGTTGGAGGATCCATAACAACATAACTTCTATGAAAATATACACAACCATAACTCATTACGTTGTCTTCCTTGTCCAACTTCAACTAATTTGCTCAAGTTTGAAAATAATTAATGGGTATGCACAATCATAGAAGATGTCCAAGATAATATATTTGTATGTGAAAGTTCTCTTCCTTATACTAATCATTCATGAATTGCTTGTATGACCAATACTGTGATTGTCAAGCTTCAAAAGATTTCACTTTCTAAACCCAATGTGAAGCTACTACTAGGCATGATATGAACATATAATTTCAACTTCATGGTATTCAATTCACTCAACAATTTACTCATAGGATATAAGTGAAGCACAAGAGTAAATGACAAGCTACTCCAAAAACATATAAGTGAAGATCAAGCGAGTAGTTAAGTAAATGGGTAGCCATTTGAGAACTCTCTCCCATCTAAAACTTTCATATCTAAGTATTTTATTAAAACAGCAAGCAAAACAAAATAAAATTACATTCCAAGAATAGCACACATCATGTGAACGGATAAAAATTTAGGCTCAACATAGGCTAACCGATAGTTGACGAAGAGAGGTGGGATGCGTAGCATCCCCAAGCTTTGATGCTTGAGACTTCTTGAAATATTTACTTGGGGTGCCTTGGGCATCCCCAAGCTTGAGCTTTTGTATCTCGTTCAATCCTCTCATATCCCGGTTTCACCTATTCTCAAAAACTTCATCCACACAAAACTTGAAAAGAACTCGTGAGATAGGTTAGTGCACATAATAATAAATCAAATCTTTATGTACTGCCAAGACAAGTTTCATAATAATTTCAAACATCATCTACTGTTTACTATCGTTTCCACAATTTATATCTACCAATATAGGCTATGGAAACCATAGGATAAGTAGATAACAAAACTATGGCAGCAATCTGTCCAAACAGAACAGTCTGTAGCAATTTATGAAAATAGTGTACTTCTGTAACTCAAAAAATTATGAAATTTAGGACGTCATAAAGAATTTATATGACAACACTGTGTAAAAATTTCAGAAACTTTCCACGTTCCAGTAAAATATGAAAATTCAAACACTACAGAGAAAGTTTATGTTTTTACACAGCACACATCAAACATGCAATGCAAGCATCTCTCATGTAAGCAGCATACGGTGGGTAACAAATTACTGTTGGTCATTTGATAGAAAAGCGGATAGTTATGCGATTTTCACGGCAATGATCATGTGTATATAGGCATCACGTCCATAAACAAATAGGCCGACTCCTGCCTGCACCTATTACTATTACTCCACTCATCGACCGCTATCCAGCATGCATCTAGAGTATTAAGTAAAACAGAGTAATGCATTGAGAACGATGACACGATGTAGACAAAGTAAACTCAAGCAATATGAATAAACCCCATCATGTTATCCTTAGTAGCAACAACACAAAGACGTATCTTGTCCCCTACTTTGTCACTGGGATATAGAAACTCGTCAGGTTGAACCTACCACAACGCACCTCTCTCACTGAAGATAGATCAATCTACTTGGCCAAAGCACATCGATAAATCGGAGAGAATTACGAAGCTATAATGATCATGCAAATAAGAATCTAAATATTCAGAGGTGACTCAAATACGTTTCATGAATAATCTGAACATAAACCCACAATTCATCGGTTCCCAACAAACACACCGCACAATAGGATTACATCGGATAGATCAAAGCAAAGATGCGATGATCAATGTATTGAAGATCAAGAGATAGAGAGATTGCCATCTAGGTACTAGCTATGAACCCGTAGGTCTGTGGTGAACTACTCACACATCATCATGAGGGCAACAAGGTTGATGAAGAGGCCCTCCGTGATCAATCCCCCCTCCGACAGGGCGCCGGAACGGAGCTCCAGATGACCTCGCAATGGAACAGAGACTTGCGGCGGCGTAAAAAGGGTTTTGGGACTGCCTCTAGGGTTTTTGGAATATTAGAGAATGTATAGGCCATTGAGGGGCGTCGAGAGACGCCCGAGGGGGCCAGCACACATCAGGGCGCCCACCCAGGGCGCGCCCTGTTGTGTGTTGGTGCCCTCGTGCGGCCTCTGGTCTCCTCCCAAGGTTCCCAGGTATTCTTTTGGTCCATAAAAATCATCAAAAATTTTCGTAGAAATGGGACTTCGTTTGGTACTGTAAACCTGAAAAGTGAAAAACATGGAGAAAACAACAACTAGCATTGGGCACTGGGTCAATAGATTAGTGCTCAAAAATAATAAAGACCCAAAAAGTATCCTAGAATGATAATATATCAGCATGGAACAATCAAAAATTATAGATACGTTGGAGACGTATCAAGTTGTCTTTGAAGGTCACATACCTGCGCGGTCCATGGTTTGGTGTGATCTCATGAAACATGTCTCTATCTCCGGTCATACGATCGGTGCATGCACTATCAAGAATCCATTCTTTTCCTCCGGACATGTAGTCTTTTAAGTTTTCCATGAGACTCGGATTCTTCATAGTCTTCTCACATTCAATGTCAAACTCATCATCTTCATCATAGTAGCCATGTTCCACATTATCATCATCATATGGAATATCCTTGTCACAAAGATCAAGAAAGACGTTAGAATTGTGACTATGACAATGTTCAAGATTATGAATGTGAATGGCTTCAACAATGATGTTATTGATGGTTATGACATCTCCTTTAGCACGCATGAGGTTACGAAGCTCAAACAAGTATTTATCAAAATTAGGATCACTAGGCTTCATTTTGTGAAAGGCAATAGTTTTATGGAGAATGACATCAAGATTTTTCAAAGAGTAGTTCGGATATCTTCTCTCCAAATCTTTCCATAAAGTGTGGGCACACTCAAAGTTTTTCATTTGATGAAACACGGTTCTTGGTAATCCTCTAATGATGAGATTGACGGTTCTAAGATTACAAAGCATGTCAATTTCTTCATTGTGAGAAGGATGTAAGGGATCAATGGGAGGCACATAGGGATTATCAACATATTTGCTTAAATGTAATTCATCAAATAGATCAAGCATTTTGTATTTCCATTGACTATAGTACTCCCCATTGAGAGTACACACTCTACAGCTAAGACTCCCCAAACTAGGCACATCCATCTTCCTCCAATGGTGATAAAAACAAAGCAATGGAGACCAAAGCTATGATACCGATTGTGGGATCGAGAAGAGGCGTCTAGAGGGAGGGTGAATAGACTACTCGACCAAATAAAAACCTAACCTTTTCCCAATTCTATTGGTTGGCAAGTTTTAGCAATTCTAACAAGTATGTCACACCCTACACATGCAAGTCTACAAGTATAGCAGCGGAAAGTAAACACATGCAAGTGTAAGTAGAGGGGTAGAGATAGAAAGATCAAACGCAATGAAGACATGGAGATTTTTGGCGTGGTTCCGATAGGTGGTGCTATCCTACGTTCACATTGATGGAGACTTCAACCCACAGAGGGTAACGGCTGCGCGAGTCCACGGAGGGCTCCACTCACAAAGGGTCCACGAAGAAGCAACCTTGTCTATTCCACCATGGCTTACGTCCACGAAGGACTAGCCTCACTCGGGGTAGATCTTCACGAAGTAGGCGATCTCCTTGCCCTTACAAACTTCCTGGTTCAACTCCACACGATTTGGAGGCTCCCATGCAACACCTAACCAATCTAGGAGACACCACTCTCCAAAACGTAATAGATGTGGTATGGATGATGAACTCCTTGCTCTAGTGCTTCAAAAGATAGTCTCCTCAACACTCAATCACTCTCTTACAGAATTTGGCTTGGTAGAAGAGATTGATTGGGTGGAAAGCAACTTGGGGAGGCTAGAAATTCAAGATTCATATGGTTGGAGTGAAAGATCTTGATCTCAACACATGGTTCTCTCTCAGAAAATGAATGGTGGAAGTGTTTGCTTGTTCTGAATACTCTCTCTACGAATGAGAGGGAGGTGGAGGGGTATATATAGCCATCTCCTAAAATCCAACCGTTACAACATTATTGCCCAACTCGATGGAACCGGAGTAAAAACTCGGTTGCACCGACTAGTGCAAATGTCTTAACTTTTGGGTTCTCGGTGAGACTGATATAAAGCATCTTGGTGAGACCGATTCGGTTAGCCTGGGCAGTTCCTCACTTCGGTGGCAACGATTTGTAAAACTCAGAAATTCTGATTTTTAGCAAATGGACACGACAATGTTGGTCACTACTTTTTGACTGTACCGAAGCGAAACTCGGTTGTACAGATTTGCTAGGGTTTGGCTTGGGTTCTGTCTAAGGAAAACTCGGTGTGGCCGATATGGGAAAGTTGGTGGCACCGAATCTGATCTTTAGGGTTTGGGACGGAATGTTTTTATGGAAGAAATGTTGAGGTTTTTGGTGGATAATCTCTAAGCACTTTGAGCAACCAGATCATCATAGATACCTCATCCCCTTTTAATAGTATTGGCTTTCCTATGGACTCAAATGTGATTTCTCACTTAAAGTGAAATGTAGAGTCTTGATGCTTTGAAGCTTTTGCCAATCCTACTCCTTTCCTCCTTGGGGATCCTCCTCACAACTTCCAGCCTTTGCAATCTTTGGACTTAATCTGAAAGAAACTAGGTAGAACTGTTAGTCTAAAAGATAATGTATGTTGTCAGGAATTATCAAAACCTCCAAGGGAGCATATGTGCTTTCAGAACCTAAAACTCTAAATAAGAGCAAAGGTCATGTCCTAATTATTTGACTTAGCAATTTAAATGCAAGTTTGAATTGGGTTTTAGATGAAGTTGAGAATAACCCCAACTTATATGCGTGAATGCAATGAACATTCGGGGAGAAAAAAAATCCCCCGCTCTCTCTAACTACGAGTCATTACAAGGGTGGCGCCGCCTCATCCTCCGTTGGGGCATCGTCGGCCTCCATCTACTAGTCGGCCTACCAGCCGACAGTAATGACGACATCTCCTTCTTCTGCTCCAAGGAGAGGGTGTACCAAAGAGCTTTGGAGCATGAGCCAAAGCGGGCGTGGTGCAGAGAGGAGAAAGAGATCGGAGGAGGATGAGTGCGGCTATGGTCCGGGGCTGGAGTTTATATAGCGTGCGAGAAGGCAATGGACCGTGACGGTGCGGTTATTGGTGGATGGCAGATGGACGGATGGGTGGCGCCAGAGTAGGTTCCTCGGCAACCGTATGTCATTAATGTAGGGACGACTGAAAGCACAACATGCTCCCTTGGTGGTTTTGATAATTCATGACAACATACATTGTCTCTTGGACTAATACTTTTACCTAGTGTATTTCAGATAAAGTCCACAGAGAGAGTTGGCAAAAGGATTGTGGAGATTGTGGAGAAACCCCAAGATGTAAGGAAATGGATTGGCAAAGCTTCAAGCAAGAGGACTCTACATTTTACTTTGTGAGAAATCACTTTGAGTCCATAGGAAAGCCAATACTATTAAAAGGGGGTAAGGTACTGTTGGTGAACAAGATGCTCCATGTGCACAAGTGATAGTCACCAAAAATACCCACAAGCTCTTCCACAAAAGTCTGTCCAAAGCCAAATATCCAAAATCAGTGCAACCAACAATTCCCACTCGGTGCCACCGATTCCCAAACTCAGACAGACCCATGCCAAACCCTAGCACATCGGTGCAACCGATTCCACTTCGGTGCCACCGAGTTCAGTTGCCAACTTTCTGTTTAGCCATCTTCAGTCTTCGGTACCATCGAGTTTTGCCAGTCGGTCTCACCGAGTTTTTGGACCAACTCTCTGGATAACCATTCACAAGAATCGGTACCACCGAGAATTGTGAATCGGTCCCACCGAGTTCCTGGACCAACTCTCTGGTTAGCCATGGTCAAGAATCGGTACCACCAAGACGTGAGAATCGGCGTCACCGAGTTGCGCAATCTGACCATTGGTCACCTAATCGGTACCACCGAGAACTATATATCGGTCTCACCGAGATTCAAAAGTTACTGCCTTTTGGTCACTTCGGTACCACCGAGATTCACACATCGGTGTCACCGAGTTGGTCACTTTAGGTGTAACGGTTGGATTTTTGGGGATGCCTATATATACCCCTTCACCACCACCCACTCGAAAGAGAAGCACTCAGAACTATTCCATACTTGCCCTATCCTATTTTCTGAGAGAGAGCCACCTACTCATGTGTTGAGATCAAGCTATTCCACTCCATCCATATGAATCTTGATCTCTAGCCTCCCCAAGTTGCTTTCCACCAAATCAATCTCTTCCACCATAGCCAAATCTGTGAGAGAGTGATTGTGTGTTGAGGAGTCTATCATCTTGAAGCACAAGAGCAAGGAGTTCATCGACATTACCGAGCCTATTACCTTTTGGAGGGTGGTGCCTCCTAGATTGGTTAGGTGTCGCTTGGGAGCCTCCTACTTCGTGTTGTGGAGTTGAACCAAGAAGTTTGTACGGGCAAGGATCGCCTACTTCGTGAAGATCTACCCATAGTGAGGCTAGTCCTTCGTGGACGGAAGCCGTTATGGAATAGTCAAGGTTGCTACTTCGTGGACCCTTATGGGTGGAGCCCTCCGTGGACTCTCGCGACCGTTACCCTCAGTGGGTTGAAGACTCCATAAACGTGGACGTACGATAGCACCACCTATCGGAACCACGGGAAAAATCTTCGTGTCCCTCATGCGTTTGATCTTCCTATCTCAACTCTTTACTTCCATGTGCAATGTCTTTACTTTCCGCTGCCATACTTATTGACATGCATGTGTAGGGTGTGCTTGACTTGTCATAATTGCTAAAATCAGCCAACCAATTAACTTGGGAAAAGGTTAGGTTATAATTCTTGCAAATAGTCTATTCACCCCCCCCCCCCCCCCCTAGACACACACTTCTAGTGATCCTTCAACGACGGACCGACAGGGTGTCGTTTGAACGGGGAGCAGTCGCCTGCATTGGGAAGTGACGTGGACGACGTTCTCTCAGTCGGTGCGCCGCTTCAATTCCGGCATCAGTGAGAGGTCGTGCCTGCTCTGGCCGGGCATGAATGCATCACTGTCGCTCTAGAGCGGCGCCAACCGTTTCGGGCGGGAAGCGCGCGGGCGGGGGAGGGTTTTTTGGTGGGCCAGATTAGTCAGACGTGGGTGTGGCTGTTTCCGGACGCCGGCAAAAGCCCCCTAGTTTGTCTCCGGTTTGTGAGAAAAATTGCGTCTGGACCGCTCGACGGACTGATACATGCCCGCGTTGGATGGATGGCGTAACACGTTCGGATCGCACGATCCGAACGGTTACGAGTGGTTTGATGGTCCGCGTTGGAGATGCTCTAACCTACTTTCCTTCTCTTTCATTTTGTATCTCCTGTAATACAGTAAAAATATATTATTTAAAATTTTACAGGCCGCCTACGTTATCTTATTGTCCTTGCTTCTATTCAGCGATCGACACAAACCTTAACGATGATGTACGCTTCTTCTTTGTTCAAGAAGATATGTGCTTCATTATTTGTACATCGGTTTTGTCTTTGGCATGGCAAATATAAACAAGGTTATCGTAAGTACCTGCCCGTGTGAGCTAGACACGCATACCCGGCCTCTTGTGGGTAGTGAAATAAACTGTGTGTTTCGTGGTCCATTTGTTGGGCAAACCTGTAGAGAATCTGTTAGTTATATGGGATGACCTACTCACAGTGACGATCGAGCTCATCAGAGGAGCAGTTGCTGCACGATATGGCTATTTTGAGGACCAGTCGGTGCTCCGTTAGCCAATGGCACAAATTGCTCCAAATGCATGCTATTCAACGTGGTTTTATTGCTGTCGAACAAATTGCTCAATCTATTGGAGACCATCCACATGCATGTACCAGCCGCAATATGCTTGGCCAATAAATACACCATTTTTTTTCTCTAACGTACCAAAGCTCTCTCTTAATATAATTCATGTATTTGCATGACAACGATGGAGCAGCCAAAAGAAATTTTGTTTTGTCACGCCGGACGACAAATGCAGCCACAAAATTTCAAAAGCAGCAAGCCGAAGTTTGCTTACTACATGTATTAAAAAAAAGAAATATATTGTGTCTTTCAATCAAGCAACCTGCTTTGCATAAATCGGGGCTTGTCGTTTGGACGAAGAAACAAAACGCTGAGGTGGATCAGCTCAGCTCGTCCTAGTACTCCAGTAGTACAAGTGAGTAGAGTATTAAATTGCATGTGGCCGCCGTCCGACATGGAGGCACATCACACGTCATTCACAGGTGGAAGTGGAACTCCGCGCTCACCGCTGTCCCATCACGGGCACTGTGGGGTGGGCCCTTCTCCACCGCCCCTAGCCGTGGCGCCACCTCACCATCGCTTCCGGGTCATGGGCTCCAATCATCCCACTCCGGTCTCTGCGGCCAGCAACTCCATGGCTCCATATGCGGCGCCTCAGCCATCACTTTTTTTTTTTTTGATGGGAGCCTCAGCCATCACCTTTGGCAAGCTCGTGTTAGTCCAACAAGATAACAATGCCGAGAGAGTATGTCAAGAAGATAGCCTGTAGCTGTAGCCTACAGCCAGGGGCCACACCCATCGCACGCTGGCTAACACGAAAGTTTGGGCGGTGCTGGATCGAACTGGCGTACGCGATGGCGACCACACATGGCACGGCCGCCGAAAGCCGTGCCATGTCGACATGGAGGCGGGGCCCGGGCTAACAGCCGGCCATGTCGACTACTCTATAAGTACTTATTTCTTGTGCGTGATATGGCACCAATCAGCCCAGCGGACCATCCTACTGGGCACTGGCCGGCGCATGTTGGATGCCCGGTGTGGACTTTGCTTGCTCATCGCTTTCCATGTCATCTCATGATCTGAATGGCCGGCTCAAAGCGACGACAACGACGGGGCCGAGAATTTCTCGAAAAGAAAGCTGCCCAACCCCATCACCTCTACTCTACTGGGCCCAAAATCATCTGGAAACAAATAGTTTAGAGGAGGAAAGAAGATTACATGGGCAACCACGAATTTTCACTCATTTATCAGAGCTCAGCTACCTTGGGCATGTCTGCCCCTCGACCTTTCGGCGGCGGTGACCGGCGAGGGAAAAGATCAGGCGGCGAGGCGCCACCAGCGCGATTAATTAGTGGCGTGCTACTGCCTATGAGTGTAACCTCGCTGTCCCGCTGATGAGATCCCGTTGCTTTTTTTCCATAGTTTTCTTAATTTGGAGGATGAAGTTGATCCATGGACAGCTGCCCCTGCGGCGCGGTAGTAATCGGCTCGCATACATCTACGCTAGCTTTTGGGCAAAGGTGGTGGAGGCCGGAGCAAGTAGACGAGCCCGAAAGCCAAAGGTGACGGGGGACATCCATCCATTTGCTGTCATAATTGATGTTGATCAACTCTGAAGCATGACACATGGAGGCTACTACAGTGGCACTAGCCACTAGAACAGGGACATGATTCCAGCGGTGATTGCTTGGGGATCTGGAGTTGCTCTCACAAGAAACTTTGATCCATTTGACACCACCACCTTATTATTTTTCTGTTATAAAAGAAACTTTTACCCCTTGGAATACCTAGGACATCATACATATATGACCATATATTCGAAAATGAGTGAATGCCCTCCTCCTCTCCATCAGCAAACATATACGTAATCAGGACCTTAATTAGGTTTCATTGATCCACACCACACACATCATATCTCGAAAAGAAAAGGAAAAGCACACACATACTGCTGGAAAAGAAAGTCTATATAGTATCTAGCGTAGCGTAGCATAGGCCGGGTGGCCACGTACCCTGAGATGGAGAGCTAACCTAAATTCCAAAACCAAATGGCGACTATTCAGGCGCGCACATTCATTGGTTCCAACGGCATTGTCTTGACGCCAACCCCGACAGCCGCCCCTGTTCAGCTATCATAATCTCGTACAAAACAAACGCTAATCAAATACTCCCTCCGTTCCACAATGTAGTGCGTGCGCGTTTCTCGAAATCTAAGTTTGACCATGAATTTGACCAACGAGACCTACGAATTCAGTGGTATAGTTTTTACCCCGCCGCAATCGGTCTCATTAGTTCAAGCTCGAAAACCAAGGGCGCACTGTATTATGGACGGAGGGAGTACTACGTTTTGATCCAAATCACAGATCGAATCTCCCTCCCTCCCTCCCTCCCTCAGAGTTACAGCTGAATCGACGAGAGCGTATTTTAATCGGCTGGGAATCGATGATCCGATGGAAAGGACGGCGCAGAACGTGCAAGAAGGACGAGACACACTTGCCTGTTGCCACCGCCACCGGGGATCAGGTTTGGCCAGCACACGACACACACATCAACGTGACAGGACCGATCGTACACGGGAAACTTATGGGAAATGAAAAACAAATTCTAGAATCTCGCTGCTTTTTCTCGAATATATTTGTGTGTGTGTGTGTGGCACGATCCGTCCCGATCGCGCAACATGTCGAGCGAGATGAACTAGACGCCGGCCGTGCATGGGCGCACTGTTGCATGGTGCGCACCCTGGTCCGGTGGTCTGTTCTATGGACCCTTTCCACAGTGTCATGACTCACGGGCCACCTTTTAGTTGGATGGCATGACGCGCACGTACAACAACCGCACGTCGTCAGGACGTGTTTACTTGCACATACAGCTCCCGAGATTCCCGATGATCATGAGATGGACTCGACTTGTTTATTTTCTCGATCGATCGGCTCCATTTTTCTTTGACGTTCGATTTTCGTTTGTGTTCTCCCCGTTTTGGCCTCCGTAGGCCGCTATATATAGCCCCCCCACCCCGACCCATTGCTCCACACACACACACGCACGCACCTCACACTCTCTGATCAGATCAGCCACAGGCTCACTGTAGCACTAGCTTCAGCTAGCCACCCTCTGCCACTCCGGGCGTTCTCTTGCATCCACGACGGCAATGGCCACCGCTGATGTACGTAACGTATAGCTCGTCTCGACCGATCGCCTATTCTCTTTCGTGTTCTCAGATCGGTGATCGTTCCGATGGGTTCATCTTTTGATCTGCTCGTCATTGTTTACGTGATCCGACGAACGGCCGGTCGATCATGATCATGATCATGGTCGAGCTCGAGCTAGATCGGTTTGTGTATGTGTTGGCATGTGCGTGGGGCTGATGATGATATCAAGTGTGCAAACGTGCAGGTCCAGAACCCTACGGTCGCGCTGACGGAGGAGGCGCCCGCGGTGGAGACGCCCGTGGCCGCCGAGGAGGTCGCGAAGACGGAGGAGGCCCCCGCGCCGGCCGAGGCCGAAGTCGAGGCGCCTGCCCCCGTCGAGGTTGAGGAGGCCAAGGAGGAGGCGCCGGCCGCCGCCGAGACGGAGGAGACCAAGGAGGCCGAGCCAGCAGCTGCGGCGGCCGAGCCGGAGGCCGAGGCGCCAGCCGTGGTCGAGACAGAGACCAAGGAGGCGGTGCCTGAGGCCGAGCCGGCGGTGGTGGCCGAGGAGGTGAAGGAGGAGGCCGCGCCTGCTGCCGAGCCGGAGGTCGCGGCCGTCGCCGAGGAAGCACCGGCTGCAACGGAGGAGGCGCCCGCGGCAGCCGCAGAGGAGCCGGCCGCCGAGGTGGCCAGCGTGAGCGTGTGAGGCGCACGTCCACGGCGGCGGCCGTGTGCTCCTACGTGGCACGGCGTGATGCTCAGTCAGCCAGTGGAGTGGAATGGAGTGGAGTGCTACTTTTTACTACGAGTACTAGGTGTGGGGTGCTTTGCGCGGGGTCGCGCGTGACGTGGGCTAAATAAAAGTGTTGTCGGGTCGAGGCCGAGTGTCAGTCAGCAGCCAGCGACGCAGCGCCTCTCCCTCGGCCCCGTGCCTGCGTCTGCTTAGCTGGAGCTTGTTGTGGTGTGTGTCGCAGTGTCAGTTCCACCTATGATCGGTATCCTATCCGGTTTGTGTTATCCCTGGCGCCTGCTTTGATTATGTCTCTGGATGAAGTTGAGCTGATTTTATAGTTTATTACCACTTTACTGATCCGTCTAGACAAATCTATGTGTATATAGATCCGGCGATCGCCGGCGCCCGTAGCCTCTTCTTCTTCTTCGGCGTAAAACTCAGATGTGCTGCATTTGTCTGAACCAAGGTCCGGGATAGGAAGATGGGATTCTGAATCTGGGAAGGACCAGGGCCGGCCCTGGTGTATGGCCGGCGGGGCGACGGCCCAGGGCCCACCCAGGGGAGGGGCCCATGACATAGTATATATATACTATAGCTCAGGAAAAAATAGGCAAAAATAGGCCCATCAGCGATCGATTGTCTGGCGTACGACCAGGCCCTGTGCATGACGTCGTAGAAGACTGCAATCGATCGGTGCATGGCTGCCTGGTGCGACGCCGCGACTGTTGAATTAACGAAGCGTCAGACCCTCGTTTTCCTTCGCCTCTCGTCGCCTCTCGTGTCCAGTGCCCTCTTCAGAATCGTCGATTTGCAGTCCGGCCATCCCGCGTCGCTCGGCGCCTCCGTCCGCCTCGGCCGGCTTGTCGTCGCTGCGCGCGCCGCCCGGCAGTCCGGCCATCCGGCATCCAATTCCAGCCGCAGCAGCAGTAGAAGTACGCCTGTACGAAGCCAACGAGGCCCGGCCATCGATCCATGATCCATCCATCCATCCATCAGAACTTATTCAAAGAACGAAGTAGTAATCAACAATTCAACATCAGTACGTACGTATCCCTGGTCCATCCATCCATCTTTATTTACAAATTAATATGTACGTATTCACTATTCAACTATTTATCCATGTGTGCCTAGGGTTTTAATCATCCGATGTATAAAATTCTTTGTATCCTCTTTTCTTCGTAATTTTAGGACATTAGTCTGCCATGTTGCCTAAGAAGAAGCAATTGTTGGGTGATGAAAAAAGAAGAAAAAAGAAAGAAAGTGATTTGAAAATACAACTGCTGAAGGGTTCTTTGAATAAGTTCTTTACATCTTCAAGCAATGTTGATGTGAGTGAAGAACAAGGAGTCGGTCGAAATTTGGTTGTCTATGGAGACATGGAGTTAGTCGAAATTTGGTTCTTATTTGAGATAATCATGTCATGTTACTTTCATTTTGCTATCTTTTTACTATTATTGTTGTCGATTGAGTAAGTTAGAATTTAGTTATTATTGTTTTCGATGGAGTCAGTCCAATTATTATAGTCAAATTTTAAACTAAAGGTGTGTGGTCTTAGGACATAGGGGCCCATGTCGTCGAGTTCGCCTAGGGCCTCCCAAAACACAGGGCCGGCCCTGGAAAGGACGGGCTAGTGGTGTTTCCCCGAGGACAGCATGGCATGATCGACAGCAGCCGCGTCTCCTGATGTCTTTCATCGTCCACCAAAGAGAATCGTCCACTGGTTGATGGCCGCTTGACCACTCGCGATCACCGCGGCCGTAGGTAGCCAGTAGCGCTGCTTCAGTCCAAGATCCAAACTAGGGGGGAGGAAATGCAGGGGCAGTCAAGGAAATGTTCGCGTAGAGCGCAACGGAAATTCGTTAAACAGCTTAGTCTACAGTTCCTCGCTCCTTAGCGGAATACGCGTAGCACATTGTAGGGCAGTAGGAGTATATCCCGTGGCGTAAGAATATGTACTCGTACTTGATTCAAGAACGCACAGTTGGCCCTGGAATGGCTGATCCCATTAATTTTTACTGTTAGGGCATCTCCAACAAGGTGCTACAAAACGCCCGCAAATAGGTCCGGATGTTTTCCGCCATCCAACTTTTGGAAATATTAGCACTTTATCCATTAATATAATCCATGAGTAAATAGTAAGCATGGCAATCGCAGTATGTAACTCATACCAATACCTAAGCATGTGAGCACGTACAGTACATAGAACTGAAACATCTATGAACGCAACATATCCGGCTAGCACATGAACGAGAAAATAGGGGATGAACGAATTATACCCTCCGATTGGCCAGGCCAACGCGGCGGCGGCGGCAGCAGCCTCGACATCGTCCGTGGCTTTCTTCTTGGCGGCGGCGGCGTCGATCATGATGTCGATGCAAGGGAAGTAGTGGAAGCAGAGAAGGACGGACACGGGGACGGATCTGAAGAAGACACACCGAGACACTCCTCAAAAGGACCGTGGTCTGTTCGCAGACTCGGTCGTGGGCCTAAGCCTAGGCCCATCTATCCGACGGCCTATATATAAGGAGGCACTGGCCTGTGAAGTGAACCCTAACTCACTCACTCACTCCTTGCACAACCCTAGCTCTCCTGGCCGGAAGCAGCACAGAGAGAGGAACAGTAGATGACAGCTAGGGTTGTGCAAGGAGTGAGTGAGTGAGTTAGGGTTCACTTCACAGGCCAGTGCCTCCTTATATATAGGCCGTCGGATAGATGGGCCTAGGCTTAGGCCCACGACCGAGTCTGCGATTAGACCACGGTCCAACGTTTCAGACAGTGGCACTTCTGTTAGGGACTCATTAATTAATTCATAATTAATTAACCATTCTTGACCGGCAAAAATAAGGTTCGGCTCGGCTCATTCCCGCAACCCACGACGCGCGCGCGTCATGACGAGGCGAGGCGTAGCGAGGTGAGGCGGGCGGCGGAGGAGGAGGAGCGCGCGAGTACATATCCTCTTTCCAAGCTCCCAATGGCATGTGGTAAAGCTGCCCTTATAAGGGGTCTCACTCTAACTACTATAGCAGTATGATACTAAACTTTTTACCACTTGCCCATCACTTGCCATGCACCTAAATGAGCCTTAGAAATTAACCATGAATTATTGTCTTATATGAGCTTTGGCCCATATATAATCCAACACCGACATGGTGCCGCACACGATTGTGGATGTGTTCGCGCGTTTGAATTCCCGCAAACCGACACCAAATCTAGAAAGGTTGGCGGGCATATGAACCTCCGCCACGTACTCTTTCGACTATGTGATCCCACCAAAAAACCTCTTCTGCGCGGACCGCTTCAACCGTACCTAGGGAAAGAAGTACCGCATTCAGGCCAGTTAAGGGGATTATTGATTTTCTAGTAATACTTTAGTGATCATTGATAAGATAAGCATATTGTAAGAGCACATTTCTCCATGTGTGGTTTTAGTAATTGATGACAATCCCTATGGACTAATAGTTGCCTTGAGTTATATTCGAACGATTTGTCCGTAGGTACTTCTTGAAGTCCATCTGTTGGTTTCAAGGAGTTTATATGGTGACCAAGGTGGTATTCAAGGCTTTATCCAAAGATTGGTCATGTGAGAGTTGAGCTTATTGCAAGCGTGTCTTGAAGAAGAAGATTGTGTGAGCATTCATGGTGACCTTCAAGACATCATCTTTATGAAGAGAGAAGATAAGATACAAGGTTGATCAAGACTAAGTCAAAGAGTGAACCAAGTTGATCAACACACAAAGCGTACACGATATACCGAGAGGGGTCAAGTGATCCCATGGTATGGTAAGCATTGTCCATTACGCTTTGTGTACTAACCCATGGTCTACGTGAGTGTTCTTTGTGGGGTTAGGTATATTTCCATGGGCTTGCATCAAGAGGAAGATCACATACAACCCATGGAAGATGACATCAAGTGGTGATCGTCATCAAGGTTGCGGTGTGCAAGTTCAAGTGAAGCATCATGGAGAGATCATGCTTGAAGCTTGCCGTCCATTGTGGTGACAATGGACTTGTGAAGATGTGCCGAAGAGTGTCTCACCCATAGTGGAGTATGGGGGAGCAATCTACTAGTCTTCATCGAGCCGGTGCAATCAAGAAAGGTGGTCCATCTTGAGAAGGACAAGATCGTCATCATCTAGCTCAAGTGGACTATGCGCAAGGCAAAGGTTTGACCTTGATAGGGTTTTCCATTTTACCGGTCTCATGGTGGTAGTTGAGAGACCGGGTTATAGGATCGATAGCCGTACTATCAAGGGGGGCTCTCAAGTGAGTAGCTTGATCGTATCGTTCGTTGAGAGCTCAAACCATTTGCATCCTTGCATCATCATCTTTCTTGGTCCTTATTTGGTTTTTCTCTATGTGAGTTTTTGAGCTTATGGTCTTCATCATGATAAGTTCAAGCTCATCGAAAACAGATTTCGTATGCATTATATTGTGTTTTCGGTGTTGGAGATTTTGTCGGATATCTATTGGGAAGGTCATCTTCCTTATCCTAGTGGCATTTATTATCCATTGCTTGTTCTTAATTTATCTAGTCATTGTTGGATAGCTCTTGTTGTCCTTTATCCAACAAGCTTGAGTTTGCTCAAATCGAAGCTCGTATGCGAAAGTTATGGCTGTTTTAGTCTTACCTGTTTTACATAGAGAGGTTGTACCGTCCCATAGAGAGGTTGTACCGGTTGACCGGTACAACCGGTGTTTGGAGCGGTTGTACCGCTCCAGAATTGGTCCGAAGGTTATACCGGCCATGTACCGCTCTACCACCGGACTAGTTTCTGTTTTGGAGCGGTTCTTGGGCGGTTGTGGTCCGGTTGTTCCGGTTATTCCGGTACTACCGGTGCCCCGGGCGGTTGTACCGCTTATTGCTTTTGCTACAGGTTGGTTTTGTCTGCTTTGACCGGTTGTACCGGTCATCATAGCGGTTGTACCGCCCCTGTGTTATTCTGCACATAACGGGCAGATTTGTGGGGACCTATTTAAGGGGGTCTTCTTCCCCAATGGTTCCCCATCCTTTGAGCTCGAGTTTGCCCCCCATTGTTGACCTTCTCCGAGCTTGCTAACTCTCAATCCCTCTAATGATTCTTGCTAGTTCTTGAGCGAAAAGGGAGAGGAGGTCTGGATCCACATTTCCACCAATCACTTTCTCCTTTATGTGAGGGGAACCCCTTGGATCTAGATCTTGGAGTTCTTCATGTTCTTCTTTGTTCTTCCTCTCATTTTCCTCCCTAGAATTAGTTGCTTTGGTAGGATTTGGGAGAGAAGGACTTGGGCACTTCGTGTGCCCTTGCCATTGCATTTGGTTCATAGGTTTGAGTTCTCCACGGTGATACGTGGAAGTGAAGTTGGAGAAGCTTATTACTCTTGGGTGTTTGAGCACCCTTGAGCTTGTTCCTCTTGGGTGCTTTGGCGCCCTAGACGGTTGGTGGTGCCTCGAAGCTCAATCATTGTGGTGCAAAGCTCCGGGCAAGCTTCGGGGTCTCCAATTAGGTTGTGGAGATTGCCCCGAGCATTTGAGGTCACCTCATAGCCACAATCCATTGTGGTGAAGCTTCGTGGTGTTGTTGGGAGCCTCCAATTAAGTTGTGGAGTTTGCCCCAACCTTGTTTGTACGGGTTCGGTGACCGCCCTCAAGGGTCCCTTAGTGGAATCACGGCATCTTGCATTGTGCGAGGGCGTGAGGAGATTACGGTGGCCCTAGTGGCTTCTTGGGGAGCATTGTGCCTCCACACCGCTCCGAACGGAGATTAGCATCTGCAAGGGTGTGAACTTCGGGATACATCGTCGTCTCCGCGTGCCTCGGTTATCTCTTACCCGAGCCCTTTACTTATGCACTTTACTTTGTGATAGCCATATTGTTTCTTGTTATATACTCCCTCCGTTCCTTTATCTAAGGTGCATTATTTCCAGCACGGTGACCAAGGCACCATATTTTGGACCCGTGGAGACAAAACTACCCCTGATATTAGTTTAATGGAAGAAATCAATTACCTGACGTTCCACCGATTTGACAGTCGCATGCGGATATCCTTCCAGCCTTGCATGGCACATGCAACACCATATCCCAGAAAATCTGGAAGCAAACCTTGGAGGGAATTGGCCTGGCGCGCAGCTATAGAGAAAATGGAGGGAATTGCATGGCGCCAACGCAATGCATATTTGAAATTTTTGTGCTTGTGTACAAAATGGATCTGGCTCGTCCTTTTCCCCGTTCTTTTATCCATCTTCTCCTTCTTCTAGTATGTGGCCATGAAAATAAAATACACGGACGACATGGTCGATCTATACTCGCATACAGCCCCTAATTGGGATTCAGTCGAGGAGAACGACGACACGGCATGTGATCTTGGATACGACTACGAGTGGATAGCTTCCGACGACTCCGACGACGGTATGTTCTTTTGCAATCTGACATTCGATAGGACACTTCGTGGTTCATAGTCGGAGAATGTTTCATTGTTGGATCCATGTAGAACTTGAGGATATCATCGTACGTGCACCGCCGACCCAAGCTGCGGGAGCCCACGGACGCGGCCAACACACCGGCGGGTGCGGACGCGGGCGCGGCCAACGCGCCGGCGGGTGCCGACGCGGGCGCGGCCAACGCGCCGGCGGACGCGGCCACACAGTGGATGCAACGCAGTCTTCACTGGTACGTACATTCAGTATTCGTTCTGACTATGCAGACCGTGTAGGATTAGGAGAACGTACATGAGGGTGCCGACGTTCTCCAATGGTGTCCTTTTTTCATTCAACTGCATGCATCACGCAGTGGAGTAGAATTGTTTTCTGAAACTTGACCCGTTGTGTAATCATTTACTCACAGGTCGATCGCCGGGGCACCGGTGGACAAGGCAACGAAGAGGACGGAAAGCAGTGCAAGCCGCCGGTGAATCCACCGGACAAGTGGTGGCCGGTGTCCTTTTGCACGACGTTGTTGCGGACAAGTAGCGAGACCTTCTATCCGGGGACGATCCGGCTTGGTACCACCAGAGCCTACCTCTTTGACGACGAACGTATTCTCATCGATACTCGTGCGCGTCGTACCGGTGAAGTATTCATGCAAGGAACGGCTGTCATGTTCCCTTGCCATCTCGCGAACATTGCCACTGGTGACCAAGGAGTTCATGCGGCAGGTCCTATGTCCATGCACGACTCTGGCCATGGAATGGATGCTGCTGGTGGATGCGATGGCTCGGAAGGAGAAGAACCTGCCAGTACGTACACGGGCCTCGGTCGTGCTCGTGGTGCACAAGATGCCGTGCTAAAACGTGTGCGTGCGGCACTACTTGCTGGTTCTGTCATTGGGCGTGGCCGGGGAGGTGACGACAATGACGTTGGGGACGGCAGTGACGCTCGACGTGGTCGTCGACGCTTGGGCTTGGCTGGTCGCGGTAGAATGCGTCCGGCTCTCACGAAGTGGCAAGGCAACCGCACTGAAGGTGCTCCATCTTCTGTAAATGGCAGCGGCAATGATGCAACTACCCCCGCAGTCAACGTGAACCCGTGCATCCGTGTACTTCACTTGCTCTCGCAGCTTGCAAATTTGTCGCACATGTACTTCACTTGCTCTCGCAGCTTGCAAATTTTCAAACTCTAAGTCGATTGTTTCGGCATCACTATCCACCTCACCATTGTTAATGCCATTCACTGCGTCGCTCTTGTCGTCCTCCGCATACATATACTCCCCTGGATCGATGTCTCTAGTTGTGGCCCTAAAAGAAGTAGAACAAGAGATGTCATACATATGTACACATATGAATATCAGCTAAAGTTAGTCAAGAAGGTATACATGCAACTAACCCAATTTCTAAGACGTTGCTTGATAAGACGGATATGCCATAGCTACAGCAAAGATCAACACGCCGATTATTGCTCGACAGACCATGTTTAAAACGATGTCTGACGTTGCGTAGGGTTCCGACGCTGAGCACTTGACGGCCTCGTTGACGGCGGCGACTCCCGCCTTGGAAGAATTTGCAGACCGGATGTTGAGCACCATCTGTACGCAATAACCCGACACGTCGGACACCAGCGACATTGGTCGCAGCCACGTCGTGCGAAGTCTGTTCGACGAGCTTGACGTCAGTGGACAACCCAGGCGACGAATCCTCGGCGAAACGTTGGCCGCGGTCTTGTACCTCACTAAAGAGACCCAAAGACTCATCACTTTCGTTCTCCTCTTGGCTGAAAGCATGCATCATTGAATTGAATTCTTGTTCCCTTGGTGTGAACGCATCCATGACGTACTGATAAGAAAGGGCAATGGTGGTGTTTTTCTATGCTGGGAGACGAAGGATAGTAAAGAATGGATAGCATAACCAGCGATCTGATTGTAAAAGATTTTTTCCTAACTACGGCAACTAACGATAGTACAGAACCGTGCTGTTTTTTCTTTTCTGATCGGCCAAGATTTTAGCACAGCTTTCCATAAGTGTCTGGTGGAGGGGTAAACGTGGGATTATCTTGGATTAGACCGTATACACCTTACATTGTGGAATTTTAGTGAAAAAAAAATGCACCTTAGATAAAGGAACGGAGGGAGTATCTTGCTATCACTTAGTTGTCTATATTGCTTAGCATAAGTTATTGGTGCACATAGGTGAGCCTAGTTGTTTTAGGTTTTGTGCTTGACTAATTAAACGATAGTTTTATTCCGCATTTGTTCATGCCTAAACCGTAATTATTTTAAAGTGCCTATTCACCCCCCCTCTAGGCGACATCCATGTCCTTTCAATTGGTATCAGAGCTAGGTCTCTCATTATTAGGTTTAACCACCTAGAGAGTGAGGATGTCGACTAGGGGATTAGGATTCTCTGACACTTAGTTTCGTTGGCACAAATTTTGATGTTTGGGTAATTCGCATGCTTAATCTCTTTAGGGTCATGGACCCAAATTTGGAGCGAATTGTAGATATGGGTTTTTCTCCTCCAAAGGATTCTCAACACATATCTTTAGAAGATGAGAAAAACTCTTATCTCAATGCTCAAGCTTCTAATGTGCTTTTTGATGCTTTGAGCAATGTGGTTATATTTCAACTCATGCCATTCCGGGATGCTCATGAGTTGTGGACAAAGCTTCAAGATAAATATGGTGTGTCCAAGATTTCTAGGGATGATTGTTCTCCCTCCACCTCCGGTCGTGTTGCCTTCTCAACTTCATCTACTTCACCTACATGTGGATTGCCACAAGGTAATGTTATGGTGAGTAGTGGTGTTCATTGTAATGATGATAGTGGGCTTATTGTTGATGATTCTTCATCACTATCTTATTGCAATGCTTCATCTTTGGACTTCAACACTTCGAGCACTCTAAATATTTCACATGCTTGTGTTGATAGTCCATGCATATCATGTAGAAATTGCTTGACTAAATCTCATGATGATATGCTTGCCATGTCTTGTTATCGTTATCGAAATGCATTGCTTTCCTCGAGTTGTTGTGCTAACAATGTAGAGGAAACCCAACACTCCATGGAACAAGATGTGGTCTTGAATGGTGCGTCAAGGGATCCTACATCATCATCTATTATTTCTCACTTTTGCCTTATGGCTAAGGCTTCAAAGGTATCTCCTACTTTGAATCCCAATATATCCCATGATGATGATGTTGATGATGATGAAGAGAGTGATAATATTGCTTCCTTAAAAATTAAGGGAGAAATGGTTTTTAAAGCTCTTCATAAGAATAAAATTGCTCGTTCCAACTTCATGGAAATCATGTCTATTGCCATTGAGGGCAAGAAATATATTGAGGAGTTGGAAGCTCATCTCGAGGAGCATGAGGCCACCATTGATAAAATGAAAGGGCATGAGCGTGATTACGCTAATGAGATCGCGGAGCTATCTCAAGCTCTTGAAAATGAACAAACCACCAAGGAATCTCTTAAGGAGACCTTTGCTCTACAATTTTCCAGATTAA
Source organism: Elymus sibiricus (assembly GCA_039707655.1). Lineage (NCBI taxonomy): Eukaryota > Viridiplantae > Streptophyta > Magnoliopsida > Poales > Poaceae > Elymus > Elymus sibiricus. The sequence goes on from CM077671.1 coordinate 325,959,564, forward strand.
AGGAATCCCATGATAGAGCTCTCGAGGTGGCTAATGATTTTAGAACTAAAAATGATAAACTTGAAGTTGCTCATGCTCAACTCCTTGAGGACTTTGAGCACCTCGAAAATGGCTCAAGGGCCATTAAGAGTTCGCTTATTGAACTCACCGAGTCTCATGCTCAACTTAAAGCTTCATATGCTAAAGAGCTTGCCAAGTTACCTTCTCCTCTTGTTGTTAATGATGATGCTTGTGCTACTAACTCTATTCCTTGTGAAGCATCCATTTTGAAGGAGAATGTTGAGCTAAGGGCTCAACTTGAGTTGCTATTTAGCAATTATGGGATATTGGAAGAAAGTCATGAAAAGCTTTCTAGCTCTCATGGTGATCTTCTAGTATTGCATAATGTGCTAAAAATAGCTCATGAGGCTAGTACTACTAAGGTAACATCTAGTGAGCCTCATGTGGACATTAGCACTACATCTAGTAGAAATGCTTTATTGCCATGTGCTAGTCCTCGTAGTTCATCTACTCATAATGTTGCTACATCTTGTGATGAATTACTTTTATTGCCTTGTTGCTCTAACGATGAAGCTTTTACTTCCTCTAGTACTTGTGTTGATACTAACCATGTAGAGGAAATCAAAGAGCTCAAGGCCCAAGTCACTTCTTTGAAGAATGACTTGGAAAAGTGTCATGAAGGGAAGTCCACACTCAACAATATCATGAGTGTGCAAAAATTCTCCAAATGACAAGGGTGGACTTGGATTCAACTCCAATAAGAAGAAGAAGTCCAAAAGCTATAAGAAGAAGGGCCAAGAACAAGTCAAGATTTCGGCCAAGATTATTTGCTTCAAGTGCAAAATAGAAGGACACCATGTTAGATCTTGCCCATTGAAGAAGAAGCCCCATAGTGACAAGCAACAAGGGAAGCGGCCACAAGTTCAATCTCATGCTCAACCTGAAGAAAGGCCTCTTCCCAAGAAGACCCAAGTCAACGCTCCTCAAGTTGAGAAATCAATTGAGAAGAAAGTAAAGGGTAGATGTTGCTACTTATGTCGTGAGAAGGGTCACTTTGCTTCTTCATGCACGAATGGTAACTTATCCAACCCAATTATTATTGATGATATCTATTCTCTTGGGAAGGATAAGGTTGGCAATGTGTTTGCCAAGTGTGTTGGTACTCAATGTGGTGTCAAGAAAAGAACCATTTGGGTAGCCAAGCCTATTGTGACTAACCTCTTAGAACCCAACTTGGTTGGGGACCAACAAGCTCAAACTTGATCAATAGGTATTGTTGGAGGGCATTGGAGACTTAGCTACATTATGAAGAATTAAGGGATCTTCATCATTCATATTATCTCAAGCCAAGTCATTTTGACTATCGAGTTTCTATCCTATATACAATGTCCTCCTTGCGGTAACTTGTACTTAAATTGTTTACATTAATAATTACTTGCCCCTTTGCATGTTGTGGTTTTGTACCTTGCATGTGTTTGTATATGGTGTACCTTCGGCTTGCTTGTCTTGAGTAATCAAGTATGGGTATGTTGGTTTGCACAACATGTACGTGTGCGTATTGTGTTGAGCCTTTTTGCATCTTATCTTATCTTAGTTGGCTCTCTTAAGAGATTAATGGATTATCCCATTTTGGAGGAGTGATGTGCTTTGTGCACGTCACAATCCTAAAAATGTGTGTACATGAGGAATACCACTTAGTATTGATATTACAAGATTATCTAGCTTTTATGTGGTATGTCTTCTCATGAGAAATTCAAATTCTAAATGGTCCATTAATCATCTTGTTCGATTTCATTTGCCACTTGTTAATAACATTGGATTATCACATTATGGGGGAGTAATATGCTATGTGCATATTACAAGCCCAGAGAATGTGTACATTTGAGATATTGCCACTTAGATTTGATATTACAATTTATCTTGTTCCTAGGTGGCATGCTAGCTCTACAAGTGTCATTTGCTTGTGATTTAGGAGTAAAGATGATGTTGGATCTATTTGCAATCTACCAATGGGAATTATTTACAAATACTTCTTGTCCTTGACAATTGGTATTCCTTTTAAGTGGTAGAGATTGCTAATCATCTTTACATAGGATTTTGTTTATCGTTTGTCATTTGTCTTCCTTGCCTCTTGTGGATCTTTTTGAGCATGTCTAGTGTTTCTATAGATATAGGGAAAGTGATGATCCCATCGTGTGCATTTTGTATTCAAATGCAAATTCTATATAACGCACATCTCTTGGGGGAGTTATCCTATTTTCTTTAGAACACTCCCTTTATGTGTTTATCATAAAATCTTTTGATCTTCATCAAGTGTGTGTTGGTGGAAGGCAAGCCTTTTCTCTATGGTGCTTTGTGCCATCATGAAAATTTGCGGAGGGTTTGGTTTGTTTGGAACCTAGATCTCTTTTGGCAACTTGATACCTCTTGTTTTCCTTCAATTGGTATCTTGTTTCCTTCTATTTGGCATGTGTCAATGGATATCTCATTCCTTGATGTATCTTTTAGTTGGTATCCGTCAAGTGATAATTTTTCGTTTGGTATCTTATTTTCACTTGATACCCTATCTTTCGGTATCTTATCAACTGTGTGTTGATTTGATTCTTGAAAGCCTTGAGCATGCATATTTTCTACATGTACTTTCGTTGGCATGTTCTCTTTCCTTGACCCAATATATAGGGGAGACTCCACTATGACATAAATTGGCTAAAGTGTGCATGAAATTCAATTTCATATCTATATGCACATATTTATGTGGAGTTTTGTCCTATGTATTGTTGGTCCACTAACTTTTTGGTCCCAATGAGTTTGGGTACCACTTTGTTTGTGGTGTTGTTCTAGGAATAATTGGAGATACATTGGACACTCGGCTCACTTACAAAAAAGGTGTTGACACCATGTGCTTATTGGAGCCATACTAGGATGATCGATGAACCATTGTCTACTACATCATCCAATGCTATCTCGGTAACAAGTATCTACTTCATGCATACATTTCTTGCATTCAACCTTTTGTAGGTTGCATCATGGCATGAAGTTCTTGATTCATTCTTGTGATACTTGTTTCCTTTCTCAAAGCATCCCAACGATGATCTCTTGTTGCTAGTTGTGATGTCTTTGATGTTCGTATGCTGGGAGTTCTTTTATGTACAATAAGAAAATACTAGGCCATGTGCTATGCTTTCAAGCAAAGATCTTATTGGTATATTTATGACTTCCTTTTGGATATCTTGTCCATTCCTTCTTGTAACTATTTCGTGTGTACATGATTCTTTGTGGATATATCATCATGGTTGTTCTCTACCTAGAATCTTATACACATGAGAGAAGTTACATCTCTAGTTGATATCCTCTTTTCTTTCACGTCCACCATTGCATTCCCTTTTTTATTTCCTTGGTGGTTTCGTGAAATAATTTGTCTTGAGTGCGGATCTTATATCCTTGCATCTTGATGCACTCTTTGGTGGTGAATATTATTTTCCTCATGCTTGTCTTCACGAGGGTTTTGCCATTTCGATTGGTATCCCTCCTCCTGACAAGGCTATTTTTTTTCTTACCTTCACCTGGGGTTGTCACAAGCTTTGGTTTTATCTTTCTTATTTAGTAAGCTTGTGGACCCATTTGCCAGTAGTTTGTGTATGTGGGAAGGATATGGCTTGCACTTTGTGTCTCATTTCATCAAGACTATGTTGATGCTTAATGCTGATCCTTATACTAGTCTTCTCAAGTGCTTTGCCATGACTCACACACATCATTTTGGTTGAGCCTATTCTTAAGATTGCCTCTTTTTACATGTTGCTCAACCATATGTTTAGTGCAAGTACTATGCTCATTGTCTTATCTACTTGCTTGCACTTGTTGTGTGTTTATATTGATTTTGGGGGAGTCATGATCCTATTTTTTGCACTTGTATTCAAATACAAAAATTCTTATTTGTGCACAAATCATGGGGAGCTCCTCTAGTTTCTTTATAAACACTCTTTTGCCCATATCATAATATCTTTTATTCATGTGGCTGGTAGGACCATGTGATTGATTGTTCCAATTGGTATCTTTTGATTGCTTGCTTCTCTTTTGTATGTCTTTGTGTCATACGATCCTTTTTGCAATCTTTGGGTCCTAAATATAGTTTGTTTTCCTCCAACTACTTATAATTGGATATGTGTATTTCATTGCACTCATATTTTGAGAAATACACACTTTTTGGAGGAGCACCTATTATATTGGCTTTCTAAGCTTTTCGTCCATTTTGGCAATCAATGCCAATGGGGGAGAAGTTTAGAGAGTTTAGGTTGGGAAGTGTAGAGAGGTTTGCTTTTGTTGCTTAAGCATTTGCATCTCATACCCATGCATTATAGCTTTGCATGTGTGTGCTTGGTTGTGCTTATTTCCTTATATAAACTCTCTTGAAAGTGGTTGTCATCAATTACCAAAATGGGGGAGATTGTAAGAGCACATTTCTCCATGTGTGGTTTTGGTAATTGATGACAATTATAGGCCAGTGCCTCCTTATATATAGGCCGTCGGATAGATGGGCCTAGGCTTAGGCCCACGACCGAGTCTGCGATTAGACCACGGTCCAACGTTTCAGACAGTGGCACTTCTGTTAGGGACTCATTAATTAATTCATAATTAATTAACCATTCTTGACCGGCAAAAATAAGGTTCGGCTCGGCTCATTCCCGCAACCCACGACGCGCGCGCGTCATGACGAGGCGAGGCGTAGCGAGGTGAGGCGGGCGGCGGAGGAGGAGGAGCGCGCGAGTACATATCCTCTTTCCAAGCTCCCAATGGCATGTGGTAAAGCTGCCCTTATAAGGGGTCTCACTCTAACTACTATAGCAGTATGATACTAAACTTTTTACCACTTGCCCATCACTTGCCATGCACCTAAATGAGCCTTAGAAATTAACCATGAATTATTGTCTTATATGAGCTTTGGCCCATATATAATCCAACACCGACATGGTGCCGCACACGATTGTGGATGTGTTCGCGCGTTTGAATTCCCGCAAACCGACACCAAATCTAGAAAGGTTGGCGGGCATATGAACCTCCGCCACGTACTCTTTCGACTATGTGATCCCACCAAAAAACCTCTTCTGCGCGGACCGCTTCAACCGTACCTAGGGAAAGAAGTACCGCATTCAGGCCAGTTAAGGGGATTATTGATTTTCTAGTAATACTTTAGTGATCATTGATAAGATAAGCATATTGTAAGAGCACATTTCTCCATGTGTGGTTTTAGTAATTGATGACAATCCCTATGGACTAATAGTTGCCTTGAGTTATATTCGAACGATTTGTCCGTAGGTACTTCTTGAAGTCCATCTGTTGGTTTCAAGGAGTTTATATGGTGACCAAGGTGGTATTCAAGGCTTTATCCAAAGATTGGTCATGTGAGAGTTGAGCTTATTGCAAGCGTGTCTTGAAGAAGAAGATTGTGTGAGCATTCATGGTGACCTTCAAGACATCATCTTTATGAAGAGAGAAGATAAGATACAAGGTTGATCAAGACTAAGTCAAAGAGTGAACCAAGTTGATCAACACACAAAGCGTACACGATATACCGAGAGGGGTCAAGTGATCCCATGGTATGGTAAGCATTGTCCATTACGCTTTGTGTACTAACCCATGGTCTACGTGAGTGTTCTTTGTGGGGTTAGGTATATTTCCATGGGCTTGCATCAAGAGGAAGATCACATACAACCCATGGAAGATGACATCAAGTGGTGATCGTCATCAAGGTTGCGGTGTGCAAGTTCAAGTGAAGCATCATGGAGAGATCATGCTTGAAGCTTGCCGTCCATTGTGGTGACAATGGACTTGTGAAGATGTGCCGAAGAGTGTCTCACCCATAGTGGAGTATGGGGGAGCAATCTACTAGTCTTCATCGAGCCGGTGCAATCAAGAAAGGTGGTCCATCTTGAGAAGGACAAGATCGTCATCATCTAGCTCAAGTGGACTATGCGCAAGGCAAAGGTTTGACCTTGATAGGGTTTTCCATTTTACCGGTCTCATGGTGGTAGTTGAGAGACCGGGTTATAGGATCGATAGCCGTACTATCAAGGGGGGCTCTCAAGTGAGTAGCTTGATCGTATCGTTCGTTGAGAGCTCAAACCATTTGCATCCTTGCATCATCATCTTTCTTGGTCCTTATTTGGTTTTTCTCTATGTGAGTTTTTGAGCTTATGGTCTTCATCATGATAAGTTCAAGCTCATCGAAAACAGATTTCGTATGCATTATATTGTGTTTTCGGTGTTGGAGATTTTGTCGGATATCTATTGGGAAGGTCATCTTCCTTATCCTAGTGGCATTTATTATCCATTGCTTGTTCTTAATTTATCTAGTCATTGTTGGATAGCTCTTGTTGTCCTTTATCCAACAAGCTTGAGTTTGCTCAAATCGAAGCTCGTATGCGAAAGTTATGGCTGTTTTAGTCTTACCTGTTTTACATAGAGAGGTTGTACCGTCCCATAGAGAGGTTGTACCGGTTGACCGGTACAACCGGTGTTTGGAGCGGTTGTACCGCTCCAGAATTGGTCCGAAGGTTATACCGGCCATGTACCGCTCTACCACCGGACTAGTTTCTGTTTTGGAGCGGTTCTTGGGCGGTTGTGGTCCGGTTGTTCCGGTTATTCCGGTACTACCGGTGCCCCGGGCGGTTGTACCGCTTATTGCTTTTGCTACAGGTTGGTTTTGTCTGCTTTGACCGGTTGTACCGGTCATCATAGCGGTTGTACCGCCCCTGTGTTATTCTGCACATAACGGGCAGATTTGTGGGGACCTATTTAAGGGGGTCTTCTTCCCCAATGGTTCCCCATCCTTTGAGCTCGAGTTTGCCCCCCATTGTTGACCTTCTCCGAGCTTGCTAATTCTCAATCCCTCCAATGATTCTTGCTAGTTCTTGAGGGAAAAGGGAGAGGAGATCTAGATCCACATTTCCACCAATCACTTTCTCCTCTATGTGAGGGGAACCCCTTGGATCTAGATCTTGGAGTTCTTCATGTTCTTATTTGTTCTTCCTCTCATTTTCCTCCCTAGCATTAGTTGCTTTGGTAGGATTTGGGAGAGAAGGACTTGGGCACTTTGTGTGCCCTTGCCATTGCATTTGGTGCATAGGTTTGAGTTCTCCACGGTGATACGTGAAAGTGAAGTTGGAGAAGCTTATTACTCTTGGGTGTTTGAGCACCCTTGAGCTTGTTCCTCTTGGGTGCTTTGGCGCCCTAGACGGTTGGTGGTGCCTCGAAGCTCAATCATTGTGGTGCAAAGCTCCGGGCAAGCTTCGGGGTCTCCAATTAGGTTGTGGAGATTGCCCCGAGCATTTGAGGTCACCTCGGAGCCACAATCCATTGTGGTGAAGCTTCGTGGTGTTGTTGGGAGCCTCCAATTAAGTTGTGGAGTTTGCCCCAACCTTGTTTGTACGGGTTCGGTGACCGCCCTCAAGGGTCCCTTAGTGGAATCACGGCATCTTGCATTGTGCGAGGGCGTGAGGAGATTACGGTGGCCCTAGTGGCTTCTTGGGGAGCATTGTGCCTCCACACCGCTCCGAACGGAGATTAGCATCCGCAAGGGTGTGAACTTCGGGATACATCATCGTCTCCGCGTGCCTCGGTTATCTCTTACCCGAGCCCTTTACTTATGCACTTTACTTTGTGATAGCCATATTGTTTCTTGTTATATATCTTGCTATCACTTAGTTGTCTATCTTGCTTAGCATAAGTTATTGGTGCACATAGGTGAGCCTAGTTGTTTTAGGTTTTGTGCTTGACTAATTAAACGATAGTTTTATTCCGCATTTGTTCAAGCCTAAACCGTAATTATTTTAAAGCGCCTATTCACCCCTCCCCCCTCTAGGCGACATCCACGTCCTTGCACATATCTTTACTTTCCTCCGTGTGGTTGTATGAGCTCGATAGAGGGTTGAATGGCATTTCCTTTGTAAAAAAAGCATGGATATGTTTAGTGCCCTGCATAAGGCTCAACCAAGAAAGATGGATGCAATTTTGACACGTTTAGTTGCTTGAGTTCCATCGAAATCTGGCTCGCACAAACCTTAAAGCATCTCTCGGCCTAGCTCTAAGGAACCATTGAATCGGCCATTTTCATCGAGCTAGACCCAAGCGATGCAATCGAGCGCACCTGGTGGGTCTAGCGATGTGAGTTGGGTGCGGTGCGTGGGTTTGCACGTGTTGTGTCTCACTCGCCTCCCTTAATCCCCTTAACATTATCCCTTCTAATCTATACAATGATGATTCGATCCGAAAATAAGCTCTATACAAAAAAAGATGCACATTGACATTATAGTCTTATTCAGGCGATCGGTTCCTAATTTCATGGACTGTAAATCTTCGAATCCATGTTGATGTTTGGAGCTTTTTTAGACAAATTTTGGCACATGGTTGACCATTTGAAATTTCCTTTCACCACTCCGTGTTGTTTTTCTGTTTTGACGATCATAGACGAGTATATTTACATCTCCCACTAGAGTGCACTAACGTGTTCAAGTGTGCATGTTATGAACCGATGAATTTTGACAAAATCTTGACATGCCGTCGGTCATCTGAAGTTTCCTTTCACCACAAGTTCCATACCATTGTTTCACATGACTTCCTTGTTGTATGTTTTCTGTTTCGGCGGTTGTAGACGAGTAGAATTATGTCTCCTACTGGACTTCACTAATGTGTTCATGTGTGCATGTTATGAGCCGACGAATTTCGGCAAATTCTTCTCACACGGTCGGCCGTTTGAATTTTCTTTCACCGCTAGCTTCATCTTGCTGTTTCACATGACTTTCGTGTTGTGCGTTTTCTATTTTGGTTGTCATATACGAGTAGAACTACTCGTCTCCCTACTCACTGCGCAAACATGTCACACATTGGCGTCAGTTGCCTAAAAAACGATTCGCGTCCAGTCGATTTCGTGACCGTTGGATGAGCATCTAAGGGCTTTCACACTTTCTTCTACCTTGAGCCGGCCCTTCTCTTGTTCCTTCATCAATCCGTTTTCATGTCAGATAAGTTCACCACATGGATAAGAGGTGAGACTAATCATCCATGTGTACGTGCAAAAATGCTTGTGACCAAACAACCGTGTGTTTGTTTCTTCGCTGTCAGACCGGGGAGGAGCAGGCTACCAAACTAGTGCAGAATATGATTTTGACATGTATTCACTAATTCCATACCAACTCAATCACATATGCAAAAATGCCAAAAATGATGCAACCTACCAATCGCGTATGAATCTGGCCATCGCGGCATCGCCGGCTTCTGTAGCTTTGTTGGTGCGTGCATCCATCTGAAGATATATATTCAGATAGTTCTGCAAAATTTCAGTCACTCAACTGAACTGTGCTACATTTTGCACGGACATACAACCTCCGTTTCAAAATACAAGATGTTTTTTAAGGCTACACGAACATGTGATTCTGAATAGCTTTTCAACCGGCAAAGCCAAATCTCCTGATGTCTTCCATGTTTCTTCACGGTCCATAGAACCTCTGCTATGTAGAACTCCATGCCCATTTCTCAGTGCTGAAAGATTCTAAGCCAACTTTAGGCGGTAATAATAAGCGTCTAAAAATCTACTGCCAATCTTCAGTCCCGAGTGAAAAACTATACTACTGAGAGCTGCCATGGAACTACTGAAGGCACTCCACACTTGTTAACCAGCCAGTTTTGACCAGTTTCACAAGACTGGGGACAGACCGACAGGGAAGTTGCCATGCAGCAACAATGTAATGTAAGACGACGCCGAGGTTCGACAAAAAACAGACTCCATGAACAAGCATCCAAACATCGGATATGCAGCCTGTTGCCATTGCCTGTACGACACCGCTTCATCCATCCACACCGGTAGCCAGAACTTGAGAGGTGTTGCAGTTACATGCATCGGGTGTTGCGATGGCACTAGCTATACAGGGTCACAATATGCGCGCATTCACTCCTTCAGCCCTGTTTGGATTCGAAGCAAATACCCGGGAGCCGACAAAGTTCGCTCTCAATCCAAACAGGGCCTTAGGAAAGAAACAGAACATTTACGAAAAAAGAATCGACGGCAAGTTGACAGGATGGGTAATGAAAATGAACCTTGCTCTCTTCTGACTCCACCTACATTAAGGTTAAACGACCGGGGACGCTAACTTTTCATACATACAAATCAAACCACGGCAGCCTAATTTTTAAGCTCTACTAGTAATAGATTTAAATGAGATAGATAAGGGTTGTTGCTAACTCGATATATACACAATGTACCACTTTGGATTCCCACAGCCAAGCGCCTACCACGTACCAAAGCTGCAGCTCACATGCTCCTGCGTGATCTTCTGCAGCTGGCTTTGCATCACCTTGAGGGACGGGTATGGGGGGAGGCAGAGGCGGTAGAAGCATGTATGCGATGACGGGAGATGGTCGGCTGACTCCATTGTCTTGTATATGTACAGCTTTGAGCTCAGCCCACCAAAACCTTCTGAGGGCAAATATTTGACTGAAGTCCAGAAGAAGAGGAGCTGCCTCTGTTGCTCAACTGGCATGCTCTCGACGGCCTGCAGCGTGAATAAACAAGTACGCAAAACTAATCAGAGATACATACATTGATTATGCTACAAAAGAAAGATATACAAATTTCAACTGAAACTTTTCACATGTACACATGAGATATAACAGTGGACACAGATAGGGACAATGTGCTGGCGCTTTGCCATTAAATTTGCACAATTCACTATATTTAAAACAATGGTTGATATCAGCACCACACCAACTCCGGTCGAGTGTTGGGAAAAGCTGTTTGGTCGTACTCATCTCATTACACAAAGGACAAACATGTTTTTTTAGAATGAGTACGGCAAGTGTTACATAACTCCGATAAGCTAGAAAAATAATGCAACCATAGTTGGGTTTTTAACATACGCAGGATCACACGTTAACAGTCTTGTCAGTGAACACAACATACGATTTCCCAGTTCTTTGCACCAACCAGCAAGAATACTGGCCAGGCTTTGTTTGGTTACTTGCCTCGGTCACGAACTCACACTAAGGACCAAAAGAAGAACCACTAAAAAGCTTTTTCTGCAATGATAGAAGAAGTTCAACCATTTTTGTTGGGAAAATAATATACAGGATGACACATATAAAATAATGGGTATCAAGTGAATAGATACTAATGGATACATGGATATTAGGATTGTCATCAAAATATCTCTTGCACATTGCACCAAACGTATATGCCTCACCTATTTATCTATGGTTGATAACGTTTCCTCCTAAATCTACATGGAGTCAAAGTGAGAGATCATATGAATCTCAAAAAGAAAAAAAGTGAGAGATGGTATGTTGCCCATGAAAAATTGAGAACATGGGATGAGCAGGTGACTAAAGCATATCATGGCATGGAATAAAATAAATGAAAATCCATGACTAAGTAATACACGGCATACCTTCCAGAACCAGTTAACATGGCGATCTTTTTCTTTGTAGCCATTATATTGAGTATGTGATCTCCAATCTTTCACATTTATAGTGTTGTTGCTTCCCCCTAGCATTCGGTCAAAGTCTTCTAGATCCAAACACCCGAAAAATACCTTCCGGAGTTTCGGATTAGTTAATATGTCACTAAATCCTTTCGCGAAATTAGCTAGCTGATCAGAAATAGAGTCGACAAAGATATTCTTAATAAGAAGATCAATGTAGTGCTCTCTGTTACTGATATTCACAGAGATATCCTGCCCTCCTTCGCAAAGCTCAATAGTCTTTCGAGACCCCAAGGTATGAACATCTCGGGAAAATGTTAAAGTTAAATCATCAATCTCGGCAGCACCCATCTCTAGAATTCTTTTACAGCTTGCATACGTGAAAGGGTCTGCCGCAGAAATGTCTTCCAATGTAATACTTCTCCCAGCAAGATACAAAAATAAGGTGCGGTCCAAAACTATCCCTACTTGCACTTTATGCATCAATGCTAATCCAATTACCCGTCCCGAAAAAACGAAGTATTTCAGGTGCAGTGGATCAACAACAGATGCTGCAAAGCACAGATAAGTACCAAAAGTTAGAAGATATCCAATCAGCACCGGTTTGGTTTGCAGAGATAACTTGTCTCATCAATATTGAATGCATAAGAACCACAATTAAGTAGAAGAAAGCCGGAAGAGTGCTCATTTGCTCGAATAACTAGAATTAAGTATAGTTTGATGTGATGTTTATTTCAGAAAGGAAAATTGCACAATAAGCCCCTAACTATCTCAGCTTGTCAATCAAGGCTCCTCCAACTTTCTGCGCAAAGAAAGAAAAAACCTCCTCCAACTACCAATTTGTTGATTTGAGCCATGAACTATCCAGTATTTGCAATTAAGCCCTTCAAAACTGATTGGTAATTACAGCATCCACTGTTTGTTTTTGTTGATTTGAGCCATGAACTATCCAGTATTTGCAATTAAGCCCTTCAAAACTGATTGGTAATTACAGTATCCACTGTTTGTTTTTGCTCTAGTCAAGCCACTGCTAAAGAATACCTAGTTAGACCCTTACAACTAATATGTCTTTTATATGGGCGTTATTTGAGCAAATGAGTATCTGAATTTTCAGGAGGTTTATTGGGGCTTCTGGATTTTCTTAACTAAGTTTCCACAAAAACAGTAAATTAGCAGAAAAAGTGTGAACACAAAGACCTAATATCGGTAGAAAAAATATCTCAAAAACATGTTAAAAGTTTGAGCAATAGTTAGCATTCAATATTAACAACTCTCTGTATTTGTGCTGCCAATTGTTAACTGTGTAGGGAAAATGGCCAAGACAGCTAAGCTAAAAGGGGTAGTTGATGGGTCAAAAGAACAAAACCGAACAAATCGGACTGAGCGGCTCAAATCGGCAGCATTAACTCCTTGATCACCCGGATGGAAATAGGTTGAAGGCTTACAGTGCTATTTTGCCTTTCTGAAAATAAATGTGCTACTATATGCCTACAGGGTAGACAGTTTGGTTGCTATTCCCTCTGTAAAGAAATATACGACCGATATTTCTTTACAGAGGGAGTACTAGGCTAACCAGATGATCAAATTTATATTTGTTTGAATCCAATGGGAAATTACCACTGTATTTAGGTAAAATGGGAGTTAACTCACTACAAGCGCTTTAGCATTCCTCTATATAAGAAGTTTGTAGATCATATGAAAAAATAGTTTTCAGTGACTTGGGACAGATCCGCAATAATTGATATGGTTAGTGTTATTTCACACAATTTCAAATGAATATCGAGATGTAATAGAATATTCCTAACAGGGCCACTGGGAGCCGCCGTGCAAGGTTCAAGTTGAAGAGCAGAATGGATAATCTGCCTCTTGGTAGGATTTTTAATTACAACCTATTGATCACAGGAAATAGGGTATGCGGATAAAAGGGATTATAGATTTTATCTCAAGTTTTAAACATGAGCAGATAAAAATAAAGATCAATTGAGCCTCTTTTTTTAGACCAGGTATCTCTTCATTGCACATAAAAAAAAGGCTACTTGTGAAGTTGTGAGCTATGAACACGCCATTGTTTTGATTGCAAATAGAAACAAAGGGTAGGCACAACAATTTACAAAAAAATTGCCTACACCCTCACCCCTATATGGACATCCTCACACCCAACATGCGTGACAAAAAGCCGTATTCGGAATAACCTGTACCAGCACACACATATGATAACCAGAGTGTGTAACAGGCACAGACACACAAAAGTTAGTGAAACATCTCCTTAGGCTTAATATACTCAACCAAGCAGACAAGTAAAGGCAAGACTACAATATCCCAGCTTTGGTTTTGTATGTTAGATTGGTAACATGGTGCCTGCCAACTAGTACTAGAAGTACACATTGTAACTAGTAAAACAACCATCCTTTATTTGTGTGAAAATGAAAGTGTAGCCCCATAAGCAGCCATATGATTTGCAGATCTTCTACAGTTAAATTCATTTCAAAATTCTAAGTGGATGTTTCAACAGACTGATCAAAAGAAATGCATTTTGCAATCATTAGTTCTTTTCAATTGTGAAGGATGTGGTCCTTCCAGAACATCCGACAATAGAGCAAACTACAATTTTTCTTTTGTTAGCCTCATCAAAACCAGTTGCAGAGCCTGTATGTAGTGGGCAATCATATATATGAGAATTTCAAGAAAAAACATGCACCGCGTGATGGAACATTCAGATGAACCGATCCTATATATCCCAGTAAGCCCCAGTAAGCTAAGATATGCAGTTATTTATTATATACCACACATGTAAAAAAAAACTGGGTCAAGAAGCAAGCTACACTTATCAGCTTATCCAATTCAGATTTCCGAGTTGTTCAGTCAAAGTGCCGTACCAAATTACCAATAGAAGTATAGAGCTGGATATGAAATGGTAAGTTAATACCGAGAGAACTTACTTCCATTCAAGTAGAACCTCCGTTGATCATTAGGACAAGGCAAGAAGAGTACTTGCTGTGGGCTGAACAGAGCTTGAGACACCATGCAGAACCACTCCCTCAGAACACCAGGGCCAGTAGCCTCCTCGTTCTTAAACTCCATAAACAGACCACTGTGAAGCTCACTGGGTTTTGCCTGTGTGATGTACTCAAAGGACTCATCCAGTAAACGTGACCGGTCGATCAACATCTCATGCAGCTCCCCATAGTCATCCTTCCCCTCAGCAAACAACATTAAGACCAAGTTCCTTCTTGCTTCGAAGCAGAGCAGATCCTTATGCTTCATGAGCCAGTGGAGATGCTCGTTCCTCTTGGAACAGCGCACGAGCGCATTGAGAGGTGCATTGTGTGCCAGCAACACGAACCGCAGGTTGTGTGCCACATCCTCGAATACCCCTGAGATGAAATCCAGTTCTGTCAATATGGCAAGGATATGTAGTCGGGTGGCCCAGATAGGTTGATTTTCTATGACCCCCCTAGTGTCAGATGAGAAAGACGAAAGATCCATTTCCAACCTCTTGAGACACTCATCCACCCTTTTCAGCAGGTTCATGGACATTTCGTGCAGCTCCCAAACCCATGTGTCAGTACGCTTACACTCCCTGCTGTACATGTTCTTTGGTATTGGCCCGTCAGGCATCCAAAGGAGCACCTGCTGGCGCAAGACCTTGAAGAAGTTTGAGAGCTCCTCAAGGTCTGTCCTTGGCACCAGCATGGTCTCTGATCCAAGTCCATTGAGGACCAATTCAACAATTTCTCTGGCAAACGGGAGGACCTGCTCGATCACCTTGGTGGGCGATTTGGAGGCAGCGATCACCGAGAGTGGCAAGCAGAGCACGGATGCAAGTGTGTAACGGCATGACTTGTAGAGGGAATCCTTATTGCCCGCGGTGAGCGCAAGCAAGCGGCAGAACTCGAGCAGCACCGGCGCGGTGACGAGCATGACATTAGGCGGCAAGGTGACCGGGTCGGTGCTGAGGAAGCACCTGATGGCGCGCTCGGCGTAGGAGCGGGAGAAGGAGAAATCGGAGAGGTAGAGGCGAACCAGCGCGATGGCGGCGCCGGACTGGAGGAAGATGTCGAGGTACTCCTGGGCGTGGTGCTCGGTGCTGCTGGCGTCCCCCTTGGGCCTGCGATCGTTCCGGTTGTGGTCGCTGCCGGGGTCGCAGCAGGCGATGTACTCCTTGACGAGGTCGTCGAGGGTGTGGGCGGTGTCGGCGCCGGCGTCCCCGGAGGCGGCGGTGGCGGCGATGTGCGAGGCGAGCTGCCAAGCCTTGGGGTGCGGGGTGGAGCGGAGGCGGGCGGCGAGCTGGAGGGTGGAGTCGGGCGGGAGGCCGAGGGACGCGACGGTGGCCTCCGGCTGGAGCTGGCGGCCGGCGTAGAGGAGGCGCAGGTCGCGGCCGTAGCCGCAGTCGGCGAGGTGCGCGAGCACGGCGGCGACGGTGTCGTCCGCCGCCGCGTGTATCGCGATGGTCTTGGAGTCGGTGGCGCGTACGAAGAAGTGGAGGCGGCGGGGCGGGGGCGGGGGCGGCGCGTAGAAGGGGGAGGAGGAGGAGGAGGATGAGGCGCCCGCCGCCCCGGCGGATGAGGAGGAGGCGCCGGCGGAGTGGGCGGCGGTCATGACGGGCGCCTTGGAGGAGGCCGGGAGGGCATGATCGGGGGCTTCGCGGCGGCGCTTGGCGTGGCGGCGGTACATGCTTAGATCAGGACCATCGGAGGGCGGGGGGAATCGGGGAGGGTTTTTCAGCGGAAATTGGGGGACGGGACGGCACGGAGGAGGACGACGCGGAGAGGGGGGAGGAGAGGGGAGGGGAATGGTGGGGTGGGGGAGTGTATGATATCAGTAAACAACCCTCCTCTCCTCTTCTGCTCTGCTTTGTTCGGGTCAGACCTCCCCGCCCCGTTCTGCTTTGATGATCGCTTCGGCGTTTTCCCTTGGCCTTTTCCTCCCCTTTCTCCTCTTTTGTTTCATCCGTTCTTTCGGCCTCTTTTGTCTCGAAATGACTTGCAGTCGTGCGTAAACCTACAACAAACCTAGCCATCATTTGCCGCTAAAAATGCTACTCCTCCGTTCACAAATACTGTATAAACTTTCTTTTAAAATAAAAAATATAAACTTTTTTGAATAGACACGTTTTACTTTGTGCGTTTTCTATGTTGGTTTTTTTCATGTTTTTTCCTGCATCAACCCAATCAACCAAATAAAATCTTACCAAAATCTCAACTAAATCAAAATGTTCATTCCTTTCCCCACTCACATACAAATCAAATCAAATCTTACCAAAATCTCAACTAAGTCAAACTTTTCTTGTCTTCTCCTATCCGGATTCAAATCAAATCAAATCTTACCGAGATCAAGAATATGATGGGTGTAAGGTAAATATTGAACATGATTGATGTCGAACAATTATAATATGTATGCCACTGTTGCAACGCACGGGCAATTAGCTAATTACTCAAATAGGAGGGGTTACAATGAGTTTGAATACAATCAGTGAGGAAGGTGGGAATATAATATATCCAGATACATCTCCTCCAATCCTATGTGGCTTCTTTGGCGCATCGATGGGCCGCTTCATTAGTTTTCCTTCGCACAAAACACAACACACAACTAGTAAACCCTTACATAGGCTCTTTGATTTCGTGGCAAACAGTTGTGATAGCTGATCTCTGTATCCTTAGAGTTGAAAATTGTGACCAAATATTTAGCATCACTTTCCACACACATCCTTCTATATCCCATATCTCGAGCAAGCAGGAGACCGTATCTGATGGCATATGCCTCAATAACCTAAGCACTAAATCGGTACTAGATAGCATGCACCATTATTCAGTTTTCATCTAAATCTTTGATCACCGGGCCAAGGAACTCTTGCTCCTTTCATTTTTCCCTTGTCAGTTTGTTCTTTACACGGCAAGCCACGCATCTTTTTCCATGGATCCGTTATTGCTTCCCCTACGAGATTTTAACACGATATGATCAACAACATTCACAAGTTGGTCACTTTCCATTTTAGAAACATCAAACATGTAAATAAGTGCCGGTGTTTGACAAGGTTGGCGAGCAAAACACAAAATATGAATTTCCAGGGAGGCAAAAATACTCTGATTTCTTTGATCTAATCACCCCCCTAAAAAGTCTTCACAGTTGTGTCCAAACTTTGTTGTGGGGCGGGGGAGGGGGCGGTGGTCCTTGTCGATATGTGTGTTGGTCTGCATGTGTATCCTTTTGTAGCTTTTGAGTGGGTTCACGCAAGCTCACTGAGAATCAAAGTTGATACGTAAGCCGATAAACAACCGCTAAACCACCAAAATGATGCATTTATTACAAACTTGCTTGATATGAGTGCCCTTACTACAACTATTTCATCTATCAACATGCAAAATGAAAAAAAAACTACATTCACCGTCTCCAAATACCTTGGATTTTTATTAAATTATTACTATAGTATTTGAAGGCTGTGATATTTAATGCCAACAACATAAATGCTAATTTTTTGCGACATTCTAGTTTTTATAATACTTTGCATTGAAAATGAAGCCCAAGTCAATGTATGGTATTTGTCATGTGGTCCTCGTTCACAACACCAAAATTATGTTTATCTACTTTCATTGAATTTGGTGATTGACATAGAGGCTAACTGGTTTGATACCAATTTTCCATTGCCAATATTTAACAAGCCAACATTTGACAAAACCAAATATTGTCAAAAAATGGTAAATTTTCTTATACTTACCAAAAATTGGAATGCCAAATATTGGCATCAAACTAATTAGGCTCATAGATCCAAATTTGTCAACAGCAAAAAAACATCATTTCATCTTTTCTCTTTGCCTTTTCCCACAGATAGTACCTCTTTGTTTGGAAGACAAAATCCTGATTCGTGTGTGCCTATGCATGTATGCACGCGCGCGTGTGTGTCTGTGTGCGCGCGCGCTCGTGTGGACTTTGATGGTCTTGGGTTATATAAAGTTATAAACATATATGTAAAACATACTCCTCTATTTATTTTAAAAGAATATCAGTTCATCAATGGTCGCTCAAACTGTTTCATATGTGTCCGTTTGGACTTTGTGACGGGTACGAATAAAAAGTTTCAAGTTGCAAAAAATACCCATTTTGTGTTTCTCTATTTTGCAAGACCAAATTCTCTCATATTTGAGGTGTTTCATCATCATTTGCACTCGGGATTTAAGGTATTGAGATGTAAAAACAAATATTTAAAATCATGCAGTCATCTCTGACCAAATTATTGTCATGTTTGTTCCCACTTAATTAGCATTATTGATGTAAGCAGAAAATATGAATATCAGTCGAGGGCTCTTAATCATCCATGGGATACATTCTAGAGGGTGTCGCGACACAAAGGGACTACAAGCATAAAAAAGAAGTGAAGGCATGATGTCAACTTTGTTTCCAAAAAAGTTATAGATTATTTTGACTTTATTTGGAATTACTATTATTTTCACATATAGGGTGCACGTACACCCGAGAACGGATACGTCTCCAACGTATCTATAATTTTTTATTGTTAAATTCTATTATAGTATCATTTTTGTATGTTCTACATGCATTTTATATTATTTTTCTGGACTAACCTATTAATTTAGTGCCTAGTGCGAGTTCCTGTTTTTCTGCATGTTTTTGGTTTCACAGAAAAACCATACCTACAGAAGTCCAAACACGATGAAATATTTTGACAATTTTTTCTGGACAATAAGAAACCCTAGAAGCTTGGGGGGCGGGAAGACCCACATGGGCCCCACAAGCCACCAGGGTGCGTCCTGGGGGCTAGGGCACACCCGGGTGACTTATGGGCCCCTGTAGCTCTGTTTGCCCTAATTCCTGGCCTATAAATTCTCATATATTCTGAAACCCTTGAAACGGAACCTAGAAGAATTTTATCGCCGCCGCAAGCCTCTGTTCTGCCATGATCCCATCTGGAGCCCTATTCCGGTACTCTGCTGGAGGGGAAAATCATTGAGGAGGCCATCTTCATCAACCTTGTTGCTTCCATGATGATGTGTGAGTAGTTCCACCAGGACCTACGGGCCCATGGTAGCAGGCTAGCAGCTAGATGTCTCTCTCTCTCTCTCTCTCTCTCTCTCTCTCTCTCTCTTTGATCTTCAATACAATGATCTTCTTAAATATCCATACGACGTAATCTTTTTATGCCGTGTGTTTGTTGGGATTCGATGAATTGTGGGTTTATGATCATATTATTCATTGAGTTATTTTTTATTCTCTTGAAGTCTTGTACGGGGGTTATACCAACAAGTGGGGGATCTATCCTTAAAAGAACAAATAGTTATGTGGGTGCTATTGCTATGCTTGTGATTAAACTTGAAAGAATATTTATACATATTCATCTTGTTTTACAAAGATTCTTTCTTCAACTTCCTAATATCCATGATCCTAGAGCTAAAAGTTAATCACCATTATCCTTATGAATGAATTTGATTATATAATCCAAGAAGCTAGGGATATATTTACTTACAAAATAAATTATGAATGTCCTCCTATAGAAGAAATTCTCAATGATCAAGGTGCTATGCGTAGAATGGAATCTAAAGATTATCATGCTTTTGGAGAAAATGCTAGGAAAAGAGTCCCTCATTAAGCTTTGGTCCAAATTTTGTTTAATAGCACTAATGATAAATTTGAATGGATTGTTAGAGGGATTGAGGATGGATTCACTCAAGATTGGTTTAAATATACTTCTAGAATCACTATGGATGATGACTTTGCGGTGATGTAAGAAGGTTTTCATGGGGATGACCCAATCCCACAAGAGCTTGAGTTTATGAATGTTAAAATTACTAAATATAGTCCCTTCAATATTTGAGCTTTCCTGCTAGAAAGTTGAACAAAGATTTATGATGATATTATTCTAAAGGAGTTGAACAAAGATGATAATACTGATAGATTGCATTATGCCTAGCTAAGGGAGGCAATCCAATATTTATCCTTTATTTTTGCTAAAAAGATCGATATGGTCGACTAGAGGTGGGTGAATAGGTGACTAACAATTTTTAGCTACTTTTTACAATTTAGGCTAAAAATAAAATAGGTTGTCTAGATATGCAACTAGGTGGACAACCTATATGATGAGCTCAACGACAACAATAATCGCAAGCACAAGATGCAAACACAATATAACTTGCACAAAGTAAAGGTAAGAAGTAACCACAAGTGGATTCGATGGAGACGAGGATGTGTTATCGAAGTTCCCTCCCTTTAGGGGGAGGTACATCTCTGTTGAAGCGGTGTGGAGGCACAATGCTCCAAACTTCACCACAATGGAATGTGGCTCCAAGGTGACCTCTTCCGTCTAGGGTGCCCAAACACCGAAGAGTAACAAGATCCGCAAGGGATTAGTGGGGGGAATCAAATTTCTCTTGGTGGAAGTGTAGATCCAGGCCCTCTCCTCCAAACCCTAGAAGATAAATAAGTTTTGATGGCTAGGGAGAGAGATCGGGCGAATATGAGCTTTGGGGCAACAATGGAGCTTGGGTAATAAGAGGTAGGTCTTCTTGGGGAAGAAGGCACCCTATACATAGTGGGGAAAACTGCAAAGCACACAAACACTAGGATCAACATGATACGTCTCCAACGTATCTATAATTTTTGATTGTTCCATGCTATAATATTATCATTATAGGATACTTTTTGGGCATTTATTTGCTGAGTCATATTATTTTTGAGCACTAACCTATTAACCCGGTGCCAAGTGTCAGTTGCTGTTTTATCCATGTTTTTGATTTTTCAGGTTTATAGTACCAAACAAAGTCCAAATACCAAGGAACTTTTTGATGATTTTTTCTGGATCAAAATAAGACTTGGAAGCTTTGGGAGAAGGTCGGAGGCCGCACAGGGGCCCCACAAGCCAACAAGGCACGCCCAGGGGGGCTGGCCGCGCCCTGTTAGCTTGTGGCCCCCTCCCGGCTCTCCTGGCCTCGTACTCTGGCTTATAAATTCACATATATTCCAAAAACCCTAGGGGAGCTCCCAAAACACTTTTTCCGCCGCCGCAAGTCTCTATTCTGCTGCGATCTCATCTGGAGCCCTTTTCCGGTGCCCCGACGGAGGGGGGATCGATCACGGAGGGCCTCTACATCATCCTTGCTGCTCCCATGGTGATGTGTGAGTAGTTCAGCATAGACCTACGGGTCCGTAGTTAGTACCTAGATGGCTATCTCTCTCTCTATGTTCTTCATTGCCATGATCACCGCGATTCCCGTGGTGATATATCTTATGTAATCACTCTTTGTGGTGCGTTTGTTGGGATCCAATGAATTGTGGGTTTATGTTCAGATTATTCATGAAAAATATTTGAGTCTCCCCTGAATTATTATTTGATTCTTATTTGCATGATTATTATAGCTTCATAATTCTCTCTGATCTATCGGTTTAGTTTGGCCAACTAGATTGGTTTATCTTCAGTGGTAGAGGTGCGTTGTAGTGGATTCAATCTGGCGGTGCTCTATATCCCAGTGACATAGTAAGGGACAAGACACATCTTTGTATTGCTGCCACTAAGGATAAAACGATGGAGTTCATTCATATTAATTGAGTTTACTTTGTCTACATCATGTCATCGTTCTCCAAGCATTACTCTGTTTGTACGAACTTAATACCTAGAGAGGCAAGCATGGAAGCGCTCTCGAAGTGGAGTAATAGTAGTAGATGTAGGCAGGAGTCGGTCTACTTATTTATGGACATGATGCCTATATACACATGATCATTATCGTGAATAAATATTGCATAACTATGCGCTTTTCTATCAATTGCCCAACAATAATTTGTTTACCCACCATATGATTTCTTCGAGAGAGAAGCCTCTAGCGAACAATATGGCCCCCGGGTCTATTCTCATATAAATTTATAAATGCTCTTATTATCTTTCTGCCATTTATTTGTTTTCCTTTTATTTTGCAATTTATAATTATCAACTATCATCTACACTACTCATTTGCTTGCAAGTAACGAGTTCAAGGGGATTGCCAACCCTCTTGCCCGCATTGGGTGCAAGTGTTTGCTCTTTTGTGTGTAGGCGCTAAAGATGAGAAGTTGTGTGATCCTCCTATTGGCTCGATAACCTTGGTTCTCACTGAGGGAAATACTTATCTATATTGTGCTGCATCATCCCCTCCTCTTCAAGGAAAAACCCAACGCAGATCACAGGTATCAGGAAGGATTTTTTGTGCCGTTGCCGGGGAGTATCATCAACTTCCTATCTAGTACCTTCACACAAATTATCATTCACTTGTTCTACTTTTTATTTGCTGTTATATTTTGTTTGCTATAAAAATAAAAAATACAAAAATATTTATCTTTGCTAGTTTACTTGTTCCGTTTATTAGTTGCTTGCTTGAAGTTGCTATCATGTCTGAATTTGAGAAAGTTGTTGTTGAAAGTGCTAGCGAAGATAGTGCTAGTGAATCGGTGGAGGAAAGACCAAAAGTTATCGATGCTACTCATGATCCTCCTAGAAGTCAAGTTCTAATAGAGATACTCACACGGTTTTAAAATCTAAAATTTATAGTGTGGGTAGTGGGAACGTTATTGGAAAACATGTCATTCAAGAATTCTTTGAGTGCTCAGGAGCTATCCCTTTTACCAAAGGGACCATACTTGATGAAACAAATTGTTATTCAAATGCTATTACCTTGCTAATATTGAAGCTAGAAAGAAAGTTTGTGCATCTCCATCCTATGATCCAAAAGATATTTCTGGGACATCCGAGTATACGCAATCCTAATATTAAGAAAATTGCTACCATTATCCTTATGCATGAATTTGATTACGTAGTGCGGGAAGTGAGAGACATATTTGCTTTCTATAGAATAAAATCTGAAGCTCCTCCTATAGAAGTGATCCTACATAATAAAGATGCTTTGTGTATGCTGGAATTTAGTATTTGTCAAAGTTTTAGTGAGAACATGAGGAGGAATGTTCCTCCCAAAGAATTAACGCAAGCCTTGTTCCTCCACACTTGTGATAATTTTTAATGTATTGCTAAAGGGATTAATGAAGGGTTTAGTGAAGATTGGCATGAAAATACTATTAGGGAACCTATTAATGATGAAATTCATGTCTTATATGATGATCCCTATGATGATGGTGATGTTAGTGACGATATTATAAATCCTTTTGAACACTTGAGCCTGTCCACTAGATTTGAGAAAAGGTGATTTATTAAGTAAGATTTTGGAAGAGTTAGTCTTGAAGGACATGAAGGGATCCAACACTTGATACTATGCACTATGCCTAGCTAGGGGCGTAAAACAATAGCGCTAGTTGGGAGGCAACCCAATAGTTATCTTATTTTTCTTTTTTACTTTCTGTTTGTTTTAGATAACATGCTTATTGCCTATGTAATGATTGTGTTTTTATGTTTAAATTACGTTTTGTGCCAAGTAAAGCCTTCGGGATGACTTGCATGATAAGTAGAATTGATACGGTGCAAAAACATGAACTTTTGCGTCCAGTGCAGAATTTCTACGATTTTACTGGAATGTCTTTTTTATCTGAATTTTTTACACAGTATTTGAATACAAATTCCCCAGGTTTGCCTAATTTTTCATAATTTTTGGAGTTATAGAAGTATAGTTTATTTACAGATCATTACAGACTATTCCGTTTTAGACAAATTATGTTTTTGCTTGCATAGTTTGCTTGTTTTGATGATGCTCTGGATTGTATCGGGGGGTATAAGCCATGGAGAAGTTAGAATACAGTACCTTATGCAATAATAAAACATGAATCAATTTATAATAGTACCTAAAGTATTTGATATGTTCATTATACTAACGGATCTCACGAAGGTTTCTGTTGAGTTTTGTGTGCTGAAGTTTTCAAGTTTTGGGTGCTATCACGATGGATGAAGGAATAAGGAGCGGCAACAACCTAAGCTTGGGGATGCCTAAGGCACCCCAAGTCAAATTCTAGGAAGACTCAAGCATCTAACCTTGGGGATGCCCCGGAAGGCATCCCCTCTTTCGTCTCAATCCATCGGTATGTCGCTTGGAGCTATATTTTTATTCATCCCATGATATGAGTTTTGCTTGGAGCGCCGTTTGCTTTTGTTTGTTTTTGTTTTAGTTTTCCACAATCATTGTTTTCTGGACACACCTATTTGAGAGAGACACACCTACACCATGATTTGTTAGAATACTCTTTGTGCTTCACTTATATCTTTTGAGCTTAGCAGTTGCTCTATGTGCTTCACTTATATCTTTTTGTGCACGGTGGCGTATATATTTTATAGAAATAATTTCACTCTTGTTCTTCACTTATATTTGTTTGAGAGTTAATAAATAGTGACGGTAATTTGCATGGGTTATAAGACTAGTCCAAAAATAATTGGTATTCAAGGAGTGCATAATCAAAACCTTCATGTAGCACATAAAAGAGAAATTGTGGGTTAATAATATTGATGTGGTAATGTGAAAGGGTGTGAGTGCATGGTTGTCGGTTCGTAGGAGTATCAATATTAAAATTTGTTAATTTCCTATTTGTCTAAATATTTGTTATGGCATGGTGGGGATGTCTGAGCATTCTTATTCCTCGTTGAAATTCTAGTGTTGTTTTGAGTCGGAAGCGCGGGATGGGTAACTCCTCCCAACCTCCTCCCTAGGGGCATGCGAGTAGTACTTTACTTTGGGAAAGCTAATAAAACTTTGCAATAAGTATATGAGTTCTTTATGACTAATGTGAATCCATGGACATACGCACTCTCACCTCCTCATATTTTGCTAGCCTTTCCGGTACCGTGCATTGCCCATTCTCACCTTGAGGATCGGTGCGAACTTCGCCGGTGCATCCAAACCCCGCGAAATGATATGCTCTGTTGCACATAAGCCTCCTTATATCTTCCTCAAAACAGCCACCATACCTACCTATTATGGCATTTCCATAGCCATTCCGAGATATATTGCCATGCAAGTTCCACCGTCCCATCATATGACTAGTACACTCATTGTCATATTGCTTTGCATGATCATGTAGCTGACATAGTATTTGTGGCACAGTCACCATTCATCATTGTTTACATGCTACACTAGATCATTGCACATCCTGGTACACTACTAGAGGCATTCATATTGAGTCATATTGTTTCATAGTTTTTCATATCGAGTTATAAGTAAATAAAAGTGTGATGATTTTCATTATTAGGGCACTGCCTCAGTGAGGAAAAGAGAAAAAAAGAGAAAAAGAAAGAAAGAAAAAAAGAAAGAAAGAAAGAAAAAGAAAAGGAAAAAAGAGAAAGAAAAAAAGAAAAAAAGAAAATAAATGAGAGAAAAGAGAGAAGGGACAGTGCTACTACCTCCTTTTCCACACCTGTGCTTCAAAGTAGCACCATGTTTTTCATATAGAGAGTCTCATGTTTTGTCACTTTCATATGCTAGTGGGAATTTTTCATTATAGAACTTGGCTTGTATATTCCGATGACGGGCTTCCTCAAATTCCCGAGGTCTTCATGAGCAAGCAAGTTGGATGCACACCCACTTAGCTTCATTCGAGCTTTCATACACTTATAGCTCTAGTGCATCCGTTGCATGGCAATCCCTACTCCTCACATTGATATCTATTGATGTGCATATCCATAGCCCGTTGATACGCCTAGTTGATGCGAGACTTTCTTCTCCACCTTTACCCCTTTGGTATCTACCACCATATTCTATTCCACCTATATGCTATGTCCATGGTTCATGCTCATGTATTGTGTGAAGAATAAAAAGCCGAAGTGCGTTAAAAAGTACTCCCTCCGTCCCAAAATAAGTGACTCGACTTTGTACTAACTTTGTACTAGAGTTAGTGTAAAGTTGAGTCACTTATTTTGGGACGGAGGGAGTATGATCCAATTGCCTGACTTGGACACCGTGGTGCTTGACATTTGTATTAATGTGGTGAAGACGGAGTCATGCCTTACTAATATGATAAAATGAATGGGGGTAAACATTCTTTGAGGATCGTATATTTTGAAAGATTGACGATTGTGTTACTTATGCTTATAAATATTACTATGTTGATGTTTGTTAATTCATCGTTTTTCAATGAGCATACATGCAAGATATTACATGTTGGGTAACATGTCACATCAAAAATTCTGTTTTTACCATTCACCTACTCGAGGACGAGCATGAATTAAGGTTGGGGATGTTGATACGTCTCCAACCTATCTATAATTTTTTATTGTACCATGATATAATATTATGATTCTAGGATACTTTTCGGGCATTTATTTGTTGATTCATATTATTTTTGAGCACTAACCTATTAACCAAGTGCCAAGTGCTAGTTGCTATTTTCTGCATGTCTTTGACTTTTCAGGTTTACAGTACCAAACGAAGTCCGAATACCAAGAACCTTTTTAATTATTTTTTCTCGACCAAAAGAAGACCTGTAAGCTTCAGGAGAAGGCCGGAGGCCGCACAGGGGCCCCACAAGCCAACAGGGCTGGCCCAGGGGGGCTGGTCGCGCCCTGTTAGCTTGTGGCCCCCTCCTGGCTCTCCCGACCTCGTACTCTGGCTTATAAATTCACATATATTCCAAAAAACCTAGGGAAGCTCCCAAAACACTTTTTTCGCCGTTGCAAGCCTCTGTTCCGCCGCGATCTCATCAGGAGCCCTTTTCCGGTGTCCTGCCGGAGGGGGGATCGGTCACGGAGGGCCTCTACATCATCCTTGTTACTCCCATGGTGATGTGTGAGTAGTGCACCACAGACCTATGGGTCCGTAGTTAGTACCTAGATGGCTATCTCTCTCTCTCTCTATGTTCTTCATTGCCATGATCACCGCAATTCCCGCGGTGATCTATCTTATGTAATCACTCTTTGCGGTGCGTCTGTTGGGATCCGATGAATTGTGGGTTTATGTTCAGATTATTCATGACAAAGATTTGAGTCTCCTCTGAATTCTTATTTGATTCTTATTTTCATGATTAGTATAGCTTCGTAATTCTCTCCGATCTATCGGTTTAGTTTGGCCAACTAGATTGGTTTATCTTCTGTAACACCCTGGATTTTGCCCATTTCTTTTTTCTTTTGATTTTGGTCTGGTTTTGCTTTTCCGTGGCTTGGTAGTCTTGGAACCTAGAAGGATCACCCTTGATTCCTTTCCCAAGAGGCTTGTCAACCTTGAAACCATCTCAAGACCTTCCCATTTCCATCTTGGACCAATCCCAATATTCTTTTCTTTGGGAATATTCGTTTTCTATTAAAGGAATAACCATGTTTGCCCTGGGTTGTGAAGCAACCCACATTTCTATCATTCCAAAAATTCACAAATAATTCTCATAAATTGTTTGGGTCATATCTTCCTCAGATATGTCAAAACCCTTCCTTGCCATGTTAAAAAATATTTCACTAATATTCCTTTTCTGATTCTGCCCTAGCTGTCAAGTTGAGAAGCAAGTACCCTTTATATTTGCTTTCTTGCTCTCAAACTTTTTGGGCACAATTTCCTATCCATATCATTGCCACATGACAAAATTCAACTCAATTTGGATAGTAAATATTTCTTGGCAAATTTCCAAAGTTTCTGGTCTAGCGGAAGCTTTGTGAAGCAAGTGCTAGCTAAGAGTATCCAAATGAGTTGAAATTTGGCAAGCATATTCATATGCTCAAATTAACTCTCTCCAAAAAAGTTGAGCATCATCCCTTCAACTATGTGAGCACAACATCAAATCTTTGTCTCTGATCATTATTTTGGGTTGTGAAGCAACTATATTTTATGTTGCTCCATAATTTCTGAAATTTTACCAGGACATTCTCCTAACTATATAACACCTCTCCACCAAATTTGGACTCATTTAATCTACCCAATAATTCCCTAGATGTTTCCTAAGATTCTGGTCAGAGAGGTCCATTATGAAGGAAGTACCATTTTGGCTTGCCCAAATAGCATGAAATTTTTATGGCACTCTCATATGACTAAATCATCATCCTATGCCCATTTTAAGCCCAAGGAAACACTATATGTGAGTGCCACATCAAGATCTATTTTCTGGACCAGATTGGTCAGTTGCAAAGCAACTATGCTAAATCTTGGCCCTTTTCTTCTCCAACTTCACAGGATTATAGTCCTTCCTACCATAAACCTCCTAGACATCACATTTGGCTCTTATCACTTCTCTGTTCATCATAGTGGTGTGGTCAAGTTTGCTACAGCAAACTTCCAGTGAAGCCTCACATCCACTCTTGGCTTCTTCTGATGATCTTTCACTTCCAGGCTGCCTTGGGGAGTAAGGACTTTCTGCTAGACACCAAATTAGGTGCCAAGATGCACCGCGTGAGCCAGTTCACGCGGTGACTACGCGGCTGGCATGCCAATGCACGCGCTCTGTGCATTGGGGCCCTCGGCCTCGTCCGTTTCCTCGCGCCCTCGACACCACACCTTGTCCAGCAGCTTCCCCTTGGACTCACCCTCGCTCTGGATCCCTCTACCCCTCCTATCTCTTGCCCGACACGACACGGCGACCGCGTCCGCGGTCCGCTCCACTGTGGCCGGTCGACCGCGTCGCTCCTGAACCCTCCCGAGCACGCCCGAGCTTCCTCGGCTCCTCCGTGAGTCCTCTGGACGCCTCTCCCCTCCTCCATGAGTGTTCCCGAAGCTCCGACGCGTGGCGCACGCGTCGCCGCGGCCGTGCCCGAGCCCTGCGCTGTCCCGGCTATATAAAGCCGCCTGAGCCCCTCTCGAGCTCACCATCGCCCTCGCCACGCACCACTACCCCTCCCTAGCTACTCACCCGAGCCCCGGAGCTCCTCCCCGCCTCTATTGGCCACCCTGGCCGCCGCCCTCTCTGACCGAAATTCCGGCGAGCCGGAGCTCTTCCCTCCCTCCTATCACCAACAACCGAACCCCCGTAACCTAGCAACCCTCCCCATCCCCTCAGTTTGCCGCTGGAGCTGTTGTGGCCGCGGCCCCGCGCACGGCCGCCGCCCTCTTCTCCGGCGACCTCAAGCCACCCCGCTGCGGTCCTCCCCGGCGGGCGTGAAGCACATGGATGCGTGCGGCATCCCTCCCTGAGCGTGCCGGTAGTCTCTCCCTCGCCGGAGACGGCCGGAGCCGCCGGGGCCCTCGTCGGCCGCGCTCAGACAGAGCTGCCTCCGCCGCATCTTTCCGCCCTCTCCACGCTCGGCCAAGCCCCTTCCCTGGACGCGGCACTCGTCAGCGCGCCCGCCCGTCCGCTCGCCGACCGGAGCAGCTGGCCGGGGCCACCACGCCGTTATCGTCCGAGACCCTCTTCGGTCCTTCTCTGTTTCGTCGGGGGGAAGGAGACGACCATGGAAGAGAGAGAGAAGGCGCGGTGGGGCCCGCTGTCAGTCTCATGCGTTGACCCCGCCAGCCCCGCCGACGTGGCAAGTGGATGCGTATTCCACTGGAGTACGTTTCCTCTGCTGCGAAAGCGTATTCTCTCTGCTCTTCGGTTCAAAATGCGTTTCTCAGCTCTAAAAGCGTATTTCCCAGGAGGCGCGATCTGTTTTCCAGCCAGTGACCTGTTTGTAGAGTATCTTTTTGCAGATTGGTCCCTGAACTTTGTCGGGCTATATCTTTTCATCCGTAACTCCAAACGAGGTGATTCCAAAGCCCACTTCTTCGTCTCGTCGAGCCAGTCATGTTGGTGCCATTTTCATAATGTGTTCACACAGTGAAAATGACCATTTTGGCCCTTGCCCGTAACCAGCCCCCTTCGGGAGAGAACTGTTTCCGGCAACTCCTTCCGCGACCTTTCTGCACTTCTTCCCGGTGGATCCCCCATCCCAGGCAAGCCAGGACACCCATTTCATGAAGCATTTCAATAGCATCGCATATTCATATGAATACTTCTATTTATTTGCTATATAATAATTCATAGTAATTAATTTAGATGCCTAGTTGCTGCCATCCTAAGTATTGTGATAAATTACTATGTTTGCTAAATGAACTTAGTTGGTTGATCTTGAGTCACCTGTCCGGGCTTATCCGTGCAACCACATTTGCCGGTATGGGACGGCCTTGACTTGGTCTGGCTCCGTGCTCTTTCATCGGTACCTCCAGACAGGGAGGGTTATGCGTGCGTGCTACCCTGATCAGGTAGGCGGCGATAACCCTGTGAGCCCAGATGAGTTTTGTGCCGGTGTCCCCGTTTGGGACAGTTTAGTTTGGTCACGACAGTGGCAGGTGTCACGAGGTGACACAGGGGCCACCCAGGGCAGGACTCCGGGGGAGGATGAATGCCGGTGGTACGATGGGAGAATCACGGGTCAGGCAGGTTTCGTTGGAGCAACGCTGGTCCACCCGAATGGGATCACGAGGCCAGGTGCTTCATGGTGTGGGTAAAGTGCGCAACCTCTACAGAGTGAAAAATCTATTCGAATAGCCGCGTCCACGGTATTGGACAGCCCGTCCAGACCTCACTAGGTGGTCAACCGTAATAATGATAATAGTGATGGAGGAACTTGTCTTATACTCTGGGGATCATGAGTATTCAGAGGGTTGCGAAACAACCCGGAAAAGAGTAAGTTGATGATCGGTAACAGTAAGTAAACTACTTAGGCATTTAATATGATAATTGCCATGCTATTGTTTGCTGCATTGTTTGGTTGTCGTGAGCTTGCGAGTACATTCAAAGTACTCACCTGGCGTGTCATGCCAGTTTGCAGGTCCTGCCAGGTTTGCTTGTTTGTCGAGGATGTCAAGTTCGCGAGCTAGGATACGCGTTCCAGCTAGAGTCCCTGCGGAGTGGAGTCCATCACCGCTGTCGTCGTTCCGCTACCGAGAGTTACTCCGCTTCCTCGGGTTGTTCCGCTGTTAGCATAGAGCTACCCTGGGCAGGCGTAGTATTGCCGTGCCGATGTAATCCATGTACCCTTGTAACCTTTTCCATAGTAATAAAGAGCTGATTTGTTCTATGCCAACAGTGCCGTATTCCAGAAGACTTGTCTCTGGGCTGGAATACGGGGCGTTCCGGTTTCCTCTGAGCCGGGGTGCCACCAGCGTTGGTATCAGAGCAGGTCTGGCTATAGGACGCCCTAGACCGCGCGAGCGTTAGTAACCCGTAGTATAGGATCCAGTTGGTGTGCTGCACATGTTTGTTGCATTTGCTTGTGCATAGCATGCATATAGACTAGATATCTTATCACTAACGGTTGATCTGGTGAGTGTAGGTGGCATCGGTTTCGATCCACCGCCTGCACCCTCCAATCTGCATATTTGCTCCTTGGTATGGTGTTATCTCCGTCCCAGCAGAGTGATGCCAAGGTGCTTGGTGTTGTCGATCACTTGCAGGATTGATGCACCAGTACCACACCAATATATTCTCTTCAGCCACCCCTATCGTTTCGGTGATAGACATGTTTCTATCCCGGATCATGCCATTCCCTTAGCCGCTTTGGCAACCCTTACTGATCTTAGTTATCAAAAAAGGGCAATGCCACAAGCCTTTCTTTTTATCACCATCCCTTCCTGCCATCCATTCTCTAGATGAGTACGGTCTTCTTCCATCCGCTTGATGGTGATGTGGTCGTGGCCTCCGTGTTCCGATCCACGATCACCAAGTTCGTCCTCGCCACCGTGTCCGTCCAGCTGCAACCGGTGTAAGCCCGCGTTTGGTGTAGCGTTGTTTACACCAACTTTCTTCCACACGTGGATTCACTTTCGTGCACATCGCCACATCATGTTAGACCGTAATACCGGAGTTCTTGCGAGATTTGTGTGCTCAAGTAGGAATGCATGTTATTGCTGTGGATAGTTGTATAATATGATATTGCTTGTGTGTGATCTTGATGCTTTGTGTGTTTTGTTTTAGTTGTTTCTTTTGCTTCTTTCTTTGGGCCCTTGGTGTTACCTTATTTCCCCTTATGGAAGTTGCTCACCGACACTGGACTCAAAGAATCAATGAAGAGACAGTCATTTGGAAGCTCAGCTCAGCAATATGGAAATTCTCAGCAAGACCGTATTGTATCGGGAATGTCGGGCCTGAATATAAATGCTATCCTGGCTGGATTGGTTATTAGCATCAAGTATATATCAGTGCAACCTTCACAGCAGTAATCATCGAATCAGCAGGACGACAGACTGTGTGCCCGATCCACGGTACATTTCGTGTCAAAGGTATGATTCATATACAAGGTTTGAGTCTGCTATGAGTACAATTTGAACCCTGTTATGTCCTGGAATCAAGCATGTGTTATGAATGCGGTGTTCAGTAAGAAGGATAGCCGAATACCCTGTTGTATACAACAAGTACCCGACAACAGTAACCTCAAGGTATATATATATGCACTCAGTCCGCATATGGCAAAA
Source organism: Elymus sibiricus (assembly GCA_039707655.1). Lineage (NCBI taxonomy): Eukaryota > Viridiplantae > Streptophyta > Magnoliopsida > Poales > Poaceae > Elymus > Elymus sibiricus. The sequence goes on from CM077671.1 coordinate 325,992,301, forward strand.
AGAAAGCTTCAGATGTAAGCAACCCAATCTTTCCTCACAAGCTACCTGAGAAGCGTACAACGCAAGGATTCCTGTGTCTTCTTCGATACGACACATGAATATCTTCCAGTACTAGATACTCAGGCTTCTTCAGTAAGATACCGCAGCAGTTTCTGGCAGAAGGTACCGAATCTTCCCCAGCAAGTCTTTGGGGAAGCTTCTGAGGTACGGTACCCAATCTTCTTCAGGAAGCTACCCCGGCAGAAGCTTCGAGCACAAACTATCCAGTTTTCCTTGACACGACACTCTTGATGGCTTCCAATGCAAGCTAAGCAACCTTCGTCAGTAAGGCATTGCATCCTCATCCGTACAAGCTATTTCACCAACAATTGGCAGCATATGACCATGCATCCCAAGGATCAGCTCCACAACAGTTTGGTCAGAAGGCAAAAGTCAGTCAGGACACAAGCCTGCCTCAGAAATCAAGTGCTCATCCACATCTACTCAATAGATATGATGGACATGCTGCCAAGGTCATATGCGTTACTCATACAATGATGCCAGCCCGGTGAGGATCCGACTATCGCCTGAGCTATGTAAGAAGAAAAAGAAAGCCAGTTGTACACTTCAGTGAGACGCACTGACCGATAACCTATGGAGCAAGACCACATTGAGACAACAATCTTGTCAGTAGGCATCAAGGCCAATTTCCTCACACCTGACAAAGGAATATCATTAACATTTGTCATTATGGTTGACGACAACAATGAGCCCTGAACAAGTACCTATGAACATGGATTCGACTGCTCATTACCCTACGGATAAAGCTTGAAGGGCGATGAACTTGCCATGTGGGCAAGGATACCCTGACAGGGAATAAAGATAAGGTATGTCTACTGGAATATTGCACCTGACAGCACCTATGGACACCCGAAGAATCAAGAACACTTAAGGCCAAGTTCTTTTGGCAAAGGACCCAAGCAAAGAAAACCACAATGAAGGAGCAAGATTGGCCATACAAGTATGATAATGGTTGCATGATCAACATGGTACAGATACCCCGAACAGTTTGGTTCGATACCGATCACTATGGGTACACACCCACGAGGTCTATTCCGTTTGCAAGGACCCCATATCGAGTCAACCCGCTCAGCCAGCTATATATTCTCAGAATCGTCAGAAGGAGATATTCAAGCTTGTTAGGTAAGACCAAAGTGTCAACTCAGCAGTTCGATTTCAGCAACCATGTTAAAGCATTACACGGCCTACCATCCACATAGAGATACCGACAGACTGAGTAATCGGAAGGATGAATAACAGTCTCAAAGCATGTGTCCTCACATATGGGAATCAATTAAAGAATAGCCTGCCGTGAACAAGACTCTGCTGCCAGGATCACTGTCAGGCCAGTCTATGGATAATATCATAATAAGGCCGTACACCTTTATGCTGGTCATGACAGGTGACGGTTAAATCTTTGGTACGAATGTGATACTCGAGATAGTGAAGATACCCAAGGATAATTCAGCAATCCGTGAGAGAAGTCAGATTCCGCCAGGAGAACGGTACGATTCAAAGTACTGTTTTGAACCAGGAGGACACACAGCCCCTTTGAAGCCACACGGCCCCTTTGGGAATATTCGTTTTCTATTAAAGGAATAACCCTGTTTGCCCTGGGTTGTGAAGCAACCCACATTTCTATCATTCCAAAAATTCCCAAATAATTCTCATAAATTTTTTGGGTCATATATTCCTCAGATATGTCAAAACCTTTCCTTGCCATGTTCAAAAATATTTCACTAATATTCCTTTTCTGATTCTGCCCTAGCTGTCAAGTTGAGAAGCAAGTACCCTTTATATTTGCTCTCTTGCTCTCAAACTTTTTGGGCACTCTTTCCTATCCATATCATTTCCACATGACAAAATTCAACTCAATTTGGATAGTAAATATTTCTTGGCAAATTTCCAAAGTTTTTGGTCTAGCGGAAGCTTTGTGAAGCAAGTGCTAGCTAAGAGTATCCAAATGAGTTGAAATTTTCCAAGCATCTTCATATGCTCAAATTAACTCTCTACACAAAATTTGAGCATCATCCCTTCAACTATGTGAGCACAGCATCAAATCTTTGTCTCTGGTCATTATTTTGGGTTGTGAAGCAACTATATTTTATTTTGCTCCATAATTTCTGAAATTTTACCAGGACATTTTCCTAACTATATAACACCTCTCCACAAAATTTGGACTCATTTAATTTACCCAATAATTCCCTAGATTTTTCCTAAGATTCTGGTCAGAGAGGTCCATTATGAAGGAAGTACCATTTTGGCTTGCCCCAATGGCATGAAATTTTTATGGCACTCTCATATGACCAAATAATCATCCTATGCCCATTTTAAGCACAAGGAAACACTATATGTGAGTGCCACATCAAGATCTGTTTTCTGGACCAGATTGGTCAGTTGCAAAGCAACTATGCTAAATATTGGCCATTTTCTTCTCCAACTGCACAGGATTATAGTCCTTCCTACCATAAACCTCCTAGACATCAAATTTGGCTCTTATCACTTCTCTGTTCATCACAGTGGTGTGGTCAAGTTTGCTACAGAAAACTTCCAGTGAAGCCTCACATCCACTCTTGGCTTATTAATCTTTTACTTCCAGACTTCCTTGGGGAGTACGGACTTTCTTCTAGACACCAAATTAGGTGCCAGTATGCACCGCGTGATCCAGTTCACCCGGTGACCACGCGGCTGGCATGCCAATGCACGCGCTCTGTGCATTGGGGCCCTCGGCCTCGTCCGTTTCCTCGCGCCCTCGACACCACACCGTGTCCAGCAGCTTCCCCTTGGACTCACCCTCGCTCTGGATCCCTCTACCCCTCCTATCTCTTGCCCGACACGACACGGCGACCGCGTCCGCGGTCCGCTCCACTGTGGCCGGTCGACCGCGTCGCTCCCGAACCCTCCCGAGCACGCCCGAGCTTCCTCGGCTCATCCGTGAGTCCTCTGGACGCCTCTCCCCTCCTCCATGAGTGTTCCCGAAGCTCCGACGCGTGGCGCACGCGTCGCCGCGGCCGTGCCCGAGCCCTGCGCTGTCCCGGCTATATAAAGCCGCCCGAGCCCCTCTCGAGCTCACCATCGCCCTCGCCACGCACCACTACCCCTCCCTAGCTACTCACCCGAGCCCCGGAGCTCCTCCCCGCCTCTATTGGCCACCCTGGCCGCCGCCCTCTCTGACCGAAATTCCGGCGAGCCGGAGCTCTTCCCTCCCTCCTATCACCAACAACCGAACCCCCGTAACCTAGCAACCCTCCCCATCCCCGAAGTTTGCCGCTGGAGCTGTTGTGGCCGCGGCCCCGCGCACGGCCGCCGCCCTCTTCTCCGGCGACCTCAAGCCACCCCGCTGCGGTCCTCCCCGGCGGGCGTGAAGCACATGGATGGGTGCGGCATCCCTCCCTGAGCGTGCCGGTAGTCTCTCCCTCGCCGGAGACGGCCGGAGCCGCCGGGGCCCTCTTCGGCCGCGCTCAGACAGAGCTGCCTCCGCCGCATCTTTCCGCCCTCTCCACGCTCGGCCAAGCCCCTCCCCTGGACGCGGCACTCGTCGGCGCGCCCGCCCGTCCGCTCGCCGACCGGAGCAGCTGGCCGGGGCCACCACGCCGTCTTCGTCCGAGACCCTCTCCGGTCCTTCTCTGTTTCGTCGGGGGGAAGGAGACGACCATAGAAGAGAGAGAAGGCGCGGTGGGGCCCGCTGTCAGTCTCATGCGTTGACCCCGCCAGCCCCGCCGACGTGGCAAGTGAATGCGTATTCAACTGGAGTACGTTTCCTCTGCTGCGAAAGCGTCTTCTCTCTGCTCTTCGGTTCAAAATGCGTTTCTCTGCTCTAAAAGCGTATTTCCCAGGAGGCGCGATCTGTTTTCCAGACAGTGACCTGTTTGTAGAGTATCTTTTTGCAGATTGGTCCCTGAACTTCGTCGGGCTATATCTTTTCATCCGTAACTCCAAACGAGGTGATTCCAAAGCCCACTTCTTCGTCTCGTCGAGCCAGTCATGTTGGTGCCATTTTCATAATGTGTTCACACAGTGAAAATGACCATTTTGGCCCTTGCCCGTAAACAGCCCCCTTCGGGAGAGAACTGTTTCCGGCAACTCCTTCCGCGACCTTTCTGCACTTCTTCCCGGTGGATCCCCCATCCCAGGCAAGCCAGGACACCCATTTCATGAAGCATTTCAATAGCATTGCATATTCATATGAATACTTCCATTTATTTGCTATATAATAATTCATAGTAATTAATTTAAATGCCTAGTTGCTGCTATCCTAAGTATTGTGATAAATTACTATGTTTGCTAAATGAACTTAGTTGGTTGATCTTGAGTCACCTGTCCGGGCTTATCCGTGCAACCACATTTGCCGGTATGGGACGGCCTTGACTTGGTCTGGCTCCGTGCTCTTTCACCGGTACCTCCAGACAGGGAGGGTTATGCGTGCGTGCTACCTTGATCAGGTAGGCGGCGATAACCCTGTGAGCCCAGATGAGTTTTGTGCCGGCGTCCCCGTTTGGGACAGTTTAGTTTGGCCACGACGGTGGCAGGTGTCACGAGGTGACACAGGGGCCACCCAGGGCAGGACTCCGGGGGAGGATGAATGCCGGTGGTACGATGGGAGAGTCATGGGTCAGGCAGGTTTCGTTGGAGCAACGCTGGTCCACCGGAATGGGATCACGAGGCCAGGTGCTTCATGGTGTGGGTAAAGTGCGCAACCTCTACAGAGTGAAAAATCTATTCGAATAGCCGCGTCCGCGGTATTGGACAGCCCGTCCAGACCTCACTAGGTGGTCAACCGTAATAATGATAATAGTGATGGAGGAACTTGTCTTATACTCTGGGGATCATGAGTATTCAGAGGGTTGCGGAACAACCCGAAAAAGAGTAAGTTGATGATCGGTAACAGTAAGTAAACTACTTAGGCATTTAATATGATAATTGCCATGCTATTGTTTGCTGCATTGTTTGGTTGCCGTGAGTTTGCGAGTACATTCAAAGTACTCACCTGGCGTGTCATGCCAGTTTGCAGGTCCTGCCAGGTTTGCTTGTTTGTCGAGGATGTCAAGTTCGCGAGCTAGGATACGCGTTCCAGCTAGAGTCCCTGCGGAGTGGAGTCCATCACCGCAGTTGTCGTTCCGCTGTCGAGAGTTACTCCGCTTCCTTGGGCTGTTCCGCTGTTAGCATAGAGCTACCCTGGGCAGGCGTAGTATTGCCGTGCCGATGTAATCCATGTACCCTTGTAACCTTTTCCATAGTAATAAAGAGCTGATTTGTTCTATGCCAACAGTGTCGTATTCCAGAAGACTTGTCTCTGGGCTGGAATACGGGGCGTTCCGATTTCCTTTGAGCCGGGGTGCCACATCTTCAGTGGGAGGGGTGCGTTGTAGCGGGTTCAATCTGGTGGTTGATTCATATCCCAGTGACATAGTAGGGGACAAGACACTTCTTTGTATTTCTACCACTAAGGATAAAACTATGGGGTTCATTCATATTAATTGAGTTTACTTTGTCTACATCATGTCATCGTTCTCCAAGCATTACTTTATTTGTACGAACTTAATACCTAGAGAGGCAAGCATATAAGCGCTCTCGAAGTGGATTAATAGTAGTAGATGCAGGCAGGAGCGGTCTACTTGTTTATGGACGTGATGCCTATATACACATGATCATTGCCGTGAATAAATATTGCATAACTATGCGCTTTTCTATCAATTACCCAACAGTAATTTGTTTACCCACCGCATGCTTTCTTCGAGAGAGAAGCCTCTAGCGAACACTATGGCCCCCAGGTCTATTCACATATAAATTTATAAACGCTCTTATTATCTTGCTGCCATTTATTTGTTTTCCTTTTTTTTGCAATTTATAATTATCAACTATCATCTACACTACTCATTTGCTTGCAAGTAACGAGTTCAAGGGGATTGACAACCCTCTTGCCCGCGTTGGGTGCAAGTGTTTGCTCTTTTGTGTGTAGGCACTGAAGATAGGAAGTTGTTTGATCCTCCTATTGGTTCGATAACCTTGGTTCTCACTGTGGGAAATACTTATCTATACTATGCTGCATCATCCCCTCCTCTTCGGGGAGAAACCCAACGCAGATCACAAGTATCACAACACTCCCCCTATATTTTATAGACGAGGCGATACTTGCAATAAACAAGATATAGAACTAAGCATATTGCAAGTATGAGCATGTGAGCAAAAATGTAAGCGCACAACACGAGCATAGCATCACATACTACTATATCACAACATACATAGATATAACAAGGGATAAAGTATGTCTCACACCATACTAGCATAGTCTCCAAGTCTCACAAACCAAAGCAAATAAGATAAAGGAGTTCACAAGCGATCAAATCAAGGCAACTAAATATGAGCTTGTGACTCGACAACACCCGAAGAAGGCAAATGGAAAATCCCCAGTCCTAACCTCTCTCTCCCCCTTTGGCATCGAGACACCAAAAAGGCAAAGAGTGACACTATGTGTAATTAGGTGATAGCTCTAGTCTCCGCCCGTGGACTCGTCAGAGTCCTCATTGTCGTCAGATCCCAGCTCCTCTGAGTCCTCGTGATCCTCAGACTCCTCGATCTCCTCCTCAAGAGCAGGTGCAGACGTGCCAGTGTTGGAGTCATCCGAGTGGGTCCAGAGAGTGTGAGGGGATATCCACTTGTCCTTAGCTATGCGGTCCTCAAAGCCGCTCTGAACTGGAAGCTCCAGCTTCCTCATGATGGCCTTCCTCTGCTGACGAGCCATCTTGGCATCCATATGGTCCAAGTACATCATGTGTTGAACATCCGCATGAAGGAAGAAGAGCTTCTTCACCTTTTTCTTCGGCTTGGCTGCCCATCCCGACTGTCTAGAAGAGTGCTCAGGATCTCGCACATACTCAGGCTCATCGTCCTCCTTAGAAGCGAATGGAATAACAACCTCCGGCCTACGGGTAGGAGCCCAGAACTCCTTCTGACGCAAGTTGACAGTCTCATGAGAAGTCATAGGCCCGGTCTCGAGTGGCTCCCCAGGGAACATGGAGTTCCAAGTGCTCTTAATAAATCTGAAGATGAATGGGGCATAGATCGACATGTGGTCAGCATAGGTAGCATTGACCAGCTCCCTCCACATCACATCCGAGACATCCAGAACAGTCCCCTTGCCCTTCTCCATGTGGCACAGGAACAACATATCCACCAAGTATCTCTGTAACATCCCAAAATTCTAAATTTTGGAATGTTATGTTAATTAATTAATTATGGTTGTTTGTTTGTCTGTTGTGTGATTGATTGTGTGAAAATGAGTGGATTTGAAACATTTTGAAAGTTAAATGAGAGGGAATAAAAGGACTTTCACAAATTTTCACTCTTGCATATGATCGCCATGAATTCAAATTCAGTTCAAACACAAAACCGTAGAGTGAATATGACATAACTTCTTCCATTAATGAAATGCAAAGGGTTTTTGAAAAGATTTGAATTCCATTTGAAAAATATTTCAAATTCAGAAACTTTATGCAACTCAATGATTTTCATGAGAGAAGATAAAATGACTTCTTCAAATTTTAAGAAAGAGAGTTGGAAGTTTCAAAGAATCATTTTGAAAGTCACTGGAAAGCTTTCTCAAATCCACTTTCCATTTGACGTTATTTGAATTTCCAAATTTCAAATTCTCTTAATGTTATTCAAAATGAGAGAAGGAATATGAAACTTCAAAATTCAGAGGCATTTGAAATATATTTGGTCAAAGAAAAACAGAAAATAATTTTAAATAGTTTGAAATTCAAATTCAAACTCATATGAAATGTTTATTCAAATTATTTTTCTCCTAAAAAATATGGAAATGGAGGTAAAGTGATTCCTTCCAAGAAATAATTTGGAGAAAATAAATTTGAAATCCTTTTGGTATTTTAAAAATAATGTTTATTGGTTTTTATTGCAACAATAGCATTATTTAAATTTTGAGATTTTGTGGGTACTTTATTTGAACTTGAATAATAGCTCACCTTTTTCTTTGTATCTTTCTGCACCTTTTGATAAATTATATGAGTATATAATATTTTCATTTCATTTGTTTATGTTGGTTTTTTCTTTTCTGTGTTTAATTGAAAAACAAAAAAAATGCCCGAAGCACACTCGACCTATAGTGCCAGGCCAGCCCACGGCCTACTCCAGCGCGCGCGTGCATCGAATCACCTCCGGATCACTTGCCCGATCCCTTTGCTTTCCCCTCCTTTCTCTGACCGTCAGGACCCATCGCCCGATCATGATCCCCACCTTCCTTCTTCCTCGATTTCTTTCCTTCACCGGAGATGCTCCGCCGCCGCATCGGATCCCTTCTGTTTGGACGCCGCCCCTCCTCCAAGCAACCCCCCCTATAAAAGGAGGATCCCCTCGACCAAATCCCGACCCAAAGCCCCTCGGAGAACCCCGCACCTCGTCCCAATTCATCGCTGCACTTCGCCTCAGCCGCCGTACGCCATTGCTCGCCGTCGTCGCCCTCGCCACCCTCGAGCCTCAACACCGCGACCATTCGACTCACTGTCCCCGTCCACACCTCTCCGCCGACTTCCCCGAGCTCGAGGACTACCGGAGCCATCGCCCCCTTCGATCCGAAGTCGTCGCCGCCGTCGGACCTCACCGGAGCTCCATACCCGCCTGTGTAAGCCACCAGACCCCCTCCCCACCGTTAGATCCAAAATCGAAGGTCGCGATTAGATGGAGAGCTACAGAGATGGTATCAAAGCACATGTTGACTGTAGGACGTGACACTAGAAAATGTCTTAGAAATAGGAAGACCCTGATAGGAACAACGTTTAATTTAAACTACTCTCGTAACCTTTGAATTCTTTTAGTGAACCCTATTTACTTCAAATTATAGATGGAGAGCTACATCCGGAATGAAAGAGAACACTACGAGGATGTTCTTGGTGGCCCATTCCTCGTGGAGCTTGTCAAACTGCTGAAGCTGCCGATACATGAGATCAAGGTGTGTAAGAGGAAGTCTGGATCATGGGGCATCAAGACTCAAGTTTTTGATCGTAAAGAAGACCCCAAGACTGGAGACATCACCTATGGGACGTTAAATCATGACTGTGATATGGGCATAAACACTGCTATCCATGATGCTATTGCACGATTATGCTATCATCATCGTGTTGAGCTAGGCAATCACTACTTTGGAAAGGTTGGATGTCAAAAGGTTGACGGAGCAGCTATTGCCCTGACGAATGAGCAGAAGATGAAGTTTTCACCTCTGTTGGTGTATAACCAGGATCTGGAACAATACGTCAAGAATCTTCAGATGGACCTTCTAGAAGCTTTATTTGACAAGGAAGCACTTTGTGAGGAACTCAAGACCCAGAAGCTGAAGGTAGCCAAGCTGGAGAAGCAAGACCTCGAGATCCATAAGATTCATCAGGAACTGAAGGACAGTCGGGTTATGACACATGCCAAGGATGTTGAAATTCATTAGCTCAAGACCCAGCTCTAAGAAATACAAGGGCGTCACAAGAAGCTTAGCGTCAACAAGGATGATCTGGCAGAAGAACTTGAGAAGATCAAGCACGACCAGAAGTGATAACCCACAAGTATAGAGGATCACAACAATCTTCGCGTGTAGTATTTCATCCTGATTTATTGATTTGACACAAGGGGAGCCAAAGAATATTTATCGGCCTTAGCAGTTAAGTTGTCAATTCAACCACACCTGGGATATCTCTCTGCAGCAAAGTTTTAGTAGCACGGCAAGTAACAGTTGTAACAGTAACAGTAATAGTGACAACAACAATTTTGTAGCAGTTGTGACAATAGCAGCAGCAGTAGTAACTTAGCAAGTTTCAGTATATGTAAAGTGTAGGCACGTGAATCGGTGATGGATAATGATTTAGATGACATCAATCATGTAACAGTTACACACTAGGGTGACACAGAACTAGCTCCAATTCATCAATGTAATGTAGGTATGTATTTCGTATATAGTCATACGTGCTTGCGATAAGAACTTGTATGCCATCTTTTGTCCTACCCTCCCGTGGCAGCGGGGTCCTAATGGAAACTAAGGGATATTAAGGCCTCCTTTTAATAGAGAACCAGAACAAAGCATTAACACATGGTGAATACATGAACTCCTCAAACTACGACAATCACCGGAAAGAATCCCAATTATTGTCACCTTGGGGTATGCGGATCAAGACACGTAATAGGTGCATACAACTTGCAATATCGGGTCCAAATTACTCTTATATTCATGAAAACATGATAGGTTCAGATCTGAGATCATGTCACTCGGGCCCTAGTGACAAGCATTAAGCATAGCAAAGTCATAGCAACAACAATCTCAGAACATAGTGGACACTAGGGATCAAGCCCTATCAAACTTAACTCGATTACATGATCAATCTCATCCAATCCCATCATCGTCCAGCAAGCCTACAAAGAAATTACTCACTCCCGATGGTGAGCTTCATGGAGGTGTTGATGAAGAAGGGTTGGTGATGACGACGACGACGAATCTCCCTCTCCGGAGCCCCAAACTCCAGATCAGCCCTCCCGAGTAAGAACAGGAGGTGGCGGTGGCTTCGTCTCGTAAAACGCGATGAAATCTTCCCTCTTATTTTTTTCTCCGAAGATGTGAATTTACAGGAGTGGAATTAGGGTCGGGGGAGCTACGTGAGCCCCACAAGCTAACAGGGCGCACCCAGAGGGTGGGCGCGCCCTGTTGCCTGGTGGCTCACAGGCAGCCCCCCTCTAGTGGATCTTTGCTCAAAAATTCATTATTTATTCCAGAAATAATTCACAAAAAGTTTCGTCCAAATCCAGGAACTTTTATTTCTGCACAAAAATAACACAAGGGTAGTTCTGCTGAAAACAGTGTCAGTCCGGGTTAGTTCCATTCAAATCATGCAAATTAGAGTCCAAAACGAGAGCAAAAGTGTTTGGAAAAGTAGATACGTTGGAGACGTATCAAGAAGAAGCCCAGTGGAGATGAAGACTTGGATAAGCTAGCTTAGCATTAGCCCCACCATGAGAGAATAAGGATGAACGTTTTGTGATTAAATTATCTGACCATACCAACTTACGTGGGTGGCGATACTATAGGATTGGTTGAATAAATGAACGTTTGAATGATTGATATTTTGTGTTTGGATAGATTACTCCCTAAGATATGACAATCATAGGTTTGAATTTAATCAACCTTGAGAGACGTGAGGTACGGAAGAGTAACAGGAGGCCTTCATATGGTAGAAGCATCAGTAATTGGAAACTCCCGAGCATTGAAGACCTCAAGTAATGAAGACTTCGTAACGAAGCCATAGTAAACTATCCCAATACAAACGGTAGAAACCTTGAGCTAGGATTTATTTGTTGATTGTGGGTTGGTATTTCTCTCTATATATATCACCTAGACCAAAGCCTTGAACTCATGTACAAGCTGACCACAAAACCTTTTCTGGAGACCACAACATTTCACCCAAGGAGATACATACTTTATTCTGAGTACCCGTTTTATCTTCCAACAGCAGATGACGACCCTTTATGAGTCTTTCCTCAAGGGCCCGGAAACGATCATGACCATGACTAGTGATCATGATTACCCAAAAATCCAGAAGGACATGATGAAGCATATTCACCTTGAAGGAGATGCAATCTACAAGGGTTGTCCTTTCATGGACAATGCAGTAAAACTTTGGTACGTGGAGGTACACCTCCACCTTGTGAAAGGAGTTTGCCCAAAGACTATGGGTCAATACTTTTTCATTTCACGAGTACCACAAACAACTTTATTCGACTCTGTACGTGAAGCCGCCATGGAAGACACACGTCAAATTGGAGAAATACATGAAGCAAGACTCCGTCATGCTCAAGAATACCCGAGAGAGGTGCATGCGGAGATGATGGAGATGGAGCTCAAGGCCACCATGATAAAGCAAAAGACTGATGATTTCAAGGAGCACATCGCAAAGTTCCAGTGGGACTAAAGCATCTTCAAGGGGAAAAAATGAATAAAGATGGAAGTAATGCTTGACCATAACAAACTATGTGGATGGCAGCATTTGTAATAAAGTACTTTTCTGAGAAGTGGTTAAGGATGTAATAAAGGATTTGATATGAAAAGAATATGATTTATGGATCAACCAGTGCTTTTTATTGGTGATACTCCTCTGTGTGAACACCTGACCAATGGAAAGAAAAATGTATTCCACAGAGTGGATTTTGGACAAAATAAGTTTGAATTTTATATTGATATGTTGGTTACCCCAAGAGTATGAAGAAATGAAGTACTAATGGATTTAAAGGAGGTGTAATGTTGGAATATGGAACAATAGTAACTCCAAGGATGAGTTAAAGCTATACAAGTGTTGAAGTGACCCCGTAACCCACAGGCCCAGGATTTAATAAAGATCAAGCAATAACTTTTTGAAGGAAGAAATTTGGAAGAAGCTGTGATTTCATCAGCAAACATTTCTTAGGAGGATACGAAAACCCGAGAGTTGTGAAGAAAACTATAGATGTTTTGTTCAGCTTGCAGAACTAATGGATTTATCCGAACTTAGTTCGTCGACAAGAATATTTCTGCAAAGCTTGTGAGGATGCCCTTGTGTTAGAATACGTGATTCACTATCTGCGTATGAAGTAATGATTCAAGTACGGGATGAATTGGCCCCCATACCGAAGACTTCTATCATGAACTATCGTATGTTGATAGAAAATCAGAGAGCCTTAAAACCTTAGAAGAGTGCCAGTACAACCAGCCAAAAATCTTAGAATGGTAGGATGATGGAACCCTGTACAGGCAACCATTGCCAATCGTAGGTTATATGGTGATATTCAACCCAGACACATTTCCTGCAGGAGAAACCATTAATTGTTTACCACCATGAGATTTTGATAGTTGTTTAGTATTGGCGACAGACCTGGCAGCTAAGAAAACCCAGTCTCGGAAGAACCTTACAAAGATGAAAGGAAACAATATTTAAGGAAAAGGTTATGCCCCTACCGGAAGAGCCTCAGTGAAAGAGTTATCCCAAAGAAGATGAGAAGACCGACACCGTCAACTCTAAGGATGGAGTACATGAGTTTTGAAGGAACCGTCACCTGGCTTTTAAGGGTGGTAGCACCCCAGACCTTTGTGACGATCATTGGATATTCAAGAAGACCCCAAGCCTAACCTTTTTTCTAGCCTCTTCAAATCTCGAGGACGAGATTCATTTTAAGGGTGGTAGTTTGTAACATCCCAAAATTCTAAATTTTGGAATGTTATGTTAATTACATTATTATGGTTGTTTGTTTGTTTGTTTGTCTGTTGTGCGATTGATTGTGTGAAAATGAGTGGAATTTGAAATATTTTGAAATTTAAATGTGAGGGAATAAAAGTACTTTCATAAACTTTCACTCTTGCATATGACCCCCATGAATTCAAATTCAATTCAAACACAAAACTCTAGAGTGAAGATGACATGACCTCTTCCATTAATGAAATGCAAAGGTTTTCTCAAAAGATTTGAATTCCATTTGAAAAATATTTCAAATTCAGAAAATTTATGAAACTCAACGATTTTCATGAGAAAAGATAAAATGACTTCTTCAAATTTTAAGAAGAGAGTTGGAAGTTTCAAATCATTTTGAAGTTTTTTGAAACCCACTTTCCATTTGAAGTTATTTGAATTTCCAAATTTCAAATTCTCTTAATGTTATTCAAAATGAGAGAAGAAATATGACCCTTCAAAATTCAGAGGCATTTGAAATATATTTGGTCAAAGAAAAACAAAAAAGAATTTCAAATGGTTTGAAATTCAAATTAAAACTCATCTGAAGTTTTTTTTCAAATTATTTTTCTCCTAAAAATAAAAATATGGAAATGAAGGTAAAATGATTCCTTCCAAGAAATAATTAGGAGAAAATAAATTTGACATAATTTTGGTATTTTAAAAATAACGTTTATTGGTTTTTACTGTAACACTAGCATTATTTAATTTTTGAGATTTTGTGGGTACTTTATTTGAACTTGAAAAATAGTTCACCTTTTTCTTTGTATTTTTCTGAACATTTTCATATATTGTACTACTATATAATATTTCATTTCATTTGTTTATTTTGACTTTTATTTCGTGTGTTTAATTTAAAAACAAAAAAAATGGTTGATGCCCACTAGACCTACAGTGCCAGGCCGACCCACGACCTGCTCCAGCGCGCGCCCGCACCGAATCACCTCCGGATCGCTTACCCGATCCCTTTCCTTTCTCCTCCTCTTTCTGACAATCGGGACCCACCGCCCGATCACGATCCCCACCTTCCTTCTTCCTCGATTTCTTACCTTCGCCGGAGATGCTCCGTCGCCGCACCGGATCCCCTCGGATCCCTTCCGTTTGGACACCGCCCCTCCTCCAAGCAACCCCCCCTATAAAAGGAGGAGCCCCTTGACCGAATCCCGACCCAAAGCCACTCAGAGAACCCCGCACCTCGCCGCAATTCGTCATCGCACTTCGCCTCGCCTGCCGCATGCGATTGCTCTCCGTCGTCACCCTCGAACCTCAACACCGCCACCATTCAACTCGTCGTCCCCGTCCGCACCTCTCCGACGACTTCCCCGAGCTTGAGGTCCACAGGAGCCGTTGCCCCCTTCAACCCAAAGCCGTCGCCGTCGTCGGAACTCACAGGAGCTCCATCCCCGCCTGTGTAAGCCACCAGACCCCCTCCCCACCGTTAGATGCAAAATCGACGGTCGCGATTAGATCATTTAAATAGGCAAAGCGTTTTCCTTTTAATACTGGTCGTTTGCACCTTAGCTTCCGGGACGCACACCACCCGCAAACCACAACACGCCACGTGTCGTTAGCCAATCCATAGTGTTTTTCTTATTTTTCTGTTTTAATCCTGTTTCAGATTTAGTTGTGTTTTTAGATTGTTAATATCTTTTATGTTTTTAATCCAAATTGAGTGATTCTTTTTTGCATTAGGTTCACGATTTTATAAATTTTCTGTAGGATCCAATTGTTTTCAAATTTGAGTAGTTTAAATTTGAATTTGATCAAATTTGATTCAAACACTAGATTGCTAATATCTTTTGTTTGAAAATAGATTTTTTGTTGATTCTTTTTGCACTTTGTCACTAGAATAGTTGTTTATCCAGAATCACTTCACTTTTTTTGGTTTATTTTAAAATATAATTATTGCAAAATAGTACTATTTTGGTTAGTTCTAAGTTAATTCCTTCTCTTTTAGTGTTAATTAATTTTATTTATTTTATTTTGTTTTTTTGACAAGTTTTGTTTTGTTTCTGTTAGTCAAGAGTAGCCACTATGATTTGTTAGTTAAAATAAGATTTAATATTTTTGTTTTTGTAGTTTTGTATTACAACTTGAATAGGTCATAAATAGAGTTTTATATTAGCTTTTTAACTATTTCTTTTTGCTAATAAATTTTTATTAAAAATACTTTCTGTTATCTTAGTAGTTTTATATTCTCTTGTTTGTTAATTTATTAGTTTAGTATTTTATTTGCTGTTAAGTTTACTTAGGATAAAAACTTTGGTTCTTTAATAGTTTTCTTTTGAAGTTTTCGTTGGATTTTATTTGGTTTTCTTATTGATTTCTTTGTTGCTTATTATTTGTTGGTTGTTATTTTGAATGCTAGTATTGTTTGCTATAGTAAATGCTTATGTGAAAGCAATGTTTGACTATAGATTTTTCATCGGAGAGTGACGAATAATTATATCAAGTTATTTCTGAGAGCGGTAAACCTTCATCAAGTAATACCAGGCAAGTTCACTTTTACTATGATTTTCACAATACCCATATTTTATTGCATTGTAGTATCCAATTTTCCACCATGCATGCTCAAGTAGGTAATTTGGAAATTTTAGTCTTGATTAGTATCATGAGGTAGGAACCCAATGTCCATTGTTACTAAGCCCCGGGAACAGTATTTATTTCATTTTGCTATGCTTAGTAAACAGGGATTGGTATGAGTGTTAATGGAAGTTGTGAGAGTGATGAACTATATTTTGATGACAACAACCTCAATACTAATGCGACAACTGCAATGTCTTCATGACTCAAGACAACTTTTCAAAGTACCTCTGGGTGGATTGGTTGCATGGCACCTATTAGGATTTGCCCAGGGTACGTGTATTCAGGACTTGCCTGGGTACATATGAGGATTTGCCCAGGGGATCCTGGTTTCTACTTGTGGTTACCCGACGGACTGGCACCTAGGTTCAAAGAGACAGATGAATACTTCAAGACCGGAAGCTTGCCGTGCAACCACAAGTCAATATGGGCTCTAGCTTTGTTGACCTTAGTTGTGACTCTGGCTAGACAGTTACCAGCAGATGTAGACGAACTATAGGATTGGATGGATGACTGGCAGCGGTCAGAGAAACTCCTTGGAAGACCATGTTTCGTTCATCTGGTTCTCAAATACGATGCAGTGCGCGAGAACTTGAATGGAGGGAATCGAATCTTGTGGGTAAAGAGCACAAATCTCTGCAGAGAATTAAACTAATTGATTAGTCTGGTCCCTGATTATGGACAGTTTCGAGCCTCTAGAATTGGATCTATCTCGGAACTGTCAACACCGCATTAAAAGCGAATTATGGATGAAGACTTGATTAATGGGTTTTAATGATGACTTTTGGGATATGAGATTTTGGTTGGCGGAACCATCTCATTAATGCCACCAACTTTGTAGTAACTGCATTTGATTCCTTGTTGTAGGATAAAAACAACTTTTATGCAAAAACATAAACATAGAGCCTCCACGGCCATATTGCATACAGTGATAGAGTTATTTTTCATTCGCCTTTATCGGTGATCTTGCCAGTACATTCAATGTACTGACCTACACGGCTGCAACCTATCATGTTACATATATTTCTACGATGAGTAAGAGTTACGATATAGGGTTTCGGTCTACACTCAACTTGTCGTTGGTGTTGATGGGACTCCAAACCCTTATGCTTTGTTTCCACTGTAATATATAAGGTATACTCTGGATCTACGGTATTTTTTTACATGTGATGTTATGGTATTTCATCGAAGTATTGTGTGTGCCAGCATACTGATCCAGGGATGGCATAGAAAGCACAGAGGCACCGATCCTTTTGGGTCTGATCGCTACAGTCTTTGTACCATATACAAGTTCCCAACTCTAGGAAAGAGAGTGCACTAGAAGATGCGATGCATAATGTCAAAGAATGGCTTCAACTCCTTCTTGCGACCCTTCTCCGCCTGAGTGATGATCATGTGGGAAACAAGTTGTCCTTGTGAGTAGGCCCACCCTCATGATGAGGACAAAGACCAAGAGGCTTGTGCAGCCCCACATCATGATAGCCCAGAAGACCCATGAATGCCACCCATGGAGCACACAACTGCCGACCATGAGTCATCCAAATCGAAGTGCAGTCATCAGTAGTCCCATACCATATGGTGGCAAAGAACTGAGCAACCAACTCACTGTCGAAGTCATAGTTGAAAGTCATGATAGGCAAGATGTTGAACTATGCACATAGGTCAAGAGCCTCTCCAAAGTACGCACGGCCCTTCTCCATATTCTCAATGTTTATGGACTTGGTCTTGATAAACAAATTCTTCTTTGTTTTGATCTTGTCGAAGTACACTGAGGCTTGATCCTTGGTCAAGAAGGGACAACTCACACGGGTAGCATCCTGAGGACGACAATAGGGGTTCTTCTCTCGGTATTCCCAGTACACATTCTGCTTCAGTTCAGATGCAGACTTGACTAGAGCCTTCTCCTTGCGAGCAACTGACTTGACATTTGACTTACCCTTGCCCTTGTTCCTACAAGACCGCTACGAGCTGGTGGTGGCTATGGTGCAACCTCTTCTTCATCATCAAAATAGACCACCCTTGCATAATAGGTGCGTCCACGCTTGGGTTGATTCGCATTTTTGCGACGAGCCTTGGAGCCACTACCACTTGAATCAGACACAAAACAACGAGGGAAAGCAGGTATAAACACATTGCATAAGCCAAGGGGAAACAAAAGTGGGAAAGGAAGCTATAGGGGAGGATTCTGGAAATTGGGGCTTGGAGCGGTAGTACCGCTCTTGAAAGAGTGGTAGTACCACCCAAGCGGTAGTACCGCTCTGGGTAGAGCGGTAGTACCGGCCGGAAACCTGGCGCCCGACTGTGCCCAGATCTGGTAGTACCGGAGGCCCCAAATTCAAAAATACCCTGCTAAATTTCAATCCTCCTATCTAGTTGTCATACCACGTCCTACTCAAGCCCCGATTTAGCCAAAAATTGATAAACAACCATGCATTGCCCTAGAAACCTAGATTCAAGAAATAGAACCATAGGAGAGACGAACAGGGGCAATATCGGGTTCCATGGCAAGAGGAGGTGGTGGCAATCGATCCCATCGTACGGAATCATGGAAGACGACACGGAGTCGGCCTGCCAGAGCTGTGGCTGGGGCTGTTGTTCGTTCGCCTAGTAGAGAGGAGAGTGGGGGCAGAAAGTGAATGGGTATGGGGGAGTTGGAACCCCCCCTGCCCGACTATTAACCCACCCACGTGCGGCTAAGCGGTAGTACCGGTTGGGTGAGTGGTAGTACCGCCTCAGGACTACTACCGGATAGGAGTCCTGGTAGTACCGCTCCAGCAGTAGTACCGGTGGTAGAAGCACTACTGCAGGAAGGTCCAAAGACGACACATCAATCAGAGACCCTTCACCGAAACTGTGTGCGATCGAGCCATCACAAACGGTATAGTTATAGCTCCGTCGCCAATAAAGAAAACTGTGTGCAATGACGGGTCCATCAGGCACGTTTAAGAAAATACTTACATGTGTGATGCAGGGCATACAATTGGTTCTTCTGAACTGTTTGCGATTAGACAGGATAACACAAACGGTTCACAAAATACATATGTGTGCGAAGTACGACATACAGTTCATTCGGACAAACTATTTGCGTTGATCGAGCTAGAACACAAATGAGTTACCATAACAAGGTGTGTGTGTGATACCAGGCAAACAGTTCATTCATCATAATTGTGTGGGAAGACCAATATTAACCCAAACGATTCATACTGACAAGTTGTGTGTGTTGTGGGCAGACGGTTGCTGCCAAACAATTGTCAGAGATGGATGAAATCATTACCGACGCTACGTTGGGAAGTGCCGTTTGCCTGTATTAATATCGCAGACGTTTTATTATTATAACCCGTCTGCCTGAGCATCACCCCGTCCTCCTCGCTCACGTCTTTTCACCGCGTTGTCGCCCGAGGATTCCAGTGCATGCTTCGGCACCGCTTTTGGCCACGCGTCGGCTCGATGATCCCGTTCCCACGCACAACTGCGCAGGTTCCCGCGCACAAAACCGTGCTACGGCTCTAGCTTCCTGCCTGGCTCGGCGAAATACCCAAATCCCCAATGCTTGTCGGCCTCCTATATAAACCCTCACGGCCGGCAACTCCACATTGCCTTCATGCCCTCCCTCCCAGTAGCTTGTCTAGTTTGCTTCTCCCCCAATCGCCAATGGCACACGTTGTTCGTCGTCACTCAGCCACTCTGCCAGAGGAGAACTCGAGCTAGGAGGCTTCACCGCGTAGGCACGACAGTCCTCTGAAGCGTGTAGTGCACGTGGCATCCCTGGTGGGTGTGCGCATGCTACCAACTACACGCTCCACCACCGCTGCCTGAAGGCAGCTGTTGCCGGTGGCCGTCGTCGCCGCCACCATGCTGGCAGCCGCCGGGGCCTCCACCACACCGTCGTCCGTCTTGGCCACGACCCCGCCGTCAGGCGGCGGGTCATCACCCGCTCCGCCACCGCGGCCCGAATGCGGGAGGTGGAGGCCACCAAAGGCCCACGGCCAGGCTTCTGCATCACAAACCTTTCGCGCTACATCTACTTCCTAGAGAAGGAGGTGGAGCACCAGGTCGCGCACGGGAAGAAGCTCACCGATGCCGCGGCCGCAGTAGAAGCCGCAACGGCGGCGCGGAATGCGGAGATCCACGTCGAGTCCCTCCGCTTTGAGGAGGGGCGTCTTGAGCGCCAGAGGGTAGCACTGGCAGGCAATGGATACGACTCCACCAACGGACACAACTCATCGGCGGGCTCCTCCTGCACTGGTTCTTACTGAGCGTGCTCGATTCTGCTGGAAGTAGTACAAAGCCCCTCCATAGTACTACTAGTAATTAGGGGCTATTTTGTTCAGTTCATCTAACTATAGATATGGTTGAACTGTACCACGTACTTTAAATTAGTTAGTATATATAATTGAACTATCTATTTCAGTACGTGGTTGGCAACAATTGGGGAAAAGTTTGTTCGGTCCAGCTGTCGAGTTGAACTGTTTTGTACAAAGACCATTGCTTCATGTATGAATGAAATCCATGTTTAGTGAATTTCAGTTGCAAAACTTCACCCTAATTGTGATTTTGTTCCTGCAAAATTTGAAAAATGCCAGTGCTACAATGTTGACAAATGCCAATGTTACTAGATCGACAAATGCCAATGTTTCCTATTTGACAAATGGCAGTTTACCCAATATGATAGATGCAAATTTTCTCGGATTGTCTGTACTAGGCACATGGGTCATATTAGAGAAATGTTTGTGATGACGCATTGCACCAATTCTTGGCGCCAATTTTTCACTTGGCTTATGGGCGAAGGAAAGATAATTGTCGATTTGCAGACGGGTATTCAACCTGAACCGTTTGTGACGAGTGTTTATTCAGAGAAAACATTGATGGTTTTTGTTTACTATGTGAATTCAGAGATAAATACTTAGTTCATCAAACCATAGATTTCATTCAGTCAAGCTTTGACTATACATTCATACGATGGAGATACAATATAAAGAAAAGTAGTTGCGGCGGCGGCGACGGCTTCCTGCGCCGGCATTGTCGTGCTCCGGGGCGCAGTTGTTCAGTTCATCAAAGGAGACCAAAATGTTATGGACTTCCCAATCAAAGAGCCGGTCGTCGCGCGATCGATGGGCGCCGGGCCAGGGGGCGGCGACTAGCGGCGCTGCGAGGAACCTGTCGACGGCGGTGCCCCAATCCGCTGAGGGGGGCGTGACGGGTGCTGGCGCATGCACGGGCACATGCGCGGTGGGTGCAGCCGCGCGCACGGGGACCGACACAGCGTGTGCAGGGGCGCGCACTAGCACGGGCGCAAGAGGAGGCGCTGGCGCTTGCACGTACACGAGCTCATGCGGGTCCGTGGGGACCTCCCTGATGCCCGCGGTTTCCAGCACTGCGATGATGCTTGGCGACCAGCCCGTCAATGCCATGGGGATGGTTGCTGGCGAGGGCGCGAGGATGGTTGCTGGCGAGTGCGCCGGGGCAGCATCCGCTGCGGCATGCAGCTATTCCAGGGCCATGTCCATGGTGTCCCATTCGTCTTTATGTTCTATATTCTCCGGCTCGGTGTCGACTTCACCAAACCGGAAGACTAGCGGCATATGATCCTTGTGCGCCATGGCGTAGGTCACCATGGAGGTCTGATGGAGGGGAATGGGAGGCGAAGATATATAGAGGATTGTGAGTGAGTGAGTGGGCAGTAAATCCACCTATTAAACAACGGCTCGGGCGCCATTGATGGACAGGTTGGACGCGAGGAGGGCGTATATGGAGGTCAAAAGGCTCGCTTCCCGGTGAGCATGCGGCGTACTGCCCGCTAGCCTCCCGGTGAGCCTGCGCAGCGGAGGCCAGCTTGCACGCCTCCTGTCAGTTCAAGCAGCTACTCGCACGACACCTCCTAGGCCCTAGCCAATAAAAGAGTGCGACCTTTCGTAGCACCTAAGGGCAGTAGAACGCCCACGGTTTGAAAATATTGCAACCGTTTGCGTGGAAATGTGACAGTTCTTTGTTCTAAAAAGCTTTTGTTCGCTATTAATGTGTGCGTCTTTTCCCAAAGTGGACGCGAAAAATACCAAAACATATTTGTGCTATATCATGACGCCATGCCCAATTTCTTGAATTTTGTGTGAGTTCTAGATTTACTATAATTGAAAGTAATATTATCAATGTTGGCTCTAGAAGAAAAAATATATTAAAAACAAGACTCAAATAGGAAAACAAAATGCTATGACACCTTTATGTGCCATGTCATGACACCATGCCGAGATTCATTAAATAATGTATAAAAAAGGCCAAACAAACCCTAAATAATTTCATATTTTAGCATGACACTCATATTGGTCTATGTTGCCTCTAGAATTGGTTCAGGTGAGAAGAGGCAGCGAATGTCGTTTCGTGCACATAAGGTGACATGTTTCATATTGGAACCACAAAGCTTCCCTTAAGAAACTCCGGTTTGTAAGGGGCTTGTGCCAATACTTGTCCCAAATTGGTCAATTTTTTTACCACGACACATATGTGCCATGTTCATGACACCATGCCAAGTTTCATGAATCTTCTGACGAGTTTTTGATTTACATGATTTAAAACCAAAGTTTCTCAATGTTTGTGTGGCCAAGCCAAGACCCAGAGATGTTTGAAATTCATTCCCATATCTTGCATGGGACCTAAAGATGCATGTACACTTATATGATTTTTCAACCCAATCATCAGATGCACCGGACCTTGTGATTGTAGTTCAAATTTGAATTATGCACAATAAATAATGCATGTAAAAGTCAATTAATGTATAAAAGGCCAAAGGAACCATGTATAATTTCATATTTTGGCACGACACTCTCATTTTGGTATATGTTCCCTCTAGAAATAGTTCAAGACGAGAAGAGGCAGAGGATGTCGATTCGCCCATGTAAGGTGACGTGTTTCATATCGGAACCACAAAGCTTCCCGTAAGAAACTCCGGTTTGTGAGGGGCTTGTGCCAATACTTGTCCCAAATTGGTCAATTGTTTTACCATGACACATATGTGCCATGTACATGACACCATGCCAAGTTTCATGAATCTTCTAACGAGTTTTTGATTTACATGATTTAAAACCCGAGTTTCTCAATATTTGTGTGGCCGAGCCAAGACCCAGAGATGTTTGAAATTCATTCCCATATCTTGCATGTGACCTAAAGATGCATGTACACTTATATGATTTTTTAACCCAATCATCTGATGCACCGGACCTTGTGATTGTAGTTCAAATTTGAATTATGCATGTTAAATAATGCATATAAAAGTCAATTAATGTATAAATGCGCCAAATGAACCATGTATAATTTCATATTTTGGCACGACACTCATTTCGGTATATGTTGTCTCTAGAAATAATTCAAGACGAGAAGAGGCAGTGGATGTCGATTCACCCATGTAAGATGACGCGTTCCATATCGAAACCACAAAGCTTCCCATGAGAACATCTGTTTTGTAAGGGGCTTGTGCCAAAACTTGTCCCAAATTGGACATTTTTTTACCAGGGCACATATGAGCCATGTCATGCCATCATGACAAGTTTTACGAATTTCTGATGAGTTTTTGATTTATACATGAATTTAAAACCAAGTTTCTCAATGTTTGTGGCCGAGCCAAGACCCCGAGATGTTTCAAATTCATTCCCATATTTTGCATGGGGCCCAAAGAATGTATCCATGGACACTTATATGATTTTTCAACACATTTTGATGCACCGAACCTTGTGATTTTAGTTCAAATTTTAATTATCCACATTAAATGCCTAGAAAAACTTAATTAATGTATCAAAAATTGCAAAAAGAGCCCTGAATAATTTCATATTTTAGCAATACACACCTACTGGTCTATGTTGCCTCTAAAAAAATTCAAGGCGAGAAGATGAGCGGATGTTGTTTTCCCCACGTAAGGTGACGTGTTCCCTATCGGAACCACAAAGCTTACTGTGAGAAGCTCCGGTTAGTAAGGGACTTGTGCCTAAACTTGTCCCAAATTGGACAGTTTTTTTACCATGGCACATATGAGCCATGTCATGACAACATGCCAAGTTTTTTTGAATTTCTGACGCATTTTGGATTTACAGTATTTAAAAAACCAAGTTTCTCAACGTTTCTGGCCGAGCCAAGATGACGAGATGTTTGAAATTCATTCCCATTTCTTGCCCGTGACCTAAAGATGAAGCCATGGACACTAATATGTTTTTTCAACCCATTTTGATGCACCGGACATTGGGACGATAGTTCAAATTTGAATTATACAAATTAAATGTCTAGAAAACTTAATTAATGTATAAAAATGCCAAACAAACCCTGAATAATTCCATATTTTAGCATGACATTGCTATTGGTCAGGGTCACTGCAGATAAATATTATTGCAATCCAAACACCGTCCTTTGTCGAAGTAACCTCATTTTTTGTTTTAAAAACATCTTGAAAATCAAGTCTTTCACAAAAAGTTCATGATCATGAATCGTGTGTGATACAGTACGAAATATATTGGGCCAATCCTCATACATGCACGGCTTAGGCTAGAAGCTTCATCGGCTACAGTCCACCGCCGGCCAGTTTACCGCACTGACTCCTCAGACCATTTTACTGTTCAATCGTTGCCGGTGAAAGATGAGGACGTGGATCCCCGTTGTGAGGGCAACTTCGGCAACCCACTCCGGCCCAAGCGCGGTCGCATCAGCCATGAGCGTGCTCTCAACATGCTTGAACGCGGCCGCTACCTCCGACAGGGCAGCTGCTGTAGCTAAGAGGGCGGCAGCAACAACCGTGACGAAGATAGCAAATGGCGAGAATGACACATCAGCTGTCAGTTTCTCGGTGGTCGCCGTAGCCCTGATGGCGGATGCCCAGTCCCATCTCAAGGCCGCCCACGCCCATCTCGTGTCGGTCACTGCACAAATCACAACTGCCTTCTCCGACACCGATCGACAACCCACGTCCGATGAGTTGGTAATTGCTGAGTGTGCTCGAGCAGGCGTCCGTTTGTCAGCGGCCTCCCTAGCCAAGATTGTGGCCGTCCATGCCCGGACCAAGGCCGCCCACGCCCGGCTCATGGCGGCCTTATCCAAAGAGATGGTGGACGAGGACTGCAAGATGCTGGTGGAGTATGTGGCGATGGATGCCATGGATCTCCTTACACCGGAGGTCGTCGAGCGGGAGCGGAGATCGACGAGTGCCAGGCGGAATATTAGTCTCTGTTTAGAGCGATGGTCTTTTGTTAGACTAATGTTTAGGTCAACTAACTAATGTTTAGTTGCTCGATTAAGTAAGTGCGGGCAGTGCTGTAGGCTCTTTTGTGTAGTACTCAAATTTGCAATTGTTGTTAAATTAAGAAATGACGTTGATGACCAATGTAACGAGGGAAATTCGGACCAAAATTTGCTGTCGTATCCCCATTTTCTCTTCCAAATGGAAATGAAATGCAAGTACCGTGTGCAATGTAGTATCCGATATCTTACGCCGGAAGCTTGGAGACCAAAATTTTCACGTTCAGTCCCATCATGCACGGGATAAACTATAGGGTTCGTTTGTTTTGTTGAATATCGCACACAATTATGGTAAAGGGACTGTGTCTGATGTGACCGTGCGCACCAGTTTTTCGCCACACCGAACGAAATTTCGGGCTGCCGCGCAAATATCTACCTCCCGCGCCCCTCGTACCAACCAAAAGCCACATTTCCCCCTGCTTCCCCCTTCCTTTCCTAAGTTCAAACCTTCACTGCTTGCTTGCAGCGCCGCCTCCTCGCCGGCGACGCTCCTTCCTGCTGCTCGACCTCCTCCATCTAGTCAGGTAATCCACACCTTCCCCATACCCCCCTCCCCCTCCACCCCCTCCTCCTCCATTCCACATTCCCCGACCGCCGGCGCGAGACCTTCCACCAAAATCACCACCCCACCCCCCACATAATCGCCGCCGGAAGACATGGTGCACGCAGTATAGCCAGGATCTCAAAGAGCATCTGGCAGCGAAGAAGCAAATCGCGGCCGCACGAGCGGATGAGGCCGCGATGGCTGCCATGTGTGCCGACCCCCAGATTTTGGAGCAACACCTCGCCGTCAAGGACATCGTCGACGCCTCTCAGCATGCCCGTGCTTTTGTCAACTCCAGAGCAGGTAGGTTGGTGCCTGGACAGGCTGAGGCCACTAACCACTACGAGGAGGGCATCCACAATGTGGAGCCTCTCCCTCTTCCAAGACCATCATTATTGATATCTCGGATGACGAGGAATAGCTTGTTTTTTAGCTTAATTACTAACGACCTGTGTTTAGCTAGCTACGCCTATTAAGCATGTTTGCTTTACTTGTTGCATGTGCTGCTCCTGCCTTTCCTTAAGAAATTCTAGTAAAATATGCAATGTAATGCTACTATGCAATCTGACCTTCTAGTATGTTCTATTGTGCAATGTGATGCTCAGTTAACTATTTGGTTCATTTGTTTTGGTGATCATATGCAATGTGTTGTTCGACTGTTGTTGGTACAATTTTGTATTGTTATGCATGTGAAACATACAATTGCTATATCTCATAGTTCTTAGCACGCTTGGCTTTTCCATGTGGCTTGAATTAATATGTTGGATCTGCAATGCGTTTATTTTTCATTAACATATTTTACTGATAGCATGCCAAATCTCACTTATAACCTGATCAATATCTATCTTAAATACATTACAGGGGGAACAATGGGAGACACTGAAGTTTACCATCGAGTTTTGCACTTTCATGATCCTTTGGCTAATAGCACATTATTGTGCAATTGCAAGAACCATTCTAATATTTAGGTTTATAATAATTTGGTCTTGCACATGTAGGTCCTGCTGTAAGAGGTTTAGATCCACTGTTCGACCCATTTTGCATGTGGGGAAATGATGTGATCATGAATATCAATCAAATCAAGAAACTTAGAAAGATTGTTAACATAAAGAAACTAGTGACGAAAAAGAACAAGTTGTTTGTCTGCACAATGAAGAAGACATCAGTCAACTATAGGATGGTACTATCTCTTTTACCTTGTCTTTTTTTCCCTTTGCGACATTTCAATTTTTCGAAACGAAATTTATGCATATATTTGTTTCCACTCCTTTCCAAAGCTGTTCATCAATGAGTACGTCTCAAACCACCTGTATGGTCAAGAGGCGAGGAAGGTACTCATACATCACCCACAGTATAATCTTGAAGTCTTCCTCAAGAGGATGAAGGATGGGAGAGCAACCATCCACAGGCACTGGAATAAAGTTGCAAGGACCTTCGACATCAGTGAAGGCTCGATATTTGCCTTCTACTTCAACATTTTTCTAGACGAGATTCATCTGTCTATTTACCGTATATGATGCTACTTTCCAAAGGTTTTAGATGTTGCATGTGAAACTTGATCCTGTCGTGTAATTGGGTATCTAGGTAGTATATGCCTATATGATGTTGTACTCTGATGTATTTCAATTATTAAACCCTGGTTGCCGTAATACTAAATGAAATATATTGTGTGCTTGATATGAAGTGTCAATTTAATTACTAGCTGGATTATAAATAATATAGCAATTAGCCTGATTATTGGGGCTTCCTATTGCAGACAGTTTGTCATAGAACACCGTGAGCGATGACCTCAACAAACCCACACGGTTTCTGGAAAATTGGCGTGTTGGATCAGTGAAAAATCACACACGACTTCTGGCCAACAACTGTGTGCGTTACAAAACCCATTCACAAACGTTTTCACATAAAACGCGTGTGTGATGGACAGCCCTAACACAGACGATGTTATGTAGAAAATTGTGTGTGATGTACAATACGAACGGAAATATACGTTTGGAATTCACTGTGTGGGATGCTAAGCACATCTCACACGACTTCCCCAATATATCTGTTTGTGATGGCCCTTCCAATCGCACACGATATATTTTTGGCCATCGTGTGTGACTGGGCGCAGGCATCGCCGACGGGTTTTCCGTGTCGTGTGGGATAGCCCCCCCTATCGCCCACACATGCAAGGTGACGGTTTGAGACTACGTCACGGGAAGGGGTTAAAAAGCATTTGCATAGCAGGCACGTGCACTAGTGAAGCTGCAGTACCGCTTGAGCGGTAGTACCGGTCCTAGCCAACGGTAGTACCGTTTGCAGGAGACAGAACATCCTAGATCGAGAATGAGAAATGATGGCTTATGAAAATTTGAGGGGTTTGAGGGTTGGAAGGCTTGGGTTGGAGACTCGAAAAAACAGCCAAGGGAAGGAACACTCCATGATCAAATGAACAGTAAAACGAAGAGCAATCATGGAGTGAACCAAAACTCAACAGGACCTAAAGTCTAGAAAAATCCAATGAAATCACAAGGGTCAAACACCTCCCAATGAGAGGGCGGTGGCCGAGGCCATCTATGTAACAGTCAAATGGTTTGGCACCATGAAGATTTTAACCTTGGGTCCAAGACCAAAACTTATCTTTGAAGCACAAGTACCATCAACAATGGCTAATGTGAAAGATTGTTTTTATTGATGCATAATAAGAGGAGTGTGAGTTCATGAAGGGAACAGCACTCCCCCTATGTCTATGCCTACATATAAAACAAGATAAAATGATGAGTGTGGTGGGATATGCATTGTCTCAAGCCACATTGCTCAACTCAATGATATTTAGCTCATGCCTTAACTCGCAAAATCTTACTTCATCCAATGGCTTCGTGAAAATATTTGCTAGTTTCTCATTTGTGCCTACAAAAGTGAGATCAGTCTCTCCTCTCTTGATGTGGTCCTGCGTGAAATGATGACGAATCTCAATGTGCTTCGTCTTGCTATGTTGCACGGGGTTGTTGGAGATCTTGATAGCACTTTAATTGTTACATAGAAGAGGCACTTTGTCACAAGTGACACCGTATCCTTTAAAGTTTGCCTCATCCATAGAAATTATGCACAACAACTTGCAGCAGCTACATACTTGGCTTCGAGATGAGAGAGAAACACAATTTTGTTTCTTGGAAGACCAACTTACCAAAGAGCGACCAAGAAATTGACACCCTCCGGAAGTGGACTTCCTATCCACACGGTCTCCCGCTTGATCTGAATCCAAATATCCCATGTGATCAAAGCTTTCTCCTTTGGGGTACCATAAGCCAAAGTTTGGGGTATGAGCCAAATATTGAAAGATTCGCTTGACCTCCACATAGTGGCTTTCCTTTGGTGCGGCTTGAAACCGTGCACATATTCCCTGCTACTTGTGAGCCGCGTTGCATTTTTCCTTGAAGAGGAAGGGTGAAGCAATATAGTAGAGATAAGTATTTCCTTCAGTGAGAATCAAGGTTATCAAACCAATAGGAAAATCACAACAACTCGTCTTTCAAGCGATACATGCACACACAAAACCAAACACTTGCACCCAACGCGTGCAAGAGGGTTGTCAAGCCCCTTGAACTCGTTACTTGCAAGGATTACTTCTGATAGTGGTAGATAGATAATGATAAAATAAAAATAAAATAAAAGTAAATAAATTGCAGCAAGGTATTTGATACGTCTCCAACGTATCTATAATTTTTGATTGTTCCATGCTGATATATTATCATTCTAGGATACTTTTTGGGTCTTTATTTACCAATTTATAATATTTTTGAGCACTAACCTATTGACCCAGTGCCCAGTGCCAGTTGCTGTTTTCTGCATGTTTTTCACTTCTCAGGTTTACAGTACTAAATGAAGTCCAATTGCCACGAAACTTTTTGATGTTTTTTTCTGGATGAAAAGAAGACCTGGAAGAGTCGGAAGAAGGTTGGGGGCCGCACCAAGGCCCTAGAAGCCAATAGGGCGCGCCCTGGGGGGCACGCGCCCTGATGGATTGTGGGCCCCTAGCGGCTCCCCCAACCTCGTTCTGGCCTATAAATTCTCATATATCATAAAAACCCTGGAGGTAGTCCCGAAACCCTTTTTACACTGCTGCAATTCTCTGTTTCGTTGCGAGGCCATCTGGAGCTCCGTTCCGACACCCTGCCGGAGGGGGATAGATCACGGTGGGCCTCTACATCAACCTTGCTGCCCTCATGATGATGTGTGAGTAGTTCACCACAGACATACGGGTCCATAGCTAGTACCTAGATGGCAATCTCGCTATCTCTTGATCTTCAATACAATGATCATCGCATGTTTGCTTTGATCCATCCGATGTAATCCTATTGTGCGGTGTGTTTGTTGGGATCCGATGAATTGTGGGTTTATGTTCAGATTATTCATGAAAAGTATTTGAGTCACCTTTGAATATTAAGATTCTTATTTGCATGATCATTATAGCTTCGTAATGCTCTCCGATTTATTGATGTGCTTTGGCCAAGTAGATTGATCTATCTTCAGTGGGAGTGGTGCGTTGTGGTAAGTTCAACCTGACGAGTTTATATATCCCAGTGACAAAGTAGGGGACAAGATGTGTCTTTGTGTTGTTGCTACTAAGGATAAAACGATGGGGTTTATTCATATTGCTTGAGTTTACTTTCTCTACATCATGTCATCGTTCTCCATGCACTCTGTTTGTCATGAACTTAATACGTAGAGAGGCAAGCATATAAGCGCTCTTGAAGTGGAGTAATAGTAATAGGTGCAGGCAGGAGTCGGCCTATTTGTTTATGGACGTGATGCCTATATACACATGATCATTGCCGTGAGAATCGCATGACTATCTGCTTTTCTATCAATTGCACAACAGTAATTTGTTACCCACCGTATGCTGCCTACATGAGAGATGCCGCTAGGGAAAACTATGCCCCCCGGGTCTATTCACTTATAAATTTACAAACGCTACTATTACCTTGCTGCCTTTATTTACTTTTTATTTTATTTTGCAATTTACAATTATCTACAATTATCTACACAACTCATTTGCTTGCAAATAACGAGATCAAGGGGATTGACAACTCTCTTGCCCGCGTTGGGTGCAAGTTGTTTGTTCTTTTGTGTGCAGCCGCTGAAGACGGTTGAGGATTGATATTCCTATTGGTTCGATAAACCTTGGTTTCATAACTGAGGGAAATACTTACCAACTTTGTTCTGCAATAACCCGTTCCTCTTCACGGAAAACCCAACGCAAATCACAAGTATCAGGAAGGATTTCTGGCGCCGTTGCCGGGGAATATCATCATCAACTATCAAGTAACTTCATACAATTTTTCATTCACTTGTTTATCTTTTTATTTGCTGTTATATTTAGTTTGTCTCATAAAAATCACAAATAAAAATATATTTATCTTTGCTTGCTACTAGTTTTCTTGTTTGAAGTCATGGCTAGTTCCTCTTCCGCTCGCGTTACTCCCAATAATGATGTAGTCAATTTTAAACCAAGGGGAGGGGAAAGTTTGAAAGATGCATGGTATAGGATTTGCTTTGCTCAAAATAAATCAACTAAAAAGTTATCCATCACTACCTTGCTTCACAATTTTTATGTCGGTGTGACCACTTGGTATAGGTTTGTCCTGGACAGCATCACCGGTGGGAACTTCTTAATGTGTCACACCTTGGATGCCTATAACGCAATTGAAAATCTTGTAGGGGCACCACCCGTTATTGTTAATGAAACTAGTTTGACCTTGGAACATGTTATGCAAAGGCTTGTTGCTATTGAAAAGAAAATGATCACAAATAAACCAATTGAGGAGTTGGATAAAAAACTTCATAATCATATCACTCAACTTGGGTCACGGGTAGGAATGACTTTGAAAGCTTTGAAGGAAAAAGATACCATTATTGATGAGAGGATAGAACAAGGTTTGAATAGAATTGATAAAATGGAAGAGGTCATTGACAAAGTAGGTTCCGCTTTCACACCTTCTAAAACTAATGCTAGTACCTCTCAAAACAAAAGCCCCAAGTTCATATTTATTCCTAAGAGCATTGGCACACCTCCTACCCAAAGAAAGGAGGATCTAAAGATGATTAGTGTTCATCCCGACTTTATAAACTTGATAAAAGATCCTATTGCTAAGCCTCCTATTAACCCTATTATACATGGTTGTGTTATTGAGGAGCTTGATGTCAAAGGTTACAATTATTGAAACTATGCATTATGCCTAGCTAGAGGCATAAAACAATAGCGCTTGTTGGGAGGCCACCCAATAGTTATCTTTATATTTTTGCTTTTTACTTTCTGTTTGTTTTTTATAACATGATTATTGCCTCTGTAATGATTATGTTTTTGTGTTTAAATTAGTGTTTGTGCCAAGTAAAGCCTTTGGGATGACTCACAAGATGAGCAGAATCGATACTGAAACAAAGCAGAAACTTTTAACTCTAGTACAGGAATTTTCATTTTTTACTGGAGCACGATAATGATCTTAATTTTTTACAAAGTATTTCTATACAAATTTTCGAGGTTGTATTAATTTTTCAGAATTTTTAGAGTTACAGAAGTATAGGTTCTCTACAGATTTCTACAGACTGTTCTGTTTTAGATAGATTCTGTTTTCGCTTGCATAGTTGCTTGTTTTGATTATGCTATGGATTGTATCGGGGAGTATGAGCCATGCATAAGTTAGAATACTGTACCTATTATGCATTTATGAAATAATAATCAATTTATAACAGTACCTAAAGTATGCAATATGTTTCTTATACTAACGGATCTCACGAAGTTTTGTTGAGTTTTGTGTGACTGAAGTTTTCAAGTTTTGGGTGCTATCACGATGGACAAAGGAATAAGGAGTGGCAAGAGAGTAAGCTTGGGGATGCCCAAGGCACCCCAAGGTAATATTTTAAGGAAGACTCAAGCATCTAAGCTTGGGGATGCCCTGGAAGGCATCCCCTCTTTCGTCACAATCAATCGGTATGTCACTTGAAGCTATATTTTTATTCGTCACATGATATGAGTTTTGCTTGGAGCGTCATTTGTTTTTGTTTGCTTTTACTTTCAGTTTGACACAATCATTGTTTGCTGGACACACCTATTTAATAGAGACACACCTTCATCATAATTTGTTAAAATACTCTTCAGTTATATCTTTTGAGCTTAGCAGTTGCTCTAGTACTTCACTTATATCTTTTTGAGCACGATGGCGTGTAGATTTTATAGAAATGATTTCACTCTCGTTCTTCATGTATATTTGTTTGAGAGTTAATAAATAGTGATGGTAATTTGCATGGGTCATAAGACTAGTCCAAAAATATTAGGTATTCAATGAGTGATAATCAAAACCATCATGTAGCACATATAGAGAAATTGTGGGTTAATGATATTGATGTGGTAATATGAAAAAGGTGTGAGTTCATAATTGTTGATTCGTAGAGGTGTCAATATTAAGGGCCCGTTCGGGAGCTCTCCTGGCTCCAGCGCAGCCAGCTTCTCGTGGGAGCCAGCGCTAGCCAGCTTCCCACGGGAGCCAGGAGCGTTCGGCAGCTCTGGCGCTCCAGATTGTGCTACATGGGCTGGCAGCCCCGGAAGGGAGCCTGAAGCCCATACGGGTTAGCTGCATGGGCTAGGATTGGCAATGGCAGAGAGGAACACGCGAGCGGGGTGGGGGCAGAGCAGTCGCTCGATCGGGAGGGAGGAGGTTGACCAGATCGAACCGGTACGCGTTACTCACTTCGGGATGGCAATACCTGTAATTTGTGTCAACCCCGTCTTCTGTTTTTTTGGGATCTAGGATTCCGCTGCTCCACCAATTTGCACTGCGTTTGGGCTGTCTCCGTGGAGCTGGCTTCCAGGAGCGACAACGTTCGGGCCGTCTCCACACGCGGAGACGCTGAAGCTCGCTCCAGGAGACGATCCGAACGGGGCCTAAGAGAGGTTAACTTCTTGTTCGTCTAAAATTTAAAGAGGCATGGTGATGATGTGTGAGCATTTCTATTCCTCGTTGAAATCCTAGTGTTGTTTCGGGTCGGAAGCGCGCGATGGTTAACTCCTACCAACCTCTTCCCTCAGGGCATGCGAGTAGCACTTTGATTTGTGATAAAACTAATAAAACTTTGCAATAAGTATATGAGTTCTTTATGACTAATGTGAAACCATCGACATACGCAATCTCACCTTCTCATATTTGCTAGCTTCTTCGGTGTCGTGCATAGCCCATTCTCACCTCGAGGATCGGTGCAACTTTCGTCGGTGCGTCCAAACC
This sequence comes from Elymus sibiricus, assembly GCA_039707655.1. Taxonomy (NCBI): domain Eukaryota; kingdom Viridiplantae; phylum Streptophyta; class Magnoliopsida; order Poales; family Poaceae; genus Elymus; species Elymus sibiricus. The sequence continues at coordinate 326,026,242 of CM077671.1, forward strand.
CCGTGACATGATATGCTCTGTTGCACATAAGCCTCATTATATCTTCCTCAAAACATCCACCATACCTACCTATCATGGCATTTCCATAGCCATTCCGAGATATATTGCCATGCAAATTCCATCGTCACTTCACATGACTAGTTCGTTCAACATCATACTGCTTTGCATGATCATATAGAGCTGACATAGTATTTGTGGCAAAGCCACCGTTCATCATATTTTTGATACATGTCACGCTAGATCATTGCACATCCCGATACACTGCCAGATGCATTCATATAGAGTCATATCTTCATATCAGTTCTTCATGTCGAGTTGTAAGTAAATAAAAGTGTGATGCTCATCATTGTTAGAGCATTGTTCCAGTGAGGAAATAAAGATGGGGGAGGCCAAATGAGCCCACCATTCTGAAAAAAATGAGAGAAAATGAGAGAAGGGACTTTGCTACTATCCTTTACCACACTTGTGCCTCGAAGTGGCACCTTGTTCCTCATATAGAGAGTCTCATGATATGTCATTTTCATATGCTAGTGGGAATTACTTTTTCATTATTACAAACTTGGCTTGTATATTCCTATGACGGGCTTCTTCAAATGCCCGAGGTCTTCATGAGCAAGCAAGTTGGATGCCCACCCCACTTAGCTTCTTTTGAGCTTTCATACACTTATAGCTCTAGTGCATCATTTGCATGGCAATCCCTACTCCTTGCATTGACACCTATCGATGGGCATCTCCATAGCCCGTTGGTACGCCTAGTTGATGTGAGACTATCTTCTCCACTTTTTGCCCCTTTGATATCTACCACCATATTCTATTCCACCTAAATGCTATGTCCAATGGCTCACGCTCATGTATTGCGTGAAGAATAAAAAGTTGATGCATATTGAAAAGTACGATCCAATTGCTTGATGTGGATACCATGGTGCTTGACATTTGTATTAATGTGGTGAAGACGGAGCCATGCCTTGCTAATATAATAAGATGAATGGGGGGGGGGGGGTAAACATTCTTTGAGGATCGTATACTTTGAAAGATTGATGATTTTGTTTCTTATACTTATAAGTATTGCTGTGTTAATATTTGTTGATTAATTCATCGTTTCTCAATGAGAATACATGAATAAGATTACATAATGGATAGCATGTCACATCAAAAATTCTGTTTTTATCATTTACCTACTCGAGGATGAGCAGGAATTAAGCTTGGGGATGCTTGATACATATCCAACGTATCTATAATTTTTGATTGTTCCATGCTGATATATTATCCTTCCAGGATACTTTTTGGGTCTTTATTTACCAATTTATAATATTTTTGAGCACTAACCTATTGACCCAGTGCCCAGTGCCAGTTGCTGTTTTCTGCATGTTTTTCACTTCTCAGGTTTACAGTACTAAACAAAGTTCAATTGCCACAAAACTTTTTGATGATTTTTTCGGCACCAAAAGAAGACCTGGGAGAGTCGGAAGAAGGCTGGGGGGCGCACCAGGGCCCCACAAGCCAACAGGGCGCGCCCTGATGGCTTTTGGGCCCCTGGCGGCTTCCCCGACCTCGTTCTCTGGCCTATAAATTCTCATATATCGTAAAAACCCTGGAGGCAGTCCCGAAACCCTTTTTACGCCGCCGCAAGTCTTTGTTCCGTCGCGAGGCCATCTGGAGCTCTGTTCCGGCACCCTGCCGGAGGGGGGATCGATCACGGAGGGCCTATACATCAACCTTGCAGCCCTCATGATGATGTGTGAGTAGTTCACCATAGACCTATGGGTCCATAGCTAGTACCTAGATGGCAATATCTCTATCTCTTGATCTTCAATACAATGATCATCGCATCTTCGCTTTGATCCATCCGATGTAATCCTATTGTGCAGTGTGTTTGTTGGGATCCGATGAATTGTGGGTTTATGTTCAGATTATTCATGAAAAGTATTTGAGTCACCTCTGGATATTAAGATTCTTATTTGCATGATCATTATAGCTTCGTAATGCTCTCCGGTTTATTGATGTGCTTTGGCCAAGTAGACTGATCTATCTTTAGTGGGAGTGGTGCATTGTGGTAGGTTCAACCTGACGAGTTTCTATATCCCAGTGACAAAGTAGGGGACACGATGTGTGTTTGTGTTGCTGCTACTAAGGATAACATGATGGGGTTTATTCATATTGCTTGAGTTTACTTTGTCGACATCAGATCATCGTTCGCCATGCATTACTCTGTTTGTCATGAACTTAGGGTGCTCCTTGAAGTTCTTTGTGTTGGATTGAATATGATAGATCTGAAATTGTTTGATGCATGTCGCATAATTTACCCACAGATACTTGAGGTGACATTGGAGTATCTAGGTGACATTAGGGTTGATTGATATGTATCATTGGTGTTGTTTTAGTACGAACTCCAGGGCTGTTTGTGACACTTATAGGAATAGCTCAAAAGATTGACCGGAAAGAATAACTTTGAGGTGGTTTTACTACCTACGCCAATTTCATCTTATTGTTCTCCACGAGATAGGAACTTTAGAGTGATTCTTTGTTGCACGTTGAGGGATGATCATATGATTCAACTATGTTAGCATTGTTGGGAGATTGCACTAGTGAAAGTATGAACCCTAGGCCTTGTTTCCAAGCATTTATATACCGTTTTGCTTGTTGTTTTCTACTTGTTACCTTGCTGTTTTTATATTTTCAGAATACAAAACCTATATCTACCATCCATATTGCACTTGTATCACCATCTCTTCGCCAAACTAGTGCACCTATACAATTTACCATTGTATTGGGTGTGTTGGGGACACAAGAGATTTCTTGTATTTGATTGCAGGGTTGCTTGAGAGAGACCGTCTTCATCCTACACCTCTCACGGATTGATAAACGTTAGGTCATCCACTTGAGGGAAAATTGCTACTGTCCTACAAAACTCTGCGCTTGGAGGCCCAACAAAGGCTAAAAGAATAAAGTTGCATAGTAGACATCACTTCTCACTCGAAAGTAGCATACGGTGGGTAGACAAATTACTGTTGGGCAATTGATAGAAAAGCGCATAGTTATGATTCTGTATTCATGGCAATGATCATGTATATACGCATCACTTCCGTGACAAGTAGACCGAAACAATTCTGCATCTACTACTATTACTCCACCAATCGACCGCTATCCAGCATGCATCTATGGTATTAAGTTTATGCAGACAGAGTAATGCTTTTAGCAAGATGACATGATGTAGACAAAGTAAGTACAAGAAATATGTTCAAACAGAGTAATGCTTTAAGCAAGATGACATGATGTAGAGAATTTATGCTGGTACAATTAGGTCAGACAGAGCCACGTGGGGCGCACAAGGCATCAGGGCACGCCTACACCCCTGGGTGCTTCCTGTTACCTTGTCGTCTCCTCGCTTCTCGTCTAGTCACCTCCCGAAGCTTCTAGGGCATCTCTTGTCCAGAAAAAAATCATCAAAAAGTTTCGTAGCGTTTGGACTACGTTTGGTACTGATTTCCAGGAAAACCAAAAACAAGCAGAAAACAACAAAACTGGCACTAGGCACTGGGTTAATAGGTTAGCCCCCAAATAATGATATAAATAGCATATTATTGCATATAAAGTATCCAAGATTGATAATATAATAGCATGGAACAATAAAAAAGTATTGATACGTTGGATACGTATCATTCCCACACTCAATACGATACCCGGTCTAGATGCACAAAGGTAAAGAAAGGATCCAATCATGGAAAAATATACCTTTTGATCCACCGCTTTACCATTGGGATCAATGTCAAGTTGGCACTTGGTTGGCATTGGAGTCTTGGCCGGCTTGACATCATCTAGCTTGAATGTCTTGAGCATGTCTTGGGTATATTTGGCTTGGTTGATGAAGGTTCCTTCTCTACGTTGCTTGACATCGAATCCAAGAAAGAAATTCAACCCTCCCATCATAGACATCTCAAACTTCTCGGTCATTAGTGTGACAAACTCATCATTGAAAGCTTTGTTAGTAGAACCAAATATAATATTATCAACATATAGTTGGCCTATGAACAATTCCCCTTTAACCCTCTTAGTAAAAAGAGTGGGATCGATTTTCCCAATTTCAAACCCATGATCTTGCAACAACTTGGTAAGGTGCTCATACCACGCACGTGCGGCTTGTTTAAGGCCATAGAGAGCTTTATCGAGCTTATATGCATGATTGGGGAACTTGGGGTCCTCGAAACCCGAGGGTTGTTTGACATATACCAACTCATTTAAGGACCATTTAGGAAATCACTCTTCACATCCATTTGTTGCAATTTAAAATCATGATGAGAAGCATAAGCAAGCAACATGCAAATAGATTCAAGAAGATCAACGGGAGCAAAGGTTTCACCGTAGTCGACCCCCTCGACTTGGGAGTATCCTTGAGCTACCAAACTCGCCTTGTTGCAAATGACTATGCCATGTGCATATTGCTTGTTCTTCAAGATCCATTTGGTTCCAATGATATTATGGTTCTCCTTTGGCCTTGGCACCAATTGCCACACTTTGCTGCACTCGAAGTTGTTGAGTTCGTCATGCATGGCTTCTAGCCAATCCAGATCCTCGAGCGCCTTTGGGGTTCAACAGAGGAAACAAACGCGTGATGATCACAAAAGTTTGTTAATTGTTTAGGAGTAGTTACCCCCTTTCTTAGGCTTCCAATGACATTCTCCATAACATGTTGTTGAAGCTCTATTGTGGAAGCAATCTTGGCAGCATGATGCTCCAATTACTCTTCAAGAGAAATTTGAGGAGCTACATCTTGATCATCATGAGCGTCGTCTTGAGCTTTCTCTTCAACTTGAGCTTGCTCGAGGTCGTGAACATGATCTTGATCATCACTAGGTACATCACCGTCATCATTAGGTTGATCTTAGCCTTGATCTTGTTCACTTGGTTGAGGGCCTTCACTTTGTTCTTCAGAAGCGTGTGGGTCTAGTGTTGGTGATGGTTCCACTTGCGTAGAACATTGTCCTTCTCCCTCCACCAGAAGGGGTTCCTTAATGGGTAGGAAATGTCCCACACCCATTCTTCTTATGGCTTATGGAGGAATTTGATCACCTACATCACAAAGACCACTTTGCTTCACTTGGGAGCCATTATTTTCATCAAACTCCACATTACACGTCTCCTCAATGAGTCCATTGGATTTCTTGAGGACACGGTAATCATGAGAGTTTGTAGCATAGCCAAAAAATATGCCCTCTTGAGCTCTAGTTTTGAATTTGAACAAATGAGCACCTTTCTTGAGAATGAAACATTTACAACCAAACACCCAAAGTACTTGAGGTTGGCATGTTACCGGTAAGTATCTCATATGGATTCTTGTTCAAGCCTTTGCGGAGGTAGAGCCGATTGGATGCATGGCAAGTAGTGTTGATGGCTTCGGACCAAAAGTTGTACGAAGATTTGAATTCCGCCATCATGGTCCTTGCCGCGTCCATCAACGTACGGTTCTTCCTCTCCGCTACATCATTTTGTTGAGGGTTATAAGGTGTGAAATATTGATGCTTGATCCCCTCATCACTAAAAAACTCATCCAAGGTGTGTTTCTTAAACTCGGTGCCGTTGTCACTTCTAATGATCAATATCTTTTCATCATGTTGACGTTGAGCTTCGTTTGCAAAGTCGATCACCATTTGTTGGATCTCGCTCTTCCTATTGAAGAAATATACCCAAGTATATCTTGAATAATCATCCACAAATCACCAAGCAATACTTCCTTCCACCAAGACTATCAAAAGATGGAGGTCCAAAGAGATCCATGTGAAGGAGCTCCAAGGGCCTCTTGGAAGATATAATTGTCTTGGGTCTGTGAGTTGTCTCATGTAGCTTTCCTTCAAGCACAATCTTTAGTAAAATTAATATTTGTTAGTCCACAAACATGGTCCCCATTGAGGAGACTTTGCAAAGATCTCATATTGACATGGGCTAAATGGCGATGCCAAAGCCACCCCACGTCAACTCTCGCCATTAAACATGTTGCGGTCTTAGTGGGCCTCTCCGAGAAGTTGACCACATAGAGACCGTTCATAACATATCCAACATAGTCCACTTTAAGAGTCTTTCTCCACAAAAGGGACACGGCATTAAGATCAAAGAAGGTAGAAAAAATGCATGAGTGCAAGTTGACGAACGGAAAGTAAATTGTATGTAAGGGTCTCAACAAGCATGACTTGCTCAATGGTCAGATCTGGAGAGATCACCACCTTGCCAAGACCCAATAACTTTGATATTGACGCATCACCAAATTGAACATGAGTGGGCATAGATGTACTAGCTTGAACGTCCATCACCAAGTCCTTGCTTTCGGTCATATGATTTGTCGCTCCACTATCGAGCAACCATGAACCTCCACCAAAAGCAAATTCCTACATAAGATCAATGCTTGGTTTTAGGTACCCATTCTTGAATGGGTCCTTTGATGTTAGTAAGAACTGTCTTAGGAAACCAAATAGACCATTCAATGTACTCATAAGGAGAACCAATAAATTTGGCATAAAATCGCCTTCATTGTTGGGTGAAGTGGTTTTGCCCCTCTTGGCATCACCACTAGCCACCTTGTTCTTCTTCTCCTTAGTAGCACTCTCTCCCTCTTTGACAAAGACATTTTTAAGAGGGAGAGCTTGCTTGGTCTTGTTTTTCTTCTTGGCGTTCTTCTTCTTTGGGTGCAAACCCAAGGCCCTCCTTAGCCACAACTTCCTTTTGATTGCCCAAAACACCATTGAGATTCTTCTCACCTTAAATGCAAGTGACAAGGCCTTTCTCAAGTTTCTCTTTCAACTTGGCATTCTCCTCCAAAAGATGATCATGCTCACAACAAGGGTTAGTAGCATGGACATTATCAATTAACACAAATGGAGGACAAGTAGCAATTTCCTTTGTTAGCTTCACTTGGAGTTGATCATGATACTCCTTGAGAGACATATGAGCACTCTTCAAGGCCTCATGAGCCTTGTCAAGTAACTCAAACTCCTCCATGGGTCTAGCATGGCCAACTCCAAGTTCAACATTCTCGGATTTAAGAACATGAGCAAGAACTTGAGCATGATCATGAAATTTCTTTAATTTAGAAAGTTCAACGTTGTGTGACTCCTCAAGAGCCAAACAAAGACCTTGCTCTTCCTCAAGGGCATGAGAAAGATCCGCAATCTCATCAGCCAAGTCACGACTATGACCTTCCATCTTAGTGATGGTATCTTCATGAGACTCAATGGTGTCATTGGCCTCACCTAGTTGTTCCAAAAGAGAAATGAAGTGCTTCTTGGTCTCACCTTGGAGCTTACCCAAGAACTTGTCAAACTCATTTTCATCCACATTTACCTCCTCCGGTTCATCCACACAATCCGTCAAAGAGGGATGAGTAGTGATAGTAGTTTTGATGTTGGAGGTTACCTTGTTGGTGGACTTGGCCATGAGGCACTTGGCGTGGGCGATGTGGTTCTCGTTGGTGGAGTCGAAGAGTGACACCAACGTTGGCAAAGAGGTGGCAATCGCGACGGAGGCCGTTGCAATCCCTTCACCGCTTGCATCATCATTAGCGTCGTCGAAGTTGTACTCTTCGAGCGCCACTAAACCCTTTTGTGGCACCTGATTCATGAAGTTGTTCTTGTTGGGGAAGGACTTGGCCTTGTCTTTGCGGATTATCTTGCCACCATTGTCTACTACGCAACTTTATTCTTGTAGACTCTATTGCGCCTCCAAGCGCAGAGTTTTGTAGGACAACGAAAAATTTCCCTCAAGTGGATGACCTAAGATTTATCAATTAGCGGGTGGTGTAGGATGAAGATGGTCTCTCTAAAACAAGCATGCAATCAAATACAAAGAATCTCTTGTGTCCCCAACACACCCAATACAATGGAAAATTGTATAGGTGCACTAGTTCGGCGAAGAGATGGTGATACAAGTGTAGTATGGATAGTAGAAAAGGTTTTTATAATCTGAATAAATAAAAACAGCAAGGTAACAAGTAGCAAACACCGATCAAAAAGGTATATTAATGCTTGAAAATAAGGCATGGGGTTCATACTTTCACTAGGGCAATCGCTCAACAATGCTAACATAATCGAATCATATATCAATCCTTTAATATGTGACAAAGAGTCACTCCAAAGTTATTATCAATAGCGGAGAAGATAAGATGAAATTGTTGTCGGTAGCAAACTACCTCAAAGTTATCGTTCAGATCAATCTATTGAGCCATTCCTATAAGTGTCACAAACAACCCTAGAGTTCGTACTACACTAAAACCATATGATACACATCAACCAACTCTAATGCCGCCTAGATACTCCAATGTCACCGCAAGTATCCATGAGTTAATTATTCGATATGCTTCAAACAATTTCAGATTCCTAATATTCAATCCAACACAAAGAACTTCAAAGAGTTTCCCCAAAGTTTCTATTAGATAAAGTAGGATGAAAATGTGTATCAACCTATGTGACTAGATTACCCCAATGTCACCACAGGAATCCGCAAGTTGATTATCAAAACATATATCAAGTGACTCAATAGAATACCCCATTGTCACCATGGGTATCCACATGCAAGACATGCATTAAGTGATCTCAATCCTCATATATTCAATCTGATAATAATGAAACCTCAAAGGGCAAGACTTAATTCACCATAAAAAAGGGAAGAACACCATATGATTCCACTACATTAACAAAGCTCATGGTACATCAAGATCATGAGAGAGCGAGAGAGAGATCAAACACATAGCTACTGGTACATACCCTCAGGCCCGGGGGTGAACTAGTCCAGCCTCGTCATGGAGGCATCGGGGATGATGAAGATGGCCTCCAGTGATGGCTTCCCCCTCTGGCAAGGTGCCAGAGAAGGCCTCCAGATGGGATCGCTTCAGAATAGAGGTCTGCGGCAGCGAAGTCAAAGTTCTAGGTTTATTTTTGGGGGTTTCTCTATTTATAAGAATTTTCAATGTTGGTTTCACGCCAATAGGAGTTATGAGGGGCCCACAAGACAACATGGCCCTCCCTACCCCCAGGGCATGCTGTGATGCCTTTTCACTGGCCCGTGGGTCTTCTGGTCCTCCAACGAAGCTTCGGGGGTCTCTTATGTTCCAGAAAAAAATTGTTAAAAAGTTTCGTCGCGTTTGGACTTCGTTTGGTATGGATTTTCTGGAAAACCAAAAACAAGCAGAAAACAACAACTAGCACTAGACACTAGGTTAGTATGTTAGTCCATCAAAATTAAATAAAAGTGCGCCAAAAACATATAAAATTATTGCAAACATAACATGAAAACTTCATAAATTATAGATACGTTGGAGACGTATCAGCATCCCCAAGCTTAATCCCCGCTCGTCCCCGAGTAGGTAAATGATAAAATAAATAATTTATGAAGTGTGAATGCTAGCATAGTATATAAGTTTGATCAATGGTAATTTCTATCACTTTTCCTAGCGTCATATCAACAACTCTTTCTCATAAAACTCATCATGATAAAGTAACAATCAATTCACATGTTATGGTTCAAACAATGCATTCTCTTGAAGCTTAACAACCTATGTTCTTAGTCACCAAACAATTATAGTTCATCTTATTTTCAGAAAAGTATAAGTAAGAGTTCTACATACTCAATCATCATATAGTCTTCTATGATTGCTGGTACTCAAAGCATATTTTAGAACAAACAACATCCATCAGATCCATAGGAAGATTGGGGCTTAATGTTTCGCCTCCCAACTTACTTATCATAGAGATAATTGTCAACAATAATAATTCATGATCAAATATATTTGACTGGATATATATGTCTGGATCTTTCCCCGCCATGCCAAATAGAGAATAATTGAGGTTGAAATAGGAAGTTGAATCAACATGAAAAGTAAATAACATGAAAGTAAATAGAATGTACCTTCGCACAGGGAAGCAGAGATTTGCAGAGGTACTAGAGCTCATAGTTTAAAGCAGAGATGAATATATTTTGGGTGGTGTGCCTTTCCTGTCAATGTCACGACAAAGGATTTTAATATCTTCCATGGTAAACATGTTAATGGCAGTTCCCAAACAGAATTGAAATTTTTTACTCCCCCTCCACCATTCAAACACTTTGCACGGCTAGCGCATCCATGGGTGCCCTCCAAACAATCAACTTTGTAGGGGGAGTTCTTGTTTATTTATTTTAATATTAAGCAGAACTGAGCATCTTTTTTACCAGTCTCTCTCGTGCATGACGAGTGAATAAACTCTCGTCTGTGAGTAAAACACACTTAGCATGGAAGATATTGACCGCCCCGTCGCTCCATGAGCGGTTTGGGCACACACAACAGATGTTCATTTGAAGATTTTAGAGGTGGCACATGCAAATTTACTTGGAATGGTAGTGAAATGCCATATATATGTAGGTATGGTGGACTCTCATGACAATAAACTGGGTTTCAACATTTTTAGATGCACAAGTAGTATCTTTGCTTAGTATGAAGTTTTGGCTATCAAAAGATTATGAGCAAGCACCACATGTTGAAGGATCCATAAAAATATAGCTTCTATGCAAATATACCCAAACATAAACCATTACATTGTCTTCCCTGTCCAACATCAACTACTTGATCAAGTTTGGAAATAATTAATGAGTATTCACAATCATAAAAGATGTCCAAGATAATATATTTGTATGTCAAATTTCTCTTACTTTATTATTCTTTCATGAATTGTCTGAATGACCAATGTTATGACTGTTAAATTCCTATAGATTTTACTTTCTAAACCCAATGTTAAGCATGTATAATTTCAGAATTATGATATTCAATTCATTCATGACTTTCTTACTCTAAGGATATAAGTGAAGCACAAAAGTAGATGGCGAACTATACCAAAAGATATAAGTGAAGAACAAGGAGTAGTTTAAACGAATAGGTAGCTATGTATAAAATCTCTCCCAATCAAAACTTCCAGATCTAAATGGCATGTCTTCACAAAGTTTATCCACTCCACGAAAATTGACATGCAAAAATTGTCATCACAAAAATCGATGGGCCGCTTCATTAGCTTCCCTCGCACAAAACACAACACACAACTAGTAAACCGTCCCATAGGCTCTTTGATTTAGTGGCAAACTGTTGCCATAGTTGAACTCACTGAATCCTCGGAGTTGCAAACTATGACTGCATCTTTAGCATCACTTTCCACCACTATTCAAGACTTTGGCCGATTAATCAGTTAACGGATAAGTTAATCGCTACTCCTGGGGTGGCCGACTCGAATAGCACCTGTTCATCGCGCTAACTTGTCAACTCGGTTAACTGGCTTATTACAATGATTAATCGGCTGTCAGGCCGATTAATGGCCACTAGCCCATTAACTTGTGGGAAAACAAAGCCCAAATTTTTGGCCCATAACTCCTCCCATCCCCCTCTCGCTCCTCAATCGCTAGGGTTCAACCAAACAGTAGCATATTTCGGTATATTACATAGCTGAGAGTATGGTATAATACATAAAGACTAGATATATGTTTGTAGGTACATATTTAATTTACACATTAATGGTCAACCAATTAATACAGTTAATAGGACGATTCACCGATTAATCGCTACTCCCAAGCCGACCGAGCAACTAATAGTTACCGATTTCCTGAACAATGCTTTCCACACATATCCTTCTGTATCCCATATATCGAGCAAGCAAGAGACCATATCTGATGGCATATACCACCATAACCCAAGCACAAGCAGTGAATCGGTACTATATAGCGTATCAGTTTACTTCTGGGTCTTTGATCACTAGGCCGAGGAACTTTTGCTCCTTTCGTTAATCCCTTGCATGTCTGTTATTTACACGACAAGTCACACATCTTTTTCCTTGGATCCGTTCTTACTTTCGTTTGTGAGATTTTAACACAATAAGGTAAATGACATTCATAAGTTGGTTACTTCCCTTTTTAGAAACATCAAACATGTAAATAAGTGTTGGTGTTTGACAAGGTTGCATGAGGGAGCAAAACACAAAACTGAATTCTCTGGGAGGCAAAATACTCTTATTTCCTGATCTAATCACCCCTAAAAGGTCTTCACAATTGTGTCCAAACTTTGTTGTGGGGTGGGGGAGGGGTCGGTGACCCTTGTCGACATGTGAGTAGGTACGCATGTGCATGCTTTTGTAGCTTTCGAGTGGGTTCACGCAAGCTCACTGAGAATCAAAGTTGCTACGCAAGCTCATAAACAACCGCTAAACTACAAAAATGACCCAGTTATTACAAACTTGTTTGATATGAGTGTCCTTACCACACCTATTTTATCTATCAGCATGCAAAATGGAAATGAATACTATGAAAACACTACAATCACCATCTCGAAATACCCTCCGTTTTTATTAAAATTGTTGTTGTGGCATTTAAATATGGTAGTATTTAATGCCAATAGCAAATGATAAAGTTTAGTGACATTCTAGTTTTTACAATAATTTGCATTGAAAATGAAGCCCAAGTTTGGTCTTGGTAGAGTAGTCCTCGTTTACAACACCAGAAATATGTTTATCTACTTTCATTTAGTTTGGCGATAGATATATAGGCTAACTGGTTTGATACCAGCTTGGCATTGCTAATATTTGACAAGCCAACATTTGACAAAACCAAATGTTGTCAAAATTGGTATTTTTTATAGATTCACAAGATTCAATTGGCAGCCAACCAATTGATAGCCAATTTCTTATACTTACCAAAAGTTGGAATGCCAAATATTGGCATCAAACCAGTTAGTCCCGTAGATCCTACATTCTCAAAAGCAAAAACCACCATTCCATATTTTCTCATTGCCTTATCCCACAAGTAAATTCTCATTGTGTGGAGGACAATGCTTCTGATTGTTTTGTGTGTGTGCGCGCGAGCGCGCGTGTGTATGTGTGTGTGTGTGTGTGTGTGTCTGTTGTGCATCTTCTTGTTGGAAATATGCCCTATAGGCAATAATAAAATGGTTATTATTATATTTCCTTGTTCATGATAAATGTTTATTATCCATGCTAAATTGTATTGATTGGAAACTCAAATACATGTGTGGGTACATAGACAACTATGTGTCCCTAGTAAGCCTCTGATGGACTAGCTCGTTGATCAAAGATGGTTAAGGTTTCCTGGCCATAGACATGAGTTGTCATTTGATAACGGGATCACACCATTAGGAGAATGGTGTGATGGACAAGACCCAAACTATGAACGTAGCATATGATCGTGCCAGTTTATTGCTATTGTTTTCTGCATGTCAAGTATGTGTTCCTATGACCATGTGATCATGTAAATCACTGACACCGGAGGAGTACCTTGTGTGTATCAAACATCACAACGTAACTGGGTGGCTATAAAGATGCTCTACAGGTATCTCCGAGGGTGTCTGTTGAGTTGACATGGATCAAGACTGGGATTTGTTACTCCGTGGGACGGAGAGGTATCTCAGGGCCCACTCGGTAATACAACATCACAATGAGCCTTGCAAGCAAAGTGACTAAAGAGTTAGCCACGGGATCTTGTATTACGTAATGAGTAAAGAGACTTGTCGGTAACGAGATTGAACAAGGTATGGAGATACCGACGATCGAATCTCGGGCAAGTAACATACCGATAAACAAAGGGAACAGCGTACGGGATTAGCTGAATCCTTGACATAGAGGTTCAACCGATAAAGATCTTCGTAGAATATGTAGGAACCAATATGGGCATCCAGGTCCCGCTATTGGTTATTGACCGTACAGGTGTCTCGGTCATGTCTACATAGTTCTCGAACCCGCAGGGTCTGCACACTTAACGTTCGGTGACGTTTCAATATTATTGAGTTATGTATGTTGATGACCGAAGGTTGTTCGGAGTCCCGGATGAGATCCCGTACGTCACGAGGAGCTCCGGAATGGTCCGTAGGTGAAGATTGATATATAGGAAGTCCCATTTTGGTCACCGGAAAAGTTTCGGGTATTTCCGGTAGTGTACCGGGGGTGCCGGGAGGGTTCCGAGGGTCCACCGGGAGGGGCCCACCCACCCCAGGGGCCACATGGGCCTAGGAGGTGGCGCACCAGCCCCTGGTGGGCTGGGCAACCAGCCCCTAAGGGTCCATGCGCGGGAGGTGGGAGGAGGCCAAGTGGGGAAAGAGTCCTCCCAAGACTCCACCTCCCTTGTGGGGGGAGGACTCTCCCCCTTTGGTTTGGCCGAACCCCTCCTTGGAGGAGGGGCTATGGCTGCCTCCCCCTCCCCTTCCTCCTATATATAGTGGAGGTTTGAGGGCAGCCCAACACCTGAAAAGCCACGTGCTGCCCTCTCTCCCTCTAGATCGTTTTCTCCTCTAGATTAGTTCGATAGAGCTCGGCGAAGCCCTGCCGGATTAGTTCACCACCACCGCCACCACGCCGTTGTGCTGCCGGAGAAGTCATCTACCTCTCCGCCCTCGCTTGCTGGATCAAGGAGGCAGAGATTGTCATCGAGCTGTACGTGTGCTGAACGCGGAGGTGCCGTCCGTTCGGCGCTAGATCGTGATTGGATCGCGGGACGGCTTGCGATTTGGATCGCGAAGACGTTCGACTACATCAATCGCGTTTCTTAACGCTTCCCGCTTAGCGATCTACAAGGGTATGTGGATCCGATCTCCCCTCTCGTAGATGCTTATCTCCATGGATAGATTTTGTATGTGTGTAGGAAATTTTTTTGCAACGTTCCCCAACAGTGGCATCATGAGCTAGGTCTATGCGTAGATGAGATCATGAGTAGAACACAAAGGAGTTTGTGGGCGTTGATATTCAGATTGCTTCCCTCCTTAGTCTTTTCTTGATTCAGCGGTATTGTGGGATGAAGCGGCTCGAACCAACCTTACTCGTCCACGTACGAGAGACCGGTTCCATCGACTGACATGTAACTTTGTTGCATAAGATGGCTGGCGGGTGTTTGTCTCTCCCACTTTAGTTGAATCGGATTCGACAAAGGCGGGCCTTGTAGAAGGTGAAATAGCAACTTGTATATCACCGTTGTGGTTTTGCGTAGGTAAGAATCATTCTTGCTAGATACCCTTAGCAGCCACGTAAAACATGCAACAACAAATTAGAGGACGTCTAACTTGTTTTTGCAGGGTATGATGTGATATGATATGGCCAAAGACATGATGAGATATATGTGATGTATGAGATGATCATGTTTTGTATAGATTATCACGACTTGCACGTCGTTGTGTACGGCAACCAGCAGGAGCCATAGGGTTGTCTTTAATTTATTTTCGCCTTTTTGCTTTACTTTATCGCTATGAGTTAGCAATAGTTGTAGAAGCAATAGTTGGCGCGACAACCTCATGGCGACACATTGATGGAGATCAAGATGATGAAGATCATGGTGTCATGCCGCTGACGATGGAGATCATGCCGGTGCTTTGGAGATGGAGATCAAAAGCACAAGTTCATGGCCATATCATGTCACTTATGATTTGCATGTGATGTTAATCCTTTTATGCATCTTATTTTGCTTAGGACGACGGTAGCATTATAAGGTGATCCCTCACTAAAATCTCAAGATAAAATTGTGTTCTCCCCGATTGTGCACCATTGCGAAAGTTCGTCGTTTCGAGACACCACGTGATGATCGGGTGTGATAGACTCTACGTTTGCATACAACGGGTGCAAGCCAGTGTTGCACATGCGGAACACTCGGGTTAAACTTGACGAGCCTAGCATGTACAGACATGGCCTTGGAACGCCAGACACCGAAAGGTCGAACATGAGTCATATAGTAGATATGATCAACATGGAGATGTTCACCGTTGAAACCACCTCATCTCACGTGATGATAGGACTTGGGTTGGTGAATTTGGATCATGTAGCACTCGGATGACCGGAGGGATGTCAATTTGAGTGGGAGTTTTTTGAGTAATATGATTAACTAAACTCGTTATCTTGAACAATAGTCTAAGTTGTCTTTGCAAATTTTATGTTGTAGATCAATGGCTCGCGCAGTAGTTCCCCTGAATTTCAATGCATTCCTAGAGAAAGCTAAGCTAAAAGATGATGGAAGTAACTTTGTAGACTAGGCCCGTAATCTGAGGATTATCCTCACGGCTTCCCAAAAGGCTTATGTCCTTGATGCACCGCTCGGTGAGCCACCCGCTCCAGTGTCGTCTCCAGACGTTGCGAACACCTAGCAGTCATGTTCGGATGATTACTCAATAGTTCAGTGTGCTATGTTGTATGGCTTAGAGCCGGGACTTCAAAGGCGTTTTGAACGTCATGGAGCATATGAGATGTTCCAGGAGTTGAAGTTTATCTTTGAAAAGAATGCCCGGATCGAGAGGCATGAGACCTCCGATAAGTTCTATGCTTGCAAGATGGAGGAGAACGAGTTTGTTAGTGAACACATACTCAGAATGTCTGGGTATTCCAACCGTCTGGCTGAGTTGGGAATTGCCCTCCCGCCAGAGGCGATCACTGACTCAGTTCTTCAATCACTGCCACCTAGCTACAAGAGCTTTGTGTTGAACTATAAAATGCAAGGGATGAACAAGTCAGTCGCCGAGCTGTTTGCGATGCTGAAAGTCGCTAAGTCTGAAATCCAGAAGGAGCATCAAGTGTTGATGGTCAATAAAACCACTAGTTTCAAGAAGAATGGCAAGGGAAATAAGGGTAACTCCAAGAAGAGTGGCAAATCAGTTGCTCCTCCCGTGAAGAAACCCAAGGCTGGACCCAAGCCAGAAACTGAGTGCTTTCATTGCAAGGGTGCTAGCCAGTGGAAGCGGAACTGCCCCAAGTATCTGGCCGACAAGAAGGCGGCCAACACCAAACAAGGTATATATGATATACATGTTATTGATGTTTACCTTACCAACTCTCGTTGTAGTGCCTGGGTATTTGATACCAGTCCGGTTGCTCACATTTGCAACTCAAAACAGGAACTGCGGAATAGACGGAGGCTGGCCAAGGACGAAGTGACGATGCACGTGGGAAATGGTTCCAAGGTTGATGTGATCGCCATCGGCACGCTCGCTCTTCGATTACCATCGGGATTAGTGATGAACCTGAATAATTGTTATTTAGTGCCTGCATTAAGCATGAACATTATATCTGGATCTTGTTTATTGCGAGATGGTTACTCATTTAAATCAGAGAATAATGGTTGTTCTATTTATATGAGTAATATCTTTTATGGTCATGCACCCAATGTGAGGGGTTTATTCTTATTGATTCTCGATAGTGATGATACACATGTTCATAACATTGATGCCAAAAGATGTAGAGTTGATAATGATAACACCACTTTCTTGTGGCACTGCCGCTTAGGTCATATTGGTGTAAAACGCATGAAGAAACTCCATGCTGATGGACTTTTGGAGTCACTTGATTTTGAATCACTTGACACATGTGAACCATGCCTCATGGGCAAGATGACTAAGACCCCGTTCTCTGGAGCAATGGAACGGGCAAGTGACTTGTTGGAGATCATACATACGGATGTGTGCGGTCCGATGAGCATTGAGGCGCGCGGTGGATATCGTTATTTTCTCACCTTCATCGATGACTTAAGTAGATATGGGTATATTTACTTAATGAAACATAAGTCTGAAACGTTTGAAAAGTTCAAGCAATTTCAGAGTGAAGTTGAGAATCATCGTAACAAGAAGATTAAATTCCTACGATCTGATCGAGGAGGAGAATATCTGAGTTATGAGTTTGGCAATCACTTAAGACAATGTGGAATTGTTTCACAGTTGATGCCACCTGGAATACCACAGCATAATGGTGTGTCCGAACGTCATAATCGAACCTTGTTGGATATGGTGCGGTCTATGATGTCTCTTGCCAATTTGCCACTATCGTTTTGGGGTTATGCGTTACAGACAACTGCATTCACTTTAAATAGGGCACCATCTAAATCCGTTGAGACGACGCCGTATGAACTGTGGTTTGCAAGAAACCAAAGTTGTCGTTTCTTAAAGTTTGGGGATGCGATGCTTATGTCAAAAAGCTTCAGCCTAAAAAGCTGGAACCCAAAGCGGAGAAATGCGTCTTCATAGGATACCCAAAAGAGACAGTTGGGTACACCTTCTATCTCAGATCCGAAGGCAAAGTGTTTGTCGCTAAGAATGGGTCGTTTCTCGAGAAAGAGTTTCTCGAGAAAGAATTGAGTGGGAGGAAGATAGAACTTGACGAGGTTGTTGAACCTTCACTTCAACCAGAGGGTAGCGCAGCGCAGAAAGTTGTTTCTATGGAGCCTACGTCAGTTGAAGAGGAAGCCAATGATAGTGATCATGAAGCTTCGGATCAAGTTACTATCGAACCTCGTAGTCCGACAAGGACACATACTGCTCCTGAATGGTACGGTAACCCTGTCTTGGAGGTCATGTTGTTGGACAACGATGAACCTACGAGCGATGGAGAAGCGATGGTGGGCCCGGATTCCGACAAATGGTTAGAGGCCATGAAATTCGAGATAGGATCCATGTATGAAAACAAAGTGTGAACTTTGGAAGTATTGCCTGAAGGGCAAAAGGCCATTCAGAATAAATGGATCTTTAAGAGGAAGACGGACACGGATGGTAATGTCACCGTCTATAAAGCTCGACTTGTGGCAAAGGGTTTTTCACAAGTTCAAGGAATTGACTACGATGAGACTTTCTCTCCCGTAGTGATGCTTAAGTCCGTCAGAATCATGTTAGCAATAGCTGCATTTTTCGATTATGAAATTTGGCAGATGGATGTCAAAACAGTGTTCCTCAACGGTTTCCTTGAGGAAGAGTTGTATATGATGCAACCAGAAGGTTTTGTCGATCCAGAGAATGCTGACAAAGTTTGCAAGCTCCAGCGATCCATTTATGGACTGGTGCAGGCATCTCGGAGTTGGAATAAGCGCTTTGATGAGGTGATCAAAGCATTTGGGTTTATACAAGTTTACGGAGAAGCTTGTATTTACAAGAAAGTGAGTGGGAGTTCTATAGTGTTTCTAATATTATATGTGGATGACATATTGCTGATTAGAAACAATATAGAATTTTTGGAAAGCGTGAAGGAATATTTGAACAATAGTTTTTCAATGAAAGACCTAGGAGAAGCTGCTTTCATATTAGGCATCAAGATCTACAGAGATAGATCAAGACGCTTAATAGGACTTTCACAGAGCACATAACTTGATAAAGTTTTGAAGAAGTTCAAAATGGATCAGTCCAAGAAAGGGTTCTTGCCTGTGTTACAAGGTGTGAAGTTGAGTAAGACTCGGTGTCCAGTGACTGTAGAGGATAGAGAAAAGATGAGTGTCATCCCCTATGCTTCTGCGATAGGCTCTATCATGTATGCAATGTTGTGCACAAGACCAGACGTCAGCCTTGCCATAAGTATGGCCAGAAGGTTTCAAAGTAATCCAGGAGTGGATCACTGGACGGCGGTCAAGAATATCCTAAAGTACCTGAAAAGGACTAAGGAAATGTTTCTCATTTATGGAGGTGATCAAGAGCTCGTCGTAAAGGGCTACGTCGATGCAAGCTTTGGCACTGATCCTGTCGTGGTTTTATCACGGCAGATGTCCTAGTGCAAGGACTTAGGGGTGAAGCCATCGCTACGGAGGTTAACTCGAAGGGGTTGATCGGGATGAAAGACACAAGTTTACCCAGGTTCGGCTCCTCTCGAAGGAGGTAATAGCCTACGTCCTGCTTTGAGTTGTATTGATTGGATATCGATTACAAGGGAGCGGATTTGCTTGACCTAGTACTCGATCAAAGGTTTTTCGTCTCTAAGCCGCCCAGGGAACCCGCCTTTATATACACAGGTCGAGGCCCTGGGCTTACAAGAGTCCGGGCCGGGTTACATCTAGTAACCGACCTTATCTCTAACTATCCTTGCCTTGTCTGGCAAGCCATCTCCCGGCGGCTTACGCCTCCGGGTCACACGTAGCCTTCCGGCTCTGGGCCTCTTCAAGGCCCGTCTGGCAAGTCACTTCCAGGCCTTGTCTTGACCTTTCAGCCAGCTCAGGCCTCACTGCTAAGCCGCCAACCTTATGACCCGGCCCCTCCTGGGCGGGTCTCACCACCGGGTTATATCCCCAACATTAGGCCCCAGATTGATTTGAACTGGTTCATGTCAATCTTCAAGTCTTCTAGTCGGCGAGTCTTGCATTTTTCGTAAGCACCTGACCTGCAATAAATCTTCATGACCCGCCATGTGAAAACGGATGACGTCATCTCTGATAAATCCAAAAATTCTGAATGACATCACAACAGATCTTTGCATTAACTAGTCAACCCGAGAATCGAGGCGTTTTCTTGGTCAATCATCATTTGGTCTCCTCGATTCCCGCGCGAGACTGTTGCTGTTCCATCCCCCTTATAAATAGGCTCGTGGGGTCCTTATCTTTTTTCACTTTTTCCCCGTCGCCGCCTCTCTCTTCTTCTTCCTCTAGACGCTCACGCAGCCGAAGCTCCTCCGCGCCGTCCGAACCTCGCCGTCGTCCTCAACAAAGGCCGCTGCATCACCCTGACTACGTCCAGAATTCGCCGGCACGCGCCCACATCTCCTGCGCATCTCAGGTTCCATCTTCTTCCTTTTGTAGATCCGCATTAGTTCGTCGGGCTTCTTCAAGTCCGCCGCCGTTCATCGGAGTTCTTGCCATAGATGAAAAAGGAAGCACCTTTAGGCCTTCATCCGCTAACCAAAACCCGCGGCGCTCCGCTTAACGCATTTTCCACGCTCATCGTAGATCAACCCTTCACGGGAACTCATATATGAACCGTCTGTTCTTCGCTGTCGTTTTAGGTTTAGGAAATATTTTCCTTTTATCTTCGTTCGTAGATCTTGTAGCTGCAGCCGTAGTTGGTGGAACTTGTTTGTCCACACTTAGCAATATTTCCGATGTTTCGCTGTCAATTTGACCCGCCAGGATGCTGTCGGGTCTCCCTGGCGAGATATAATCCAGTTCATACTTGTTGCTGACGGCGGCTCATAGTTTTAATAATGACCCGTCAGATAGCATCGTCGTCTTAGTCATAGCTGTTTTGGTCATGCAGCGTTTTTAACCCGCCACATTTCTATGCTTTTCCACAGTCTTTTAACCCACCGTCATGGCTAAAGCCCCGGCTTCCTGCGATTGGGTAGGCTCTGGGGTTACCGAGGAAATACTCAATGATTTTATAGTCATGGGAGTTTTGCCGGCTCAGGATGTTGTCCATTGGCGGGTTCCTGGCGACGAAGTCACTCCCAAACCCCAGGATGGGGAAGTTATTGTCTTCACAGATCATCTTCTCCGTGGCTTCTCACCGCCCGGATCAAAAAAAAATTGGGACGCCCTGCACTTCTATAATCTGCATCCTCAAGACATTGGCCCCAACTCTGTCACCAATTTGTGCCTGTTCCAAATTCTCTGTGATGCCTATCTGCAAGAAGAGCCGTCCGTTGACCTCTTCAGGGATTATTTCTATATCAACCGCCAAACAGAGATTGCGGATGGACCGAGCCTTGAACTTGGAGGTGTTTCCATTCAGAGACGGAGGGATGTATCCTTTCCGTCAGCGATTCTGCCTAGTCATCCCAAGGACTGGAATCAGACCTGGTTCTACTGCAAAGATACTTCCCTAGAAGGAGAGAATCCACTGCCGGGTTATCGTCCTTACCGGCTCAGCACCGAAACCGAGCTCCCAGACCGGATGTCTGCTATAGAGCGTGCCCAATACGCTCCAACATTTTCCAAGATTAGAGCCTTGTCGGCTAACGGGCTGACTGGCGTTGATCTAACCCGCTGCTGGGTTTCATGGAGAATTCTCCCGCTGAGCCGCCGTAATGGCTTAATGTGTCAATACACTGGTGAAGTGAATGACCCTCAATGCTTCAACCAGACACCACTGACTGACAAGGACCTCAACGCAATCGTCAAATCATTGCTGGCAGAACCCCAAGAAGTCTGCAACAAGACGGGGTTAAGCCCTTTCTATGCTCTTAACCCGGCTCCTGCGGTAAACTTATATTTCAATCTTCACCCTTTTCCTTTAGACGTCGCACTTGACTTTATTTAACCTTTCTGCGAATGTATGTTTTATATGCAGGCCGGCTCTTCTTTTTGGAACAAAAGACTAACCTCTACCTCCAAGAAGAAAAGCAAGGCAACCAAAGCCCAAGCTCCGGCTCATAAAAAGAAACAAACAACTGAGGAGCTGTTTGGGCTGGATAACTCAGAGGTAGAATTTGATTCCTTTGGCCTTCTTTTCATGCAACTTATTGACGCTGACTCCTCTCAGGCCGACGCGGAGGCAAGTGAAGCCGGTGCTGCAGAGGTAACTATCATCTCCTCTAACTCGGAACCTCTGCCAACAAAGAAAATCTGGCGGGTCATCCGAAAAGTAAAGTTTTCACATCCTCTTGCTCACTTGGATCCCGATTTTCTTTTGAAGAAGCAGCAACATGACACTAGACGTCAGACCCGGAGCGGCGGCTCTGAAGACCTGGTGGCCGGCTTACCTGACACTCTGGCTCGTCGGAAACATCGCAACGAGGTATTTCATAACTTATATTTGTACTTCTGCATATTAGTCTTGCGTCGTCACCTGCTCATACTGCTTAATTTAACTGTGTCAGGAATCACCTCCTTCGTCTGGCGACTCGACCGCCTCCAAACTGCCTCCCCTTGTTATCAACCCATGGTAAACTTCTTTGCATCCTCTTTCTGCTTATTACTATTCTGTCCTTGCATATAACTGACAATGAAATCTTTGTTCGCAGGGCCCAGGCTAAGAAGAGGAAGCTGAGCGGGTCATCTTCCCGCCCGGATGTCTCAGAGCCGGAGGACCCGAGACTTGATACTTCTGAGATTCAACTGGAGCCCTCCGAGGCTGACCAAGGCACCCACGATGAAACTCCTCAGCTTACTGAGCCGGCGGATGCCGATATTATAATTCCTGAGGCCAATCTGGAGACGGATCCTAAGCCGCCCAGCCCCCTGCCGACAACTCAAGACGTGACCGCTCAAGAAGAAGAGGTCACTACCACCGGCTCAGCCTATGCCGCTCCGGCCCCTTCCAACGTGCTAGCCAAGCACATCAGCAAGGATGAGGCACCTTCACCTAAGAAGGAGAAGGCTAAGCTTGATCTGCCCAACTTGGAGAAGCTGACTGCTGATGAATTGCATTCGGGTTATCTGAGCCGCCTTGCCGCGAGCCGGGACATGGAGGCCAACCTAGTTGGTATGATGAAGAGGAAATATGAGGTACTCCACTTTTCTACTCTCTGTATATCCTTACGTAGCCCCCAAGAGCCAGCTTATTTTCTCGAAGATAAGCTGGGTCTTCGGTAATATGTAGACTTCAATAGACCAACGTGTAGCCCCCAAGGGCCGGGTCATTATACCAATAATGAGCCAGCACTTATTGCCTTGATAAATGCAAAAATGCCAAGTGTAGCCCCCAAGGGCCGGGTCATTATGTAAATAATGAGCCGGAAGTTTTGTAGATCTGATCCTATAGACTTGTAGAGCAATGTGTAGCCCCCAAGGGCCGGGTTATCTTCATGAAGATGATCTGGGTCTTGCTTGTATTTGGGTAAATTTGAAAGAACTGATACACATTAGCCCCCAAGTGTCAAGTATATTGCTTGCAATCTGCTTGAGACTTGTAACAATCCTCTGCATTACCTCCGAGTACTATTATAAACCGGACTGGCGGCTTAAAATTGATGATCTTGCTGTTTGACAATTTGTCGTATGTAGGAATCTTTAAATGCGGCCGACTCTAGCTTGACCGACCTTAGAAAAAGCCTGGCATTGCAACAAGACACCCGGGCTGAAGCTGACACCAAGTGGCGGCTCTCTGTGACGGAACTGGAAAAGATCAAGACTGAGCTTGAGGCGTACAAAAAATCTGCTGAAGCCAACCAAGCCGCCTTGACCAAACGTGAAGAAGATGCCGAGGGCCGTCTTAAGCCTGTTACTGAAGAGCTAACCAGCCTGAAGCGCCATATAGTCCGGATGACCGAAGCCGTCTTTGGTAAGCGTTGTTGACTATGTTGTGAGCATTTTTCAAATATTCTTATAGAGACTCGCCTGGCGACTGACAAACTTGATCTGTTTTCAGGCAAACGAACTCGCCAGCTTCCAGATGACAGCTTGTTGAAGCTGAAGGCTTTATATGCCTTTACTGAACAGCTGTATGCTGGAAGCCTCTTCACCATCACGGCTGTGTTTGGCGAAAAAGGGGTTCCCAAACTGATCAAGGATGTTCTGAATTGTCTCTCCACCGTCCCCAAGCACTTTGAAGAGATGAAGAAATCAGCCGCCCGCAAGGGTGCAATATCTGCTTTAAGCCGGGCTTTGGCATATGCGCCGGAGCTCAACCCGGAGGAAATGACGGGAGGCTTCCCGCAGCTGAAGGCTGACGGGTCAGAATTCACTCAAGATGACTACACCTGTTGCTTCAGAGCGTCTCGAGTGTTGGCCAGCCAGTTAGCAGCAGAAGCTGATCTGAAGACGTACCAGGCGGCTTTGGACGACAACAACACGCGAGTCCGGGCACCCACGTTTGAGCCGAAGGACCTGACTCCTCAACGTCGTAAGCACATCTTTGCCCCTGATGTTGACCCGTCTCCAATCTTGCATGACGAAGCTGAATTTGAAACTTTACTCAACTGCAACTGGAATGTGGACAACCTTCAGATCCCGGACAACGAAGACCCGGCGCAGGATGACCCGTCGACGAGCTAGGCGAAGAGTCGGTCTCCAATGAAGTTAACCCGGGTGAAGCTGATCCGCCGGGTTATAACTTGTGCGAAAAACTTGAGTCACACATTTTGGGCCCTCTGGAGCCTTGTAATAGTCGTAGTAAAAACTTGATTGCCTGTCCCGTGCCTTCGTGCACGTTTTGAGCTTCTTCAACTTATATGCCGGCGGGTTAAAAAAAATCCAGTATGAATGCCTTGACATGATTATATGCCTCAATATGAATTCATCAATTCCCACTGGCGGGTTATACTCCATGAGCAATACTAAGCCGGGATTACCCAGAAACTTAGGATCTTATCATGAAAACTCCTGCAAAACAACAAGCAGAAAATACATGTATAGCTTGTAGCATAATTTAGGCGGCTTTGAAGGCACAACCCAAAGAGATCAACTCTTATATTTTAGAAAAACTCAAATTTTTTGCTTGCAAGAAGCTAGGCATGACTGCCTAAAAATCCCATAAGCCGGCTCTCACGTGACATAAATCCGTCGTTTTAACCTTAACCAGTTCAGGGTCTTAAAAAAGATTGACTGTTAAGAGTACGAACGGGCCACATAGCGGAGAGACTACGACAAATAGGTGAGTTTATCCTCTCTCTCTCTGTAAGCCGGCTCTCACGTGACATAAGCCGCCGGTTTAACTTTGACAAGTTCAGGGTCTTAAAAAAGATTGACTGTCAAACGTCCGACGGGTCACCTGGCTGAGTAGCAAGTTGCAAACAGGCAGGTTTAACTCAAATATGGCATATAAAGCCGGTCAAGAGGGTATGAAAGCTAAACCCAGTGGGTTGGAAGCCCCCAAGTGACCTTATGATGAATCAACTCTTTGCACAAAACTTGGTACAGGAAAAACGGCAGAGGCCCCGAATTATAGGGATGCCGGCTTTATTATATTATAAAAAGTGGTATATACAATGACAGAAGTATGTACATTGATGAGAGCTGGTGGCTCAAGTGTAGTAAGGACGAAGATGAGCAATATTCCACGGCCTGGCAGGCTCCTCCCCGGAAATGCGTGATTTGTCGCTCTCCCGTATATCAATGAGATAATAGGAACCATTGTTGAGATTTCTGCTGATCACAAAAGGTCCTTCCCAGGGGGATGATAACTTATGCATATCTGTCTGGTCTTGAATCAGACGAAGCACTAAGTCGCCCTCTTGAAACGTCCGGGTCTTGACTCTGCGGCTATGATAGCGACGTAGATCTTGTTGATAAATCGCCGAACGTGCGGCTGCAAGATCCCGTTCTTCATCCAAGGCATCCACAGCGTCCTGACGCGCCATCTCATTATCAGCTTCAACGTAAGCCGCCACCCTGGGCGAGTCATGACGGATATCACTGGGGAGAACAGCTTCTGCACCATAAACCATGAAGAAAGGCATGTAGCCTGTTGACCTGTTGGGGGTGGTTCTGATGCTCCAAAGAACTGAAGGTAATTCCTCCACCCAACAACCCAGCGTTCGCTCCAAAGGAACCATAAGCCGGGGTTTTATCCCTCTCAAAATTTCCTGGTTAGCACGCTCTGCTTGGCCATTGGACTGTGGGTGAGCCACGGAGGAAACATCAAGGCGGATGTGTTCATCGTCACAAAACTCTTTCATAGCCCCCTTGGACAGATTTGTACCATTGTCAGTAATGATATTATGAGGATAACCAAACCGAAAAATCAGCTTTTTGACGAACTGACTGATGTTGCTGCATCACACTTACTGACCGGCTCTGCCTCAACCCACTTAGTAAACTTATCAACCGCCACCAAGAGGTGGGTCTTCTTGTCTTTAGAACTCTTGAACGGTCCAACCATATCAAGCCCCCAGACCGCAAACGGCGAGGTGATTGGAATCATCCGCAATTCTTGAGCTGGCACATGGGCACGTCGTCCAAATTTCTGACACCCATCACATTTGCTAACCAATTTCTCCGCATCTGCATGAGCTGTCAACCAGTAAAAAACGTGCCGAAAAGCTTTTGCCACCAAGGATTTTGACCCGGCGTGATGACCACAATCGCTAGCATGTATCTCTTGCAAGATTTCCAGGCCCTCCTCAGGGGAGACACAGAGCTGAAAAACGCCAGTCACACTGCACCTGTGCAACTCGCCATTGACAATAGTCATAGACTTAGACCGCCTCATAATCTGCCGCGCTAGGGTCTCGTCTTGGGGTAACTCGCCACGAGTTAGATACGCCAGATAAGGCAGCGTCCAATCAGGGATTGCCCGGAGAGCCGCCACCAATTGTCCTTCCGGGTCAGGTATAGGAAGATCCTCCTCAGAAGGTAATTTAACCGACGGGTGATGCAGTACATCCAGAAACACATTAGGTGGTACCGGCTTATGCTGAGACCCCAGTCTTGATAACGCGTCGGCCGCCTCATTCTTCCAACGATCAATATGATCCACCTGATAGCCCTTAAAGTGACCAGCAATAACATCAACCGCCTGGCGATAAGCCGCCATGCGCGGGTCCTTAGAATTCCACATGCCTGATACTTGCTGGGCCACCAGGTCTGAGTCGCCGAGACATCTGACCCGGCTCAAATTCATCTCCTTGGCCACACGGAGCCCATGAAGCAAGGCTTCATATTCAGCTGCATTGTTAGTACAAGGAAACATTAGCCTTAACACATAACAAAATTTGTCGCCTCGTGGGGAAGTTAAAACAACTCCAGCCCCCGAGCCTTCCAACTGTCTGGAGCCATCAAAGTGAATTGTCCAATATGTATTGTCCGGCTTCTCCTCAGGTGCTTGACACTCTGTCCAGTCATTGATAAAATCCACCAGGGCTTGAGATTTAACAGCCGTCCAAGGTACATACTTCAGATTAAGAGGCCCCAGCTCAATTGCCCACTTAGCAATCCTGCCGGTGGCTTCTCTATTCTGAATGATATCTCCCAAAGGAGCAGAGCTGACCACCGTGATCGGATGCCCAAGGAAGTAATGCTTCAGTTTGCGATTCGCCATGAACACTCCAAACACCAGCTTTTGCCAATGCGAGTATCTTTGCTTGGATTCTGTCAAAACCTCGCTGACATAGTAAACCGGCCGCTGGACTGGATATTCTTTGCCTGTCTCCTTGCGCTCCACAACGACTGCAGCACTGACGGCTTTATTATTAGCCGCCACATACAGGAGCAAAGGCTCTTTTTCCATGGGAGCAGCCAAGACGGGCGGCTCAACCAACTGCTTTTTGAGCGCCTCAAACGCATCATTGGCAGCATCGCTCCAGACAAAGTCATCTGTCTTCTTAATCATCTGATACAAAGGAATAGCTTTCTCACCCAGGTGGCTTATGAACCGGCTTAAAGTGGCAATACGACCCGCCAAATGCTGGACATCATTAATGAACGCCAGCTTAGACAAAGAGGTGATGGCCTTTATCTTATCTGGGTTAGCCTCAATGCCCCGCTCGGAGACCAAGAATCCCAGGAGCTTGCCTGCAGGCACGCCAAACACACAGTTAGCCAGGTTAAGCATCATCTTGTAAACCCGCAAGTTATCAAAAGTTTCCTTCAAATCATCTAGCAGGGTCTCCTTCTTCCTCGACTTGACCACAATATCATCCACATAAGCATGAACATTGCGCCCAATTTGACTATGAAGACAGTTCTGCACACAGCGTTGATAAGTCGCCTGCGCGCTTTTGAGTCCAAAAGGCATAGACCCGTAGCAGAAAGTTCCAAAAGGTGTGATGAAAGACGTCTTCTCTTGGTCTTTGACTGCCATCTTGATCTGATGATAACCCGAATAAGCGTCCAGGAAACATAAACTCTCACAACCCGCCGTTGCATCAATGATCTGGTCGATACGGGGGAGAGCAAATGGATCAACCGGACACGCCTTGTTGAGATATGTGTAATCTACACACATGCGCCACGTGTCGTTCTTCTTAAGTACAAGCACGGGATTAGCTAACCACTCCGGGTGCAAAACCTCCACGATAAACCCTGCTGCCAAGAGCCGGGCTACTTCTTCCCCAATAGCTTTACGCCGCTCTTCATTGAAACGACGGAGGAATTGTTTGACCGGCTTAAACTTAGGATCCACATTAAGGTGGTGCTCAGCGAATTCTCTCGGTACACCCGGCATGTCAGAAGGCTTCCATGCAAAGATGTCCCGATTCTCATGGATGAATTCGATGAGCGCGCTTTCCTATTTGGGGTCCATATTGGCCCCAATAGTGAACTGATGAGATGAGTCGCCAGGAGCAAAATCCACCAACTTGGTATCTTCTGCCACAAACTTCAGGGGCGGGTCAGATTCCGTGCTGGGCTTCTTCAGCGGGGTCATATCCGCCGGGTCAACATTGTCTTTATAAAGCTTTAACTCTGCCTCAGCACAACTTGACTCCGCATACGCAGCATCACCTTCCTCACACTCAAGAGCAATCTTCTGATCACCATGCACTGTAATCGTTCCCATTAGACCAGGCATCTTGAGCTGCAAGTATACATAACAAGGCCGGGCCATGAACTTGGCATAAGCCAGCCGTCCAAACAGAGCATGATATGGGCTCTTGATCTTAACCACCTCGAACCACAAGGTCTCCACCCTGTAGTTGAACTCATTACCAAAAGCTACCTCAAGGGCAATTTTCCCTACTGGATAAGCTAATTTGCCGCGCACCACACCGTGAAAAACTGTTGACGACGGTTTGAGATCCTTGTCAACCAGGTTCATCCGACGAAAAGTGTCATAGTATAAGATGTTGATGCTGCTGCCACCATCCATCAACAGCTTGGTGAACACGTAGCCTCCTACCCGAGGGGCTACCACAAGGGCCAAATGCCCCGAGTTATCAACTCGCGGCGGGTGATCCTCCCTGCTCCAAGATATCATGTATTCAGACCACTTTAAATACTGTGGAAGAACCGGCATGGCTGCGTTAACCGCCCGCTTGCGCACCTTCTGATCATGCTTATCAAGGCTTGTTGTGAAAACGTGATACTGGTCTCCATTAAGCTGCTTTGGGTTACTCTGATACCCTGATTGGTTGTTTTGCTGCTAACCACCATTGCCAGACTGCTGATTATGACCTCCATGGTTACCTTGACCTTGATAACCAGAGTTTGAGCCGCATGTACCAAAGCCGGACCCATGAGAGCCGGATCCTGACCCGCCGGGCGGTCCATTGCCGTTACCATGATGCTGGTTAAGGCTGTAGTTCCAGAACTCCCGCATAATATAGCAATCCTTCCAAGCATGAGTGGATGGCTTGTTGGGAAGACTATGCTTCGGGTAGGGGTCGTTTAGCATTGCTTCCATGTTGAAAGGTTTGCCTTTGCCGAAAGGTGGTTTACCGTTGCCCTTGCCACGGTTGTTCCCAGTGTTGGTATTGGCCACCAGATCTGACCCGCCGTCCGGATGCTTCCGCTTACTGCCATTGCCTGGATTGTCACTTCCTGCCCCGTTCTGCTACTGACCCTTGCCGTTGCTATTCTTCTTACCCTTAGCTGATTTCTCATCATCAGACCCAGGATCCTTTGTGCTATCAGAATCTGCATATTTAGTGAGGGCCGCCATGAGCTCACCCAGGTCCTGGCAAGAACGCTTGAGCCGTCCAAGCTTCTGCTTAAGGGGCAAAAAATGACAATTCTTCTCTAGAATTAGAACCGCCTGAGCCGCCGTGATATTGTCAGACGAGTGGATAATGGTTGAGACACGCC
This sequence comes from Elymus sibiricus, assembly GCA_039707655.1. Classification (NCBI taxonomy): domain Eukaryota; kingdom Viridiplantae; phylum Streptophyta; class Magnoliopsida; order Poales; family Poaceae; genus Elymus; species Elymus sibiricus. The sequence continues at coordinate 326,056,578 of CM077671.1, forward strand.
GGACCCAATGATGGGCCGACTCATCCTTGCGCTGCACACAATGATCCAAATCAACGATCGTCATAGGCTGTTTGCATGTTCCTTGAAAATTCTTGATGAACTTTGCTTTCAACTCAGCCCAGGAATTAATGGTATTGGGTGGCAAACCCTTTAGCCATGTGCGAGCCGGTCCTTCCAACATCATGATGAAGTACTTAGCACACACTGCATCACTGATGTCTAACATCTCCATGGCTAGCTCATAACTCTCGATCCAAGCTTCTGGGGGCAGATCAGCTGTATAATTAGGCACTTTGCGCGGACCCTTAAAGTCCTTCGGCAGGCGCTCGTTCCGCAGAGCCGGTGCTAAACACGGCACTCCCACAGCTCTGGAGGTGACTCCGGCTCCCACCGAAGCTGAGGGGGTCATCGGGGGCGGCTCCTGGTAAGCTGCCGCAGCCGCCGCCTCCCGCTGAGCTCTAGCATTGTCCACAATCGCCTGAGCATCAACGACGGGTGGGCTATCACAGGGCGGGTTCCGACGCCGCTCACTGCTGGACACCGCTGGCGACTCTATACGTCGGCTGTAACTGCGGCTCGGGATGGGGGTGGAGTGCACACGACTCCGGCTATAAGTATACTTCTCTTGTTGCGCCACCGCTGTCTGCAAGTACCCAATGGCGTTCCGGGCTTCCTCAGCGAAGGGTGTTCCCTCAGCAAGGGGGAGCGCATTGATCCTGACCGCCGCTGCTACCATGTTCTCCACCGGGTTAGTATAATGACCGGGTGGTGTCAAAAAATGCTGTGGCGGGGTCTGGTTCCTGCGGGGCGGGTCTGACTGCCGATGCTGAGTCGCCGCCCTATTCCCAGGTACTGCCACCGTTCGGGTCACGGTCAGAGGCGCGTTCCGTCCTGTCCCCAGCGTGTTGAAAAGATTTCTGGGCTCATACTGATCAGGCAGGCGGGTCTGATGCCTCATCCGAAGAACTGCATCCGAGGCTTGTTGATCCAGATTGAGACGAAAGGCTTCCGCCCTGAGGCGCTCCGACTCAGCATCCATCTGAACCTTCAATGCGTTGATTTCCTCCTGGGCCCTGGTCATCTGGTCCTTCAACCTCGCGATCTCTGCGTTACAGGTTGCTTGGTTTTCCGCTGGGACCTCGGTTCCCATCAGAGTTGTGAGTTCATTCATCAGATCCAGCAAAACTTGAGTCGGCGGCCTGGTTGACCCGGATCCTGCTGCGCCAGCGGCTGTGCTGTCAGAAGCCGGTGCCTATCCAGCCATGAAGACGGCAGCCTAGCTCGGCGGCTCATAGGGCTCCGGGTCATGGTAACCCTCAAAGTGGCCCCCCAAGCCCGCCGTTATGAAGCTGATAGATTGATTCTGCCTCTCCGCTCGAGGATTAATCCTCGGAGCAGACGAGGGTTTCCTCTCGCGACATAGAGCCTTCCTCAAGCTCCGCGCCTTGGGTGAAGCCAACGAAGACGTGCTTCCAGCCCGGGTTGATCCGGTCGGGTTGCACGCGCCGGGCCGACTCGACGAAGTTGGTGCAGATGTCCGGCCCGGGCTTAGATCCACCGATCTTGCCGATGAAAACGTGAATTCCGCCGAAGGGGGCCATGTGCCCGTACTCAATTGAGTCGGACTCGGGGCCCCAGCCAGCGTCGTCCATGTAGAGCTTTCCGCGGCGACTCTTGGTCATCCTGCCAACGGCGTTTCCCTCAATCCCTGGGAGAGAGCCCTTCGAATATTCCAAACCACCGTGCATCGGCCCCATGGTGGGCGCCAACTGTCGTGGTTTTATCACGGCAGATGTCCTAGTGCAAGGACTTAGGGGTGAAGCCATTGCTACGGCGGTTAACTCGAAGGGGTTGATCGGGACGAAAGACACAGGTTTACCCAGGTTCGGCCCCTCTCGAAGGAGGTAATAGCCTACGTCCTGTTTTGAGTTGTATTGATTGGATATCGATTACAAGGGAGCGGATTCGCTTGACCTAGTACTTGATCAAAGGTTTTTCGTCTCTAAGCCGCCCAGGGAACCCGCCTTTATATACACAGGTCGAGGCCCTGGGCTTACAAGAGTCCGGGCCGGGTTACATCTAGTAACCGACCTTATCTCTAACTATCCTTGCCTTGTCTAGCAAGCCGTCTCCCGGCAGCTTACGCCTCCGGGTCACACGTAGCCTTCCGGCTCTGGGCCTCTTCCAGGCCCGTCTGGCAAGTCACTTCCAGGCCTTGTCTTGACCTTTCAGCCGGCTCAGGCCTCACTGCTAAGCCGCCAACCTTATGACCCGGCCCCTCCTGGGCGGGTCTCACCACGGGGTTATATCCCCAACAGATCCGGATGACTCTAAGTCTCAAACCGGATACGTATTTATTCTCAATGGAGGAGCGGTAAGCTGGTGCAGTTCCAAGCAAAGCGTGGTAGCTGATTCTACAAGCGAAGCGGAGTACATAGCTGCCACGGAGGCGGCGAAGGAAGGTGTCTGGATGAAGCAGTTCATGACGGATCTTGGAGTTGTGCCCAGTGCACTGGACCCAATGACTCTGTTCTGTGACAACACTGGTGCCATTGCTCTAGCCAAGGAACCAAGGTTTCACAAGAGGACCAGACACATAAAGCGACGCTTCAATTACATCCGCGATTACATCGAGGGAGGAGACATAAGTATTTGCAAAGTACACACGGATCTGAATATTGCAGATCCACTGACTAAGCCTCTTCCACGAGGCAAACATGATCAACACCAGAACTGTATGGGTGTTAGGTTCATTACAATGTAAAATCACATAGTGATGTGAGCTAGATTAGTGACTCTAGTGCAAGTGGGAGACTGTTGGAAATATGCCCTAGAGGCAATAATAAAATGGTTATTATTATATTTCCTTGGTCATGATGAATGTTTATTATCCATGCTAAATTGTATTGATTGGAAACTCAAATACATGTGTGGGTACATAGACAACAGTGTGTCCTTAGTAAGCCTTTGATGGACTAGCTCGTTGATCAAAGATGGTTAAGGTTTCCTGGCCATAGACATGAGTTGTCAATTGATAACGGGATCACATCATTAGGAGAATGATGTGATGAATAAGACCCAAACTATGAACGTAGCATATGATCGTGTCAGTTTATTGCTATTGTTTTCTGCATGTCAAGTACGTGTTCCTATGACCATGAGATCATGTAACTCACTGACACCGGAGGAGTACCTTGTGTGTATCAAACGTCACAACGTAACTGGGTGGCTATAAAGATGCTCTACAGGTATCTCCGAGGGTGTCTGTTGAGTTGACATGGATCAAGACTGGGATTTGTTACTCCGTGTGACGGAGAGGTATCTCAGGGCCCACTCGGTAATACAACATCACAATGAGCCTTGCAAGCAAAGTGACTAAAGAGTTAGCCACGGGATCTTGTATTACGGAACGAGTAAAGAGACTTGCCGGTTATGAGATTGAACTAGGTATGGAGATACCGACGATCGAATCTCGGGCAAGTAACATACCGATAAACAAAGGGAACAGCGTACGAGATTAATTGAATCCTTGACATAGAGGTTCAACCGATAAAGATCTTCGTAGAATATTTTGGAACCAATATGGGCATCCAGGTCCCGCTATTGGTTATTGACCGTAGAGGTGTCTCGGTCATGTCTACATAGTTTTCGAACCCGCAGGGTCTGCACACTTAACGTTCGGTGACGTTTCGGTATTATTGAGTTATGTATGTTGGTGACCAAAGGTTGTTGGGAGTCCCGGATGAGATCCCGGACGCCACGAGGAGCTCCGGAATGGTCCGGAGGTAAAGATTGATATATAGGAAGTCCCGTTTTGGTCACCGGAAAAGTTTCGGGTATTTCCGGTAGTGTACCGGGGGTCCACCGGGAGGGGCCCACCCACCCCAGGGGCCACATGGGCCTAGGAGGTGGCGCACCAGCCCCTGGTGGGCTGGGCAACCAGCCCCTAAGGGCCCATGCGCAGGAGGTGGGAGGAGGCCAAGTGGGGAAAGAGTCCTCCCAAGACTACACCTCCCTTGTGGGGGGGAGGACTCTCCCCCTTTGGTTCGGCCGAACCCCTCCTTGGAGGAGGGGCTAGGGCTGCCTCCCCCTCCCCTTCCTCCTATATATAGTGGAGGTTTGAGGGCAGCCCAACACCTGAAAAGCCACGTGCTGCCCTCTCTCCCTCTAGATCGTTTTCTCCTCTAGGTTAGTTCGGTAGAGCTCGGCGAAGCCCTGCCGGATTAGTTCACCACCACCGCCACCACGCCATTGTGCTGCCGGAGAACTCATCTACCTCTCCGTCCTCGCTTGCTGGATCAAGGAGGCGGAGATTGTCATCGAGCTGTACGTGTGCTGAACGCGGAGGTGCCGTCCATTCGGCGCTAGATCGTGATTGGATCGCGGGACGGCATGCGATTTGGATCGCGAAGACGTTCGACTACATCAACCGCGTTTCTTAACGCTTTCCGCTTAGCGATCTACAAGGGTATGTGGATCCGATCTCCCCTCTCGTAGATGCTTATCTCCATGGATAGATCTTGTATGTGCGTAGGAAATTTTTTGTTTCCCATGCAATGTTCCCCAACACTTCTATTTATGTTATGACATGTGTGTGTGCACGTTTTGACATCTTCTATATATACAGGCGGTCGCCGGTCGTGTACTGAACTCTCATCACACAAGCAGGATGGGACTAAGCTTACCACATGTCATGAAACCCAACATGGGCCTTTGAGAAATTGCAATAATTATTCATTATATGGGCCTAAAGCCTATTTATAATTCCACAAAACCACAATGTCACAAAACCCTAGAGCCCGTCTATAATTCAAAATAAGAATCTTGAGAAAAGCTTGTCTTGTATTGATAGATTGATTGGGGTTGAGAATCTTAAAGGTGCTCACGGTTCTATCTCTCAACGAGATTACGCCCGATCTCTTGTAAGTATACTTCGATCCGTTGTACAACGTCCGTTTACCCCATTCGGGTGATTGTGGCAAAACCCAGTTAATAATCATATGTGTTCATCTCTTGTAAGTATACTTTCAATCTGTTGTTCAACAGATGCTTATGCCCATTTCACCAATCAATTGGGTAGTTGTGGCCAAACCCAGCTAAAAATCATTGTTGTCCGTCTCTTGTAAGCATACTTCAATCCGTCGCGCGGTCGTTTACACGTTGACCCCACCGATGACATGTACCTACCTTCTCTCTAAATCGTAGATAGTTTATAGATTAGTAGTGTATTTTACCTGTAAGGTAATAGTAACTCCATGTAAGATTTCGTCATGAACTCTCAAAACATTTTATATTTAGGAACAGAGGTGAGAAGACATCTCATCAATCTGGTATTGCCTTTCGGCCTTGGCGTGGAGTACCGGTTAAGGCGACCAGCAATCCGTCTTCAAGAGCTGATTGGAACATCGCTTCATGTTCAGAATGAAAACTAATGTTCTTTTATAGTGGTATTGATTTTAGTCTGTACTCTATTTAATAATTAATAATAATAATTATGTATATCGCTCGATACAGAGGCCGGAGATTATCCGTATGAACATGTGAAATTATTTTTAAACATTTTGAAACTTCAAAAATACTATTTTGACAGTATTTAAAATATAAGACACCAATGCACCCGTCCATTAAAAGTGACTTTTGTACTACTTTTACTACGATTTGGCATGTGAGAGTCGTGATCCATTAATTCTCTTGGAGGAATCGATCCGCCCAGCGTCAATCACCACCTCTCCTTCAACATCAATTTTTGTATGCTGACACATGGAAGTTTCCGCGTATATAACGCAGAACAATTTAGCAAAGGGTGCACTTGACATCAAAGTGGAGATGATGCCTTCCATAATACTATACAGAACTCAGTACTTGTCACCGTGGAAGATCAAACTGTCTTGTCAGAAAATGATTAAATAGTGGAGGGCGCAGATGCGTGAGCGTCAAAAAGAAATGGTATATGAAGTGCTGGAATGTTCTCGGAGTACTGGATGTCTGGATAGGGCAGCATGCGCACGCGGTTGCTTTGACTAATCAAGAAAAGACACGTTCACGGGAAGATGATTTGGGTGCTCCACTCCCCTATATAAAAGCATCTACAGCCGGACCCCTATACCCTTCTCAAACGTCCGGACAGACCGCACGGTCACTGTCGGTCACAAAAAATCGATTCAGACGGGTCTCAAACACCCGGGCTGACCGGCACCCCTCATTTCCATTCCAAATATGGGGCGGGTATAGGGGAGCCCGGGCGCGCCCGGGCACGCCCGCCACGTCCGACTGACGGTGTGGCCCCATGTGGACTCGCCGGGAAACCCGAAGGTCCGACAGGCGCCTCGACCGTCGTCGCGGTGTGAACGTCGCGTGACGCCGCTCCGCTTCCCCGCCCGAGGTCGGGGCCGGCTATTTAAGTCGGCCGGTGCCCCCCAGCCCTACCACATCCGCCTCCTCCCTCTCTCCGCCGCCACCCGAGCCCATCCGCTTCCTCTCGCATTTCCCTCTCCGAGCCCGTCAGCCATGCCACCACGTCGTCGATATTACACGATCCAGCACCGTCTCTTCCTCCTTGAGCAGGTCCGAATACGAAGGGCAGCGGGGCTACCTCTGGAACCGGAGGTGGATTTCGAGGAGGGGGAGGAGGTGCCGGAGGAGGAGGCTCCACAGGAGCCTGAGCAGGAGGAGGAGGCGCCGGAGGAGGAGGCTCCACAGGAGCCCGAGGAGGCGCCGGAGGAGGAGGCCGCGGAGCCCGACGAGGAGGCGCATGCCGACGTGGATCTGTGGCCGGAGCAGCACGCCCATCCTGAACTCCATCCGCTCGGAGTTGGCTGCAGAGGCCAGGCGTAGGCGGCGGGCGGCGCAGGCGGCTGAGGCTCCGGCGTAGGCGGCTGAGGCTCCCGTGCAGGCGGATCACGCCATCTCCAACGACGAAGAAGCGTAGTATATCATAGTACGTAAGGAAAAAGTTGCATGGTTTTTGTATGGATATAAGGGATGAAATATAAGAGACGTGGATGTGGAGGAGAAAATTTAAGGCGTGATCGGTCAGTGTCCGCGGACGCGCCTGGGCGCATCCGCGGGCGTTTGAGGGGCCGGATTTGCAAGGTCCGGGTGTAGATGCTCTAAGTATCACTTCAAAAACAAACCAGGATTTTTTTTTTTGAAATTTTAGGATATCAAACCTGCGTACCCAATCTACTCCGTGTGAAGTTCCGTGAAAAAAATACCAGAAAACGTATTCTCTATAGAGAAGACAAAAAAATCCTATGTGTAAAAAAAACTGTTTGGATGGATTGTAGGCTGGATTATACTTTCTTATTCACAGATACTTTTCCAGGTATTTTTTTTCACGAAACTTGACATGGTAATAGATTAGACACCCAGGCATAATATCCCCAAATTCCAGATTTTTTTTAAATTTCCCTTGTATTATTTGAATTTAATATTCATATAGGGGGTGGAGCACCCAGGAGCTCCGATGTATTTTCCATGAGCACAAGTTGAAAGCACTGCTACTACTGGACACGACAGTTCTGGCCCCGAGCTGAAGTGAGCTCGGATGAACATTAAAAAAATGGAACTTTAAAAAGAATCTGATTTTTTTTTGCCAAAGATTAACAAATGTTTTGATTGGTTAAAAAGTTTCATTACCAGATGACACTCATGAAAAATGCGTAACATTTTGGAGCATCGATTTCTTTTGCCACGTTTTTCAAATGTCATTCAGTGATGAACTGTTTTGATTGGTTACAAAGTTTCATCACCAGACGACACTCGTGCAATACGTGGCAAAAAAAAAAACGATGCTCCGGTGATGAAACTTTGCAACCAATCAAGACTTTTGTCAATGTTTGGCAAATAAAACAGATTTTATTATTTTCTTTTACGTTATTGTTCGCCCGAGCTCACATGAGCTCGGGATCAGAAAAACACTTTCATACTGCTAATTATTTCAAGTAACTATTGGTATGTAAATATTATTAAATGAAGTATGAAGCCTTTATATTTGGAGAACGGATGTGAAGCTTGAGAGGCAAAAAAATGATTCATTTTCTGTGCGTGTGACACCAAAAAAAAAAGTAGGATCTAAAATAGCAATGCAAGATTACACGGCTTGTTTTCTTTTGGATAGCTTGGAGCCGCGGTTCCTATTTAGCGCTTATAGCACCAAGTAATTCGCTAAGGGCTTGTACAATAATAGATGCTTAGGAGATGCTTAGAAAAACAAATCGGATTTTTTTGAAGTACTGATGCCTATTTTTACCAGAGAGACACTTAATTAAAGGCCTGTTCAAGTCCTCCAGCTCCATACTTCAAAAACTTCACAGATATCCCGAAGTCCATGTATCCGTTGGAGAGCTCCGCTCCGCCGCCCCCCAGCGCGGTGCCCGGCCTGCCCGCCCCGACCCCGCCGCCGGCGGGCCCCCCGGGTCGCTGCCTCCGCCCCCTTCCAGGCCGGTGCGCCTGGCCCCTGGTGCCCCGTGGTTTTTCTCCGAGGAGCAGCGCCTGAGGCTGCGCTCTTCCCCGTTGGTCTCCTTGCCAGATCTGGCCGCGTCGCCGCCGCCTCCGGTCCCCTGCTCCCCCCCCTGCTGCTGCGGTGGCCGCCGGGGGCTCGCATGCGTCTGTCTCCCCCACGCGCGCGCCGCGCTCCTCGGGGGGATCTGACGACATCGTCCTGGATTCCGCCCCTCCGTCCCCGAGCATTGAAGTGGAGTCTGCGGCCGCTGCGCGCATTCAAGTCTCCTCGCCGGTCGGGGCCACGACGGGCGCCTTCAATGCGGCCAACCGGCTCCGCTCTGTCATCACCGTCCCCGCTCACTCCTCTCAGCTTGTCAATGCCCCGCCTGCTCCGCGCCGCGCGTCACGTCCCGTCGAGCCCGCGCCTCGGGAGGAGGAGGGATGGACCTCCATGCAGCGCCGGCGCCGTCCGCGACGGGACGCGTCTTCAAGCCGGGCGCCAGACGCCCCGTCCCATCCTGCGCCGCGCGGCCTTGAAGAGCTCCGCTTGGACAGCTTCCTCCGCTTCAAAAAGCGCACGGAGGGCCTCTGTTCACGCTGCCTCGCCCCAAAGCACCATCGCTCTGCTGCTTGCCGCGACCCTGTGCGCTGCCTCTCCTGCAACCTCTCTGGCCACATTGAGCGCCAGTGCCCGCTGCGCCGCCGATCCAAGTCGCGCCGGCCTCCCCCGCCCGCCCTGCCACAGCGCCCTTCTGCTGTCGTGTCGGGTGCACGCTCCTGGGCTGCCGTCGTCTCCACCCCACGGCTGTCACCCCCTTCCTCGACCTCGCCTCCCCTGATGGCTCGGGTTTCGGCTGCAATCGGCGCCCCGGATGCGCGTCCGGAGGAGGACTCCTGCATCATCCCTTCGTCCTTCGACCTCGACTGCGACATGCTGGACTGGGAGCAGACGGCTGCCATCGCTTGGGCCTTCAACGCGCCGCGGCGCCTCGAGGCGCTGGACGTCGACCGCGCCATTCGGAAGCAATTCAGGCTCAGCCACGGGGACGTGGCTGTCACCCCGTACCACCCAGTGGAGTTCCTCGTCAAGTTTGAGCACAAGGCTCACTGCGACGCCGTGCTCGCTGCGGGGCGGGTGCGCGCCGGCGGTGCGGTCGTCCACGTCAGGCCTTGGCGCCCGCTCGAGCGCGCTTTCGGCGCAGCCCTCAACTTCCGGGTTCCCTCTGCCTGGAGAACGTCCCCGACCACGCTTGGACTCCATTCGTCGCCGAGCTCATCATCGGACGTCGCTGCGCCCTCAACCGCCTTGAAGACCACTCGGCGCTCCGGACCAACTCGGAGACGCTGGACCTCTGGGCTTGGACGGCCGACCCCAACGTCATCCCCAAGGTGATCTGGTTGACGTTCACCACACGGCCATCCGGCGGGCTGCAGGTCTTTGCGAACGTGGCCAGGCCCTCTGGCCGCAAGCGCGGCGCCACGTTCAGAGTCCTCGTCCATCTGGACATGGTGGAGGACCACTCCGAAGCTCCTCTCGACTGCTACATCAACGACGGCCGGAACGCCGCTTTCTCCCCTCCGCGTCGCCCCCTTGATTGGCACATGGGCTCGGTCAACGGGGTTCCGCCGCCTCTCGGTGCCTCGCTTGCACCTCCCGGCGAGGATGGTGCCTCGAGGGCCGCCGCGCCTCGCCGCCGTGACGGCGGTCGCGACGACCACCCACGCAACCTCCCTCGCTGGCGGGACGACGGCGATGACTTCGACGACGGGCGCCACGGTGGTGCGGGCAGGGATGGCCGTGGCCGCGCGCCTCGCTCTGTGGACGCGGCTTCGGAGGTGCGGCGGGAGCGGACTCCCTCTCCCCGTCACCGCGATGGCGGCTTTGATCGTCACGGAAGGCGCCGCTCTAACTCTCCACCGCCCGCTTCGCCGCCTTGCGGGGCCTAGGAGCTGGGCTCGGCTTCCTCTCGCCAACTCTTCACGTCGGGCGACGGCGGCCACGCTGTTGTCTCGCTCGCTGCGGGCCGAGCTAGCCGCGGCCATCGACGCCGCGATCGCCCCGCTGCGCCACGAGTTCTCCTCCATGCGCCGGCGCCTCGTCAGCCTTGCGGAGCGTGCGGAGGCCATTTTCGCCGGCTTGGGTTCGGCTGCTGCCTGCCCGGAGCGCCCTCCTCCGCTGGCTGTTGGTGCGCTGCTGGGGAACGCGCCTCTCAACCCGCTCCTTCCCCTGGCCGCTGGCATGGCGGGGCTGGCGCTGAACCCCGTCGGGCGGCCCTCTCCCACGGCGGCGAATGAAGCCTGGTCCTTCCATCCGGCGCGCTCCCTGGCCCCTGCCAGTCCCCCGTCGGCCCTCGCCTCGCCTCCCGTCCTGCCGGCTGTGCTGGCCGATGCTGCTCCAGCTCTCCCCCCGGGCACAATGGCCCTGCAGGCCTCTGCTCCGGCAACTGCTCTCGCCTCGCCTCCCATCCTGCCGGCTGTGCTGGCCGATGCTGCTCCAGCTCTCTCCCCGGGCAGCGTGGCCCTGCTGGCCTCTGCTCCGGCAACTGCTCACTCCCCGGGGCAGGCCTCCCGGCTGGACGCTGCCCCCTCGATGTCGGGCGTCAGGCTCGAGCGCCTCCTCGATGCGGCTGCGGTGGGTGACCAGGACGGCGGCTCTGCGCTGCCCTTTCGGCCTGCGTCTGCCACGCTGGAGGCGGCCATCGTCGCAATCGGGCCGTCCCCTGCTCTGCCTCTCGGTGTGGGCAGCTCCGACGTCTCTGCCCCGGCGGCTGCGTCCGCCCTGGACCTGCTCCTGGCCAACGTGGCAGGGGAGCCGTCCACCGCGCTATTGCCTACCCCGGCCCCTCGCAAAGGCAGGGGTGCGTGCCAATCGCAGCAACCCGCCGCAGCGACCGGCTCGACAAGAAGAAGGCAAAGGCCACGCCCGGCGCTGGTTTGGACGCGGTCCAGGAGCTCATCGCCAAGGTCTGTGGCGTGCTTGACCCAGCCGTGGGATACGACGACAAGGCCAGGCAGGCGTACCTGGATATGTTCAGCAAGCCACTGGCGGCTCCGGTAGTCCAGGCCATTGCTGCCCTGGTTGCCCATGCGAAGGAGATCACCCAGAAGAATGGAAAGAAGAACAAGAAGGCCACCCAGGCTGTGGTATCCGTGGAAGACCGAGTTGCCGATGTTTAGTGTTCCTAGCTGTTGCTGTCTCTGCTGCATCTTCCATGCAAGCTCTCCATCATGCTGTTTTCTCCTCTCTGCACTACGTTTCCGTCTTCTGGAGCTGTGTTTCGTCGCGGCTGTGTATCGTCGACCCTCTAGCTACTGTTCCCTTGCGCCGAACTGTTCTGCCAGCGCCATCCGTCCCGTGTCGTTTTCGCACCAGCTACCAACTAGAGCTTCATGTCGGAGCTTTGCCTTTATTTGTTATGAAGCTGCTGCGTCCCGTGTCTTCCCCACGTCTCCCTGATGGCACAACCGGATGTTAAAATCGTCTGTTGGAACGTCCGCGGACTGAATTCGCGCGCACGCCGTGACGCTGTCCGTGACATCGTCCGTGATTCACATGCCACCATCGTTTGTCTCCAAGAGACCAAGCTCCAAGTCGTGGACGCCTCCATCATCCGGGAGATGCTCGGCCCCTGCTTCGCCTTGAATTTTTTTGTCTTGTCGGCGGACGGCACTAGAGGAGGCATGATTCTCGCTGCGTCTGACCGCTTCTTCGCCTTGTCAGATTGCCATGTCACCTTGGGCACCATCTCCGCTACTGTCTCCATGCTCAACGACCGTGTAAGCTGGACTCTTTCCTACGTCTATGGGCCGCAGGGCGAGCAGGAGAAGTTGGCCTTCATCGAGGAGCTGAGAACGCTCTCCTCCATGGCCAGGGGCGCGTGGCTTCTTCTGGGTGATTTCAACCTGATCACGAAAGCGGCGGACAAGAGCAACGCCAATATCAATCGCCGCCTTATTGGGAAGTTCCGAGGGGCCCTCGATTTCTTGCAACTAAAAGAGCTACGCCTCTATGGGAGGCGCTTCACCTGGTCCAACGAGCAAGCCAACCGAGTCATGACTAAGATAGATCATGTCTTCCACTCCGACGATTGGGATATGTTGTTCCCAAATGCCCACCTTCAGGCTCTCTCCACGGCATGCTCTGACCATGCCCCGCTCTACCTTCAGGGTTGCGTCGATAATGCGCGAAAGCCGTCTTTCAAGTTCGAGGAGTTCTGGTTGTGCTTGCCTGGTTTCCATGAGGCGGTCTCTCTGGCTTGGAACAAGCCTGTCCAGGCCACGGATGCAATCCGTAGAATCCACATCAAGCTTTGCGGGACTGCGAAGGCTTTGCGTCGGTGGCAGAAGGAGAAAGTGGGTGTGCTCAACACCTAGATCGCGGTTGCGAAGGAGATCATTGGGCGTCTCGATGTCGCCGAGGAGGGCCGTCCCCTTTCGGAGCCGGAGCGTGAGTTGCGTAAGCAGCTCAAGGCTTCTTACCTCGGTCTCCTCGCCATCCAGAATATCAAGATGCGGCAGCGCTCGCGGCTGAACTGGATTCGCCTTGGGGATGCCACAACCAAGCTCTTCCATGCTAGGGACAACGGCAGAAGGCGGAAGAACTTCATCCAGACCATCAGGACCGTGACGGGCATGGCTATTACTAAGGAAGATAAGGAGCAGGCTCTCCTTGATCATTTCCAGGCGCACCTGGGGACGCCGACGCCGCGATCGAAGCAGTTGGCTTGGGAGAACATTGGAATTCAACATCACGACCTCTCTAAGTTAGATGCCCCTTTTGAGGTGGACGAGATAAAAGCGGCGGTCTTCTCCTTGCCTTCTGTCAAGGCGCCCGGTCCGGACGGGTTCATCGGTGCTTTCTTCAAATCCTGCTGGGAAATTATCAGGGAGGATGTCGTGGCCGCAATCTCTCAGTTGGCAAATCTACGTGGGGATTGTGCGGGGATCATTAATTCGGCAAACATCATTCTGCTGCCCAAGAAGGAAAGCGTCTCCAGGATTGGGGATTATCGTCCTATCAGCCTGATTCACAGCATTTCAAAGATCTTCTCGAAGCTGTTGGCAAATCGCTTGGCCCCCCGCCTGCCTTCGTTGGTCTCCAAGTGCCAGAGCGCCTTTGTGCAGAAGAGATGCATCCACGACAACTTCCTTCACGTCCAGAACCTGGTCAAGGAATTGCACCGTTCTTCCACACCTGGCCTCTTCCTCAAGCTAGACATCTCAAAAGCTTTCGACTCCGTGGGCTGGGCTTACCTTCTGGAGGTCCTGCAGTAGCTCGGGTTCGGCCAGCGCTGGCGTGACTGGATCTGCATGATCCTCGCCTCTTCTTCCTCCAGGGTCCTATTGAATGGGGATCCGGGCCCCCCATTTGCACATGCGTGCGGCCTGTGTCAGGGTGACCCTTTGTCCCCCATGCTGTTCATTCTCGCCATCGACCCTCTTCAGCTGATGCTTCGGGCGGCTTCCCAGGAGGGGATTCTGAAGCCCATAAGGGCTAGGTCGGCCTCGTGCAGAATCTCCTTATATGCCAACGACACGGGCATCTTTGCCAATCCGGTTAAGGAGGAGCTCGACGCCATTGCCGGGATTTTGGCTTGCTTTGGGGAGGCTTCCGGCCTCGTCACAAATGTCACGAAAACTGAGGTGTTCCCAATCCGCTGCAATGGCATCAATCTGGAAGACATCTTATCGGGCTTCCCGGTGAAGATCGCGGCCTTTCCCACCAAATACCTGGGCCTGCCCCTTCACACCAAACGCCTCAAGCGGGTTGACCTCTAGCCCCTCATCGACAAGGCAATGGGCAGGTTGCCTGGGTGGAAGGGGAAGAACTTGGCGCGGCCAGGCAGGGTTTCGCTGGCTAAATCGGTCTTGTGCGCCATCGCCACGCATCACCTAACCGCGCTCCCGCTCCTGGCTTGGGCAAATCAGAAGCTCAGCAAGATCTCCCGTTGCTTCATCTGGTGCGGCGACAACTTTGAGAATGCGAAGGGGGGTCATTCATTGGTGAACTGGAAGACAGTGTGCAGACCTAAGAAGCTGGGCGGGCTGGGCATAACAGACTTGGAGCGGTTCGGGAGAGCTCTCAGACTCCGCTGGCCATGGCTCGCCTGGACCGACCCAGATCGGCAGTGGGTGGGCTCCGATATCCCGTGTGACGACGCGGACATGGCGCTGTTCCGGGCTTCCACCACCATCGGGCTGGGCAATGGCCGAAAATCCCTGTTTTGGCATGACGACTGGACCGGAATGGGCCCTCTGCGGCATATTGCCCCTGGACTATACAAGATTGCCACAAGAAAGCAGCGATCCGTGATGAAGGAGTTCTAGGACGGGAACTGGATCAGATCCGTCGCCCGTCTGGAGACCCCCGCTCACCTGCAGGAATTCATCATGATCGCTTCCTTGACCTCTCAGACTATGCTGATCCCGGACCAGGAGGACTCCATCTCTTGGCGCTGGACCGCAAACGGCACCTACTCTGCGGTTTCGGCGTACACGGCCCAGTTCCACGGATCCTTTCCCAGATTCGAGCCCTCAAAGATCTGGGAATCTCATGCGGAGCCGAAGTGCAAGTTCTTCTCCTGGCTGGTGCTACATGGGAAGATCCTTACGGCAGGCATGTTGGCCATAAGGGGATGGCCACACGACCCTATCTGCCCGCTATGCCTGAGTGCTCCGGAGACTGCATTGCACCTATGCAAGGACTGCCCGTTTGCGACCACGGTCTGGTCTCACGTCCAGGTTTGGACCGGTGAGACTCAGATGGCCACGACGGCCATGCCGCCAGATATGGTGATCTCGGAGTGGTGGGACTCTTTCATCTCTCCCCTCTCCAAGGCGGACCGTCGGCGCCGGAGTGGCCGTTTCCTCTACACCATCTCCAACCGCCGCATTTTCAACGGCATCCGCCTAACCCACCTGGAGGTGGCTCCACTGGCTTTCGACGACATTAGACAAAGGGCCCTGGCTTTTGGTACGGCCCAGCTGGCGACTGGCATCGGGTGACGGCCTAGTTTTAGTTCAAATTTTTGGTTACGCATGGGTTTCGTCAGGTTCCCTCACAAAACCTGTCATCTATGTACATAAACCTCTTTTCGTCTAATGAAAAGGCAGTGCTCCTGCCGGTTCCTCGGAAAAAAAAAACTTCACAGATGAAATTGTCCCGAACGGTTTCTGCCCGAGAAGCTGAATTCGCGAAGCTGGATGTTCCCTACGTGTAAAAAGGAGAAGCAGCTGCTGCCCAGCTTCACGAAACCAAGAAGTTGGAGTTCTATGTATTTACATCAAAACTGCCACCTCCAAAGAAAACGATTCGTTGAATCGGTATGTCGTGCACTCTGTCTCCAGCGAATGTGTACAATCCTCTCCTGTTTCCCTCAACATGGGCTGATTTCAGCTGGCCCAAAGTGCCTCCGAACAGGCCAGAGAACCTCAGCTGGGCTGCCAGCCCATCAAGCGCTGGGAGAAGCTGCTGCTCCAGCCGAACGCTCACCTATCGCCACGAGGAGTGAGAAGCCAGCGAGAGAAGCTAGATTTGCAGATTTGAAGAAGCATGGAGGACTTCAAAACAGGCCCTAAGTGTCTATCCTATACAAATAAGCATCGGTGCTTAAAAAAACCTGATTTATTTCTTTTCTTTTTTGAGATCAATCTGATTTATTTCTCTAAGCACCTGCATTGTACTAAGCCTAATGGATACCTGAAACACAACTTGTCTGGCGCTTTGTTTCCAATGGGCAAGCCCATGTAGCTGTCCGGTTAAGGAAGCTTCCGTGAGGATTTAGGTAGCTTCCATGTAATTCTCAACAAAAGAAATCTTTCAGCTCTTATTCTTTCCTTTTCTTAGTTTTAATGTTTATTTCTATTTTTTACTGGTTTTTGTTTGGTTATGTTCGGTTTTATTTTATTTTAACCTTTTCTCGTTTTCTTTTCAGGGTTTTGTTTCACTTTATAAAAAATGGACTTTTTTAAAAATCAATATTTTTCATAAAATCATGAATATATTTTCAATTTCGTAATTTTTTCCAAAGAAGTAACGTTTTTCCAATCCGTGAACTATTTTTAACATCATGAACATTTCTCAAATTTGTGAACCTTTTTCAAATTTGCAATCTTTTTCAAATTTGCAACCATTTTCAAATTCATATTTTTTTGAACTCTTGTTAATTTATAAATTCATTTTTTTCATGAAAATTGAAGAAAGGCAGTCGGTTCTTTCCCTGACCTGTAAATTTCTATTCTGTTTCACTGTAGCGAGCAAACGAAAAGATCCGAACGAGTGAGCGAGTTTTTTTTTTGAGACAAATGAGTGTGTCAGCTGCTCTACAGGGCGAGTCATGGGCCAGCATGTATCGCGCAACGAATAGGATGCTTCGCTTGTATTCGCAATTGCTATATCCCCTTCATTGCGAGATGGATGTTATGCGACCGGCCGGGCCAACAACGGGTTATTTTTTTTTTGCGGGAGAATAATGGATTTATTCCTCTGTAATAATGTTACAGTCCGCTAATACAAAACTAGAAACACTCTGTGCAAGTGGTTTTCGAAGCTCTACCTTAAAGTATGCATATGTTTTGGGAATTTCGACCTGCTTTTATTTCATTTTTTCTATCTGTTTCTTAATCTGTTTGTCGGTTTACTTTTCTCTTTTTTTTACATTTTTTTACAAACTCATGATTTATATTTTTAATCTTTCCAATTGGAGTGTACTGACATTTTGTTAAATGTCATGATTTTTTTAAAACAATTGCGCAAGCAATTATTTTCAACTTTCATTTTTAAGTGTTATAAATATATTTTTGAAATGGCACAAAGATTTTATTTTGTATTCCATGAATATCATGAAACTTGTACTAAGAATTTTGTACTTCTTCATGAGTATTTTTAACAGTATGAACGTTTTTAAATACACATTGAATATGATTATAATACATTTTAAACATTTTCCAGATACACGTTGAAATATTCTCAAATAGAATTTTAGCATTATTATAATATATGGTTCAACATTTTATATTTTCCATTGACATTTGTAAAGCACGTGAATATATTTTTAAAAGCTACGGACAGGATTTACATGCCATCATATTTTAAAATATTTGCAACCATATTTAACATTTTTTAAATGCCATGGACAATTATTTAAAATTCACTTTTTTTGAATGATATGAATTTTTTTATAAATGAAGGAACATTTGTTTAAATGATGTGAACATTTTTTAAACCGGGTGGAAAAACTTTTAAATACATATCAGACTTTTTTTGTTTTAAAAAAATATTTTCATATAATTTCCAAAAATATTAAAAACCAAAAGGTGAGAGGAAAATGTGCGTACATGCGTTAAAAAACTTGAAGAAAAACACACACCTTTTCTTTATTGAGAAATGCAAAAACACAGCTTATTTTTTTTAGAGATAACACGCAGCTTGGACTCACGTCTAGCGCTGTTGGACCTGGCCCATTTAGGCTGCGCACGCTTGTCGGTCTTGCTACAAGCGAGAGAAAGACGCGGGACCTCCTATATGTCACTCGCAGCGGCCTAACACTACTGCCGCTGGATTACTTTTGTAGCGGACCGACCACTATAGTTCTTTACATTATTTTGTAATGAAAATCACTAAAAATATATATTTAAAGTGTGAAGTTTTTTTGCAAAAAAATTGGGAAAATGAATATTATTCACATTTGTGTATATATTTGGGAAAACATGAACATGTTTTGTAATTTCAAAGTTTTTTTTGGAAAATATGAACATTTTCTTGAAAATTGCGAGAATTTTTGAAAATTTCATTTTTTTGGAAAGCGGTCATTTTTGAAAAGGTGAACAAATATTATTTTTTAAACATTTTTTAAAAACACGAACAATGTTTAAAATATTGAAGATTTAAAAGAAAACACAAATATTCTTAAAATTGGTAAAATTCATTTTTTTTGAATAGATAATATATTAGCAAAGAAAAAAACAAAATAAAAAACATACAAAAAAACAGTAAAGAAACTACATAGAAAGAAAACGGTTCAGAAACCTTTAAGAAGGTTCCCGATTTTGTTTTTTGAAAGATCTAGCAAATTGCTAGCTTCAACTAGATATAGCAGAAGAACAACATGGGTGGATCCGAAGGTCAAAGAAAAAGAAAAAAACAACAACCATATACATTGCAGAACAACAATACACTTACACGGTAGATCGCCATCCACCCATAACAGGACAATAGAGCTTCGACTGTGGCGAAGAACTACGGAGAACTAGGCAAGGCTGGTGTCACGGAAAATCTTCGAATGGGCCACCTGTCCACATCATCGTACGCCACCGGGTCTCACCCCGCAACTTCGACTTCAGATCAACAAGCAACCAAGGTAATCTCACAGACACACCAGAGAAGAGCCGACTACCATGACCAATGCCACGCCTGTGAAAATTCTCACAACCATTGTCATTGCCAGAGAAGCCTAACCGCCCTTATTGCGAGACGGATACGACCACACAGCACAAACGACATCCCCCCGACTATCACTGGTCCCTCTGGCGGTAAGAAGCTCCTCTCGAATGATGCCCCAAGAGGTGCGACACACTTCACCATCATCACCCGATCCCAGGGGATCAAGGGTTTCCCTCGAGCTTCCTTGCG
This sequence comes from Elymus sibiricus, assembly GCA_039707655.1. Classification (NCBI taxonomy): domain Eukaryota; kingdom Viridiplantae; phylum Streptophyta; class Magnoliopsida; order Poales; family Poaceae; genus Elymus; species Elymus sibiricus. Next base: position 326,075,653 of record CM077671.1, read on the forward strand.
TAGTGGAGCGAGCACAAACGCCTCAGCGATGCCTTCCGGAAGGAAGCGGTACCCGCATGCATCATCGCCGCCTGCCCCCGACCCCAAGACCGGCAAGAAGGTCTTCACCCGACGCCACACCGCCAACCACCAACTCCGTCCAGACCGACACTGTAGTCACACGCCCGCTGGCCGCCGGCCCCACGTGCCCAATGCTCGCCACAACCACTTTCAGATCTGGACGTCGGGGCTCAGATCTTCATTGTTGCCACCGGTCCACGCCGGATAACCGCCAGCTCCATGCGCCCGACGGTCATCACAAACACTCTCAGAATAGGATGCCAGGGCCGGATCTGCCACACATCGCCCCTAGGAGCCCATCGAGCCCACGTTCACCGGCGGACAGAGTCACTTACATCCCGTGCGCTGCCAAAGAACTCGGTCCCTCCCGACCCTTCTACTCTGCCGCAACGCAAACCAGGAGCCCGCTCGGTGGAGCCCCTCCTCAGATCCAGCAAGAGCTCATCCTGCAGCTCGGCGCGTCGCCTCCCCCGTTGCTCACCAACACAACACCGGGCCAGAGGAGCTCCCCCATCGCTATCTAACGCCAGACCCGCACCACACGCCAGATCCATGCCCTGCGCCCCGCGCCACCGCGCCTCCGTGAGCTGCCTCGTCGACCAGTTGTGCTGCCCCGAGCACGCGCAACCGCTCGAGCTCCTGCCGAAACCACCGGCCTGCGCTAGCCATCTCCGGACGGAAGGATGAAAAATGGCCCCTCCGCCACCGAGCAACGTGGGCTTTGCCCGGCCGACGGAGCTAAATCCGGCAGATTTCAGGTAGGGGGTCCCGAGTTGGTGATCTTAGCTTGATGATAACATGATGAATAAGAGACACGTTATTTACTCAGGTCCGGGCCCTCTCGAAGATGTAAAACCCTACGTCATACTTTCGATGTATTGGTGTTGGAGTACAAAGTACATAATGGTCAATCTCAAGATCGTATGTATGAATCTAGCTTAACCTAACCCTACACACTAAGCCCCACTGCTTATATAAGGACCGGGGTATCTAGAGTTACAAGATGGTTGGTTACATCTATGGATAAAGTTGCCGAAGATTTGAATATCTCTTGAAATGTGCGCCAAGTCATCGCAGGATTTTATCTTGAGTACGCCGGGGACCATGCTAATTTTTGTTCATTCTTCGGTTGTTTTGTGTGTGTGTGTGTGTGGGGGGGGGGGGGGGGGGGGGGGGCTCGGCCACGTGCACAACTAGCTGCCCGACGTGGCTAGCATCCCCTAATCCAAGACACCGTCACCGACGACCGCTACTGACGACGGCGAAAGGAAGAAGGCATGGTGGGCGGGTTGCTAGCGGCGGCTAAGGTTTGCTCCCGAGCCGCCTGCAGGAGCGACACGTGAGCTTGGCCGAGAGTCAAGTGTTCCCAAAAGTTATCCGTAACATTTCAGAAACCATGATTCCTCAGCATGTAACTAGCTCTAAATGGGTTGGCCGATCTAAGTTTGCTACCCTAAAAATATTGACACTAATAAGCACCTGGTGTGTGGCACGAGCACATGACAACTCTGATAGTTTTTTATGACAAGTTTAGTGACGCGAGGAAGACAATTTTAGTTGTCAAACATGACAACTTTCATGTTTCAGTTTATTTTTGATAGAAATTTGTCGTGTTTGGAATTTGCTATTCTTCCGTGACTGAAATATAGACATTGGAAAAGCGTTAGGATCGGAGTGCTACGCACCGAGTGACACTTATCATTTGACATTTGAGGAAAAAATCTAACGTTCGCTTGTGACTCGCCTATGCGAATCCTCGATAGCCTTGACAGTACAAGAGCATCTACAACCCGACATAGCAAATATGACCCCCTAGACGCCCGCGGACGCGCCCGGTCAGTGACCGGGCTTGTCCCCTATTTGTCCGTCCGTACAGCCACACTTCTTATTTTCTTCCTCATATGTCCGGTCACTTGCATGTGATTGGTGAAGAGGAAGAGAGAGAAAAAAAAAGGTGGTCCGGGATGGGGACGCGTCCTATGTGGCGGACTGACGGGGCGTGCCCGGGCGCGTCCGCGAGCCCTCATATCCTCGCTATATTTAAGATGAATATGAGGGTTAGCGGACAGTCTAGGCATATAGGAATGATATGAAGAGTCTGGTTGGGTCACTTTTTTTTCTCTCTCTTGTCCGGCCATTGACCGGGCGCGTCCATGGACATATGAGGGGTCGTTTAAGGCATCCGGTTATAAACCGCGTTAAACAGGGACTATCAAAGACGGAGCGCCCCAGCACAGAAACACCCTCGCGGGATCCTCTGCTCAAGCTTCTATTCCACGCGGCCGCAGGTGGCGCCATTCGGCACCGGGCTCGGCGCTAGCGACGCAGATGGGTTGGAGAATGACCAGGCAACCAGCAGCCGTAAACCACAGCTCCCGAACGTGCAACCGAAACATCAAATCGGCAGCCTTGGACTACCTTTCCCGCTGATTCCCATCACAAATATATCCGTGGATGATATGGGGACGAGTTACCGGACCGCCGTCAAATCATCCATGGTGGCAGCGACCCCGACTGCACCAAAAAGGTTTCTAGAAGAGGTCGACGAGCACAGCAACACCACGGCAACTGCAGCCTGCAGGTGAGCATCGGCATGGCGTCCCGGAAGGCCGTCAAGGATCGTGTCGGCGTCACCGTCGGCACTTCCCATCACCACGGACGGTTAAACCTGAGGCTTTCGGGCGTCGAGCGTGTTTGCCCTCGACTCCACAACGAAGATTTGGTGAGCTTGCTTGCAAAACATGATGATTGCCTATGACTATGCTACTTCGGTCTACTCGTGAACCAGGTTCACTCGAGCATGCAGTGCTCTATTGATTTTTTTTTTCAAGGAACCAACAGGAACACTGTTACACCGTCTTTCCATTTCAGACGAAAAGAGAGTTTATGTACAGAGGTGTTAGGTGTTTTCAGAAAACCTCACATAAAGACCAAACATGGTATTATAACTCAACCGATTCAAGTCGTCACTTGGGCTCGGCCGAAAGCCATGGCCCTGCTTGATGTCCTCAAATGCGAGAGCCGCCACCGAAAGTTAAGCGAACAATATAAAACTTATGCATTGCTTTATTGATGATTATACATGTAAGGTGGTGTATGGGAGTGACTAGTTCGATTTGACTTAGAATTAGTTAGTGTTCGTTGATAGGAATAGTTGTGTGAGCACGATCTTTTCAACCCTTGTTACTTGCACGCATCTCCCTTTTCAAATTAGATGGCTCTAAGCCGTGACTAAATATGGACCGACGGGAGTATTGCATTTCTTAATCGCCTACAAAATAACAAACTCCCTTAACACTCTAGGTTTTCCTTCTACATAATGATATTTGGAAGCTTTTCCATGAGTGTATCGGAAATGCTATCTAGCGACCGTTCGCCGGGAGGCCAATCACAGCGAACGCCTCACCCGCCGTTGCACGTATCTTGACGCAAGGTTTTTCATTAGTTGAGTAATTGGAAATGCCATCTAGCGACCATTCGCCGGGAGGCCAACCCCATCGAATGCCTCCTCCGTTGTTGCACGTATCTTGACGCATGCCCGATGCCACGTAGGTCAGCTGGAGCCATTCATTGTTTTTGTTTTCCCGACGAACATCCTTTCTTTTTGTCCAAAAAAAGAGAAAACAAGGTGCTACCACCCAACTGGAGAGGGGGGTTGTGAACATATGCATTAAACTGCTATATATATTATGAATCTACTTTTTGTTGTAAATTTGATTTTTTTCATCTGATTTTCTTCTTCTGAAAATCCCATTTTTTTCATTTTTAAAATAAAAAATCACTATTTTTAGAGACGAATTTTTTGTGTTCCTAAACATGGTATTTTTTTAGGTCTTTCTTATAATGCCCCATGACAAGCTTTTGGTTATCACTTATCCATGACAATTTTGGATTTGGTTTTTTCTACTTTCTCACATTGCAATTTTGTTATCAAGAGCATCGTATTTTAATAATTAACAACATGGCTTTCTTATTATTAAGAGGTTGGTAGTATAAGTATTAGGAGCATGGCATTTTTTTATTAATAACATGACATTTTTCATTATTAAGAATGACAGATTTATTATTAAGACCATGCCATGTTTATTATTATTAACATGGCAAATTATTTTCAGGAGGATGGCAGTTTTATTATTAACACGATGGGATTTTTATTATTTTGATAGCATGGAATTTTTATTATTGTAGACATGACATGTTTATTATTAAGAGGATGATAATTTTGTAGTCAACAGGATGTCATTTTTTGGCGCGACAATTTTATTTACAACATGGCATTTTTTGCTTTTTTGTTCATGGAAAAAAATAATGGAATAAAGTTCTCCAAAACATGGCATTTTTTTTGCACAGTGAAACATCTCCATGGAAAAATTCATAATGGTTTTTCTTATAGATCACATGATACTTGTTTTTCAACCATACCATTTGTAAATTTATAAATTAGAGAAATGGCAGTTTTATAAAGTAGCATGGAAATTTCCATATTTTTCACATCATGGCAATTATAAATTTATGTTTGCTCTATTTTTATAATAATATATGTATTTTTTTCTTGGCATTTTTATTAAAAAACAGTTAACTGGCCTATGGGCATGTCCACGGGTTCGCCCTGGCCTTCCCATGGTGCACGATTGAGGGGGTTCGCTGGTCGACCTCCCCCCGGCGAACGAATCGGTAGGTGGGAGCTCCTCCCTGGTGATCACAAGATATTAGGGTCCATTTTTGGTCAATACTAATAGATGTGTGAGCACGATCTTTTCAATCTTTTTTACTTGCACGAATCGCCAGTTCAAATTAGATGGCTCTAAGCAGTGATTTAAAAATAGTTATTTCTTATTGGCCTACAAAATAACAAACCCCCTAGACAATCTAGGTTTTCCTACTACATAATAATATTTGGAGGCCTTTCCATGACTTGATCTTTCTTTAAAGAAACATATAAGCTTTATTCATTAGAAATAACAATTACACCGTTTATGAAGAATGGTACAATTTCATTAAGAGGTTCATCAAACCAATCAAAACTCAAAGAAAATCTAGACAACCTAGCAAGCTCATGAGCAACTTTATTTGCTTATCTATTACAATGTTCAAATCTAGAGATAGAAAAATCACAGCAAAATGATAACAATTGTCAGAAACTGTTGTTGTCACACTCGCATATTATCCTTCATTCTTCATAGTGTCAATGACCACCAAGCTATCAGAATTAATAACAAGTAAGTTGCATCCCACCCTTTACGCAAGGGAAAGACTAAATCTGAGTGCCGAAGCTTGAGTCGTCAGGACGCGACCGCACAACAGTTGATTTTCCAATTGCCCCCATCAATGAATTTTCCTTTATCACCCCTTAAGACCACCCTACGTGTAGCCCTAAAACAGTATTGGTCAAAAGAAGCATCGATATTAAGTTTAACAAAATCCAAGGGGGGTGGATCCAACCCTCTAAGATTGTTTAAGCCTCATGTAAGAAAACAGTAGGAGTCCTAGATAACAGGTGTATAAGACTCGGGCACCAACTTAATGGTTATTGCATTTAAATTCTCATAAATACAATCGAAGTCCGAAAGTTTCATGTAAACTTCTTACAAACGGGACCAGCTCCGAGAAAGGAACTAGGTTTCCAAAGGGAACGTGCTAGGTTTACATGTGAATCGATCACCGCTTTACCGTTTAGGGTTGAAATTTTCTCCACACCCAATACACACTAATACATGTATCATGTTAAAATTTGGTATTTTCCGGGGTCCGTTTGCTATATTTAAGCCATTAAATGCATTTATAAGTATGTAATGGATGGAATCCAAGTTGGACCTGCAGGTACACTAAAAAAATAGGAATGAACGGGTTGAAAAATCATATTAGTGGTCTTTAGTATATTATTAGTCCTTGTGTAAGGGAAAATCAGGAGTCTCATACACCATATGGTCAAGATCGGGAACAAACATGGTGATTGTTGGTATTTTAATTCGAAAAAATTCAAATGAAGCTCGAAAATCATGAAACTTGGCATGGTGTTATGATATCACCCGTAGAGATTGTGGTAAAAATTGATAATGTTTCGAGAAAGTTGTCACATAGACTGCTTAACAATCGGACCATCTCCAAGGAAAAAACTAGGTTTCTAGAGGAAACATATCAAGTTTGCATGTCAATCTAGCGCTACTTTGTTGGCCGACCTTGAATTTTTTTTCACACTCAATACACACATTATATGTATCATGTCAAAAAATTGCATTTTTCAGGATCCCTTTGCTATATTTAAGCAATTAAATGCATTTCTAAACATTTGAAAACACCAGTTGGCATGTGAAGTGACTGCTCCTTCCTGAATTAGTGTTCAAACTTTTTCCACACTCAACATACACTATTACATGTGACATGCCAAAATTTAGCATTGTTTTGCATCTGTCTGCTATATTCAAGTCTTTAAGTGGATTTACCTCCATTAAATACCTAGAAAATCTATTTAATATCCTAAAAATAGCCAATTAATATTAAAAAAAGGTCAAACACTTACATGAAACTTTAAATGATATAAATTAATGTAGAAAACAAAATTGGCCCGTAAGACTAAATCTAAAACACTAAAAGCCATGCATTACCAAAAGTATGGCTGGAAAAAATACGAGTGGCGGGCAAAAAATATTCGCCTGTCACTAATGTGAGTTCACTTATAAACCTTTTCCCAGTAGTGAGGGCTCTAAATACAGAGAGCTTATTATGTTAATTAATACTCCCACCGCTCCGAACTACTCCCTCCATTCCACAATGTAGTGCGCCCGCGCTTCTCGAGATCTATGTTTGATCATATATTTAACTAACGAAACCGATTGTGGCGGAATAAAAAATTATACCACTTTCGTATTTTTGATACGAATTCAGTGGTATAATTTTTGCTCCCGCCGTAGCCAATCTTGTTGATTAAATTTATGGTCAAACTTAGATCATGGAAAACGAGGACGTACTATATTGTGAAATGGAGGGAGTATTTGTTATATAAATGGATGTATTCAGACATATTTTTAGTTTGGGTATATCCATTTCTACTATAAATATTTTTTTACAAGGAAGCGGCATACTGCAAGAGGGGGGGGGGGGGGAGTAAACGTAATCCTTTGAGTTGGTCCTCTCCTGCCGAATTGGCACGGCCTTACAAATGCGAGTGGAGAGAGCATGACCATTCTGTATTTTTACAAATCAACTATAAGAGCATCTATAGCCGGACCCCTCATACCTCCCTTAAACGCCTCGACAGGCCGTCCGGTCACTGACCGGTCATAAAAGATCGACCCAGCCGCCCCCCTCAAACGGGCCTCAAACGCCCGGATTGACCGACACCCCTCATATCCAGCCCAAATATGCGGTGGATATGGGGAGCTCGGGCACGCCCGCCTGACCCGCACTAGCCCGCATCGACCCCACATATATTCGTCCTCATCCGTTCGTCGGACCAAACCCTAGCCACTTCACTCCACTCCACTCCCCTCCCATCCGCCACCCTAGCTTACCCCCGGCGATCTCCGACCTTCTCTGCCATGGAGGGCAGCGGATCCGAGTCCTTCACCTCCAGATCCGTCGACCACGAGCTCATCCCACGCGGCCCCGGGGAGGAGATGGCCATCCGGCTTGCGCTCCGCCGCTCCCGGGAGGCGGCCGCCCGACGGCAGCGCTCGGACTTGCAACGCCGGGAATCCATTGTGTCGGCACAGCCGGTGCTTGGATCCGGCATCGCTACCTCACCGGAGGCGGTGCCGTCCGTCTGGCATCCGAACGCCGTGGCGGAAGCGCAACCCCTGCGTTGGCGCGCCGAGCACGAAGCATGGCCGTCCTCGGACGATTACATGGCGCGGCGTGCCCGTCGGGCGAGGCAGCGGGCGCGGGAGGCGGGCACACTCTCCGGCGCCCCGTAGGGTGCACCAGTGCGGGCGTCGCAACCGCGTTGTGGTGGACGTCGGCTCCTCCCGGGAATGATCTGTCATCGACCTCACGTCCACCGGCACCGTCCGGGTTACGGGCTCCGACGAGGAAGAGTAGGGCATGGGAGACGGCGGGAGATCGAGTCCCGTGAGCCGGCTAGTGTCCCATGTCCTACTCTACCTCGACGGCGGCCGGACCGACGCTACGAGGGGCGCAGCCAGCCGCCGGACATGGGCACAGCGGAGCTGGACGACCTCCGCTTAGTATTAGGTTTATGTTGAATGTAATAATATGGATTTGAGGTTTCTAATTTGAGGTATCCGGATGTAAAAGCTATTATTTGATGCGTGACTGGTCAGTGTCCGCGAACGCATCCAGATGCGTCCACGGGCGTTTGAAAGGACGGATTTGCAAGTTGCGGCTGTAGATGCTATAATCCCAGTGCATAACTATTTCGTAAAGTGACGACCCTAAAACGCAGAGCAACGAATGCACATAATCGACCCCCTTTTCCTTTTTCCTTCGAAAACGAGCTATTTTCGTCATAGTAAGCTAATCAGTCACTATGGGTCGATCTTTCTTTTTTTTTTTAGCCTACTATGGGTCTATCTATGTCTATGGCTCTGGGGCGGGGCCAGCAGAAACACTGCGGATAATGGACATGGACCTCTCAACCCATTAAATAGTAGTGTGTTTCATCGTCTCGTTGGCAAGTTGTCCTCTGCTCTTTCTTCCGGTAGCTCCATGTCCAAAGTGAGAACGTAGGCATGACTCATGGAGACGTCAAGACCCCAACACCATGCCTACGGTGTGCAAGCCAATATGCACACGTGGTGCTAGTAGTATTTATCCTCGGGCGCCGAAGTCCTTTTCGTGTTGGCGTCGAAGAAAGTTCCCCCCGATCGACCGGCCGATCGTCCGCTACATTAATTCGTCACGGTCCGTGGTTGATGGCATCATCTCCTCCAGGTGAATGTGGCGCGGATATTTTACGCGCTCCGATCAAAATCTCTACTGGAGTAGGTGTCTTTTCAGGGCCGGTTTTCGCACCCGCGGAATAAGCTCGTCACTTTTATCATCGGATGTTCGAAAGTGAGTTAGCCACGAGTACTAATATACGGGCAAAGCGGGGCCGTTTGGTGGCCCGAAATTAAAGAAGGTTCTACAGCTGATTGATTGATATATACTAGTAAAAAGCAGTGCCATGCACGTATAAAATCTCAGAAACGTGACTTAATGAACATTATATTGTTTTGTATTGCGAACCGTTGGATGATTAGGAGGACAGTGGTATCCCATGTCCATCAGAGTTCAAGTGCTAGACTTGACATTAGTGCTCGCATTATTTCTAAATTTAATTCAGCATTTTCGGCGATGTGCGTTCAGTGGGAGGGGACGTTCCCATCGACTACGAAGACGTCTGTGACGACTTTGTCAATCTCAAGATGATATGCCGGCTCAGTCTCTCGGACGTGTTCATAGGGATAGGGTGTACGTTCGTGCGTTCATAGGGGTGAATGTATGTGTGTCTGTATGAGCGTCTGCGTCTGTACTATATTAAAAAAGTATTGTTTTGTATTTACTCTTTTTCTGAAACTTTGTTTTATATTTACTCTTTTTTACTCTTAACTTTCTAGAGAAAATTGACCTTTCATCCTGGTAATGAGAGGAACCCGTGTGCTTTGACGGGATGCATTTGACTTGATTCTAGACCATGCAATAAAAATAACTATATACACACATGAAGAAAACATATATTTGCAAGATAGTAAATAGAGTTAACTAATAACGTGTTTTCACGTTGTTGGTCATCCGACATAATCATTTGTGGTGTTAATAGTTGGATTTTCCTTTTAGTGCTTACATGTACACATTTTACTTTTATTTTTGATGAAAAAATCATCTTTGGAACGACATCATATTTTCATTACCTACTGTTATACAATTATGAAATGTCCCTCGACAAATCGAGGAGGAATTGTTATAACTATTGTATTGAGTTGAGGACATTTGAAAATTTCTTGCAAGCAGTAAAAATAAAAATAAAAAATATAATTATATATTATGAGCTCAAGAACATGTGATAGTAAAGAAATGTTATTGCCAAAGAATATGCACATGATCTTGTACCCATTTATAAAGAAAATCTTGAACTACTGGCTTGCCATGCATGATGTGATAATTGTCTAGACAATAAGCTCAAGCCCGTTCAAGTCACAGTATTAGGAGTAATATTCAGTGGAGATAAAAAAAATTATCCTATATGCACCGATGCATGTAAAGACTGGTGAGGAGCGTGGGGATGTGGTTATGTGAGACGCCAGCTGTAGGCTCGGAGTGGAATGGTGACGTGAGCAAATAAGGCATATCCAGAAGCATCCAGGACGAGGCTAGGTTGAGCGATGAGCAACATGAGCCATCAGATCTAACTAAATCAACGGTCAGCTTTCATTGGATTCGCTCCTTGCCTGGTCCGTTGGATTTAAAGGATCGATGGTTGATATGGCTCAGATTGATGTTTTGGCGGGAACACTGTTGGCGGTGGTAAATCCCTATTCAAAACTCGTGTACTATAATTAACCCTGCTCCCGTCCTCACCTTTTAAGTCCTCGTGGAGCTTTGTTAAAAAAGGGACGTACATTAAGCGAGACACTTCACCTGCGTCGTATTATAAAACTGACGGAACTCACCGCCGGCGACTGCGAGTAGATGAGAAGCTGGCTCCCTCCGGGCGATCATGACAGGACGGCGCCGTCGATCGTGGTGCGTCAACGCGAGCGCGTCAAGAGATCTCGCACATGGCAGTTGGCCGAGCAACGGAAGCTCCACGAGGCCAGGTTAATTAATTATAGGAGAACCTGGGAGAAGTGCCGAAGGATGATTAACCAGCTAGTGTGAGCTCACCACTACGTCATGTTGTCACAAGGGGAACGTAGTCAAAACTTTAGTGAATTCACGTAGGAATGATAGCTTACCATAACTTTTGGATTTTTTTTGAAGGCAATGTATGTAATGTTTTCTTTCCTCCTCCCCAAGAGAATTTCCAAACGATTAAGTTTCCTCCTTCCCCATAGGTGTCGCCGCCTGTCCGCCCCGCATCTGATGGACTTTGGGTCATGGAGGTGCGAAGGACCTCAGCCCCCAACATGAGGGACCCTGCTCTTCTTTCTATTAAGTTCGACATCTTGGTTGGGGTTGGGGTTTGCTCCTTCAGTTCTATGACTCTCGCCAACGATGGTTACAGCTCGGTTATGTTGGTCCCGTGAGGCCTTAGAGCATCTCTAGCAGACCCGTATATTGCCCCGACCCGCAAAATAACCGTCAAAATACGGGTCCGCACGAAAAAATCCGCCCGAACAGACTCCGCAAACGCGTCGGACCCTTAAAAAAATTCGAGGGGCGCGGTAAAATCCCACCTCCGACCCGCCAAAACACAGGTTTGCCCCTTGGCCCGAAGGTGCCCCGTATCTGAGAAAAGCAGTTGGCGGGAGGGACATTTCAGCCCGCGCGCGTTTCCCACCCCCGTCTGCATCCGCCCGCCATAGGTTTCGCCCGTCCGTCACCGGCGATTCCAGCCATATCTGCGGGCGGAATCACGCCGCCGGGGCACCCCTCACCCGGTTCCCCCTAGCCGCTTCGTCGACTCCCCGGATCCGCTGAGCCGAGCCGCCCGAAGTCGCCGTAGCCGCCGGTGAGTACTTGTGCTTTTGCTTTCAGATGTGCTTGCGCTTGTGCATAGTTTAGGTCATGCGGCCTTCATTTTTATGATTTTAGATGGAACTAAGCCCTTGAGAGAAGTTTTTGCTCGAGGATTCGTCCGATTCGGATGATTCGGATGTTGAGATGCTGCTTGCGAACCAGCGGCAACAGATGTTGGTGATGGCTCTCGCCGTGAAGGAGCACGAAGATGAGAACCGAAAGAGACGACGAGGATCGACCGTCGGCCGTCTTTGCATTCCCCGCAATCGCCACCTCGGGAACGAGATGTTGATGCAAGACTACTTCATGGACAATCCAACATATTCGCCGCACCTCTTCCGTCGAAGGTACCGAATGCATCGATCTCTCTTTGTTAAATTAGTGCAAGCTTGCGAGGCCAATTATCGGTATTTTACCCAAAGAAGAAATGCGGCGGGCTTGAAGGGATTTAGTGCATATAAAAAAATCTCGGCAGCCATGAGGGTAATTGCATACGGCATTCCGGCTGACTATGCCGATGAGTACCTTCGCATTGGTGAAGATACTACAATTGAGTCATGCGTTGGTTTGCCAAAGTGATCGTCCGTGTCTTTGGTCCTCAATATCTTCGGGCACCCAATGAAGAAGACACAAAAAAGTTGATGGCATCAAGTGAGAGAAGAGGTTGGCTAGGCATGCTAGGAAGCATTGATTGTATGCATTGGAAATGGAAAAACTGCCCGAAGGCATGGCAGGGAATGTATTGTGGCAAGGGTCGTGATGCAACAATTGTGCTAGAGACCATAGCATCCGAGGATTTATGGATTTGACATTGTTTTCTTGGTATGTCGGGTACTCTCAATGATGTCATTTGTTTGCTAGGCTTGCTAGTGGTGATGCTCCTGCTTGCAACTACGCTATCAATGGGCATGAATATACGAAGGGGTACTATCTGGCAGATGGTATCTATCCTTCTTGGTGCACATTTGTGAAGAGCATCAAAGAGCCCAAAAACAGGAAAGAAGGTGAATTTGCAAGGGTACAAGAAGCAGCCCGAAAAGATATTGAAAGAGCATTCGGGGTTTTGCAAGCAAGGTTTGCCATTGTTCGTGGTCTTGCTCGTTTTTGGGACAAGCGATCCCTGAAAAACATCATGACATGATGTATGATTCTTCACAACATGATACTCGAAGATGAGAGAGACATGAACTTGGAGTTCTTCTACGACAATGTGGGAAGCCGTGTCAAACTAGCTAGAGACCCTAACCGCATTAGAGCATTTCTTCAGACCTACCGGGAGATTGAACATGCAAACACCCACTATCAGCTTCGGAGGATCACATTGAGCACCATTGGCAAAGGGCTGGGGAGTAACACATTCCATTTTTGCGTTTATTTTATTTTAACTAGTAGAACGCCCGTGCGTTGCTACGGGCAAAAGACGAATACCCATTTAGAAATACGGGTTAAGCATGGTTACATCCAGTTTTCATCATGCAATGACGAATATAAATTCTCTCCACTTTTTTCCCTTCTCGACAATCTTCCTATCTATCTCCTTAACCAGCCAAATCGCTCGTCACCCAAGAACTTATAACTGGATATATCATCCATTTTTAAATAGTATTAGTACTCCCTCTGTAAAGAAATATAAGAGCGATTAGATCACTAAAAGTAGTGATCTAATCGCTCTTATATTTCTTGACGGAGGGAGTATCACTCAACTTCACGCATCCACGTGTCACTATTACAAGGTACACAGAGATTAACAGTCATTATTACAAGGTACACAAAGATTGACAGTCACTATTACAAGGTACACAAAGATTGACAAATTCATAAGTCTCTTATTTCAGCAATAATAGCACAATAGATGCAACCTTCAATAATAAGTTCATTGTATATAGGAAAGGTTCCATTTATCTTGAATCAAGATTTTTCAATAATAAGTTGGATATTTATCTAATGTTTCCGAAGCTCATTGTATATAGGAAAGGTTTAATTTATCTTGTATCAAGATTTTCAATAATAAGTTGGATATTTATCAAATGTTTCTAAAGATGGGGTTATGTATACAATTAGTATCTTTATAACCAACACAATGGTCATGGTCGTGGTCACAGCAGCAGGCGTCGAGGTCTTCATGGCGCCACTGCTCTCCTTCCAGGTCTCCACCAAGTTCAGAGACGGTGCGACGGCGGCGAACCTCTCACCGGCCTTTAGTCCCATCAGCTTTCACGCCGGCCACGATGACCAACCTCGCCCCGGGCTTTGACTTCTTTAGCTGCACGATGGCGGATGCCTCGCCCTCCCTCGAAAACATCATGATGGCCACGGTCGACCATGTCCCGCCCGCCGGCATGGTCGCCATCGCATGCATCACCTTCCCGTCTAGCCCGCGCTCGCCGACCGCCTCTCCCACGACCCGCTCCACAACTACCCGGCTCTTGCTTCCATGAAAACGCAATATATTGCATATTCACCAAGAAGCAACAGAATTAAGGTCACTAATTAAATCCTAGTATGACGAACCATTTATGCCAAAATAGATACGGAGCACCTCATAGATTAAAGTTAAATCTAGCAATATAGTACACTTGGCACCGGAGTAAACCCCAGATTAAACAATGTGGTAGATGGTGTTTACCTGAACGCTGACAGAGGTATACCAAGTAACAAAGCTAGTTACAACCAAAGCTCAATGCTCTTGACAGGAAATGTCTCCAAATCAAGCTAGCTGCGGCCAAACTTTGGAGCCTGAAAAAAATGGAGGAAAAAACAAAATGAGGAAAGACAAGAGAAAAAATAGAAAAAAAAGACATATAAAGACATGATGTTTACAGAAGAAATAGAAAAAAATGATCTATAGTTTCCTTCTGCTCTAGATTGTAGGTTTATCTCAAGTGCAAGATGAGAAATTTAATTGCTTTGAAGAATATAAATATAGCAAATAAAGAAATCAGTTGCTGCCTGCCCGGCTCAGGTTTGCAGCATACAAACAGATATACAGACCATGAATGTACTATGACTTTAGAATAATATACATTAATGCGCCATATTATAGGAAAAAAATCCACAAAGTAGAGAGAAACACCTATAACACACGTGCTGGATATAACATTCCCTGAATGTAACAAAATACAGTTGTATTTCCTAATGGAACAAAATATGTATCATGGCATGGTACTCAAGATGCTTCTTTATTTTTTGTTCTTATCACATCATGTACACTTTAGAGAGAGGCGCTGACTCTACAATTTTTGAAGCATCAAACTATATAAGAGTAATTGTCCATGCAAGGTATTGATTTTGTCACTGTTTGTAAGAAATACATCACATCAGAGATGCAAAACGCATTTTCTCTTAGGTCAATAACATACAGATCAAACATTAAACCTTTGCTCAATCTTTCCTCAATGAGAACTGAGGAAGAATCACATGCATCCAATCTTTTCTCAATGATAACTGAGGAAGAACTCTGTAACTATCCTACTCCACACTGATCATTGCATGACATCAATATGTCTCTTTGACAGACTAAATTTGGACAATCATGTAAGCTCTAAACATTGTTCTTGATTAGAAGGACAAAAGATAAATAAATGGAAAGTCTCACCAACAATACTCAATAATTTTTGCATGTAATATTCTTGTCCGAACAACCACAATCAATATCCATTACATCCACACTTGCCTCAAGAGGGAGAGTAGAACCCCCTACAAAATAGTAAGTATCACAATGTAAGTATTCAGGTCATGTATCCCATTGTTTCTGCTTCTGCAATGAATATGTTGAAAGTTGAGTTACCTGTTAGGGAGAGACTCAGCACTTAAGTGTCCACAATTGAAATCAGTGTATCCTCTTTCTGTCAACCATCTGTATCTTTGAAATCTTCAAGCCCATGTCATGATATTTGCTTCAAGGACAACAAACAAATCAGGTATGTGATCCAACAAGAGAAAGGAAATTTAAGAAATTCATTCAGAAATTGAGAGGATGTTAGTATTTTATTTATGTGATGACTGCCTCGACCAAAATCCATATATCTTGGGAGATGCAGGGCACCAATCGGAACCATATTAAAGCAGCGGACAGAGAGGTCCGAAAAGAAGAAATAAATGCAAGAACAAAAATAGGGAGAAGGAAAAGGAAAGTGAAGTGTATTGATGCCTCGACGAACATACGACCGCGACACCTTAGCACCTACAGTGCAACACGGAGGAATGAATAAACAATTTGTTGTCCGAGACTGATGGTGGTTTCTACATTGTTGAATCTTTAGATGCATTGGTAAGTGGATATATAATGAAACTGCAACAATACAAAGCTAATAGATCAATATAAAAGGATTAAATAATCAAATCAAGGCATGTATGAAGATGAAAATTATTTGCATCAGACCCATCAGAATTAGCTTTTGCCATGTAGTTTATGAGCTAAAAATCAGTATTTACTAATCGATAAAAAACATCGAGCATCATCAGCTATAAAACAAACTACATTTTCCTAATAAGATGGCACATGCATGAAATACCCAAGAAGCAGTCATGAGAAATCTGAACCTTCCTCGGGTTTCCTTTGTGTAAATAGGAGGCAATTTTCTCTATGTAACCTTGAGAGCACATAACCGAGCATGAGAAATCTGAACCTTCCTCGAGTTTCCTTTCTGTAAACAGGAAAATTGAAATCCTTTGCCACACATCTGAACCTTCCAAGAAGCTGCTATCAGGATTACACAGAGGCAACAAAAACTACTCTGAAAATTTCATTGATAGCAAGATATCTTGGTCCTGACAAGCAAAATAGACAGTCATGTTTTCATTTGACAAAAGAATCTGGCATATTTACCTCAGTTTAATGATGCATCCATCATTGCAAAAGCTGCGCCAGCATCAAAAGTTGGAGCACCCCACTGAAAGGGACAAGGTGCTCTTATCCTGTCATTGTAGTAGAAGAAACAGAGACATTCATGTTACTAAACATCAAGGTTGGTGCAAATGGAATAAGCATATCTTTAGATAAACAGCAGCAGCGGTCGAGGATACCTAGCGCGGCGGCCTCGATCTCGATGGTCTCGGTGGCACTGGCCTTGACGACCACCTCGGCGATCTCGGCGTCGTCCGGGCCGGAGAACTCGGTGTCCTCGCCGTTGCGCTTCAGCCCGCCGTACTTCACCGGGATGGCCTCGATCGGGATGTACTTGAGCAGCGTCTCGGTGATCTTGGAGGGCCGTGCGACCACGAGCTTGCTCTTGGTCCTCTGCATCATGAACGGGAACAAGATGGTGCTGAAGGCGTAGTAGGAGAACGACACGTTGATCAGGATCTGCAGCATGACAGCGCCACCAAAAATTCAGTCAGATCTCGAAGCACATTCAGTTAAAATTTTCAAATTCAGTTAAATTTGAAGGCGTGATTCGGGTGGTGGTACTCACGTTCCGGGCGACGAGCTCAGGGTAGTTGTCCTGGAAGAGGTCGAGCACCTGCGGGGTCCTTCTTGGCGAGGCCGGGGGAGCCGCGGAGGTCCGTCACCTGCAGCAGCGACGCGCCGCCGCCGGGGGTGAAGTCCAGCTCGGCGACGTGGCGCTCCATGGCACGCACCCGCCATCGGAGGAACCGGGCCGGCTTCTTGCCGCCGTCGGTGCCGAGCGGTGAACCGGTACACGGCCTCGTCCGCGAACATGCCCAGCGCGTTGTAGCACACCGGGTGGACCTCGCGGTCCACGCCCTCCAGGTAGCACGCGCCCTCCGAGAGCGCGTCCTCCTCCTCGTCGCCGTCGGCGGCGGTGGCGGCCAGGCTCTTCCACTCCCGGCGCCACCGGAGCGTTCGGCGGAGCATCTCGAAGACGGCCCCCGCCTTGAAGTCGCGCGCACGGAGGAACTTGAGGAGCACCGCCTCCGCCTCCTCTTTCTTCTCCTCGCAAAGAAAATCCTATGTTTGTTTTCTCGGAAGGTGATCTCACATATATGGTATGATTTTGGAATTCTTAATTACCTATTATTAATGTGATTAAATCGAATCATCACCTGCCAAAGCAAGCACAAAACAAAATCTTCCGCTTTAATGGTGGATTTGGCTTTTTAATGAGAGGAAAAAAATAAACCAATGGGAGGGAACGGTGGGAGGCGGGATGAAAAAAACGGACGAAAAAAACCCAGACGAAAATAAACCCGGAACGGAAGCTACCAACTCCCCAATTAGGAGTAGAGATTCATGTGTGATTTGTATTCGGGACAAGTTTTGTATTGAATTATTTAGTTTGCTTTGGTGATTTCAATAATTATTGTAATTTGGATAACTGTTTTTTGTAATATTGACATTCAGATAAATAATTATTGTAATTTGGATAACGGTTATTTTGCTATATTGAATTCATAATTTTAAATATGTATCATATGTGTCAAATTCAGATAAAACTCCATCTGTTTTGCGGGCCGGCGCGGGCTGTTGCGGAGCAGACCCCGCATAGCGGACCTGTAAAACGGAATATCCACGGATATTCCGTTTTACAGGTCCGCTATGCGGGATCTGCTCCGCAGCAACCCCGCGCCGGCCCGCCAAACCATTTTTCCGCGAACTGTAAACGAGTTTTGCGGGTCGGCGATATACGGGGTCTGCTAGAGATGCTCTTAGCACGATAACTTTCCGACTGTTTATCACATCAAGGTTTGCCCAGGCTCGGGTGAGAAAGGGGTGATATAGTGACGAGCCTTCGGCTCGCTCCAGTACTTATAGTCGTTGTTAGGTGATCCATGGATCTATTTCTAATTTTTGTTACCTCTAATGTCCTTAATACTGCCAAGACTAATTATGAATAGATTGAAAGTTTCTTTCGAAAAAAACCCCCACATATTTTAAGCTAACGGCTACACCTATTGGATGTTAAAAATGACTAGTGCCACGGAAGGGCAACCCCCCCGCCCCCCCCCCCCCTCCCTCCCCACACGCTGAGTCAGACTGAGCCTTCCCAGCTATAATATGTAAATAGTTCATTCCACCCGGACGTGGAGCATGTGAGCTCGGGCTCACATGCACCCGTTGCTACAGTGCACACAAAAAATATATTTAAAAAGTTCAAAAAAATCTGAAATTTTTTGTCAAGAAACTTTGATGTTTTTTCTACATGCGTACCAATTTTCGTGATGAAATGACATTTGTGGAGGTCCCGGCAAAAAAAAACAAAATCATGCTCCAAAAAAACTGTTTTTGGAAGCATTTTGGAGCATCGATTTTGTTTTTTTTGCCGAGACCTGCATGAATGTCATTTTGTCACGAAATTTTTGCACGCATGTGAAAAAGATATCAATGTTTGTTGTCAAAAAAATTCAGTTTTTTTTGAACTTTTTAAATATATTTTTCGTATGTACTGTAGCAAAGGGAGCATGTGAGCTCGTCCTCACATTAGCACTTTCGATTCCACTAGCTCTATTATCTTAACATGCACACATGCCACATTACTAAAGGGCCACCACAACGTGCATGAGATTTTTTCTTCCCATTATTAGTTGATCCCATACACATATGCCACCTCATCAAAAACATCTATTATATTATGTCACTTATATTCAAAATATTTTTTGACTACACAATAATCAAATACAATATACTCCTACAACATTTATTTTTAGTATTACTTCATTACTATTAATTTAACTATGCATGTTTCATTCAATCAAATCTCTGAAATATATTGTAATCGATTCCTGCAACAGCGTGCGGTGTATTATTTAATTACTAAAGAGGTGACATTGTTACAATCCCAACGGATATATAGGTTATGATATTTTATCCGGGCATGAACCTATCCAAACTGCAGTGCGACATTCCATGCGACCAAGCTTGGCCATGAGATGGCTAGGGATCTTCATGAGATGGCTAGGGATCTTGGTGATGGTCAGACAACATTAGCTGTTTTGTTCCCTCCACAAGATGGCTGAGCACACAATACTTCAAATTGTACTTAAAATCAGGAATTTAAAAAATAAAAAGTAAATGTTGAAAATCACAAATACTCCGTTGACTATGCTTGAAAAGTTTCAGCTCATTTGCTCCCTCCACAAGATGGCTAGGGATCTTCATGAGATGGCTAGGAATCATCGTTGTGGAGTATTTTGTTCGAACTTAGTTTTCAGAAAAATCCGAAAATGATACTGAAACTCGTAAATATATCCGCTGACTTGTACATAAATTTCAGCACATTCGGGTGAGCAATTTGAATGATTAAACCATTTGAAGTTTGATGTCCTAACTTGACCCACTTATGTATGGAATGCAATGGTTTAATAGAAATCTGAAAAATTCCAGAAAATTACAAATACTTCAGAGACTACTCTAGGAAAAGTTATAGCTCTAAGGCCGAGGGTTAACGTGCTGGATTTTCTAGCCTGACAAGTCGGCTCAGCTAGTGAGTTTAGCAATTAAATTGTTTTTTTAACATAGTACAAACATAGACGCTCATATATATACATACGCATATATACTACTCACGTCGATGAACGCATGCACGCACATCCTATCCCTATGAGCATTTCCGATAGACTGAGTCGGCATATCTTTTTGAGATTGACGAAGTCGCCACAAATGCCTTCATGATCGACGTGAATCTCTTCTCCCACTGAAGATACATCTCGGAAGGCCTGAATAATAATAAAAAAACGACCACAAATGTAAGTTTAGGGCTTGAACTCTGATGAGTTGGTTCCACCCCAAGGAATCTAATTGTGGTTTAGATGTTTTGTTATGTGAATCATTAGAACAGAAGTTGTAGTTTTGTGTAAAAAAAAAGTTATGGTCAAAGTTGGAACCTCACAAATTCCCTCCCAAAATATCTCCCGTCACTCAAGAGCCGTGGATGAACCAGGAACCAGGTGATGGTAATCATGGAGCCGTGGCTTCGAAGAACAAAAACCGCGGCGACGCCACGACACGCACGACCGTTGGTTTTCACGTCAAGGCAACATTTTAACTTTTGACCATCCGGGTAACTTCAAAGGCCTTAACAACAGCGAGGTGACAGGTAGACAGTTAATAAGATCAAAACCCCTCGAAAAAAAAAATCAAAACCCGGGACGGCCGGTAACCATGATGCTGACGCGACGCTGGCACAAGGCAGACGTACGCAGATGGCAGCTCGCAGAGCGGCGGAGGGAAGGCGTGCGTGCGTGCGCGTGGCGTCAGCGTGACCGGCCGAATGCGACGGCGACATCGAGCTGTCGAACACATGACTTTTTGGAGCGATGCTCCTCGGGACGGACGGGCTCTTTGTTTTAAGATTATTGAGATAGAAAAGGTCAAGAAAACTAGCTGGGCGATTCGCCACACCAGAGAGAGGAGGGAGGAACTGTCGCCCTCCTTCCACCCCGGAGAGGTGAGGAGAGGAGGTAACGGAATCAAGGCGTGGTGCTCTATATAAGAGACCCGCGACGAAGCCGTCGTAGTACTTGCATATCCAGAGTTCCATTCCACGCACATACATCGATCCATTCGCCTGACTTGTCGGGTGGTGTCTATGTCGACAATGGAGGTGAAGAAGCCCCGGCAGGTGGCGAGGAGGTTCCTGGCGCGGCCGCAGCACGAGGGCGCCGGCGCCGTCGTCCGCCGCAGCATCGGCAGGTTCGAGCTGAGGTACTTCGACCCCTTCCTCGTCCTGGACGAGTTCTCAGGTGAGCCCCGCCGCTTCGTCCTCCTCTCTTGGCTCGTTTCGCATGAGATTCCGGCGATGGTCGCTAATCGATTCCTTCCTTGTCCGAATTTGCTGCATGCATGCAGCTTCTGCGCCGGCTGGGTTCCCTGACCACCCGCACCGAGGCTTCGAGACCGTCACCTACATGCTCGAGGTATGCATGCATTTCTGTTGCTGTTGTTGTTGCTGTTGCGCACACTTTGTTCTCAAGTTGCTAGTACTAGCACTAGAAAAACTGCCAAGCAAGATCATTCACGCAACCATTGGCATCCTGAATCATTCCTTACTTAATTCCCATTGAGCAGAGCTATAACGGTAGTGGCACCTTTGACAACCAAACATGCAACGGGAAACAAGCGCGTTTCGTTTGTCAAACCTGCAACTTTTCTTGCCCTTCACTCGAAGAAGCCATCTGAACGAGGGTCCTGCTTTTGGTAGCTTGGAATCGATCCCTCCCTACTACGCCAACCACCCCTGTGTTTTCGTACTGCAATGACAACGAAATCTTCGTTCAAAGATAACTGGAAACCGTGTGGAAATTAAGTACCACGAGTAGGAATGTTCACAGGACAGCGATGGCGCGCAGAGTAGATTTGCTGGTTAACCGCCCTGACCTGACGACCCTTTCCTCTGGCTGGCTGGCTGCAGGGAGCGGTGAAGCACGAGGACTTCGAGGGCCACCGTGGCACGATCAAGGCCGGCGACGTGCAGTGGATGACGGCCGGCCGCGGCATCGTGCACTCCGAGATGCCGGCCGGCCCCGGCACCTCCAAGGGCCTCCAGCTCTGGGTCAACCTCGTCTCCAAAAACAAAATGTGAGCGTCTATTAATCACACCTTCCTGTCTCCCGCCGTCACGCGAGCCGTCTGACCGCGTCATGTGCGCCTCCATGATTAACACGTGCGCTCGATCCAGGGTGGAGCCGGGGTACCAGGAGTTCCAGAGCAAGGACATCGCGTCCACCACGTCGGCGGACGGCGACGTGACGGTGCGCGTCATCGCGGGGCAGGCCATGGGCGCCCGGTCGCCGGTGCGCACGCGGACGCCGACCATGTACCTCGACTTCACGGTGCGCCCGCACGCCGCCGCGCCCGTGCGGCAGCCGGTGCCGGCCTCGTGGAACGCGTTCGTGTACGTGCTCGAGGGCGAGGGCGTGTTCGGGGCGACGGCGGACCAGGCGGCGCAGCAGGCGGCGGGGGCGCACCACCTGCTGCTGCTGGGGCAGGGCGGCGACGGCGTGGAGGCGTGGAACAGGTCGGACAAGCCGCTCCGGTTCGTGCTCGTCGCCGGCGAGCCCATCGGCGAGCCCGTGGCGCAGCTGGGCCCGTTCGTGATGAACACCGAGGAGGAGATCGACGCCACCGTCAACGACTTCGAGTACTTCATCAATGGGTTCGAGAAGGCCAAGCATTGGAAGTCGCAGGCGATGATCGCGCTAGAGCTAGAGTAGGGGGAAAGAAAGAATGGCAGGACAAACTGTGAAGAACGTACGCATTGTTTCCTCTACGAGGTTATTTATTTGTTTATTTATTTCTCTCTTTTATCCCGACATCAGCGATCGCTTTCATGTACATATTGGATAACATAAAGGTACAGTATACTGATTCTCAGAGAGCAAAAAAACAAAAAACAAGAAATACAGTATACCGGATTAAAAAAACTCAAATGATAAGTGACACACGTCACGTGCATGACACTCCGGCCCTTGACATTTTTTTTTGAACACAGTACATATGCAAACGCTCATATACACGCGCATACACTCACCCCTATGAACGCACACACGTATAGGGATGACAATGAGTACCCATTACCCACGTACCCTGCGGGTAAAAACCCTATTAGGGTAAGGGTATGGGATAAAAATTTACCCATGGGTACATAAATAGGAAAATCTGAAACCCATCGGGTAGAGCGGGTACGGGTATGGGATCATATAACCCATATCCACATACCCATGTACCCATATAAAATCTATGTGAACTCAAAATTATCTGGACATTCTATACTATGTCAAGAATTTGTGAAGTGAGAATGTATGATTATGTGTTGTCGTCTATGAATATATGATTTTGTTTATATGTATATGTTATTTTTATAATATATTTTTTGAAAACTATGACTATATGTTGCTGTTTATGACTATAAGTTGTTCAAATTGATGTTTTGCAAACATGGGTAATTTTACCCGCGGGTACCCATCTACCCTGTCGGGTAAATGGTATGGGGAAAAATCGTACCGTTGGCGGGTATGGGTAAGGGTGATGGGTAAGCTCACGGGGGACGTGTAAGGGTATGGGGTGGCTCCACCCATACCCATACCCTGCGGGTGCCATCCCTACACACGTACACCCTACCCCTATGAACACCTCCGAGAGACTGAGCCGGCATATCATCTTGAAATTTACGAAGTCACCGTAGGCACCTCGTCATCGATGGGAACATCTCCTCCCACTGAATGCGCATCACCGAAAATCCTGAAATAAATCCAAGAATAAATGCGAGCATCAGGATTTGAACCCTGGTGGGCTGGGGATACCACAGTCCCTCTAACCATCCAACCACAGGTTGGTTCGCGCCCTTGACATTTTTCGATGTCAATTCCAGTCACGCAAGGATGGCAAATTCCAGTGACACACGATAAGTTTCTGTTAAAAATAAACCGAAGCATAAAAGTTACCATGCTTGACAACTAAGGTTGTCAATCTCGTATCACTAAACTTGTCATAATTTTTTTTTCGGAGTTGACATGTTCTCGTGCCACACCTCTGGTATTTATCGGGGGTCCAAAAATAACAGTACATGGACAAGCTAACCTTTTACTTTAGATGACGAGCGAACTTTTTGGTTCGGTGGGTGAATCGCTGGGCCTCCCCAGGCATCATTCATTCTGAAAAAAACAAGCAGTCCAAAAACAAAATCAGTAAAAAAAGAGGAAATAAAAAATAGAGACGCTTACCATCGCAATGAAATCCCTTTCATCCCGCAAAAAAAAAGTTTTGCCATGAAATATAGCATGAAATTGTGAACTGTCAACAAAAACACATACTAAAAATTGTTAAATTTCCATGGTTAAAATGTCATATTCTCAAAAACAAATGCCATAAAAGAATGTATACAGTTTGCCATTTGGTAAGAAATTTAGTTGTCATCCAGTAGTACAAATAAGTTATGTTCGGCCATGTTCGTATGAAACACACAAAGTTTGCCATGTTCATGAAAAAAATGCACCTACTTGTTGAAAAAGTTTGGCCATTTCCATGATTTATATATTAAAATTTACCATGTTATATAAACAAAAAATTCATGTTAAATACGAAAAATCTGCCATGGAAGACATGCAAATATTGCACTGGCACAGTTTTTCAAAAAAGTAAAACACAATAACATAACATTTTTGCTATGATCCATGGCAAAAAGTATAAATTTTATATAAAATCATGGCAAAATTAGAAAAATTATGTTCTATAATTCATCACAAAAAGAAGAAAAGTATGTATGAGTGACATGGTAAATTAAAAAAATTAGATGTTTATATGCAAGCAAAATATAGAATATTTTTGGCGTGTCTCTCATTGTCTCTGGCCACTGGCCCTACATGACGGGGGTGCCCAAAGAGTATAAGGCCAATAGGACTCCTTTCTCCTACATCAAACTTGTTTTTGGTAAAGCCTCCTTAAGGCAACTCCATGGAGGCCCACTTAGGCATTGTAATTCACTAAATACATGGGCTTCGTCCAATACGAAATGACACATAATTTAATGTCTAGTGTTACATTTTTAAGGGAATATCTAGTGTTACTTTAGAAAAAACTTGATGTCTAGTGTGATGGCCAATCCAATTTAACACCCGCAGGTGTCAAATGGACAACGCGACGCCCATGCCGGAGGCCAATTGGGTCAGCCCACTTCAGGATTTGCTGTTGTGTTTTGTTCACTACGCCATTGCATTCTGTTTTCTCGGTTTTCTATTTCTGTTTTTGTCCTGGTTTTTTACTGCTATTGTGTTCTTCGTTTTATATTTGTTGTTTTTAGTTCTTTTTTTCTACATCCGTTTCATTCGCTGTCGTGCAGCAGTGGGTTTTTCGGTTTTCTCTTGTAGTTTTTCTTCTAGTGTTTTTGCTCTTTTTTCTTGTTTTCCCTTTTCTATAAGCACATGATGAAGTTTTTTAATACATGGTGAAAAACTTTTGAAACACGGTGGACATTATTTTAATACAATATAAGCATTTTTTTAATAAGTGATGTTCAATTTTTTAACATTGCGAACACTATTTTAATAGACGACGAATATTTTTATAATACATGATGAACACTTATATTATTCCATGGAGAGCATTTTGTTAAACAAGGTGAACAGTTTTTTATACATGCCGAACATTTTTTCATACACAAAGAACATTTTGTTTAAAAACAATGAACATTATTTAAATACTTTAAATAATTATTTTTTGCTAAACAGAGAACCGGTAGAAAACTGGAACAAACTGGAAGAAACCAGACAAAAAACATTGAATAACATGCAGTACCCCCCAACACAGAATACGTTAAATGAAAAGGAAGGAATGGATAATAGGCTAGAAACTAAACTAAGGATCCCATGTAGACGATTGCTCGAAAGTCTGACACGATAAGGCGTCAGCTAGGAGGAGAGCTCCTAGTCAGTGCTTATGTTATTAACTAGTGTGCTGGGTGTAACGCTCCGTCACTATGGGTCGGCCTAGCTACGGTACGCTCGCTCGCTCGCTCGGGAGAGACATTGTTAGTCGTTTTGACTGTTTGACAGGATAATGTTTGACCAGTTAACCATTGACTTTGAAAAAATGTATTAATCGAAATAAGTTGCAAATTTCAAAAAGGACCATTGACCATTGACCTTTTCAAAAAGTTCATCAGTTGGAAAACGGTCATGTATTAAAAAAAATGACGTGTTTGAAAAACACCATGAATTTAAAATAAATTCACAAATTTGATAAACGTTCATGTGTTTCACGGATTTGCAAATTTCATGATTCTGAGGGGGGGGGGGGGGGGGGGGGGAATCACAAACTTGAAAAATTATTCACGGATTTGACAAACATTTACGTACTTCTGGAAAAAGTTCAGGCATTTGAAAAAGGTTCACGGGTTTAATGAAAAAGTTCAAAAAATTGGAAAATCTTTCAAAATTTTGGGAAAACGTTCATGAATTCTACACAGTTTGTGAATTTTAAAAAGTTTGCGCATTGAGAAAAAAAATGAAAGATAAAAGGAAAGAAAAAGAAAGGAATAACCGAACGTAACCGATTCAGAAAACCAAAAACCGCAAAAAGAAAAAAATTGACCAAAAGCTTTCATAAGCTTTCGAAAAACGGCCTAGGAGGCTTCTGGGAGACTCAAAACCGAGGAGCTTCGAGCTCATGCCCGCTCGTGCCTTTGATGGGATGGGCCGGCCCGTATAGAATCCATCGAACAGGAGGAGGTGTTGGGTTGTGCACTGTTAAGCCTAAAACCAGGGCCGGTCCTGACACGTCAGGGGCCCTGGTGCAAGCTCACATAGCGGGGCCTCTGTACATAATTTTTTTAGAAGCAATTGCTTATACTTCAGCAGTTACGTAAAACACTTTCTTCTAACATTTATTGACGGAAAGTCATTTATAATACTATCAACACTAATCTGGTCCAGTAGATCCTTCTCAATGCATATTGTAGCTAAACCGTTCAATGTCTCTTGTGACATTGTTGACCTCAAGTAATTTTTTAACAATTTTAATTTTGAAAAACTACGTTTGGCAGAAGCTACAGTCACAGGTATAGTAAATAAAATTCGATAAGCAATAGAGATGTTTGGAAAACAATCTATATTCATAACAAATTCAAATATCTTAATTGCACACATGGGCTCATCACTTTTCATGCCCAGACAAATGTTTTCTAGATGACATCTGAGCATCAAAATATAGCACAGGAACAGTACATAAACTAAGAGATAAAACTGAAACAAAAGCACCTGGACGATTATGGCTGGGTTGATTGGGTTGATTGATTGGTTGCTTGTTGCCCTCACCAGATTGAGATGAATCCAATTCCACCACAACCAGGCACCAACGCAGCAATCAGGGCTGGCAACAATCTCTTTCCGTTGGAAGCCTTCTTTAGATCCCTTTTCTCTCTCAAGCCACTGGGGAATGGGGATCAGGGGAGGACCAGGGAGATTCAGATCGAGCAGAATCGAATGGGGAGAAACGAGTAATAGGGGGATTTTACTGACCGTTGCAAATTGAGGAGGGGATTGTTGGAAATCAGCGCCGTAATCTTCTCCTCTATTAATTCCGGTCAATCCCCTAGAAGTCTCAACGGCAAGGCGGGGGCGGCGCGCCATGGTCGCTGGTTGGATGAAGAACAGGAAAGGGCAACGAGGAGAAGAAGACGAGGAGGCGACCCATCGTGCGTTCCGTTCGGTTGAAGATTTTTTTTTAGCGAACGCTGCGCTCACTGCCTCGCTTGATGCACATGGCTCGGTCGCACCCATAGGCCTAGGCCTATATGCATACCTGGGTCGGGGCCCCTAGAAATTGGGGGCCCTGTGCGGCTGCACCGCTTGCACATGCTCAGGGCCGGCGCTGCCTAAAACCATCGCTATAGCTTTAAGTTAGGAACTATCTAGTGCAAATCCTGACTTTGTCTTTAAAATAGTACTCCACGGTGGACTTAAACTAATTTAGAAGGTAGATAATAGCTCCTAAGCCCATCATCACATCTTCGTTCTATATTTCTTTAGCTTGATTTGTGTGTTGACATTGTTAGACGGGAGAGAGAGAATTGATGGAATTATTGATGGATGTTATATTTAGCCTCACGGATGAGTATATATAGGATTACAGACTTGGAGGACATGAAACCTCTCCTACAGATAAGGTAGGAAACGGATTATAAATCCTAAACTATCAAATACATGTAAGAGAGGCAATTTTCTATGCATGGTGGTAGCTACACCCTCTTTGGCATACGTGCCTTCTTTTATATATGAGGTGTTCAGTTTCTTATGGCATTGGCACAAGTACATTTTTGTTGTATAGGAAGGACTTTTTCTCATTTCTTGTTGTCTTTTTTATTACCTTTTTGACACAAGTGCCTTTTCGTTGTGTCGCAAGGGCCTTTTCTGGCTTCTCTCAATTTTTTCGCTTGCCTTTTTGGCACAAGCGCCTTTTTGCTTCGTGGCTGGTCCAAATTCACGATATTTCGTTATAGAGTTATTTTCGTATGCCAAAATAATTTACCAAAATAATTAGAGATAGAAATTCGGTCCATGTGTAGCTACCACCATGGGTAGCAAATTATTTCCGATACATGTAACCCAAATATATCTCTAACATCCCCCCGCAGTCGTAGCGGTAGCGTTGCGAAGAACAAGAGCGTCGCGGACAGTCAGACTGGAGAGAATAATAGCCGACGAGCTGACATCCCCCCACGGTCGCAGCGGGAGCGTCGGGAACGGTGTCGCGTCGTGGATGCAAGGACTGTAGAGGAAGCCGATGAGTTGCTCTAGCGAGGTGATAGCCCTTTGTGCCGTTGTCGAGGTAGCCGAGAGCGTGGGGTAGTGTAGCCGTGGTCGAGGTAGCCGTGCGAAGTACGCCGCAGTCGATGTCGAGTCGGGGTGGCGGTGTCGAGGAAGTCGTCGTGGAGCCGCGGGCGCAAGGAGGCGTTGAGCTAGTCTTGGGCACAGTGATGTCGAAGTAGTGGTGCGCCGGGAAGAAGATATTGTTGACAACGCATCGCGCTGGGTTTGCCAAGCCCGGGGACTCATCGTGGACGGAGGCACAGATCGGTGTTGCCAGCACCGGGCATGCGTAGACGGACAAAGGTGATGTTGATGATGCACCGCGTCAGGCTTGCCAGTCATGGGAACACATCGGGGACGAAGACACGCGTCGGTGTTGCCAGCACCGGGCATGCGTCGACGGGGACCTGCACGAGTTTGTACACCATGTCGAGGGGACTAGCAGAGAACGACTCGATGACGGTTGCACCACAAATCGGCATGGGGCCGATGTCGCCCGCAGTGGTTGGAGTAGATGAAGTGATCGGGGTAGTTGACGGTGACGCTGACAACGAGCTGGTGTTGGACGAAGACGAAGGGGGTGGACGGGCGACGCAGCTCGGGTGAGCGAGCGGCAGCAGCGCCGAAGAAGAGTGGCGGCCCTGGCCCGACGGCGGCTACGGCGACTGGGTTAGGAGTGCGGCGTCGATGCTCGAAGTAGGTGAAGAAGAACCCGACCGTGTGACGAAGACCGACGCGGACGGTGGCGTTCCCGCGCCAAGGGAGACGGCACAAAGCATACCACGGGAAGTTGACGCACGGGAACGACGAAGTGGACTGCGGGCTGCGGCACTGCGGCCCGAAGGGCGACACAACGACAACAGGCGGGTTGGGCGACGGCAGGAAGACCTTAGGGCGACGACGTTGACTGCGTGCCGCGGCGCTACGACCTAAAGGGGCGATGCAGCAGCGGTCGCGCATGGGTCGATGCAACCGAGAACACTGTCTCGGGGCGGCGGCGTGGACCGCTGATACTTGTGATCTGCGTTGGGTTTTCCGTGAAGAGGAACGGGTAATTGCAACACGATACGGGTAAGTATTTCCCTCGGTTATGAAACCAAGGTTTATCGAACTAATAGGAATATCAATCCAGAACCGTCTTCAGCGCCTGCACACAAAAGAGTAAACAACTCGCACCCAACGCGGGCAAGGGGTTGTCAATCCCCTTGATCTCGTTATTTGCAAGCAAGTGAAGTGTGTAGATAATAGTAGATAATTGTAAATTGCAAAATAAAATAAAAGCAAACAAACGGCAGCAGGGTATTGTAGCGTTTATAAATATATAGGTGAATAGACCCGGAGGCCATAGTTTTCCCTAGCGGCATCTCTCATGAAAGTAAGCATACGGTGGGTAAACAAATTACTGTTGGGCAATTGATAGAAAAGCGCATATTTATGTGATATTCATGGCAATGATCATGTGTATATAGGCATCACCTCCATAAGCAAATAGGCCGACTCCTGCATGCACCTATTACTATTACTCCACCCATCGACCGCTGTCCAGCATGCATCTAGAGTATTAAGTAAAACAGAGTAATGCTTGGAGAACATTGACATGATGTAGACAAAGAGAATTCAATTAATATGAACTAACCCCATCATTTTATCCTTAGTGCCAACAATACAAAGACGTGTCTTGTCCCCTTTTGACACTGGGATATGGAGCACCGCCGGATTGAACCCACTACAACACACCCCTCTCACTGAAGAAATATCAATCTAGTTGGCCAAACTATTTCAATAGATCGGAGAGAAGTACGAAGCTATAATGATCACGCACTTAAGAATCATAATATATATCAGAGGTGACTCAAATACTTTTCATGAATAATCTGAACATAAACCCACAATTCATCGGATCCCAACAAACACACCGTACAAAAGAATTACATCGGATAGATCAAAGCGAAGATGCGATGATCATTGTATTGAAGATCAAAAGAGAGAGAGATAGCCATCTAGGTACTAACTACGGACCCGTAGGTCTGTGGTGAACTACTCACACATCATCATGAGGGCAGTAAGGTTGATGACGAGGCCCTCCGTGATCGATCCCCCCCGGCAGGGTGCCGGAATGGAGCTCCAGATGGGATCGCGGCGGAACAGAGACTTGCGGCGGCGGAAAAAGTGTGTCGGGATGCCCCCGAGGTTTTTTGGAATATATGTGAATTTATAGGCCAAAGAACGGGTCAGGAGGTCCCACGGGGAGGGACAAGCCATCAAGGCGCGGTCACCCCCCTGGCCCGCCCTGTTAGCTTGTGCCTCCCTCGTGCGGCCTTCGGTCTTCTCCCGAGGCTTCCAGGTCTTCTTTTGGTCCAGAAAAAATCATAAAAAAGTTTTGGGGCAATTAGACTTCGTTTGGTACTGTAAACTTGAAAAGTAAAAAACACGCAGAAAACGGGAACTGGCACTGGGCACCGGGTCAATAGGTTAGTGGTCAAAAATAATATAAATTGGTAAATTATTATTCAAAAAGTATCCTAGAATGATAATATAATAGCATGGAACAAACAAAAATTATAGATACGTTGGAGACGTATCAGCAGCCCCAACCTTAATTCCTGCTCGTCCTCGAGTAGGTAAATGATAAAAACAGAATTTTTGATGTGACATGCTACCCAATATGTAATCTTTTGCATGTATGCTCATTGAGAAATGATGAATTAACAAACATCAACATAGTAATATTTATACGCATAAGAAACACAATCATGAATTTTTCAGAGTATACGATCCTCCAAGAATGTTCACCCATGTTTGTTTTGTCATACTAGAAAGGCATGGCTCCGTCCTCACCACATTAGTACAAATGTTAAGCACCACGGTGTCCAAGTCAGGCAATTGGATCGTACTTTTTCAAAGCGCATCAACTTTTTATTCTTCATGCAATACATGAGCTGGAACCATGGACATAACATAAGGTGGAATAGAATATGGTGGTAGATATCAAAGGGGTAAAAAGTGGAGAAGAAAGTCTCGCATCAACTAGGCGTATCAACGGGCTATGGATATGCCCATCAATAGATATCAATGCAAGTAGTAGGGATTGCTATGCAAACATGATGCACTGGAGCTATAAGTATATGAAAGTTCAACTGAAGCTAAGTGGGGTGTGCATCCAACTTGCTTGCTCATGAAGACCTCGGGCATTTGAGGAAGCCCATCATCGGAATATGCAAGTCAAGTTCATAATAATGAAAAAGTGATTCCCACTAGCATATGAAAATGACATAACATGAGACTCTCTATATGAGGAACAAGGTGCCACTTTGAGGCCCAAGTGTGGTAGAGGATAGTAGCAAAGTCCCTTCTCTCTTTTTTCTCTCATTTATTTTCTTTTTTATGGTGGCCTCATTTGGCCTCCCCCATTTTTTATTTCCTCACTGTGACAATGCTCTATTAATGATGATCATCACACTTTTATTTACTTACAACTCAATATGAAAACTTTTATATGAAGAACTATGAAACAATATGACTCAATATGAATGCCTCTGGCAGTGTACCAGGATGTGCAATGATCTAGCGTGACATGTATCAAAAATATGAAGAACGGTGGCTTTGCCACAAATACCATGTCAGCTCTATATGATCTTGCAAAGCAATATGATGATGAACGAACTAGTCATATGATGTGACGGTGGAATTTTCATGGCAATATATCTCAGAATGGCTATGGAAATGCCATAATAGGTAGGTATGGTGGATGTTTTGAGGAAGATATAATGAGTCTTATGTGTGACAGAGTGTATCATGTCACGGAGTTTGGATGCACCGGTGAAGTTTACACCGATCCTCGAGGTGAGAATGGGCAATGCACGGCACCGAAGAGGCTAGCAAAATATGAGCTGGTGAGATTGCGTATGTCCATGGTTTCACATTAGTCATGAAGAACTCATATACTTATTGCAAAGTTTTATTAGTTTATCACAAATCAAAGTACTATCGCGCGCCTCCGACCCGGAACAACACTAGGATTTCAACGAGGAATAGAAATGCTCACACATCCCTACCATGCCTTTTTAATATTTAGACAAATGTGAAATTAACAACTCTTAATATCGATACTTATACGAATCAACAATGATGAACTCACACCTTTTTTCACATTACCACATCAATATCATTAACCCATAATTTCTCTTTTATGTGCCACATGATGGTTTCGATTATCACTCATTGAATACCTATTATTTTTGGACTAGTCTTATGACCCATGCAAATTACCGTCACTATTTATTAACTCTCAAACAAATATAAGTGAAGAACGAGAGTGGAATTATTTCTATAAAATCTATACGCCACCGTGCTCAAAAAGATATAAGTGAATTACTAGAGCAACTACTAAGCTCAAAAGATATAAGGGAAGCACATAGAGTATTCTAATAAATTATGATGAAGGTGTGTCTCTCTCAAATAGGCATTTTAAGAAAATGATGATTGTAGAAAACTAAAAATAAAAGCAAACAAAAGCAAACAACGCTCCAAGCAAAACTCATATCATGTAACGAATAAAAATATAGCTCCAAGTGACATGCCGATGGATTGAGACGAAAGAGGGGATGCCTTCCGGGGCATCCCCAAGCTTAGACGCTCCAGTCTTCCTAGAATATTACCTTGGGGTGCCTTGGTCATCCACAAGCTTAGGCTCTTGTCACTCCTTATTCCTTTGTCCATCGTGATAACACCCAAAACTTGAAAACTTCAATCACACAAAACTCAACAAAACTTCGTGAGATCCGTTAGTATAAGCAACATATCAAATACTTTAGGTACTGTTATAAATTGATTCATATTTCATTATTGCATAATAGGTACTGTATTATAAGTTCTCCATAGCTTATACCCCCCGATACAATCCATAGCATCATCAAAACAAGCAAACTATGCAAGCAAAAACAGAATCTGTCTAAAACAGAACAGTCTGTAAAGATCTGTAAAGAACCTATACTTATGTAACTTTAAAAATTCTGAAAAATTCGGAAAAACTAAATAATTTGCACAGAAATACTTTGTAGAAAAATTAGATTAAAAAGACGATCCAGTAAAATCACAGAAATTCTGCACTGGACGCTAAAGTTTCTGTTTTTGCACCGTATCAATTCTACTCATGTTGTGAGTCATCCCAAAGGCTTTACTTGGCACAAACTCTAATTAAAACATAAAAACATAATCATTACAGATTCAATAATCATGTTATCACACCAAAACAGAAAGTAAAAAAGTAAAAAAGAAATAAAACTATTGGGTTGCCTCCCAACAAGCGCTATTGTTTTATGCCCCTAGCTAGGCATACTGCATAGTTTCAAGTGTTGTCATCTTTGACACTCCACCCGTAAGTAGCTCTCATGATTGATTCATAAGGTGGTTTAATTATATTTCTAGTTAAGTGTTACATCCCTTTCTTTAATGGGAATTGGAACCTTATGTTTCCCTCTTTCATATCAGTAGTTGCACCTATAGTTCGTAAGAAAAGTCTTCCAAGTATTATTGGACAAGTGGGATTGCAATCAATATCAAACACAATGAAATCTAAAGGCACATAGTTCTTATTTACAACAATAATAACATGATTGATTCTACCTAAACGTTTCTTAGTGGTAGAATCCGCAAGATGCAAGTTTAGGGAACAATCTTGAATATTGGTGAGACCAAGCACATCACAAAGAGTTTTAGGTATAGTTGAAACACTAGCACCAATGTCACACAAAGTATTGCATTCATATTTATTTATCCTTATTTTGATAGTAGGTTCCCACTCATCATGCAATTTTCTAGGAATAGAAACTTCAAGCTCAAGTTTCTCATCATAAGTTTTTATCATCGCTTCCACTATATGATTAGTGAAAGCCTTGTTTTGTTCATAAGCATTGGGTGAGCTAATAATGGTTTGCAACAAGGAAATACATTCTACTAAAGAGCAACTTTCATAATTAAAGTCCTTGTAATCCAAGATAGTGGGCACATCACTAGTTAAATTTTTGACCTCTCCAAACCCACTTTTTTCAGTTTTAGCATTAAAATCATCACCCTCCAAGCAAACGGGATGTTCTCTTGATAAAGTTGACTCATCTCCAGTCCCTTTATCATTTATATTCAGAGAGGTAAACAAAGATTCAATAGGAGAAGTACCAATCATTTTAATTTCTTCATCATGATTCCGGTAAAAACCGGGTGGAAGAGCCTTTTCTAAGAATTCCCGCTTAGCTTTCAACTTAATGATCCTCTACTTAGTTCATTAATAGATATTTGGATAGATTTAATAGTCTCATTAAAATCATGCTTGGGTGGCAAAGTTTTACTTTTGAGAGTTTCTACATCATGAGCAATTATATCCATGCTTTTAGCCAAAGTATCAACTGTATGCAATTTTTCTTCTACCATAGTACTGAAAATCTTTTGAGAACTAATAAATTCTTTAATTGTGTTCTCAAGATCAGAGGGTATCCTATTAGCATTTGTAGAAGAATTTCCATAAGAGTTGCCATAATTATTAGAGGAGTTACCAGGATACGACCTAGCATTGCAATTTCCTCTATAAGCATTGTTGTTGAACTTGTTTCACGAGATAAAGTTCACATCAATAGCATCATTATTTTTCTCAATCAAAGTAGACAAAGGCATATCATTTGGATCAACCTGAGTATTTTTGCTAGCAACCATATTCATAAGAGCATCCACTTTTTCGCTCAAAGTAACGATTTCTTCGACAGCATTTACCTTCTTACCAGTTGGAGCTCTCTCGGTATGACATTGGGAATAATTTGTCATGATGTTGTTCAAAATTTTTGTGGCCTCTCCTAAAGTCACATCCATAAAGGTACCACCTGCAGCAGAATCTATAAGATTTCTAGACACAAAGTTTAGTCTAGCATAATTTTTTTGGATAATCATCCACAAGTTTAATCCATGAGTAGGAAAATTTCTAATCACCAATTTCATTCTCTCCCAAGCTTGTGCAACATGTTCTTGATCATGTTTTTAAAATTCATTATTTGATTTCTAAGGGAGATGATCTTAGCAGGAGGAAAATACTTGGCAATAAAAGCATCTTTACACTTATCCCATGTTCCAATACTATTATGTGGTAAAGATGAAAACCAAGCCTTAGCTTTATCTCTAAGTGAAAAAGGAAATATTTTTTATTTCACAACATCATTATCCATTATCCATAATTTTTATTTCACAACATCCTCATTACGACTTCCCGAAAATTGATCTTTCATCACAAGATTCAGCAATGCAGCATTAATATCGGAAGCCTCCGCACTAGTGGCTGGAGGTATATGAGTACCAATAAAATCATTGTTATTAGTATTTGTAAAGTCACACAACTTAGTAGTGTCTTGAGACATGGTGACCGAGCAAGCAAAGTAACAAGCAAGATAAGTAAACTAGCAAGCAAAGCAGTAAGCTAGTAACAAGCAAAGATAAATATTTTTGAATTTTTTATTTTTATGAAGTAAACTAAATATAACAACAAATAAAAATAAGAACAAGTTAATGATAATTTGTGTGAAGTTACTTGATAGTTGGTGATGATATTCCCCGGCAACGGCGCCAGAAATCCTTCCTGATACTTGTGATTTGCGTTGGGTTTTCCGTGAAGAGGAACGGGTAATGGCAGCACAATACATGTAAGTATTTCCC
The DNA here is from genome assembly GCA_039707655.1 of Elymus sibiricus. Classification (NCBI taxonomy): domain Eukaryota; kingdom Viridiplantae; phylum Streptophyta; class Magnoliopsida; order Poales; family Poaceae; genus Elymus; species Elymus sibiricus. The sequence goes on from CM077671.1 coordinate 326,112,226, forward strand.
TCAGTTATGAAACCAAGTTTTATCGAACCAATAGGAATATCAATCCACAACCGTCTTCAGTGGTTGGACACAAAATAGCAAACAACTTGCACCCAACGCGGGCAAGAGGGTTGTTAATCCCCTTGATCTCGTTATTTGCAAGCAAGTGAAGTGTGTAGATAATAGTAGATAATTGTAAATTGCAAAATAAAATAAAAGCAAATAAATGGAAGCAAGGCATTGTAGCATTTATAAATATATAGGTGAATAGACCCGGGGGCCATAGTTTTCCCTAGCGGCATCTCTCTGAAAGTAAGCATACGGTGGGTAAACAAATTACTGTTGGGCAATTGATAAAAAAGCACATAGTTATGTGATATTCACGACAATGATCATGTCTATATAGGCATCATGTCCATAAGCAAATAGGCCGACTCCTGCCTGCACCTATTACTATTACTCCACCCATCGACCGCTATCCAGCATGCATCTAGAGTATTAAGTAAAGCAGAGTAATGCTTGGAGAACATTGACATGATGTAGACAAAGAGAATTCAATTAATATGAACTAACCCCATCATTTTATCCATTGTGGAAAGAATACAAAGACATGTCTTGTCTTCTTCTGCACTGGGATATAGAGCACCGCCAGATTGAACCCACTACAACGCAACCCCCTCTCACTGAGGAAATATCAATCTAGTTGGCCAAACTATTTCAATATAGATCGGAGAGAATTACGAAGCTATAATGATCATGCACTTAAGAATCATACTATATATCAGAGGTGACTCAAATACTTTTCATGAATAATCTGAACATAAACCCACAATTCATTGGATCCCGACAAACGCACCGTACAAAAGAATTACATCGGATAGATCAAAGCGAAGATGCGATGATCATTGTATTGAAGATCAAAAGAGAGAGAGATGGCCATCTAGGTACTAACTACGGACCGGTAGGTCTATGGTGAACTACTCACACGTCATCATGAGGGCAGCAAGGTTGATGAAGAGGCCCTCCGTGATTGACCCCCCATCTCGAACGGAGCTCCAGATGGGATCGCGGCGGAACAGAGACTTGCACCAACGGAAAATGTGTTTCGGGATGCCCCCGAGGGTTTTTGGAATATATGTGAATTTATAGGCCAGAGAACGGGATCAGGAGGTCCACCAGGGAGGGACAAGCCATCAGGGCGCGACCACCCCCCCTGGGAGCGCCCTGTTGGCTTGTGCCTCCCTCGTGCGGCCTCTGGTCTTCTCCCGAAGCTACCAGGTCTTCTTTTGGTCAAGAAAAAATCATAAAAACTTTTGGGGCAATTAGACTTCGTTTGGTACTGTAAACCTGAAAAGTAAAAAACACGGAGAAAACAAGAACTGTCACTGGGCACTTGGTCAATAGGTTAGTGCTGCTCAAAAATAATATAAATTGGTAAATTATTACTCAAAAAGTATTCTAGAATGATAATATAATAGCATGGAACAATAAAAAATTATAGATACGGTGGAGACGTATCAACCGCGTGTCGCGGCACTACGGCCAGAAGGGGCGACGCATCGACAACACACGAGTCGATGCAACTGCGGGAAGAACCATAGGGCGGCGGTGCTGTGGCCCAACGAGGCGATGCAATGGCAGCCCGTTGCTCGATCGATGGACGAGCGTGCTGTACTCGGGGACAACCTTCACAGGACATGTGGAGGCACATGCAACCGACTGATCAGGTGAGTCACGCGGCGCGGATGAAGCGGATCATGATGGGTGGGTGATCAATCTGATCGCACACGAGGTCAGGGGCGCTGCTCGGTGATGTTGACGGCGTCGTGGATGGTGAAGCGGGGTGGTCGAGCAGACCAAGGCGATGATGACCAGCGGGGAGATGAGCGAACGACGACCATGATGGGCCGCTGCGTCGCGCAAGGCCGCCGGGTCGGAAAAGATGCCGGGCGGTCGCACCGGTGTAGGAGTGGAGGTGCGGGGTCGATGGCGGTGTTGGGCAACACAAACCGATCTTAGATTGAAAAAACCAAAAAGAAACGCCGATCAAATCGACCGACGGGAGAGAGAAAACCCTGGATCAAGGGATCAGGAAAAAGATTCTCTAGGGTAGCCGACCAACTCGGTCAGCGGACGAACCCTAGGTACGGGTGGCGCGGCCCCCGACGGCGGTCATGGAGTCCGCCCGCCCCAGGGGCGGTGCGCGGGGCGGAAGCGGCGGGCGGCGGCTAGGGTTTGGATCGGTTAGGTTGATACCATGTTATACGTTAGAGAAAGAATTGGTGGGATTGTTGATGGCAGTTGTATTGAGCCTCACAGATTAGTATATATAAGAGTGCAGACTTGGAGGGCAAGCGCCTCTCCTAGAGACAAGGTAGGAGACGGATTACAAATTCTGAACTACCAAATACATGTAACCCAAATATATCTCTAACAGACATGACTTGATCATTCCATTAGTGCTCCATAATTTTGTGATGAACTTTGTTTTTCAAGTAAGAATGACAATAGTTGGATACAAAGTGGTCAATGCATCCGGATTATTCTTTTTAATTTTTGTAGATAATATATGCTCGTTACACAATCCTACAGTACAATAAATGGTGAAGTTAAAACAACTTTTGAAGTACTTGAGGATGCATATATGATATATCCAACTTATTCAAATTTGAGTATGTGTAAAAATAAGGGGAAGAAAAACACGTCATGGCAAATTGCCGAACACAATACAAACCATGGTTGAGTCAGTTGTAACCCATGTTAGGAATGTGGACATGTCTGTCCGTACATGCAGAGAAGGGCGTGAATGGGGTTTGGGCGGTGGGGGGGGGGGGGGAGTGTGGTAGCTATGAACGTCAAGTACCGCCTCCCGCACTTCCCGAGGGGTGCGGGGGAGTGCCACACGTGGCTTCAGCCTTCGTCTGGGAAACCCCGATTCGGCAGTTCCTCCTCAGTGGGCTCTGGGCCTCTTGAACACATAAGGTATGAAGAAAATGGCCCATATGGCATTAACAAATGTTATGCATTCGGGCCGATAAGATGCCTATCTGCAAGAAATTAGGAAGCGCCAATCCATTTGCCACAATAGGGGAAACAAATGATTTATTGTAGCAACTTTTTATCTGGCATCACAAGAAAGGAATTATGCCAAATGGCTTGTTGACCGAAAAGCTGAAACACGACTACCCAACTGGCGGGGATGACAACAGTAAGACGTCATGCCATTGGACATCTTCGCTTTAGTGCAGAGGCAATTCACATGGCTCCATGGGACAAAGAAATACATCATGTGGCATGGCGTTTGAGTTTTCGGTTGAATACGTGTGCAATTAGTGTGTTAGGAGGTGATCAGGAGGCCTGACATGATCCTAGAGTGCATGAGAAGCTTGATAACAACAACAGGCTCTCAGGCACAACTAACACACTTTGATATGTGATGTTAGGCATGACAAGAGGTAACAACTAGCGACATGATGCGCCCAACAGGTGCCACATAGAAAAGGAGGTCGAAGACCATGGAAGGTAGAAAGTCAAACATGCCTAGCCATTGCACGGCGTAACGTGCAAAAGACCCGCCAAATGGTTAGGCGTGAATAGAAGGGGCCAAATGTGCAAATAAGTTTTCTCGTGGGCCAACGGTGCTCTTAAGTCCGAAAGAGGCCATTTAGGAGAATAAATACTCCTATTATACCGGAATGTCGTATTGCCTTTGATCAATATTTCTACATTTACGTCATCACACCTCCAAAGAAGAGACACTGACAAAGACCGGGAACATCATCGAGTGCAGGAAGGACCCCCCCCCCCCCGCCCGACAACAATAATGTGGAGGAGACAAAGAGGACGAGTTATGTGGGGGCTAAACCTTAGTAGTCCCTAGTGCACGTGGGTAGGGATGCAAGTGGATGCCTCCGTGATGTTAATAATTGTTACATTGATAATTGTGGTAATGCAAAAACAATCAACACAGATGGTCATGGACTTCGTGGACACGTCAGCCTACATCCCTACACGCGGGTGATCGAGAGGGAATGTCTCTTTTTGGGTTTCAATTACACTAAGTGCATCTCCAACGCGGACCCTCAAATCACCAGCATCTGTTTGGAGAGGTCCGGACCCCGCAAGCAATCCAACAACGTCCCGTATTCATCCGTAGACTAGTCTGGATTTTCGTTTTACCGCAAACCAGAACCAATTTAGGAGGATTTGTGCCAGTCACCTAGGATTTTGACAGCCCTGGCCCACCCAAAACTAAGGTGGAACCCACACACTTGGATTTGGCTGCACTATATTGCGGCCGTATGGTGGCCAAGTGGTGTGCAAATCTCCGAGCAAGTAAGTTTTTACATGTGTTGATCATTTGGCCGGATATGCAACTTGCTGGCTGGTTATGCTCTATTTGTCATTTGTCTTGATTGGATATGCAACTTGTTAACAATGTTTTACTTTAGAGCCTTCTAGTGCATGCAATTTGTTCTTGAAGTTCAAGAATAACTTCGTCGTCATGCATTGTTGGTTGAAATTGAATAGGCAACCCAAGTGGAACGTATTTATTGTCAACTCCGCCAAGATCGCCGGCATGGGCACCGAGGAAGAACATGTGATCTGACTGATCCGACAAAAGAGCCGCTCAAGAATGTTAGAAGAGGGTTCTGAGAAAAGAAGTGGTAGGAGGGGAAGGAGAATCGAGAAGGGAAGCAGCCATGAAGACAAAGAGATTCGAGGACATCTTGGTTAAGGAGGAGGCATGTGTCAAGTGCTCCGACATGAAGGAGGCATGTAAGACGGAGATGTTGAACATGTTGATGGCGGAGGCCGAGAAGAATGTCATGCTCGAAGAGAAGAAGATTGAGATCACACAATCTTCGGAGGAGGCGGGGATGTTGACCTTGAAGATGGAGGATTTGAATGATGATGCAAGGACGATTGTGTAAACCGTCAGCCTTAAGATGTTGAAGTGCATGAATGATCAACTGGAGAGGGTGAAGAAGGAGGCGGTCGAGAAGGTGGAGGCAAGAGAGTGAGCATGGAGACTTAGATTGCCGGTCTGACAAGGAAGAAAATCTATTTTTTTACACGAACTATCATACTGATATTCGCTGTAATTGAACATGTAAAAACTATACATGATTGTCTCTTTTTGATTGTGATCGAACTCTATGTGATCTGACGTGGCTTGAGACTGCGTCGGTATTTCCCCAATGAGGAAGGGATGATGCAGCACAACGATGGTAAGTATTTCCCTCAGTTATGAAACCAAGGTATCAAACCAGGAGGAAGATTACCACCACCTAATGAGCAGCACCTGCACACAAAATAACAAATACTTGCAACCCGACGCGAAAGAGAGGTTGTCAATCTCTCTACGGTAAAAAGATAGATTAGGTAATGATAGATTGGAGAGATAGATCTCTCAAGAAAATAAAATAAAAAGAGCAAATAAAAAGTGCAACAATATATTTTTGGGTTTTTGGAATAGTAGATCTGAAAACAAAAGCGGCAAAAAGATAGATCGGAAAGCAATATGTTGGAAAAGTAGACCCGGGGGCCGTAGGTTTCACTAGTGGCTTCTCTCATGAGTATAGCACATGGTGGGTGAACAAATTACTATTAGGCAATTGATAGAAGATCAAATAATCATGACGATATCCAAGGCGATGATCATTATATAGGCATCACGTCCAAGATAAGTAGACCAACTCATGCCTGCATCTACCACTATTACTACACACATCGACCGCTATCCAGCATGCATCTAGTGTATTAAGTTCATGGAAAAACGGAATAATGCAATAAGAACGATGACATGATGTAGACAAGATCTATTCATGTAGGAATAGACCCCATCTTGTTATCCTTAATGGCAACGATACATGCGTGCCTTGCTGCCCCTTCTGTCACTGGGAAAGGACACCGCAAGATCGAACCCATCACAAAGCACCTCTTCCCATGGCAAGAAAAATCGATCTAGTCAGCCTAACTAAACCAAAGATTCAAAGAAGAAATATGAGGCTATAAGTAATCATGCATATAAGAGATCAAAGAAGACTCAAATAATATTCATGGATAGAAATTGATCATGAACTCAAAATTCATCGGATCCCAACAAACACACCGCAAAAGTTTACATCAAATAGATCTCCAAGAGACCATTGTATTGAGAATCAAAAGATAGAGAGGAAGCCATCTAGGTACTTCCTACGGACCCGTAGGTCTATGGTGGACTACTCACACATCATCGGAGAGGCACCTATGAAGATGATGAACCCCTCCGTGATGGTGTTAGATTGGATCTCGAGGTTCTGGAACTTGTGGCGGCTGGATGTGTTTTTTCGTCGACTCCCCTAGGGTTTTCTGAATATTTGGGTATTTATAGGCATCAAAGGGGGTGGAGAGGAGCCCCGTCGAGGGCACAACCCATCAGGGCGCGTCGGGGCCCCCCTGGCGCGCCCTGGTGGGTTGTGCTCTCCACAGCCCACCTCTCTGGCACTTCTTTGGCCCACTGGGTGTCTTCTGGTCGACAAAAAATCTCCAAAATGTTTTGTCGCAATTGGACTCCGTTTGGTACTGATATTCTACGAAGTAAAAAACAAGCAAAAACAGCAACTGGCACTTTGGCACTATGTCAATAGGTTAGTCCCAAAAAATGATATAAAGCTGTTATAAAGTGATTGTAAAACATCCAAGAATGATAATATAACAGCTAGGAACAAATAAAAATTATAGATACGCTGGAAACGTATCATGATCCGACGCGTTTTAATTTTAAATTGACTGGACCTGAGCGAGAGCAACTCCATCGGGCCGACCCAAACGGACGCCCACTATGTCCGGTTTTTGTCCGTTTGGTTCGGCCAAGCGGACGCTCGTGTCCTTTTTTTGATTTAGGTCGGCGTGTACAACCAACCCTTGTCCGACCCATTTTATTTGCGCGCCACGTAAATAGAAAAAGATGCAAATTCAAACTTAATAGCAATTAAACATTAAAACGGTGGGCAACCGCCCGCCAAAGTCCACATTTACTTTAATTAAACATAAAAAACTTAAAACTAATTAGACATTAAAACCGCCCACTGCCCTAGGCGTCCTCGCCGTCCGAGACAGGACCGGTGAGGTCCACCAGCTCCGGCGCGAGGCCTACCCACGGAAACGCCGTCTCCCAGACACGAGCCATGTCTTGTGCAGGCTACGCCGCTGGCTTGCCTCCTCCGTCACGGGCACACTACTCCTCCTCCTCCTCCACCCGTGCCCAGCGGGCACGGCGCTCCTCCTCCTCGCGTTCCTCCTGCATGAGGCGGTCGGCCTCCTCGCGCACCGCCGCCAGGTCGCGCTGCCTCCAATGCTCGAGGTATGCCGCCTCCTGCGTAGGCGTAGCCTCGAGCCAAACGGCGGGCGCGCTAAGCCACTCACGCAGGCCGCCCTGCCATTCATACCTCTGCTCCGTCGGCTGGGGCGGCGGCGGTGGGAACGGCTCGGCCTTTGGTGCGGGGAGGTGCGGCGAGCCTCGGCGGCAAGGGGGCGAACGCAATCGCCGGCGGCTGATACGTCTCCAACGTATCTATAATTTTTGATTGTTCCATGCTATTATATTATCTGTTTTGGATGTTTTATATGCATTAATATGCTATTTTATATTATTTTTGGGACTAGCCTATTAACCTAGTGCCCAGTGCCAGTTTCTATTTTTTCCTTGTTTTTGAGTATTGCAGATAAGGAATATCAAACGGAGTCCAAACGGAATAAAATCTTCGCGATGATTTTTCTTGGACCAGAAGAAACCTACCAGATTTGGAGAGGAGGGCAGGAGACCTGCCGGGAGACGACAAGCCGGCAGGGCGCGCCCTAGGGGGGAGGGCGCCCCCTGGCTTGTGGCCCCCCTGCAGGCCTCCTAACCCTAATCTTCCGCCTATAAATTCCCAAATATTCCCCCAATACCAAAAAGAGCAACGATAATACTTTTCCGCCGCCGGAAGCCTCTGTTCCCATGAGATCCCATCTTGGAGCCTTTTTCGGTAATCTGCCGGAGGGGGATTCGATCACGGAGGGCATCTACATCAACTCCATTGCCCCTCCGATGAAGCGTGAGTAGTTCACCTCAGACCTTCGGGTCCATAGCTAGTAGCTAGATGGCTTCTTCTCTCTCTATGTTCTTCAATACCATGTTCTTCATGATCTTCATGGAGATCTATCCGATGTAATACTCTTTTGCGGTGTGTTTGTCGAGATCCGATGAATTGTGGGTTTATGATCAGATTATCTATGAATATTATTTGAATCTTCTCTGAATTCTTATATGCATGATTTCATATCTTTGCAAGTCACTTCGAGTTATTGGTTTGGTTTGGCCAACTAGATTGGTAATTCTTGCAATGGGAGAAGTGCTTAGTTTTGGGTTCAATCTTGCGGTGTCCTCACCCAGTGACAAAGTAGGGGTAGCGAGGCACGTATTTGTATTGTTGCCATCAAGGGTAAAAAGATGGGGTTTTCATCATATTGCTTGAGTTTATCCCTCTACATCATGTCATCTTACCTAATGCGTTACTCTGTTCTTCATGAACTTAATACTCTAGATGCAGGCAGGAGTCGGTCGATGTGTGAAGTAATAGTAGTAGATGCAGAATCGTTTCGGTCTACTTGACACGGACGTGATGCCTATATGCATAATCATTGCCTTGGATATCATCATAACTATGTGCTTTTCTATCAATTGCTCGACAGTAATTTGTTCACCCACGATATTATTTTCTTTCAAGAGAGAAGCCTCTAGTGAAACCTATGGCCCCCGGGTCTATTTTCCATATTATATTTTCAGATCTATAAACCAAAAATACCAAAAATACTTTGCTGCAATCTTTTTACTTTTATTTTACTTTTTGTTTTAGTAATCTTTTATACCTATCTCTATCAGATCTCATCCTTGGAAGTAACCGTGAAGGGATTGACAACCCCTTTTCTGCGTTGGGTGCAAGTGTTTGATTATTTGTGTAGGTACATCTATTGGGGACTTGCTTGTACCTCCTACTGGATTGATACCTTGGTTCTCAACAATTGAGGGAAATACTTATCTACTTTGCTACATCACCCTTTCCTCTTCAAGGGAAAACCAACGCAAGCTCAAGAAGTAGCAAGAAGGATTTCTGGCGCCGTTGCCGGGGAGATCTACATCAAGCCTACCAAGTACCCATCACAAACTCATCTCTTGCATTTACATTATTTGCCATTTGCCTCTCGTTTTCCTCTCCCCCACTTCTAAAATGATTTTCAGAAAAAACCAAAAAGATTTGCCTTTTTTATTCGCCCTTCTTCCGCTCGTCTTTCCGTTTGCTTTTTGTTTGCTTGTGTGCTAGATCGATTCATTGCCACCATGTCTGAATCTAGGGAGGTTTTCATTGAAAAGGATAGTAATAATCTTGAGGGGAATTTTGATGACTTTGCTAATAACGACCCCCACGAAGAACCTACTATCACACATACAAAAAAATTCCGCATAGGTAGCGGTAATATTATTGGAAAAGGTGTTATTCAAGATTTCTTTACTTGTACTGGTATGCTACCTACTTTAGGAGGGTCTATTCTCAATAAAACTAATAGTCTTGCGGATGCAATAACGTTGTTAATAATTGAACTTGAGAGGCGATTTGTTCATATGCATCCTTGCATACAAAGGATTTTTCTAGAGTTCTCTAATATTCAACATTCTTTCGTTAAGTGTGCCGCCACTATATTTCTAGCCCACGAGTTTAGATTTATCATGAAAGAGGCTAGCGAAATTTGTGCTCACTATAAAATTAATGGTGGATTTCCCCCTATAGAGGAGATCCTTTTTAATCAAGAAGAAATAATGGGATTGCAATCTCCGGATTATGTTGCCTATAATGAAAATTTGAGAAAAAGGGTCCCTACCGAGGTTTTGGTTGATAAGATTTCTGAACTCAATGATAATTTTGCTATACAAAACAACGGATTAGAGTTCATATTAAAAGATAGGCTTATGACTTTCCATCAAAGGAAAGCTTACAATGATGAATTGATTATACACTATAGGGGGCCGAAGGAGGAACCTATCCCTCCCGCACTCGATCTTAAGGATCCTTATCCTATTAAATTTAGCCCTTTTGATTATTTTTGCTTGCCACAAAGGAAACTTGCCGCTGAAAGAAGGGAGTATGAGATGAGCATGGATGATCTCCCTTACTATTATGACAATACCTAGATCTATTGCGTTATGCCTAGCTAGGGGCGTTAAACAATAGCGCTTGTTGGGAGGCAACCCAATTTTATTTTATGTTCTTGTTTTTGTTCGTTTTTTGTTTCTGTTTTTGAGTGCTTTACACATTATTACCTCTGTAGTAATTGTGTTTTATTGCTTTAATTAGTGTTTGAGCCAAGTAAGACCTTTGGGATGGTCTACGGTGATTGTTGATTTGATTTTGCTGAAAAACAGAAACTTTTGCGCTCAGTCCAGGAATTTTATAAATTCACCAGAGCGTCGAATGAGTCTAAAATTTTTACACAAGATTTATATACAAATTTCCCAGATTTTCCTATTTTTTCAGAATTTTTGGAGTTACAGAAGTATTCGAAGTTTACAGATTGCTACAGACTGTTCTGTTTTTGACAGATTCTGTTTTCTTTGTGTTGTTTGCTTATTTTGATGTATCTATGGGTTGTATCGGGGGGTATGAACCATGGAGAAGTTGGAATACAGTAGATATTACACCAATATAAATAAATAATGAGTTCACAACAGTACCTAAAGTGGTGATTTATTTTTCTTATACTAACGGATCTCACGAGTTTTCTGTTGAGTTTTGTGTTGTGAAGTTTTCAAGTTTTGGGTAAAGATTTGATGGACTATGGAATAAGGAGTGGAAAGAGCCTAAGCTTGGGGATGCCCAAGGCACCCCAAGCCATATTCAAGGATACGAAAGAGCCTAAGCTTGGGGATGCCCCGGAAGGCATCCCCTCTTTCGTTTTCAATCCATCGGTAAATTTACTTGAGGCTATATTTTTATTCACCACATGATATGTGTTTTGCTTGGAGCGTCTTGTATGATATGAGTCTTTGCTTTTTAGTTTGCCACAATCATCCTTGCTTCACACATCTTTTGAGAGGGACACGCCTGAATCGTGAATTTATTAGAATACTCTATGTGCTTCACTTATATCTTTTGAGCTAGGCAATGTTGCTCTAGTGCTTCACTTATATCTTTTTAGAGCACGGTGGTGTTTTTATTTTATAGAAATAATGGAACTCTCGTACCTCACTTATATTATTTTGAGAGTCTTTAAATAGCATTGTAATTGGTTTAGGTTATGAATTTGGTCCTAATATAATGGGCATCCAAGAGGGATATAATAAAAACTTTCATATAAAGTGCATTGAATACTATGAGAAGTTTGATTCCTTGCTTATAGTTTTGAGATATAAAGATGGTGATATTAGAGTCATGCTAGTGAGTAATTGTGGATTGGTAGAAATACTTGTGTTAAAGTTTGTGATTCCCGTAGCATGCACGTATGGTGAGCCGTTATGTAACGAAGTCGGAGCATGATTTGTTTAATGATTGTCATCCTTTGTGTGAGGGTCGGGAGCGCGCGATGGTTAACTCCTACCAACCTCTCCCCTAGGAGCATGCGTCTAATACTTTGCTTCGATAACTAATAGACTTTTGCAATAAGTATGTGAGTTCTTTATGACTAATGTGAGTCCATGGATTATACGCACTCTCACCCTTCCACCATTGCTAGCCTTTCTAGTACCGCGCAACTTTCGCCGGTACATTAAACCCACCATATATCCTTCCTCAAAACAACCACCATACCTACCTATTATGGCATTTCCATAGCCATTCTGAGATATATTGCCATGCAACTTCCACCGTTCCGTTTATTATGACACGCACCATCATTTTCATATTGCTTTGCATGATCGTAAGATAGCTAGCATGATGTTTTCATGGCTTGTCCGTTTTTTGATGTCATTTTCTATGCTAGATCGTTGCACATCCCGGTACACCACCGGAAGCATTCATATAGAGTCATATTTTGTTCTAGGTATCGAGTTGTAATTCTTGAGTTGTAAGTAAATAAAAGTGTGATAATCATCATTATTAGAGCATTGTCCCATGTGAGGAAAGGATGATGGAAGCTATGATTCCCTCACAAGTTGGGATGAGTCTCCGGACTTTACAAATAATAAAAGAGGCCAATGAAGCCCAAATAAAAAAAGAGGCCAAAGATGCCCACCAAAAGAAACAAAATGAGAGAAAAGAGAGAAGGGACAATGTTACTATCTTTTTTTCCACACTTGTGCTTCAAAGTAGCACCATGATCTTCATGACAGAGAGTCTCCTATTTTGTCACTTTCATATAACTAGTGGAATTTTTCGTTATAATGCACACCTACTTAGTTTCTTTTTGAGCTTTCATACACTTATAGCTCTAGTGCATCCGTTGCATGGCAATCCCTACTCACTCACATTGATATCTATTGATGGGCATCTCCATAGCCCGTTGATACGCCTAGTTGATGTGAGACTATCTTCTCCTTTTTTCCTCACAACCTCCACCATATTCTATTCCACCTATAGTGCTATATCCATGGCTCACGCTCATGTATTGCGTGAAAGTTGAAATGATTTGAGAACATAAAAGGTGTGAAACAATTACTTGGCTTGTCATCGGGGTTGTGCATGATTTAAATACTTTGTGTGGGGAAGATGGAGCATAGCCAGACCATATGATTTTGTAGGGATAACTTTCTTAGGCCATGTTATTTTGAAAGGACACACTTGCTTTTTAGTATGCTTGAAGTATTATTGTTTTTATGTCAATATTAAGCTTTTGTTTTGAATCTTACGGATCTGAACATTCATGCCACATTAAAGAATATTACATGGATAAATATGTTAGGTAGCATTCCACATCAAAAATTCTGTTTTTATCATTTACCTACTCGAGGACGAGCAGGAATTAAGCTTGGGGATGCTTGATACGTCTCCAACGTATCTATAATTTTTGATTGTTCCATGCTATTATATTATCTGTTTTGGATGTTTTATATGCATTAATATGCTATTTTATATTATTTTTGGGACTAACCTATTAACCTAGTGCCCAGTGCCAGTTTTTGTTTTTTCCTTGTTTTTGAGTATTGCAGACAAGGAATATCAAACGGAGTCCAAACGGAATAAAATCTTCGCGATGATTTTTCTTGGATCAAAAGAAACCTACCAGACTTGGAGAGGAGGACAGGAGACCTGCCGGGAGATGACAAGCCGGCAGGGCGCGCCCTAGGGGGGGCGCCCCCTGGCTTGTGGCCCCCCTGCAGGCCTCCTAACCCTAATCTTCCGCCTATAAATTTCCAAATATTCCCCCAATACCAAAAAGAGCAACGATAATACTTTTCCGCCGCCGGAAGCCTCTGTTCCCGTGAGATCCCATCTTGGAGCCTTTTCCGGTAATCTGCCGGAGGGGGATTCGATCACGGAGGGCATCTACATCAACTCCATTGCCCCTCCGATGATGCGTGAGTAGTTCACCTCAGACCTTTGGGTCCATAGCTAGTAGCTAGATGGCTTTTTCTCTCTCTATGTTCTTCAATACCATGTTCTTCATGATCTTCATGGAGATCTATCCGATGTAATACTCTTTTGCGGTGTGTTTGTCGAGATCCGATGAATTGTGGGTTTATGATCAGATTATCTATGAATATTATTTGAATCTTCTCTGAATTCTTATATGCATGATTTCATATCTTTGCAAGTCTCTTCGAGTTATTGGTTTGGTTTGGCCAACTAGATTGGTAATTCTTGCAATGGGCGAAGTGCTTAGTTTTGGGTTCAATCTTGCGGTGTCCTAACCCAGTGACAAAGTAGGGGTAGCGAGGCACGTATTTGTATTGTTGCCATCAAGGGTAAAAAGATGGAGTTTTCATCATATTGCTTGAGTTTATCCCTCTACATCATGTCATCTTACCTAATGCGTTACTCTGTTCTTCATGAACTTAATACTCTAGATGCAAGCAGGAGTCGGTCGATGTGTGGAGTAATAGTAGTAGATGCAGAATCGTTTCGGTCTACTTGACATGGACGTGATGCCTATATGCATAATCATTGCCTTGGATATCATCATAACTATGCGCTTTTCTATCAATTGCTCGACAATAATTTGTTCACCCACCGTATTATTTTCCTTCAAGAGAGAAGCCTCTAGTGAAACCTATGGCCCCCGGGTCTATTTTCCATATTATATTTTCAGATCTATAAACCAAAAATACCAAAAATACTTTGCTGTAATCTTTTTACTTTTCGTTTTAGTAATCTTTTATACCTATCTCTATCAGATCTCATCCTTGCAAGTAACCGTGAAGGGATTGACAACCCCTTTTCTGTGTTGGGTGCAAGTGTTTCATTATTTGTGTAGTTACATCTATTGGGGACTTGCTTGTACCTCCTACTGGATTGATACCTTGGTTCTCAACAACTGAGGGAAATACTTATCTACTTTGCTGCATCACCCTTTCCTCTTCAAGGGAAAACCAACGCAAGCTCAAGAAGTAGCAGCGGCCGATAGGGCGAGCGCCTCTGCCAGCCGTGATTGGTACTCGGCCTCCTCCCCTCCTCCTTCTTGCGGCGTGCCTCGGCTTGCTCATGGGCGGAGACCAGCATGGCCTCCGCCAAGGCCGCCTGATAGACGGCTTCCCCCTCCTCCTCCTCCTTGCGGCACGCCTCGGTTTGCTCGTCGGCGGAGAGCTGCATGGCTGCTGCCAATGCCGCCTGGTAGGTGGCCTCCTCCTCCTCCTCCGGCTTGACGACGGGGGGGGGGGGGGAGGGGTGTTGTGGTGGGCATGCACGCCGTGCCGGTGCTGCTCCTCCTGCTTGAGGGCGAACCAGACCTTCCATTGGGGAAAGTCCGACGCATACAGAGGCAGCCTGTGTTGCTCCGGCGTCAGTAGCTCCCGACACCGGCGCACCTCCTCGACGTGCGCCCGCCGCGACCGTGGCATCGCCGGCTCAGGGATCCAATGGGGATCCAAATGCCAGTCGTGTGGCAACGTCACGTCCGGGTACAGGAGGGGTTGCTAGTATTGCCAGTGCCACTAAGCCTGGTGGATCTGAATGTGCAGCCTCTCCCGCACCAGGCGTGCTGGCGCCGACGACAGAGGAGGTGCGCGGGAGGAACCCGTGCCGGCGGCCATCTTGTCCTTGCCAAAGATGCCCATGGGAACCGCTAGGATTTCTTTCACTAGCGAGGGAGCAACCGCTGGATGTGGACGGCACTGGAAGTGGATGAGCCCCCCCCCCCCCCGCACACGTGGATTATAAAAGGACGCCTCCCATAGCTTTCAGTCGTTGATGGGTGGGCCTGCGGTAGGTGGCGGCCATAAATAAGACCGCATGGGACGGTTGTCCGTATGGCTAGTGGGGACACGACAGACACCGAGGGGGCGCACATGGCGTCCGTTTTATGTTTGCGTGGATGCAAACACGGTCCAAATTTGGACCTAAAATACGTCGGCGCGGATGTTCCGCGAACATAAATTGGTTTTGGGTCATCGTGTTGGACCAGCATTTTTGTCTGTTTTGCTCCAAAACGGATAGGGACGGACGATTTGGGTCTGCCCGGTAGAGTTACATTTAGAGCATCTACAGCCGGAGCTAGCAAATCTGACTCCTTAAATGCCAGCGGACGCGCCCGCTCAGTGACCGGGCGTGTCCGTTTTGAGCCCCTATAATTTGGTCTGCGCACCCACACTTCTCATTTTTCTTCTCATATGTCCGGTCACTTGCACGTGATTGATGGAGAAGAAGAGAGAGAAAGAAAAATAATGAATAAGAAAAGAGAAAAGGTGGTCCGGAGTGGGGTCGCGTCCTATGTGGCGGACTGACCGGGCGTGCCCGGGCGCGTCCACGAGCCCCCATATCGTCCTCATATTTGAGATGGATATGAGGGGTGCCATTCAGTCCGGACGTTTGAGACGGATATGAAGGCACTAGTAGAAAATGGGCCATTAGTCCTGGTTCTCAAGGGCCATTAGTCTCGGTTGTGCAACCGAGACTAAACAATCGGTACTAAAGACCTCCATTTTTAGTTTCGGTCGTGTTACGAACCGGGACTAAAGGGGCTCGCCGTGGCCTCTGCGTAGCGCTCAGGCAGGAGGACCTTTAGTCCCGGTTGGTAACACCAATCGGGACTAAAAGCAGCCACACGTCAGCCCCTGCCAAGCACTGGGGTTTAGTTTTTTTTGAAAGGAGGGGTTTTGAAGGGTTTAGGGGTTACATCCATTCAACTCGACGCTAGCTACTAATAGCAATGAAGATACCGTTACACAACACCGTCATGAATATAGAGAAGTGACCTCTTTCTCCGTGATTGGTCATGAATATAGAGAAGTGAAGTCTTTCGACGCTACTATATATAGTACACGTTCATGCATATATACAATATAACATCTCTTACGATCCCTAATATCTATTGTCCAAAATCCATGGCCAATTCCCGATGGTATTCTCCGGTTTAGCTATGACCTCTTCAAGTAAGAATCCCGCCAATTCCTCTTGAATTGCTCGTATGCTATCCTTTGGTAGGAGTTTGTCCCGCTTCTGTTGGATCTAATTTAAAGAAGGGGGTCAATATATATATATATATATATATATATATGTGTGTGTGTGTGTGTGTGTGTGTGTGTGTGTGTGTGTGTGTGTGTGTGTGTGTGTGAATGAAACTCAACACAATTGATGGTAATAAAAAAATTGTGAATATTGTTTACGTACTTCAAGTTGTTGTAAAAGCCTGCCCTGCTCACAGGTCGTCTGACGAATGAACTCGCAAACGTAGTATCCACATAAATTATTCCCTTTTCCCTGCCTCGAGCACTTTATGAGAATAGAGTTCAATCAAAATAATAATCAAGCATGATAATGGTATTGAAACTAGAATCAAAGAGATGCGCGGACCTAGCTAGTACTACTTACATTGATTTGTTCAAATCGCAGCTCCTCTTTCCATTCACCCCTAGCCTTCTTGGTGAAATTTTTCCAAACCCTGCCCGGCAAAGAAAATGAATAAATGAGTTATTAATTACTTGATATCAGGAAATGAACGAAAGTTGTCGATATAGTATGATAATGATTGAAATTAACTCTGGAGCATTTCCTTCAGGGACACCCACATCTCAGGGTCTTTACATAGCGAGTCCATGACAAGTACTCTTCCTGTGTCAACCCGAATGACTAGCAGAATAAATTGGAAGGAGCGCACGCACAACTCATCAATAACACTTAACATCGAGTAAGCGAAACAGAATGTGTACAAGATAGTAGAACACTCACTTGAAGTTATAAGGAAATAGTATTTCCCTTTTGGTTTGTTGTTCAATTAACGCCCTTAGCAAGATCTTCTTTGTATCCTTGGCGTGCTTTTCTACCGTAACTTCATGAATAGTATTTGGGTTAATGAACCCAATGTCATAGATTCGTCTTGTTTTGCATTCGAGGATCTTCTTCCTGCATAATATAGTGAGGATAATATACATGCAATGAACGAGCTGAGCTAGAGACTTAATTACAGAAATGATACTTACAGACAATAGCAACTGGTGATAGTTTTGTCGATAGCATTTTGATTGTATAACTGAAATAATTCCTCAAATTCAATGAACATCTCCTCATCTCCATTGAAGTAATGCTCATCTTTAATTCCCACAGTAAGCCAGTTGTTCCCTTCCTTTGCGGCTTCCATGTACCAGTCATGCAATTTTCGCATTTGTGTTGGTAGATTGCCGAACTCATCATGTCTGACAAGAGGCTTCCCGTAGTGGTATCTATATGCTAACTCAGCCATGGGGTACTCTACATCCTCGCCTAACAATTGACCGAGAGTGAAACCAATACCATGGCCCGCTGCATCCGCATCATAATTGGGATCGGTAAACACCTTGAGCGGGGGGCACGATTGGTTTTTCTGTTCGTCAAGCTGGGGAATTGTTTTCCCAGTTGCACTACTGGTACTGCTTCCCGGCCGCTTCACGTGTTCACTATATGACTTTACAATACACCGGGTCATAGTTCTGATAGCAGCAGAGGCAGTGGTGGTCGCATAAGGTTTTCTATACAGCGCTTCGCTTTTGCCAGATCTATTTTCTCCTTTGGATCGGGCCGGCGCGGTGCAAGCTGGCGTTTCACATTAGCAGCCACGACCTTATTGAGTTCCTCATCATTTAGTTCGTATGGTAACTTGGCAGGAGCCTTCTTGACCCTTGTATCTGCTCTGGATTTCTTCCCAGTTGTACTACTAGCTGCCGGAGCGGCGGCTCTCTTCCACCCGTGCTGAGGCGGCGGAGGAGGCGGAGTCTGCTGACGTCGAGGCGGAGTCTGCTGAGGGGCCTCCTCCGGCGAAGTCTGCTGACGTCGAGGTGGAGACAACTGAGGGGCCTCCTCCGGCGGAGTCTGTTGAGGCAGCGGAGACAGCTGAGGCGGAGGAGATAGAGCTGGATTGCTACTGTGAGGAGTCTGCTGAGGGGCCTTTTCCGGCGGAGTCTGCTGACGCGACGGAGACAGCTGAGGCAGCGGAGATAGAGCTGGATTGCTACTGTGAGGAGTCTGCTGAGGGGCCTTCTCCGGCGGAGTCTGCTGACGCGGCGTCCAATGTGGAAGAACGATGTGTTCCTTTTTCCATAGAATGGTAGACCTTACGGCATCTCCTAGTTTAGTCTCCCCTTCACCTGTAGGGAATTCAAGATCTAGCTGCTCAAATCCGCTGATAACTTCATCCACCCCGACAACAACATAGCCATCTGGAATCAGGCGGCAATGGTGAGTTGCATCAGGTACAAGAGGTAAGGCAAAGCCGATCGCCACCTTCAGGGATATGTTCATGCATTTCGCATGTAGATCACAATGTTCCCTCTGCGTGATATCATCAACGGGGTAGCGAGGAGCCGTGGTATCATTTGTGGACCGAACGAGCTCCGTGGAAGCCACGCTGCTTTTCCTCTGAGATGGTGGCTGCCAGCAGTATCGAATGCAGGATCTTGGTGCAGCTGAGATGGGACGGTAGCTCGCTGGCTGGTAAGTGCCTCTATTTGCTTCTGCTATAACGCTACTATTTCTTCAACCTTCTGCAGCCGGTCTGCATCATGTTTCTTCTTTCTCCCTCGGCTTCTGTAAGTGTCACTGCTGTCGGGAAACCCAACCTTCCACGGAACGGAGCCTGATGTGCCTCATGTTCGTCCAGGGTGTTCAGGATTCCCGAGGGCGCGTGTCACCTTGTCCTTCTCTCTGTCGGGATGGAACTTCCCTTCCTGCACATCCTTCATTGCATCTTGAATGGCTTTGACGGGTGTTGCAAGTTGAGCTTTTGTATAAACACACTTCCCTGTTACTGGGTCCAACGTTCCCCCATGCCCGTAGAACCAAGTCCTTGCCCGTTCGATCCCCGACAATGGCTCTGGATCGATCCCTTTAGCAAGCAGGTCGTTCTCAATTTTTTCCCACTTAGGCCTGGCAACCTTGTACCCACCTGAACCCGTAACATGGTGATATTGTTTCTTTGCAGCATTTATCTTATTTATTTCTGACCTTTTCTTAGCTGATTCTGATTTCTTGTACTTCACAAATATATCCCAGTGATCTTTTAACTTCGTATGTGTTCCGGTGAATTCCGGAGTCTTTTCTTTCTTGACATAGTCTTGGTTCAATCTTTTCTTCCAGTTGTAGAGTTGTGCGGCCATCTTCTTAAGAGCCCATGACTTGACTTTTCGCTCTATAACTGGGTTATTTGGATCCTCCTCTGGCGGTAGGGTGAAATTTGTCATGAGCGAATTCCAAAACGTTTCTTTCAATCGATCATCGACATAAGTAACTCCATCGTCCCCCTTTGGCTTATTCCAATCTTGAATGGAGATCGGGATGCTATCCCTAACAACAACTCCGCACTGACTTACAAATGCATTTGCGTTCCTCTTGGGAGCAACCGGTTTGCCATCTGCAGCGAATTCTTCGATCTTGAACCTTTCATTAGAGTCCAACCTTTTTTTCGGGCCTCGTTTCCATATCGAAGATTGGCTCGATCCGCAGGGCTAAAAGAAGAAAGAAGTGTTAATATATGTATATAAATATCAAGATAATGCATCTAGTCAGCAGAGGCTTAATTAATATACCTTGCCGGACTTTACAATAACACCAGAGCCATCACCTTCTCGCTCCATTCTCTCACCGAAGCCGTCCACTCCCTCACCGGAGCCGTCAATTCCCTCACGGGAGTCGTTCAGCCACTGTGAGGTGATATCATCATCATCTCCGTCGCGGATTATTTCCTCCAAGAGGTTTTCTTTTTCTTCGTCTCTGGCGTATTCCGGATCCATAGTTTCTGCAATCACTTGCAAGTTATTTCATATTTTATACAGTTTTGGTATTCTGGACAGAACAACAAGTTTATTTATTTTAACATGTATGATGATGGCAAAACATAATCTACAAGAGAAATCAAAACAAATGCATATAAAGAACGTCTCGATCGGAGTTACGGTTCTCTTCACTGGCGATCGTCGGGGACTCCTCCGGCGACCCAAAATATCGGGAAGGAAACGGTGAGGACTCTTCACCGATGATCGTCGGGGCCTCACTCACGAGTCCTCCTTTCTTTTTTAAACGTGGATGGAAGGAAGAGCACAACGATGCATGTTTAACAAAAAAAATGCTGACATCAGCAAAGATTCCACCGAAGTTATACCGAAGTTATCGGGGTTATGTTTTAACGCCCCCCTTATGTCGAAGTTACGACGATATTTGTACCTATGTTATTGGTGCGTAGATTTATACACAAGATGAATACAAGACTTATACACAAGATGAATACACAAGATGAATACGTCGGCGTCGGCCAGCAGGGGGGCGGGGGATAGGAGGAGGAGGGGACCGGCGCTCATAGCGAGGAGGCGAGGAGAGGGGGCGTCGGGGCAGGGCGAGGGCGACGGCGAGGGCGACGACGAGGAAGACAGCGACGGCGCGTCGGGGCAGGGCAACGACAAGGGCAGGAAGAAGGGGCAGGGCGATGTTGAGTGCGACGACGAGGGTGAGGGCGAGGGTAGGAAGAAGGGGCAGGGCGAGGGCGACGGCGATGGCGAGGGCGAGGGATACGGCGCGTCGGGGCAGGGCGACGGCGAGGGCGCGCGTCGGGGCAGGGCGTCACGACAGCCTGGCGGGGGCGTGTGGTGGTTCGGCGTCGGGGGCGTCGTCGTGCGAAAAGAAGATTGGGGAGGAAGAAGGCCGGGGCGCGGGGTTAATATACCCCAGGCTTTAGTCCTGGTTGGTGGCTCCAACCGGGACTAAAGGTAGGCCTTTAGTCCCAGTTAGAGCCACCAACCAGGACTAAAGCTAATTTTCGGCAGCCAAAAGGGCGCGGAGCTTAGGCCTTTAGTCCCGGTTGGTGGCTCGGACCGGGACTAAAGGTAGGCCTTTAGTCCCGGTTGGGGCCAGCAACCAGGACTAAATCTATTTTTCATATTTTTGTTTTTAGACCTTTTTAGGATATTTTAGTTTTAGTTTTCTTTTAAACAGATTCAAAAACAAATGTTTCTTTTGCAATTCTTTTTCGCTATTAATTTTTTAACAAATGTTATCAAATGTTTGTTACTAATGTTTTAAATAGAATTATATGTCATATATTTTAGTTTAATTCTTTTTGTTACTAAAACATTATATGTCATCTATTTAAACAAATGCGATAAGAGAGCATGCTTTTCAGGTGGCCTACCAATGGATCCACATATGTGTCTATTATGCATATTTATACAAGGAAAGAAACATACATTTACCAAAAATTAAAACAGATGCCAATCTTGCCAGTTAAGACATCGCCTTCATGTAACTGCAGTGATTCTAGATCAAAGCCATCATCAGAATAGTTGTGGAGCATAACTATGGCCATCATCAGAATAGTCCGGAAACTCACTAGAGAGAAAGTATTCACTTTTTCTTCGCGTGTGTCCCTTTCTTATTGTGTCATAACCATGGATAATCTTCATCATTTAACAGGATGCTTGGGTCAGTCTTCACTGTGAAGGGAGGAATTTCATCAAACTTTTCATAATCTTCTGACTTGTCTGTCTTGTCCTCCACTCCCACGATGTTTCTTTTCCCTGAAAGAACTATGTGGCGCTTTGGCTCATCATATGATGTATCCGCTTCCTTATCTTTTCTTTTTCTCGGTTTGGTAGACATATCCTTCACATAGAAAACCTGCGCCACATCATTGGCTAGGACGAATGGTTCGTCTGTGTACCCAAGATTGTTGAGATCCACTGTTATCATTCCGTACTGCTGGTCTACCATTACCCCGCCTCCTGTCAGATTGACCCATTTGCACCGGAACAAAGGGACATTCAAATCACGTCCATAGTCAAGTTCCCATATCTCCTCTATGTAACCATAATATGTGTCCTTTTCCCTATTGGTGTTTGCTGCATCAAAGCGGGCACCACTGTTTTGGTTGGTGCTCTTTTTATCTTGGGCGATCATGTAAAATGTATTCCCATTTATCTCGTACCCTTGGAAAGTCAATACAGTCAAAGATGGTGTCCTGGCCAACTAGTACAGCTCATCTGCAACAATGTTGTCATTCATGAGATATGTTTGCAACCAACCGCCAAAAGTCGCCATGTGTGTACGTTTAATACAGGGGTCAGACTGCTCCGGGTTCTTGGAGCATACAATATCCATGTATTTCTCGATATACGGGGCCACCAAGATAGAACTTTGTAGAACTGTGTAGTGTGCTTGCGCCCAAGAATGTCCGTCCCTACATATTATTGATTTCGGTCCTAGCATGCCTTTTCCACTCAGTCTCCCCTCATGCGGCGATTGAGGAACACCAATCGACTTAAGGTTAGGAATAAAGTCAACACAAAACTCAATAACCTCCTCCGTTTCATGGCCCATGAAGATGCTTCCTTCTGGCCTAGCACGGTTATGAACATATTTCTTTAAGACTCCCATGAACCTCTCAAAGGGGAACATATTGTGTAGAAATACAGGACCCAGAATGGCAATCTCGTCGACTAGGTGAACTAGGACGTGCGTCATAATATTGAAGAAGGATGGTAGGAACACCAACTCGAAACTGACAAGACATTGGACCAAATCATTCTGTAACCTTGGTAGGATTTCTGGATCAATTACCTTCTGAGAAATTGCATTGAGGAATGCACATAGCTTCACAATGGCTAATCGAACATTTTCTGGTAGAAGCCCCCTCAATGCAACTGGAAGCAATTGCATCATAATCACGTGGCAGTCATGAGACTTTAGGTTCTGGAATTTTTTCTCTGCCATATTTATTATTCCCTTTATATTCAACGAGAAGCCAGACGAGACCTTGATACTGAGCAGGCATTCAAAAAATATTTCATTCTCTGCTTTGGTAAGAGCATAGCTGGCAGGACCTTCATACTGCTTTGGATGCATGCCGTCTTTTTCGTTCATACGTTGCTGGTCCTCCCGTGCCTCCGGTGTATCTTTTGTCTTCTCATACATGCCCAGGAAGCCTAGCAGGTTCACAAAAAGATTCTTCGTCACGTGCATCACGTCGATTGTAGCGCGGACCTCTAGGACTTTCCAATAGGGTAGCTCCCAAAATATAGATTTCTTCTTCCACATGGGTGCGTGTCCGTCAGCGTCATTCGGAACAGATTGTCCGCCAAGACCCTTTCCAAAGATTGCTTTTAAATCCTTGACCATATCAAATATATCATCACCAGTACGGGGGACAGGCTTCTTCCGGTGATTTGCCTCACCTTTGAAATGCTTGCCTTTCTTTCTTAAGGAATGCTTGGTCGGAAGAAATCAACGATGTCCCAGGTACACAACCTTCTTACATTTACACAAATATATACTTTCAGTCTCATCTAAACAGTGCGTGCATGCATTGTATCCCTTGTTTGTCTGCCCTGAAAGGTTACTAAGAGCAGGCCAATCATTGATGGTTACAAACAACAACGCTCGTAGGTCAAATTCCTCCTGTTTGTGCTAATCCCACACACGTACACCGTTTAAATCCCACAACTGTAAAAGTTCTTCAACTAATGGCCTTAGGTACACATCAATGTCGTTGCCGGGTTGCTTAGGGTCTTGGATGAGCACTGGCATCATAATGAACTTCCGCTTCATGCACAACCAAGGAGGAAGGTTATAGATACATAGAGTCACATGCCAGGTGCTATGATTGCTGCTCTGCTCCCCAAAAGGATTAATGCCATCTGCACTTATACCAAACCATAAGTTCCTTGTGTCATCTGCAAACTCCGGCCACTTTCTCTCGATTTTTCTCCACTGCGACCCATCAGCGGGTACTCTCAACACCCCGTCTTTTTTATGGTCTTCTTTGTGCCATCACAACAACTTGGCATGCTCTTTGTTTCTGAACAGACGTTTCAACCGTGGTATTATAGGAGCACACCACATCACCTTGGCAGGAACCCTCTTCCTGGGGCGCTCGCCCTCAACATCACCAGGGTCATCTTGTCTGATCTTATACCGCAATGCACCGCATACCGGGCATGCATTCAAATTCTCGTACTCCTCACAGCGGTAGAGGATGCAGTCATTAGGAAATGCATGTATCTTCTGCACATCTAATCCTAGAGGGCAGAGAACCTTGTTTGCTTCGTACGTACCGTCAGGCAATTCGTTATCCTTTGGAAGCTTCTTCTTCATTATTTTCAGTAACTTCTCAAATCCCTTGTCAGATAAACCATTCTCTGCCTTTCATTGCAGCAATTCCAGTGTGGTACCGAGCTTTGTGTTGCCATCTTCGCAATTTGGGTACAACCGTTTTTTGTGATCCTCTAACATGCGATCGAACTTCAACTTCTCCCTTTCACTTTCGCATTCTCTCTGTGCATCAACAATGACCCGGCGAAGATCATCAGCGGGCACATCTGGTGCCTCTTGATCTTCAGCTTCCCCCGTTGCAGTATCACCGTATTCAGGAAACATAGGATAGTTGTCATCATCCTCTTCTGCTTCATTGTCTTCCATCATAACCCCTCTTTCTCCATGCTTGGTCCAACAATTATAGTGGGGCATGAAACCTTACTTAAGCAGGTGGAAGTGAAGGGTTTTCGAGGAAGAGTAATCCTTCCTATTCTCACACTCAACACATGGACAACACATAAAACCATTCCGACTGTTTGCCTCAGCCACACCGATAAAATTATGCAGGCCCGTAATGTACTCGGAAGTGCGTCGGTCACCGTACATCCATTGTCGGTTCATCTGCATTATATAATTAAGTATATCAAAAACCATTACAGAACATCATGAATAGAGAAATGACCAAATTAATAGTGATCAAATGTTATTACTGCAAAAATAAATACATAAAGTTCATACATAGTTCTCATAAAACAACATACAATTATCTGGAGCATCTAAAACATACATTGAAACTAATACAACTATGTAAAACATTTAAATGCAACAACAAATGCGATCAAAATCGCAACTAAGGTAATAATTGATCCAACATCATAATGATACCAAGCCTCTTTATCAATGGCATATTTTCTAATCTTTCTAATCTTCAAGTGCATTGCATCCATCTGGATCTTGTGTAGATCGACGACATCGACAACATGCAACTCCAATTTCATCTTCTCTTCTTCAATTCTTTTCAATTTTTCTTTTAAATAATTGTTTTCTTTTTCGACTAAATTTAACCTCTCGACAAAAGGGTCGGTTGGAATTTCCGGTTCACATACCTCCTACGTAAAAATATCTATGTCAAGTTGGTCGCCATAATTGTCATAATAACTAAATGAAACAAATAGTTATAAAGTATAATATACCACATCAGAATTATAGACCGGACGAGAGCCGACGGGGGCGGATATCAAAACCATGGCACTATATAATAACAAACAATAATACAAGTAAGAAAATTATACAAGTAACTATCTAAAACATACAAGTAAGATTTAAAAAAAAAGATAAGAACAAGAGGCTGACCATGATGGTGCCGGCGACGAGATCGGCAAGGGCGATCGATGGCGGTGAGGACGGGGTTGGAGGAAGAACAGAGGAAAAAGCTTAAGTGTGGCTCGGGCATTTCATCGAGCACCTCTTGTGCATAGGAAGGGAAAACAAACTAGCACACACCACCCACCTCATATGAGAAAAAAACAGAGGAGAGGGCGGGCAGGGCGAGGGTATATATAGGCAAACTTGTAGTCCCGGTTGGTGTCTAAAATCGAAACTGAAGACAGACCTTTAGTCCCGGTTGGAGACACCAACCGGGACGAAAGGGCCTCGCTCCTGGCGCAACCCCTTTAGTCCCGATTGGTGTCACCAACCGGGACTAAAGGTACCGTTCGAACCGGGACTGATGCCTGCCGAGCCCCGGCCGGCGTCCTAGCCGCCCTAACCGGGACTGATGCTCACATTAGTCCAGGTTCGTAACTCCACTGAGACTATTGCTCCGTTCGGCCTAGAACCAAAGCCTTGTTTTCTACTAGTGAGGGTCCCGTTAAATCTCATTTTTGTGATCGGTTAGTGACCGGAAGGGCGTTCCGGACGTTTCAGGAGCATATAGGGGGTCCGAGCCCGGGCTGTAGATGCTCTTAGAGAACAATTTGGATGGCCAACTCTGGTATCATTATCCCTGAACTGATTTCATCTGATGGATACCGTGGAGGGATGCGCTAACCTCAGGTTAGTTGGAGGGTACGCGTTTATGATGGGGTTGTCGAGGTAACAAAAATAAGACTGAGACGACCAATTCAGCTGCAAACAAACATGCCGGGTAGCTCACGCAAGGCATGTAGGTTGGCCAAGCAACCTGCCGGCTGGTGTGACTAATTCAAATCAACATTATCTTTGATGTGACTAATTGAAATCAACATTATCTTCGATGTGACCAGTTCAAAGCATCATGATTGGAACACATAAACTTTTTTAATCAACATGAACAGATTAAATTTAGCCTAACCTTGGCCATTTGGCACCTGCGTGCTAACTAGAGGCAAGGGGGATCAACTAGGAGGTCGTACATATTATGTAGGTAGTACTCTTGGACTTGTGATTCTACTTGTAATTACATCACGCCGGTTGCTGGTCCACATTACTGGCTGCGCTCATTCCAGACCGCCGCTGTCGGAGTTCACGGCCTCCGCGCGCCTTGTCGCCGGCCACACAATAAAACCGAGCCGGAGGCCTTGCTGCGCGCGGCCGCACCACTCAACGACGACTGCTGCTAGAACTAAACTAACATACAGCTCGTGTCCAGACTTGCTAGCTGGCTACTCGAGGCGCAGCATGCGCCTGAGGTCGCGCGTGGCGGCGTCGTTGACGACGGCGGCCGCGGGCTTCTGGAGCGGGAACTGCGGCAGCGGCAGCGAGCTCGGCTCGGGGGACGCGGCGGAGAACGCCGGGCCGGCGTAAACTTCCACCGCGGGGCGCCTCGCCGGAGCGGCCGCATGCGTCACCTTCCCGTACGAAGAAGAAGAAGAGGAAGGACGTCCATGGTGTCGCCGGCCGGTCGTCGAGGCCGCCGTGGCCGATGGGGGAGGAGACCTCCTGGTGGTGCCGGGGTTGCTGGGCCTCCGGTGCGCGGCGCGGATTCTCTGCGGCTGCGGCTGCAGGATGTTGTGCGGGCGGAGGACCTCGGTGGCCATGCGAGCGGAGATGGGTGATCGGAGAGAGGGGGAATGGGGAGTGGAGAGCGCGGTTGATTGCTGTGTGGGAATGGAATGCGGGTGAGAGGGGATATTATAGGGGCGGGAGGAAGGAGAGGGGGGACGGGTGAAGTGAAGACGCGTTGTCTTCTCGGCCGACGCGGTTGGTGTTGCGGTGGACTTGGACGACTTCCTCCCAGTTTCGGTCCTCACACGGGCGGTTGGTTTGGTTGGTCCGCGCTTCGGTTGCATGTTCCCGCCGGTTTCGTAGGGTCGCTTTGCTGTTCCCTTTACAAATCCCCTATACAGATCAAGCCGCAAAAAAAGAAAAAAGAAAAGATGAGGAATAAGTGTTGCTACCGGCCAGTCGTGAACTCCTTTCTCTCATCTGTGCAGAGGCAACTCGATGAGCGTTGGCCAGTCGCACAATGAGCAGGATTGTTCAGCAAGCTGAATTGCAACCAGAAAGTCAGTTTGAACTACCTGTTCAGGGCGGGGTGTGTCCCCCGCCGATGAGCCTTCCTCGGCGCCAAGATCTCGCCGGCAACGTCGAGTGACTCAAGCGGCGATTCAAACGGGTTTGACTTCGGTCCCCTATAGTCCTGAGCTGGTGATTCAGCGGCCTCCATCTTGCTCTCTGCCCTTCTCCGGCTCCGGCGGTGCGACGGCGAGGAGATGGTTGGCGGCGGATTTGGTGTGGCAGAGAAGCCCCAGGGTCTTTCTTGCTTTTTCTGTTTTTCTTAGGGTGTTTTCTGCAATTAGGGACAGCTGTCCCGTGTCTGGATGTATCCTCTGTACTGTGTTGTTTCCTTACTAATATAATCCAGATATGGTTAATCAAAAAAAAAAGTCAGTTTGAGCGATAACGTTACGTATCAGTAAATTCTAAGCTGCACGTTCGCGCCGCGATTCGCGTTACCGCTGGACCACCTCGTTGTATACTGCATGTATAGCCCGGCCCAGGATGATGTGAGTTTATTCCGTAAGCGTATCACGACGCACCTGGCCCCACCACCGTTTGTATCGCCAGTAAAAAGCGATAATAGTTACTGTGACTTTGTCTTACCCTTTCTCTCTCCGGCTTCTCTTCTCCTTCCTTATCACCTCGCCTCCCCGCCGCCAGGTCCATCTCGTCGATTTGCCGTCATCTTGAAGCGTGCAGCCGGAGCGAGAAACTCACTAGGACGCATTCTCCAGTTGAAGATGGCGAACCGATGGAAGTTGTAGTTTCTTGGTTCTGACATCTCACAGCTCGAGGTCAAGCTTCCTGGTAAGCTCTCATTCAATCTCCCAAATGTTATACCTTGATGATATCTTTTCTCAATTCCCTTTTCTTCATCATCATGGGACTTTTTTGTGAATGTATCTTATTCAAAATCGAGGTCGCAATATTTAGAAATTGGTCGGTTTTGTAATGAACCCTAGATTTTCCACAGATTCTACAACGGTCACAACTTTCTAAAGATTGACCCCCCAATGACTGAAGATTCAAATGGCAGGGATCTCATACTTGCATTCCCAGTAAATAAGTTAGCATCCATTTCCATTATAGCTAAAAATGTTATTCAAGGTAAAAAACCAAAATATGGTGTAATTGTTGTTCCAAAAATTACGATAGTTTACCATGTGTAGTGTTATATATGTGTTATTCATCCTGTTAGTAGCTCATCGAGTGTGCATGAATGGTTGAAATGCCGAGTTTTTTTTTTGCTATTATACTTAAATGTGTTTTTGAAATGTGAAATTTGTTCTTGCACATGGATCTATAGTGCTGTGGTTTTCCATGTGAAATGGTATACTGTGATGCTTATGAAAAAATATCCAAAAAAATGTATGTACTATGCAAAAATCAGGGTCATTTGCAAACGTTTATGCTATATTTGACTTTTTTTGTTTTATGAAATGTGAAATATGTTTTGGAACATTCAGCTCTAGCTGCACTGATATATTTGTCCATTTCATAAAACAGATGGACAAACGTAAATCATTGCGGTCCAAAAGGCCATTGGAGAAAGATGATTCTCGAGTAGAAAGAAATGATCGAGAATTATCATCAGGGTCCCCATGCCAGTAATCATAGTCGGCGAACTTCGCCTAAAAAGATAAAAAGGGCTATGAAGAAAGAGTTAATACAAGCGAAAGTGCTCTTCTCAGCCCGAGCTCATGTGAGCTCGGATGAACAGTAAATTAAAAAAAATAGTAAAAAGATTCAAAAAATTCTGCAATTTTTTCGTGAGAAACATTGATGTTTTTTCTACATGCGTGTAAAATTTCGCTACGAAATCACATCCATGTAGGTGTGGGTAAAAAAAACAAAATCGATGCTTCAAAATGCTTCCAAAAACAGCCTTTTTGGAGCATCGATTTTGTTTTTTTTGCCCACACCTACACGAATATGATTTTGTAGCGAAATTTTGCACGCATGTAGAAAAAACATCAATGTTTCTCACGAAAAAAAATTCAGAATTTTTTGAACTTTTTTACTATTTTTTTTGATTTTACTGTTCAACCGAGCTCACATGAGCTCGGGAGCAGAAGCACCGCGTCCACTACATACAAGTGTTTTGTTTAGTTTGGTCAATTATTTTCTAAACTTGTTTTTTACTTGTCTAAAGCCTGCAATATTAATTTATTTAGTTGGATCAATTATTTTCTAAACTTGTACTATAATTTCAAAAATTCAACTGGAAATGTAACCCTCAAAGAATCGCTAAACTGATTAGAAGATTTAATCCCACACAAGTTCAATGAGTAAAATACATGGTTTCTAACCAGTCTTAAACATGGCTGAATGCAAACTTCCGAGGAGGCTTCTGTTGTGGCTTATCAAAAAGGTCGATTGTAAAACAATGACCTTGATTCTGAAAAACAGGAGAATTTCTATCCTGGATGTCGTACAAGAAATTTTAAAGTTTCCTACTGGTCAGTTGGATGTGGAAATGCCTCCAGCTGGTAATCCTCGCGACAAAGCATTCATAAAGTTGGAAATTTTTTGTCACAACCCTAGTTTACCCTTGCACTTGTTCTAGCTTGAGTGTTGCATCATGTTTAAATTTTCTTTAAACTTAAAATGGGGATTGTCAAAAACCCTAGCACTTCATTGGAAAAACCAATTCCAACAACTAAAATTATCAATTAATCCAAAATGGCCTTAAAAATGGTCATCATTTATGATAAATGTTGGAAACAACATACCAGAGGTGATGCATATTTAACAAAGCCATTTGACATTTTAATAAACCAAAAATGCATCTGACCTCTAAATTGCTACAAATATTTTAGTAGCCTCAATTTTTTTGAAAATTATTGTAGGGCTCAGCAATAATATGGTTAAACCCCAGAATAATTTTCCAGGGATTTTGCTTTTGGTTGAATACCTAAAACAATTTGAAACAGAGGGCAAAAATTAGAAAACAAAAAGGAAAATCAAAAGAAAAGGGAAAAGTCCACCTGGGCTTACCTGGCAGAAGAGGCCCAGCCCACCAGGGGCAGCCTCGTCTTCTTCCTTCCGCCAATAGGCAGAGGAGGAGGAGGCCACGGCGCCTGCGGCCGTGCGCCACCCTGGCAGCTGCCTGCCTGCCTCCCCAGGCCAGCGCGACAACAGGGATGAGCACCCTGCAGCCATCTGGATCGATCCCGCCTCGCCATTTTGCCCCTGCCACTCTCCCTAGCCCTCTGCTCTGTTGGAAATATGTCCTAGAGGCAATAATAAAATAGTAATTATCATATTTCCTTGTTCATGATAACCGTTTATTATCCATGCTATAATTGTATTGATTGGAAACTCAGATACATGTGTGGATACATAGACAAAACTGTGTCCCTAGTGAGCCTCTACTAGACTAGCTCGTTGATCAAAGATGGTTAATGTTTCCTGACCATGGACATGAGTTGTCATTTGATAACGGGATCACATCATTGGAAGAATGATGTGATGGACAAAGACCCAACCATAAGCATAGCATTTGATCGTTCTAGTTTATTGCTACTGCTTTATCCATGTCAAGTATCTGTTCCTACGACCATGAGATCATGCAACTCCCGGACATCGGAGGAATGCCTTGTGTGTATCAAACGTCACAACGTAACTGGGTGACTATAAAGGTGCTCTACAGGTATCTCCAAGGGTGTATGTTGGGTTGGCGTGAATCGAGACTGGGATTTGTCACTCCGTATGACGGAGAGGTATCTCTGGGCCCACTCGGTAATACAACATCACAAGAAGCTTGCAAGCAATGTGACTAAGGAGTTAGTCACGGGATCTTGTATTACGGAACGAGTAAAGAGACTTGCCGGTAACGAGATTGAACTAGGTATGGAGATACCGACGATCGAATCTCGAGCAAGTAACATGCTGATGGACAAAGGGAACTGTATACGGGATTGATTGAATCCTTGACATCGTGGTTCGACCGATAAAGATCTTCGTAGAACATGTAGGAACCAATATGGGCATCCAGGTCCCGCTATTGGTTATTGACCGTAGAGGTGTCTCTGTCATGTCTACATAGTTCTCGAACCCGCAGGGTCTGCACACTTAACGTTCGGTGATTGTTTGGTATTGTTGAGATGTATGTGTTGGTGACCGAAGGTTGTTTGGAGTCCTGGATGAGATCCCGGACATCACGAGGAGTCTCGGAATGGTCCAGAGGTAAAGATTGATATATAGGAAAGTGGTATTCGGGTTCCGGAAAGGTTTCGGGTGTTTCCGGTATTGTACTGGGAGTGCCGAAAGGGTTCCGGGGGTCCACCGGGAGGGGCCCACCCATCTCGGGGGGGGCACATGGGCTGAGGAGGTGGCGCACCAGCCCCTGGTGGGCTGGGCAGCCGACCCCAAGGGCCCATGTCCCCCAAGGTGGTAGGTGGGAGGAGTCCAAGAGGGGAGGGACTCCTCCCTAGGGCGCGCCCCACCTCCCTTGTGGGAGGTGGACACCTCCTTGGCCGCCGGCCCTAGGGGAAACCCTAGGGCGCCACCCCTCCTCCCTTCCCCCTATATATAGTGGAGAGGAGAGAGGGCAGCCACACCCCTAAGGCCATGGCGCAACCCTCTCTCTCCCTCTAGATCAGTTTTCTCCTCTAGATTGGTTCCGGTAGTGCTTGGCGAAGCCCTGCCGGGACAGCTCCACCACCACCGCCACCACGCCGTCGTGCTGCCAGAGATCTCATCTACCTCTCTGCCCTCGCTTGCTGGATCAAGGAGGCGGAGACGTCATCGAGCTGTACGTGTGCTGAACGCGGAGGTGTCGTCCGTTCGGCACTAGATCGGAACGGATCAAGATTGGATCGCGGGAAGGATCGTTATTGGATCGCGGAGACGTTTGACTACACCAACCGCGTTTCTTAACGCTTCCCGCTTAGCGATCTACAAGGGTATGCAGATGCACTCCCCCTCTGGTAGCTGTTGATCTCCATAGATAGATCTTGGGTGTTCGTAGGAAATTTGTTGTTTCCCAAGCAACATTCCCCAACATGCTCGCCATGGCCGACGTCACCGCGAGCTCGCCGTCGCCATAGCCATAGCCGCCGTGCACCTCTCGCCACCCCGACACATCCCCGAGCTCCGCCTCAAACTGTGCTCATCCTCGCCGAGCCACGCGAAGCCAGGATCCCCGTAACGCCCCCGAGCCATCGTCTTCAACCTCGGGTCGCCGGAGATCGCCACCGTCCAACCGACCGCACCAAGCCTTCCTCGAGCCCACTGAGCTGCTTGTCGTGACCGCTGTGAGCTCCTGCTCCGTTTCCCCCTCTCCTCATGCTCGATTGTGTTGCGTAGCCATCGTTTTGATCGAACCATAGAGCTTTTGGCCGCCGTTCATGTCGTCGTGGCTAGCGCTGGCTAGGCTCGCTGTCGAGCACGTCATCGTGCTCAGGAGGTTCCCAGGAAGCCATAGCAGCTCTCAGCTTCCTCCCTAACACCCTGTAGCCTCGGACCCGAGCTCACCCGAGCTCCAGTGTCCGCCAAGGTCATCGTCGGTGACGTTTTCGACCATCCCAAGCCGTGGGGTTGGTCCGGATAGATGCGCACAAGCGAGATGGGCATGTAGGTACCCTCTGATGTCTACTACACAACCTTCTTCTTGTAGACTCGTGTTGGGCCTCCAAGCGCAGAGTTTTGTAGGACAGTACAAATT
Organism: Elymus sibiricus; assembly: GCA_039707655.1. Taxonomy (NCBI): domain Eukaryota; kingdom Viridiplantae; phylum Streptophyta; class Magnoliopsida; order Poales; family Poaceae; genus Elymus; species Elymus sibiricus. The sequence goes on from CM077671.1 coordinate 326,146,009, forward strand.
TCCCTCAAGTGGATGACCTAAGGTTTATCAATCCGTGGGAGGCGTAGGATGAAGATGGTCTCTCTCAAACAACCCTGCAACCAAATAACAAAGAGTCTCTTGTGTCCCCAACACACTCAATACAATGGTAAATTGTATAGGTGCACTAGTTCGGCGAAGAGATGGTGATACAAGTGCAATATGGATGGTAGATATAGGTTTTTGTAATCTGAAAATATAAAAACAGCAAGGTAACTAATGATAAAAGTGAGCACAAACGGTATTGCAATGCTTAGAAACAAGGCCTAGGGTTCATACTTTCACTAGTGCAAGTTCTCTCAACAATACTGACATAGTTGAATCATATGTAAATCCCTCACGTGCGACAAAGAGTTCACTCCAAAGTCACAAATAGCGGAGAACAAACAAAGAAATTATTGTAGGGTACGAAACCACCTCAAAGTTATCTTTTCCGATCAATGTTATGAGCTATTCCTATAAGTGTCACGAACAGCCCTAGAGTTTGTACTAAAATAACACCTTAAGATACACATCAACCAAAACCCTAATGTCACCTAGATACTCCAATGTCACCACAAGTACCCATGGGCTTGATTATACGATATGCATCACACAATTTCAGATTCATCATGTTCAATCCAACACAAAGAACTTCAAAGAGTGCCCCAAAGTTTCTACCGATGAGTCAAGACGAAAACATGTGCCAACCCCTATGCATAGATTCCCAAGGTCACGGAACCCGCAAGTTGATCACCAAAACATACATCAAGTGGATCAATAGAACATCCCATTGTCACCACGGATATCCCATCGCAAGACATACATCAAGTGTTCTCAAATCCTTTAAAGACTCAATCCGATAAGAAAACTTCAAAGGGAAAACTCAATTCATCACAAGAAGATAGAGAGGGGAAAACTCCATATGATTCATCTATATTAATAAAGCTCGCGGTATATCAAGATCGTGTCATCTCAAGAACACGAGAGAGAGAGATCAAACACATAGCTACTGGTACATACCCTCAGCCCCGAGGGTGAACTACTCCCTCCTCGTCATGAAGACCGCCGGGATGATGAAGATGGCCTCCGGTGATGGTTTCCCCCTCCGGCAGGGTGCCGGAACGGGCTCCCGATTGGTTTTTCGTGGCTCTGGAGGCTTGCGGCAGCGGAACTCTCGATCTAGGTTTGTTTCTGGGGGTTTCTATATTTATAAGAATTTTTGGCGTCGGAAACATGTCAAGGTGGGCCACGAGGTGACGACAAGCCAGGGGGGCGCGCCCTAGGGGGGGGGGGCTCACCCCCCCAGGCTTGTGGTGGCCTCGTGGCTCTTCTGGCCCAACTCCAACGCTCCCTGGGCTTCTTCTGGTCCATAAAAAATCATCGTAGATTTTTATTCCGTTTGGACTCCGTTTGATATTCCTTTTCTGTAAAACTCAAAAACACGGAAAAACAGAAACTGGCACTAGGCTCTAGGTTAATAGGTTAGTCCCAAAAATAATATAAAGTTGTAGTAAAATGATTGTAAAACATCCAAGAATGATAATATAACAGCATGGAACAAGCAAAAATTATAGATACGTTGGAGACGTATCAGCATCCCCAAGCTTAATTCCTACTCGTCCTCGAGTAGGTAAATGATAAAAACAGAATTTTTGATGTGGAATGCTGCCTAACATGTTCATCATATTCTTTTATTTTATGTATAGCATGGATATTTGGACTTGTAAATGATTCAAAGCAATAGTCTAGTTTTAACATAATGACTTCAATACTCAAGCATGTCAACAAGCAACCATGTCTTTCAAAATATCAACACTAAAGAAAGTTATCCCTAGCCCATCATGCTCAATCATTGATCCATTCATGAAACACACTCAAATATTAGCTATGCCCAATGCTCAAGTACGATCATAGTGCCCCTAGTTGGTGCTTATAAGAGAAGATGGAGACTCAAAGCAAAAATAAAAATTGCATAAAGTAAATAGATAGGCCCTTCGCAGAGGGAAGTAAGGATTTGTAGAGGTGCCAGAGCTCAAAGTTTTAATTTGAGAGAGAGAAAATATTTTGGGTGGCATGCTTTTCCTGTCAACGAAAACGACAAAGTAGCTCACAATACTTTCCATGCTAGATACATTATAAGCGGTTCCCAAACAGAATTGTAAAGTTTTTACTCCCCCTTCACCAATCAATCACACTCCACGGCGAGCCAAATCCATGGGTACCGTCCATACAAACAACAGTCCTGGGGGAGTTTTATTTCATTATATTTTGATTTGAATTTTGAGCATGTAACTGGGCATCCCGAATACCAGCCACTTTCTCGTGAATGATAGTGAATCAACACATATCGTGAGAATAACACACCTAGCATGGAAAAATATTGGATACTCCCCACCGTTTCATGAGCGGTACGGGCACTCAAAAGAGAAAATTTATTTTGAAAATTTAGAGATGGCACATACAAATTTGCTTGGAACGGCATGGAAATACCGCATATAGGTAGGTATTGTGGACTCATAAGGCAAAACTTGGTTTAAGGATTTTGGATGCACAAGTAGTATTTCTACTTAGTACAAATGAAGGCTAGCAAATAGATTGGGAAGCAACCAAACCAAGAAACGAAAATTCACATAAGTGAGCATTGAGTCATAACTAACACCGAATAATGCACCACAAGTAGGATGTAACTTCATTGCATAACTATTGACTTTCGTACTTGCATAGGGAATCACAAACCTTAACACCAATATTCCTACTAAAGCATAATTACTCACTAACATGACTCACATATTACTATCATCATGTTTCAAAACTATTACAAAGAATCAAGTTTAATTTGTCCCATGATCTTCATGAAAGTTTTTATTATATCCTCCTTGGATATCTATCACTTTGGGACTAGTTTCATATATTTCCCTTGCTTTTTGGCAAGCTCAAACAAATTTAAGTGAAGCATATGAGCATAGAAATTTCATCCCTCAAAAAGGTATAAGTGAAGCATGAAAGGAAATGACAAGCTACTCTCAAAAGATATCAGTGAAGATCAATGAGTAGTCAAACAATTAAGTAGCTATGTGAGGACTCTCTCTCTCTCTCAATAAATATTTTCAGATCTTAAGTATATTATTAAACAGCAAGCAAAATAAAAATAGCACTCCAAGAATAGCACGCATAATGTGAATGAATAAAAATTTAGGCTCAACATAGGCTAACCGATAATTGTTGATGAAGAGAGGTGGGATGCGTAGCATACCCAAGCTTAGATGCTTGAGACTTCTTGAAATATTTACTTGGGGTGCCTTGGGCATCCCCAAGATTGAGCTTTTGTATCTCGTTCAATCCTCTCATATAATGGTTTCACCTATTCTCAAAAACATCTTCCACACAAAACTCGAAAAGAACTCGTGAGATAGGTTAGTACACATAATAATAAATCAACTCTTTATGTACTGCCAAGACAAGTTGCATAATAATTTTCAAACATTAGGTACTTTATACTATCATTTCCACAATTTATATCTACCAATATAGGCTATGGAAACTATAGGATAAGTAGATAACGAAACTATGACAGCAATCTGTCCAAACAGAACAGTCTGTAGCAATTTATAAAAACAGTGTACTTCTGTAACTCAAAAAATTATGAAAATTTAGGACATGCTAAAAAAATTATATGACAACACTTTTTAAAAATTTCAGAAACTTACCACGTTTTAGTAAAATATGAAAATTCAAACACTACAGAAAAAGTTTCTGTTCTTACACAGCACACATCAAAACATGCAATGCAAGCATCCTAAAGGCAATTCTTGGAACTTTTTATTGAAAAACAAGATTACAAATAACACCTAACTGAGAACAACAAAATAAAATGACTCTCCAAGCAAAACTCATATTATTTGACGAATAAAAATATAGCTCCAAGTAAGATATACCGATAGTGTTGAAGACGAAAGAGGGGATGCCTTCCGGGGCATCCCCAAGCTTAGGCGCTTGAGTCTTCCTTGGATATTACCTTGGGGGTGCCTTGGGCATCCCCAAGCTTAGGTTCTTATCACTCCTTATTCTCCTCATATCGGTGTCTTACCCAAAACTTGAAAACTTCAATCACACAAAACTTAACGGAACTTCGTGAGATGGGTTAGTATAATAAACAAAGATCATTCACTTAGGTACTGTCAAGAAAAGATTCATAATTGTTCCCACATCATACCTACTGTATTATATCATTACCATAATTTATACCACTAAATATAAGCTATGGAAACACTAAAACAAGCAAACTATGCATGCAAAATAGAATCTGTCAAAAACAGAACAGTCTGTGAAGATCTGTAGTGTAACCATACTTCCCTGTCTCTAAAACTTCTGAAAAATTAGGACAACCAGAAGAATTTGTATATCAAGACTTTGTAAAAAATTCAGATCAAAAGCACGTTCCAGTGAATTTACAAAATTCCTGGACTAAGAGCAAAAGTTTCTGTTTTTGCACAGAATCAAGTCAACTATCATCCACACTATCCCAAAGGCTTTACTTGGCACTTTATTGAAACAAAAGCTATAAAACATGATTATACAGTATATTAATCATGTGGACACACAAAAACAGAAAGTAAAAGTGTTGGGTTGTCTCCCAACAAGCGCTTTTCTTTAATGCCTTTTAGCTAGGCATGATGATTTCAATGATGCTCACATAAAAGATAAGAATTGAAACACAAAGAGAGCATCATGAAGCATATGACTAGCACATTTAAGCCTAACCCACTTCCTATGCATAAGGATTTTGTAAGCAAACAATTTATGGGAGCAAGAATCAACTAGCATAGGAAGGCAAAACAAGCATAACTTCAAAACTTTGAACACATAGAGAGGAAACTTGATATTATTGCAATTCCTACAAGCATATGTTCCTCCCTCATAATAATTTTCAGTAGCATCATGAAGGAATTTCACAACATAACCAGCACATAAAGAATTAATATCATGATCCACAAGCATAGAAGTTTTGCTACTCACCATATAAGCAAATTTCTTCTCATTCATGGTAGTGGGAGCAAACTCAACAAAATAACTATCATGTGAAGCATAATCCAATTGAAAATTAAAATCATGATGACAAGTTTCATGGTTATCATTATTATTTATAGCATACATGTCATCACAATAATGATCATAAATAGGAGGCATGCTTTCATCATAATAAATTTGCTCATCAAAACTTGGGGGACTAAACATATCATCTTCATCAAACATAGCATCCCCAAGCTTGTAGATTTGCATATCATTAGCATCATGAATATTCAAGGAATTCATACTAACAACATTGCAATCATGATCATCACTCAAAGATTTAGTGCCAAACATTTTAATAACTTCTTCTTCTAACACTTGAGCACAATTTTCCTTTCCATCATTTTCACGAAAGACATTAAAAAGATGAAGCATATGAGGCAACCTCACTTCCATTTTTTTGTAGTTTTCTTTTATAAAACCAAACTAGTGATAAAACAAGAAACTAAAAGATTCAATTGCAAGATCTAAAGATATACCTTCAAGCACTCACCTCCCCGGCAGCGGCGCCAGAAAAGAGCTTGATGTCTACTACACAACCTTCTTCTTGTAGACTCGTGTTGGGCCTCCAAGCGCAGAGTTTTGTAGGACAGTAGCAAATTTCCCTCAAGTGGATGACCTAAGGTTTATCAATCCGTGGGAGGCGTAGGATGAAGATGGTCTCTCTCAAACAACCCTGCAACCAAATAACAAAGAGTCTCTTGTGTCCCCAACACACTCAATACAATGGTAAATTGTATAGGTGCACTAGTTCGGCGAAGAGATGGTGATACAAGTGCAATATGGATGGTAGATATAGGTTTTTGTAATCTGAAAATATAAAAACAGAAAGGTAACTAATGATAAAAGTGAGCACAAACGGTATTGCAATGCTTAGAAACAAGGCCTAGGGTTCATACTTTCACTAGTGCAAGTTCTCTCAACAATACTGACATAGTTGAATCATATGTAAATCCCTCACGTGCGACAAAGAGTTCACTCCAAAGTCACAAATAGCGGAGAACAAACAAAGAAATTATTGTAGGGTACGAAACCACCTATAAGTGTCATGAACAGCCCTAGAGTTTGTACTAAAATAACACCTTAAGATACACATCAACCAAAACCCTAATGTCACCTAGACACTCCAATGTCACCACAAGTACCCATGGGCTTGATTATACGATATGCATCACACAATTTCAGATTCATCATGTTCAATCCAACACAAAGAACTTCAAAGAGTGCCCCAAAGTTTCTACCGGAGAGTCAAGACGAAAACATGTGCCAACCCCTATGCATAGATTCCCAAGGTCACGGAACCCGCATGTTGGTCACCAAAACATACATCAAGTGGATCAATAGAACATCCCATTTGTAGGAGATATGCCCTAGAGGCAATAATAAATGTTATTGATTATCTCCCTGTTCATAATTAGGTTTATGTTCCATGCTATAACTGCTATGGTTCTCGAGTCTGCAATAACCATGAAGCTCGGAGGAAGACTCATATGCACGTGTGGAATAATAAACGGTAAAATGTATTCCTAGTCTGGCCGCTAAGGCTGGCTCAAGTATTGCATGATGATCCTGTTTTCCTGATCATGGGCATGGCTATGTCGGCAATTTTGAGGGCACAATGTTAGAAGAACATTTGTGTTGAATCGACCCGAATTGAAGTTATGCTATGAGATTCATTCGTCACAAGTTAATGGTTTATAACACAGAGATGGTTAACGTTTGCATGATTCCTTAGACCATGAGAGTATCGAGTTTCTTCCTACTTGCTTCATGAACTTTGGGGTTTGTTAAACGTCATCCGTAAATGGGTGGCTATTACGGCGGCTTACGGGTTCATGGAAAATTATGTCAAGTAACTTGATAGCTCAAGATTGGGATTTGCTCCTCCGGCGATGGAGAGATATCTCTAGGCCCTCTCGGTGTTACGGTATCCATCATCGTCTGGCCAGACATTTTGTGATTTGATCACGGGGATGCCGGAACACGGGATCGAGAAAAGAGAACAATACCGGTAACGAGGTAACTGGCATAGTGGACAAGTTGTTGATCCACGGGGATGCCAACATATCTCACCTCAGGTATTTGTAACATATCGCGAAGCAACAGGAGTAGCACACGGCAACTGGAGGTTCACTCGAATATTTATTCGTGTGGGTATAGGGGTCAATATGGGTGTCCACGGCTCCGATGTTGATCATTGATCGGAAGGGGTTCCGGGTCATGTCTATACTTCACCGAACCTATAGGGTCACACACTTAAGGGTCATCTATCTGCTGAATACTAGACAGGGAGTCTGAGAGAAAATCACCGGAAAAGTTTCGGACAGCGGAAAAGTTCCGCAGAGAGAACACCGGAACAGTTTCGGTAAAACCAAAAAGTTGTTTCGAAGTGTACCATTAGGTCAAATTGGTTTCGGCACATGCCTGGAAATTATTGGAGGGTACCAGAATTGTTCCGGTAACTTCTGAGATTTTTCAGAGACAAAAACCGGAAATGTTCCGGACTGCCGGAACCGCTTTAGTTGCTTTTCACAGATGAAAATCACTAAACCGAAAAGTTGTTTCGGAGTACACCATTAAGTCAAATTGGTTTCGGCACACGCCTGATAATTCTTGGAGGGTGCCAGAATCATTCTGGAAACTTTTGGGAATTTTCCGGAAGAAAAACCGGAAATGTTCCGGAGCTGCCGGAACCGCTTTGTTTGCTTTTCGCAGATGAAAATCACTAATCCGGAATTGTTTCGGAACGCATCGAAAATTATTTTAGTGGGTACTGGAAATGTTCTAAGCCCACATAAATATTTTCGGTTTGAACGGACGCTGAAAAATGTCGTCGTGAATAGTGAAAGTGCTTTTTGGGTGGCTTCTTGGAGAAGCCACCTTGAGGGCCCTTTGGTATTTTCCCCCTTGGCTTCTTGGAGAAGCCACCCTTGGGCTTGGCCTATAAATAGGGGTGGAGTGGGCTGCCTAAAGACTTACTCTTTCTCACATACAAGTGCCATGCATGATCTGTCTTTCTCTCTCCCTCCCAGCGAAATAGTTTCGTAGAGCCGAAAGGCTGTCTGGGTTCCGGTGGGAACTAGTTCTGGACGGCGAAGCCCTGCCGGATAGATGACACCGTATGTGGGCAACTCTGTAGAGAGATCGTAGTTTCGGTCTTAGTTCGAGAGTGCCTCCCGAAGGGCTGTCCGTGTGACCGTCCGAGTTTCGAAGGTCCTCCCGAAGGGCTGTCCGAGTGACCGTCCGAGTTTCGAAGGTCCTCCCGAAGGGCTGTCTGCGACACCGTCCGGGGGACTGTCCAACCGCCTCCCGGAGGGCTGTCCGAGGGGCATATGATGGTAGACATCCTCGCGGTTGGGAGGTTGTAAATCCTAGCTGCGGGGATCTGCACCGCCGATCGTCATCGACTCTTCTTCCGCTGCGCTACAAGTCGGTAACGAAAAAGATCAAACCTTGTATGCAGTCTCCATAGTGGTCCTGGGCTGGTGCGTAGGTCGGAAAATTTTTGTTTTCTGCTGCGTTACCCTACAGTGGCATCATGAGCCGTGCTATGCGTAGATGTAGGTTGCGATCTAGAATACATAGAGATGTATGGGGGTTGCACAATATAATTAGGTAGTAGATGAGTTCTATTACTGAAAATTATTTGTGCGGGTAGCAGATGAAATCTGTTACCCGATGTTCTTGTTGCTTCCCTGGGATTTGCATATTTCTGATCTTGATAACAGCATGGTGGAGTTTCAATGTTCTGGCAATCCGCGATCCTGATTGATCGACGAAGTGCTAACAGTTCATTGAATTCCACTGTAGTTAAAAAGAAAGATGAAATTTCGCAGACGAAAGGGCAATGCAGATATGATCTACACGGGGGTCATGCGTATGACGAAGTTCAGTATGGGGCTCGAGATTTTATTATCTCGTGTTTCATACACCCCGCAATGTTAATCTAGCAACTTGAATTATCATACTTGATGATGGACGTTGGTAGCTTCGGTTTGTTTCGAAACCTTAGAAGCCATGAAAAACAAGTTTTTGCATGAACTGATTAGAGGCGTCTAACTTGGTTTTGCAGGATGGTTTGCATGTGCATGTGATGTGGTATAGCAGTGCTCATAATAATTTGATTATGTATGAGATGACTATATAATGTAAATTGATTAACATGACCTGCGTGTCATGATTCGGCATGATGGCTGGAGCCATATGATTGTCACTTTAAATGACCTGTGTGTCATCCTTGTTGTAATGCATTATTTTATTAGCTATAGAGATAGCAATATTATCTGGTGCATCGACAAGGTGGTGGCAATCTTCGCGAAGGTGAACACCGACGCGAATGCCGAAGACGAAGAAATGAAAGACTACTCCGTCAGAAAGGGCTATACTATATCATGCTATTATGAATTGCCTGAGATGTTTATCTCTTATGATGCACCCTTCTTGATTGCGCGGTAGTCGCTTTTTATTAGGGTGATGTCTCACAAAAATATCAAGTAGTTAGTGTTCTCCCAAGTGTAGCATCGTCACGGCACCTAACTTTTCGGGGTACGACATGTACACATGAGTACGAACGATTAGAGAAGTGTGAGGCGGGTGAGGTCAGACCTCGCAGCAAGATCACTTGGTTGTCTTGATGTTCAGGCAGGACAGTCTTGAGCTCGGAACACACGCATCGAAAGATGGACAAGAGTCACATAGAGATGTGATTGGCAAGTTGGCCTACCGATTGAAGTTCACGTCATCAGTGATGAACCCGTCAATGGCGTCGAATTGAAATGCGGATCTTGAATCACTCACAATCAATTATGAGAGATATTGATTTGAGTGGGAGTGCACTATAGAATTAACTTGTTTAATTCTCAATGCAATTAATTTTGAACACTGTCTAAGTGTGGTTTGCAAAATAGTTGTAGAATAATGGCTCGCGTTTCCACCTTCCCTGTTAAAATTGAATAGCTGTTAAATATCTGGTTAAAAGTTTACGGTTGGTAAACGTAATGTGAGGATTGTCCTCTAGAGTGTCGAGAAGGACTTTGTCCTATCGCATACTTTCGGTATTCTCCCGCTAATGCTATGGATCATGTGACTCTCGTCCTTCGATCCAAAAGCTAGAATTCCGTTTCAGTCAGGTGCAATACGTTTGCTTCCATGAGACCCGAACTTCGAAAGTTTTGGGATAGTTATGTGATATTCATGGAACTGAAAATTAATTTGCAGATACAAACAAAGGCTGAAAGATATGAAATATCCAAAGCAATGTTTGTTTGCAAACTATTAGTAAAGGTGTTTACTATGCATTAGACTGATAAGAGAGGGATCCAGAAGAACGCCTGTCATATGATGAAAGGTGAATAAAACAACAACTTAAAGAGAAAGGAAGTGTCCGAAGGGTGTTAGTAAAACTTTCACACCTAGGAAGTCCGGGGCTAAACGCCACTCTTAAGTTGGGTGCTTCTTCTGAGAGTAGGAGAAATACTAAAATTTAAACTGTTAGAAGTATAATGGCAAAAGGAAAGAAGACTGGAATATCCAGCTCATGTATGAATGTCATACAAGTTTTTGATGTATAGAAGGCTGGTCAAAGATATAGTTCTTGGGAATTATGGTTAAACATGTTAATCACTAATTCTTGGGTATTGTGAGTTAGTCACAAAGATACCCGCTCGATTGCATTCTGTTGCAACTCGATGTAAGAACTACTATGGCCTGAAAGACTAGCCAGGAATGAGGTTTAGATACACGCAGGGAACATAGTAAATGTTACTATGCCTTACATCGGTGTATTACCTATGTATTTATTTTCATAATTCATTTAGAGTTTCACACTCTAGCCCTTTGCATAAGGTATCTTGCAAGAAGGTTGTTCATAAGATAACTTTTGATGTTCGGTGTTATGAATAACATAAGGGCCATACTTTCATTATGAATGAGACGTGTGTTATGAATATTGATAATAATACATTACCTCTGGGTTTACTTTCATAATTCATTTTAGAGTTTCATACACTCTAGCCCATTGCACAATGTTTGTTGCAAAAGAGTTGTTCATAAAAACAACAATTGTTGTACAGTATTATGAATAACATGAAGGGCCATGCTTCCATCCTAGATGGGATGTATGTTATGAATATTGATGGAAATATGATACATCCATAACACTGACGCTAAATGTCGCAAGACTAAAAGAATACCACACAAGTGTGGCACTGCATTTGGTCACATTGGAGAAACCCGCATGGAAAATTCCATTATGATGGATTTTGAAGTCGTTTGATTTTGAATCATCTGACACTTGCAACTTTCCTCTAAAAAGTGAAGTGACTGAAATACCGTTCACAGGCCATAAGGAACGAGCAAAGAACATATTGGTGATCATACATTATGATGTGTGTAGTCCAATAAATGTTGTTGCTTGCAGTGGATTTGTCTATCTTCTGAAATGACTCAAGTAGATATATGGATATTTACTTGATGAGACGTAAGTCTGGATCTTTTGAAATCATTCAAAAGGTTTTTCAAAATGAAGTAGAAGTTATTGTAACAAGAAAATTATGTTTCTGCAATTTGATTGCGCAAAGGAATACTTGAGTTACAAGTTTAGCGAATGTCTGATGAGTTGTGAAAGGGGTTTCATAACTTGCACCTCCCGAAACACCACTGCAAGTGGAAAGTCTGTGAAGATGTAATCAAGCCATTTATGACATGGTAAGATCAAAGATGACATAAATAAATTTGCCATTACCCCTTTTAAAGAGTGATGCTTTAGAGACTGCAGCTTTTACACTGAAAAGAGCTCCATCAGGTCTGTTGAAATGACGCCATGGTATGGTACGCCCAACCATGTTATATCTTTTCTTAACATTTGGAATATGGGGCTTGTGTAAAAGGTTACAAACCTATTCCAAATTAGACAAGTGCTACTTTGTAGGTTATCCCAAGTCATTGGGTATTCCCCCACCACTACCGAGGCAAACGATTTTGCCACAAAACGGTATGCTTTTAAAGAGAATAGTTCTTACAAATGGTGAGTGAGAGGACAGTGCAACTCGACGAGATAACCCGTATCTTCGTCATCAGGTCAAAGGAAAGGAACCTTGGAAGTGATTTCGGAGTTTCCTACTGCGACTGATACGGAAGCCTCTACATGAGATGTATGGACTTCGGTCGAACTTGCAGCTGAACCACGTAGGAAAAACTCGTGCAAACCTCTCAGGTGCGCATACGAGATATTGTTGTTAGACAACAGTATACCTACGATACACAAGGAAGCGTTGATGGGCCCTGACTCCGGAATTGGCTAAATGCCAATACAATCCGAGATAGTTTCCATATAAGTGATTCAAGATTAAAACCTTGATACACCTTTCGGAAGACTTAGAGTCTAACGAATATTTATGAAACTATAAACTGATGTGGATAAAATGTTTTATCCATAAAGCTCGACTTGTTGAAATAACAAGTTCAAGGAGTTGACTACGATGAGGTTGTTTCACCGTAGCGATGCTTAAAGTCGGTTCGGGTTGAACTAGCAATTAATACATATTTCAATCATGAGATATGAAACATGGATGACGAAAGGATTTCCATTTGATGGAAATGTAACCAAGGACTTGCATGTGTTACAGTCCAAGGTATTTTGTCAGTCCAGAGGATGCTAGTAAGTATGCAAACTTCAGAGTTCCAGCAATGGACAGAAGAGAGCAAAAATGGAGTTGGAATCTTCGTGTTTTGATGAAATGGTCAAAAGGGTTTTGACTTCATCAATGGGTAACGAAGATGCTTGTGATTCAAGAAAGTAAATGGGAGCATAATAATATTTCTAAAAACGTTGTGTGCTTGACACATTGTTAATTGGAAATAAATTTCTTGACACGAATTAGGACTTCATTTGAAAAGGTTTTTTTTTCGATGAAGTGCTTGGGCTAGATAGCCTTAATATTAGGCATGATGATCTATGGAGATAGATTTACCTAATGGGGATGAGCAAAGATACATATTGACAAGATGCTAAAACTTTTTAGCATTTAAAACGCCAAGGAGTGATTCTTGCCGAAGTCACATGGAAAGAGTTTTTGCAAGACTCTGTGTCCCAAAACCACTGATGAGCAAAATACATGATGGAGATTCCACACACCTTTGTGTTTGGATTAATCATGTATTCCATGGTATGTAAAACCAACCAGATATGTCCAATACTCCAAAGTTGTTGCGAGTATAGATACCAAAGTGATCAAAAGTATTGATCATGGGACAACAGTGAAAGATGTCATTAAGTACTAGAGCAGTACTGATGACATGTTTTCTCGCAAGCAGAGATTATGAAGTGCTCGTTGTAAGTAATTACATTGATACAGTCTTCATCAATGCTCCATGCGATTTTCGATTTAAGTTAAGGGTTTTGTGTAATACACAACATGGTGGCACGGTAGTTGGAAATTGTTCCAAACAAGATACTGTGGCGAATTCTATAACAAAGGCTAAGTATCTTGACGCTTTAGAAGCGACAAAGAAGTTGTTGAATCATATAGTTCATTCATGAACTTAGTATGGTTCCAAGATGGCTTTGGTCTATGGGACACTATTGCAGATAGTTGCTCCATAGCTCAGTCTGAGGAATCAGGTTTCGACCAATGATTCACACATATGCAAAGCTAAGTCCACACAAAATATGAATTTTGTGAAAGCGTGAAAACGCAAGGATATGCAAAGTTACACACGGAGCTGAAGTCGTCAGATCCGTTGGACATCAGGCTATACCACATGCGAAGCATATTTTACACCAGTGTGCCACAGGTGTAAAGTGCATTAGCATTGACTTGATTATTGACTCTAGTGCAAGTGGGAGTCTGTAGGAGATATGCCCTAGAGGCAATAATAAATGTTATTGATTATCTCCCTGTTCATAATTAGGTTTATGTTCCATGCTATAACTGCTATGGTTCTCGAGTCTGCAATAACCACGAGGCTCGGAGGAAGACTCATATGCACGTGTGGAATAATAAACGGTAAAATGTATTCCTAGTCTGGCCTCTAAGGCTGGCTCAAGTATTGCATGATGATCCTGTTTTCCTGATCATGGGCATGGCTATGCCGGCAATTTTGAGGGCACAATGTTAGAAGAACATTTGTGTTGAATCGACCCGAATTGATGTTATGCTATGAGATTCATTCGTCACAAGTTAATGGTTTATAACACAGAGATGGTTAACGTTTGCATGATTCCTTAGACCATGAGAGTATCGAGTTTCTTCCTACTTGCTTCATGAACTTTGGGGTTTGTTAAACGTCATCCATAAATGGGTGGCTATTACGGCGGCTTACGGGTTCATGGAAAAGTATGTCAACTAACTTGATAGCTCAATATTGGGATTTGCTCCTCCGGCGATGGAGAGATATCTCTGGGCCCTCTCAGTGTTACGGTATCCATCATCGTCTGGCCAGACATTTTGTGATTTGATCACGGGGATGCCGGAACACGGGAACGAGAAAAGAGAACAATACCGGTAACGAGGTAACTGGCATAGTGGAGAAGTTGTTGATCCACGGGGGTGCCAACATGTCTCACCTCAGGTATTTGTAACATATCGCGAAGCAACAGGAATAGCACACGACAACTGGAGGTTCACTCGAATATTCATTCGTGTGGGTATAGGGGTCAATATGGGTGTCAACGGCTCCGATGTTGATCATTGATCGGAAGGGGTTCCGGGTCATGTCTATACTTCACCGAACCTATAGGGTCACACACTTAAGGGTCATCTATCTGCTGAATACTAGACAGGGAGTCTGAGAGAAAATCACCGGAAAAGTTTCGGACAACCGAAAAGTTCCGCAGAGAGAACACCGGAACAGTTTCGGTAAAACCGAAAAGTTGTTTCGGAGTGTACCATTAAGTCAAATTGGTTTCGGCACATGCCTGGAAATTATTGGAGGGTACCAGAATTGTTCCGGTAACTTCTGAGATTTTTCAGAGACAAAAACCGGAAATGTTCCGGACTGCCGGAACCGCTTTAGTTGCTTTTCATAGATGAAAATCACTAAACCGAAAAGTTGTTTCGGAGTACACCATTAAGTCAAATTGGTTTCGGCACACGCCTGATAATTCTTGGAGGGTGCCAGAATCATTCTGGAAACTTCTGGGAATTTTCCGGAAGAAAAACCGGAAATGTTTCGGAGCTGCCGGAACCGCTTTGTTTGCTTTTCGCAGATGAAAAACACTAATCCGGAATTGTTTCGGAACGCGTTGAAAATTATTTTAGTGGGTACTGGAAATGTTCTAAGCCCACATAAATATTTTCGGTTCGAACGGACGCTGAAAAATGTCGTCGTGAATAGTGAAAGTGCTTTTTGGGTGGCTTCTTGGAGAAGCCACCTTGAGGGCCCTTTGGTATTTCCCCCCTTGGCTTCTTGGAGAAGCCACCCTTGGGCTTGGCCTATAAATAGGGGTGGATTTGGCTGCCTAAAGACTTACTCTTTCTCACATACAAGTGCCATGCATGATCTGGCTTTCTCTCTCCCTTCCAGCGAAATAGTTTCGTAGAGCCGAAAGGCTGTCTGGGTTCCGGTGGGTGATACGTCTCCAACGTATCTACTTTTCCAAACTCTTTTGATACCCGGACTGACGCTGTTTGCAGCAGAATTGCCTTGGTGTTATTTTTGTGCACAAATAAAAGTTCTCGGATTGACCTGAAAATTCACGGAGAATATTTTTGGAATTAATAAAAAATACTGGCGAAAGAATCAACTGCAGGGGGCCCACCACCTGGCCACAAGCCACGGGGGCGCGCCCCCCCTAGGGCGCGCCCCCGTGGGTTGTGGGCCCCCTGTGGCTCCTCCGACCTCGTTTCCACTCCTATATATTCTTATTTACGGAGAAAAAAATCAGAGAGAAGAGTTCATCGCGTTTTACGATACGGAGCCACCGCCACCTCCTCTTCTTCCTCGGGAGGGCAGATCTGGAGCCTGATTTGGGCTCCGGAGAGGGGAAATCGACGCCGTCGTCATCACCAACCATCCTTCATCACCAATTTCATGATGCTCTCCGCCGTTCGTGAGTAATTCCATCGTAGGCTTGCTGGACGGTGATGGGTTGGATGAGATTTACCATGTAATCGAGTTAGTTTGGTTAGGGTTTGATCCCTAGTATCCACTATGTTCTGAGATTGATGTTGCTATGACTTTGCTATGCTTAATGCTTGTCACTAGGGCCCGAGTGCCATGATTTCAGATCTGAACCTATTATGTTTTCATGAATATATGTGTGTTCTTGATCCTATCTTGCAAGTTGTAGACACCTATTACGAGTTATGATCCGCATCCCCCAGGGTGACAATAACTGGGATTCTTTCCGGTGATTACCATAGTTTGAGGAGTTCATGTATTCACTAAGTGCTAATGCTTTGGTCCGGTTCTCTATTAAAAGGAGGCCTTAATATCCCTTAGTTTCCATTAGGACCCCGCTGCCACGGGAGGGTAGGACAAAAGATGTCATGCAAGTTCTTTTCCATAAGCACGTATGACTATATATGGAATACATGCCTACATTACATTGATGAATTGGAGCTAGTTCTGTATCACCCTATGTTATAACTGTTGCATGATGAATGCCATCTGACATAATTATCCATCGCTGATCCATTGCCTACGAGCTTTCCGCATATTGATCTTTGCTAAGTTACTTTTCCGTTGCTACTGTTACAATCACTACAACACTGCTACTGTCACTTTGCTATCGTTATCGTTACTTCCATACTACTTTGCTACTAAATACTTTACTACAGATAATAAGTCTTTCAGGTGTGGTTGAATTGACAACTCAACTGCTAATACTCGAGAATATTCTTTGGCTCCCCTTGTGTCGAATCAATAAATTTGGGTTGAATACTCTACCCTCGAAAACTGTTGCAATCCCCTATACTTGTGGGTTATCAAGACCTTTTTCTGGCGCCGTTGCCGGGGAGCATAGCTCTATTCTCTGAGTCACTTGGGAAATATATCTGTTGATCACTATGAAGAATCTGAAAGATGCTAAAACTAAGATCTAGCCCTCAACTACGAGGACAGGTAAGGAACTGCCATCTAGCTCTGCACTTGATTCACCTTCTGTTATGAGTAAATTTGCGACACCACCACCTGCTAGTAATTCTGATATGTCGCAAGTAATTGATGATGCTACTTCTGCTATGCCTGATGCTTATGATGATAGTCTGCTTGATACTACTGTGCCACTGGGTGAATTTCTTGATGAACAAATTGCTAGAGTGAATGCTGAAACTGATGATATCTCTGAATCTGATGAAATTGTTGAAACTGAACACTATGATACACCTGCTAGACCTAGCTCTCCTAGATATGAATTGCATGATATCCCTGAAGGTTATGTTATGGAAGGAGAGGTAGCTAGGGACTTTCTTGCTTGTAAGGATAGAGATGATCTTAAGAAATTGCTATGCAAGTGGAAAGAAAAATCTTTGAATGCTAGAATGCAATATGATCCTAAGTTTGCTACTTCACCTATCTTTGTTACTAATAAAGATTATGAATTCTCTGTCGATCCTGAGTTAATTACTTTGGTTGAATTTGATCCTTTCCATGGTTATGAATCTGAAACTGTTGTGGCACATCTTACTAAATTGAATGATATAGCCACCCTATTTACTCATGAGGAAAAAATTCGCTATTACTATATTCTTAAGTTGTTTCCTTTCTCATTAAAGGGTGATGCTAAGATATGGTTTAATTCTCTTGCTCCTGGTTGTGTGCGTAGTCCCCAGGATATGATATATTACTTCTCTGAAAAATATTTTCCTGCCCATAAGAAACAAGCTGCCTTGCAGGAAATATTTAACTTTGTGCAAATTGAAGAAGAGAGTCTCCCACAAGCTTGGGGGAGGCTTCTCCAATTACTTAATGCTTTGCCCGATCATCCTCTCAAGAAAAACAAAATACTTGATATCTTTTATAATGGACTAACCGATGCTTCTAGGGACCACCTAGATATTTGTGCTGGTTGTGTTTTCAGGGAACGAACTGCAGAACAAGCTGAACTACTACTGAATAATATATTGAGCAATGATAATGATTGGACTATTCCCGAACCACCTCCAAAGCCAACTCCGAAGAAAAGAGGTATTCTATTTCTCAGTCCTGAAGATATGCAAGAGGCAAAGAAATCTATGAAAGAAAAAGGTATTAAAGCTGAAGATGTTAAGAATCTACCACCTATTGAAGAAATACATGGTCTTGATAACCCGACACAGGTAGTAGAGGTAAATTCTCTCCGTAGATTTGATCAAGGAGATATTCCCTATAATAAGTCTGCTAGCCAATGCTTGGATGAGTTTGATAATTTTATTGTGAAGCAAGAAAATTTCAATGCTCATGTTAGTAGACAATTGAAACATAATGCTTACATGCTTGATCGCTTGGGTGATTATTTGAGTAGAACTGTCAATGATCTTAAGCTTATTAGTAGACATGCTTCCATGGTAACTACCCAAGTAGAACAAGTACTTAAGGCTCAAAATGATTTGCTTAATGAAATGAATAATAAGAACAATGATCATGCTGTTAAAGTTGTGACTAGAGGTGGTAGAATGAATCAGGAACCTTTGTATCCTGAGGGCCATCCTAAGAGAATTGAGCAAGATTCTCAGAGAGTTAATACTGATGCACCTAGTCGTTCCAATAAGAGTAGGAAAAAGAATGACGATAGGACTTTGCATGCTGCTAGTGAACCTGTTATAGATACACCTGAGAATCCAAATGATATTTCTATTTCTGATGCTGAGACACAATCTAGTGATGAACATGAGCCTAGTGATAATATTAATGATGATGTTCATGTTGATGCTCAACCTAGTAATGATAATGATGTGGAGATTGAACCTGCTGTTGATATTGATAACCCACAACGTAAGAATAAGAGATATGATAAAAGAGACTTTATTGCTAGGAAGCATGGTAGAGAAAGAGAACCATGGGTTCAAAAACCCATGCCCTTTCCTCCTAAGCCATCCAAGAAAAAGGATGATGAAGATTTTGAGCGCTTTGTTGAAATGCTTAGACCTGTCTTTTTGCGTATGCGTTTGACTGATATTCTGAAAATGTCTCCTTATGCTAAGTATATGAAAGATATTGTGACAAATAAAAGAAAGATACCGGAAGCTGAGATTTCCACCATGCTTGCTAATTATACTTTTAAGGGTGGAACACCAAAGAAACTACGAGATCTCGGGGTACCTACTATACCATGTTCTATTAAAGGAAATTATGTTAAAACTGCTTTGTGTGATCTTGGAGCTGGTGTTAGTGTTATGCCTTTCTCTTTATATCGTAGAGTTGATTTGAATAAGTTGATACCTACTGAAATCTCTTTGCAAATGGCTGATAAATCAACTGCTTTACCCATCGGTATTTGTGAGGATGTGCCTGTTGTGGTTGCGAATGTTACTATCTTAACGGACTTTGTTATTCTTGATATTCCCGAGGACGACAATATGTCGATTATCCTTGGTAGACCCTTTTTGAATACTGCAGGGGCTGTTATTGATTGCAACAAGGGCAATGTCACTTTTCATGTTAATGGTAATGAGCATACGGTACACTTTCCGAAGAAACAACCTCAAGCTCATAGTATCAACTCAATTGAAAAGGTTTCAACGGTTATTATTGGAGGCTTTGAATTCCCTCTTCCTACTGCCAAAAAGAAATATGATATACTTATTGTTGGGGACATGCATATCCCCATTGAGGTAACCTAGTGTTATTCGAAAATTCTCCGGTTTCATGTCATTCGAAAAAGGTTTGTCAATAAGACTTGATCAACCTTATTGATGGATTCTTTTTGATGAGCACGAGATGGATGAATTTAGAAAGCACAACCTTCTATACCCAACTTTTATTTTCTGTACCTTAGTTTCAATTAAGTGAAAATGCTATTATTTCTCTGTTTTCCATTTTATCCGTGCAATAGAAAAATGACCTGAAAATAAAAGTCCTCAGAATTCCCTGAAAATTTAGTATGATTTTTTCTGGAATATTTTAGAATTTTTGGCACTGAGTATGCATCAGGAGGCTGCACCAGTGGGCCACAAGCCTGCAGGGCGCGCCCACCCCCCCTGGGCGCGCCCCCCTGGCTTGTGGGTCCCACGTGGGGCCCCCTCACTTATTCCAGCCACCATCCACTTCGCCTTCACCCAGAAAAAATCCCACCATTGCTCAAACCCGTGTTCTAGCTCATTTTGCTGTCATTTTCGATCTCCTTGCTCAAAGCTCCATTTGCAAAACTGTCTTAGGGGATTGCTCATCGGTATGTCACTCCTCCAATGGTCCAATTAGTTTTTGTTCTAGTGCTTTATATATTGCAAATTTTTGCTGCTGTGGTGACCTTGTTCTTGAGCTTGTATGTCAAATTTGTATGGTCCCAAGTAGTTCTGATGCATGAGATAGCTTCTAGGCACTTGTTGGAGTAGTTGCTATGAGTTTTGTTGAGTTTTGTTTACTTTTAATTAGAGTCACCAAAAATTTCAAAAAAAATTCAGAGAAAGAAAAGATGTTAAGGAGAATATACCAAGGTGGTTCCTCGAGCAAGAAGACCCCGAGGCTCTCGTTACGCGAGCCCGACTTTGAACCACCGAGGGAAGCTCAAGTGCGGCCTTGTGAATGGCCGTCGGATCAATTCATGGACAATGCCGGGTTCAAGGAAGAGTTTTATGCGTACATAAGGAATGCTGGCCTTGAGGATTTTATTTCAGACCGATGCAAGCAATATTATCAACTCACCGATTCTTTCGTGTGGAGGTTTGAATTTTCAGCCAGGCGTAATTCTCATTCTGTTCTATTCGATCTTTATGATAAGTCCTATACCATGGACCTAGAGGATTTTAATGATGCATGCAAAATTCCACAGTGGGGTAGCCATAGCGATCCTCATAAAAATGAATATAATGATTTCCTTGCTAGCATCACGGTGGGATAAACTAGAACCATTACACAAGCTACTTTGGGGAGCATTCACTTTCCTTCCATACATTATTTTGCTCTCTTCATAGGTAGATGCATTAACGGTAAACATGACCATAGCCACCTTTGCGTACCTGATCTCAGTATTCTTAAAAGTGCGGTCATGGGAGATAGACGATATAACTTAGGGGCTATTATCGCTAGGAGATTACATCTTAACGCTAAGGATGGAGATTTCTTTGGTGGAATTTATGCCACTCGTGTAGCTAAGTAT
The DNA here is from genome assembly GCA_039707655.1 of Elymus sibiricus. Classification (NCBI taxonomy): domain Eukaryota; kingdom Viridiplantae; phylum Streptophyta; class Magnoliopsida; order Poales; family Poaceae; genus Elymus; species Elymus sibiricus. The sequence goes on from CM077671.1 coordinate 326,167,316, forward strand.
CTTGGGGTACCCATAAGAGAGAATGATATTGAATTACCGCCTGTTTTTCTTGATTATGAGGCTTTGGTGCGCTACCAGTTCCTTGAGAGGGACGAACAGTCCAATCTGTACCGACTAATTTTTGACAGACGGCGTGCTGTCCATATTACTCTTCCTGCTCCTGCCTTCTTTAACTTTCAGGAAAAACGAAGACGCTTTATAACCTGAGAGGAGGCAAATGAGTATGAGAGAGAGGCGGAAGCCGCTCGCCTCCACGCTGCAGTTGTTCAGGCAGTAGCCGCCGCAGTCCAGTACCACCCCAATTATGACTTCGGATATTATCCGGGCCAGCCGTGGCCCTAGACCAACTTAGGCCAAAAGCCTAAGCTTGGGGGAGTACGTATTTCTCACCGACATTACATTCACGTTCACACACACATCTCAGTTGTCGGTGTTCATACTTTTTCATTATATCATCCATGGTAGTTTATTTCTTCTTTATGCTTTCTTCTTGTGTGTTTGATTAATCTTGAAAAATCAAAAAAAATTAGTTCTAGCTTTACCTTCTAGTTTGTTTAGTTGTAGTATTAAAAGAAAACCCAAAAAGATTTCTCGTTCTTCTTTTGCTTGTTGGGAGTTTTCCCGTGTAAATAGTTTTCTTTTCTTCTTTGGGTCGTAAGGAGAAGACCACGATGAAAATATTGAGTGGCTCTCGTATGCACTATTGTTTATCTAACAGAGAGCCCATATTACCTTGCCTTCTCCCTTGAGTTATCATTTGCAGATTCCAGCTTAGTCCAATGCACGTGCACTCTTATTATTATTCACATCGTTCGGTCATGCAAGTGAAAGGCAATAATGACGATATATGATGAAATGACTGAGATGGAGAAAAGCTGGTATGAACTCGACCTATTTTGTTTTTGTAAATATGATTAGCTCATCGTTCAGGATTCAGCTCATTATGGGTTGAACATGTTTGCAATGACAATTAGAGATTATAGTTACTCATGCCATGCTTAATTAGCTAAGAGTTAATAATGGTTTGTTTTGAGTGCCAACATGCATATTAAAATGGTTGTGATGTAGTATGATAGAATGGTATCCTCCTCTGAATGATTCGAGTGGCTTGACTTGGCACATGTTCACGCATGTAGTTGAAACAAAACCAACTTAGCCTCCACGATGTTTATGTTCATGGTGATTTATATCCTACTCATGCTTGTATTCAATGTTGGTTAATCTCAAAGCATGTCTATGACTGTTGTCGCTCTCTAGTTGGTCGCTACCCAGTCTTTTGCTAGCCTTCACTTGTACTAAGCGGGAATACTGCTTGTGCATCCATCTCCATAAACCCAAAGTTGTTCCATATGAGTCCACCATACATACCTATATGCGGTATTTACCTGCCGTTCCAAGTAAATTTGCATGTGCCACTCTCCAAACCTTCAAATAAATATTCCGTTTTGTATGCCCATATCGCTCATGTAGTGACTGGGGGCTGTCAGTATCTTCCATGCTAGGTGGGTTATTTTCATGAGATGTGTTTATTCACTATCATTCACGAGAAAGTGGCTGGTATTCGGGATGCCCAGTCCCACGCTCAAAATTCAAATCAATATATAATAAACAAAACTCCCCCAAGATTGTGTTTGTATGGACGGTACCCGCGGATTCGGCCCGCCGTGGAGTGTGACTGATTTGGTGGAGTGGGAGTAAAAACTTTACTATTGTGTTTGGGAACCGCCTATAATGTATCTAGCATGGAAGATATCGAGATCTCTTAGTTGTTATGTTGGCAATGAAAGCATACCGCTCAAAATTATTATTCATCCCTGTTTCAAAACTTCGAGCTCTGGCACCTCTGCAAATCAATGCTTCCCTATGTGAAGGGCCTATCTATTTTATTTTACTGTTGTGTCACCACCCTCTCATAAAAGGCACCAGTTAGAGAGCACTCCTGTCATTTGTATGCTTTGCTATTAATTGATTTTGAGTATGAGTATGACTGGATCTCTTTTACCATGAATTACAATGTCTAGTCAGTCCTTGTTCTCCAGAGGTGCTCTGCATTTATGTTTTGCGGTCTCAGAAAGGGCTAGCGAGATACCATTGTGTCATATTGTATCATGATTGTTTTGATAAAATTGTTGTCATCCGAGACTTGTTATTATTGCTCGCTAGTTGATTATGCCATTGATATGAGTAAATGTGAGACCTAAATGTTATTGTGAATGTGGTTAGTTCCTAATCTTTGCTGAAAATCTGCACATCAGTTAGACATATTTACAACAGCAAGATCAAACAGAGTTTGTAAAAGTTTTTCTTTATCACTTTCAGTTTATCAACTGAATTGCTTGAGGACAAGAAAAGGTTTAAGCTTGGGGGAGTTGATACGTCTCCAACGTATCTACTTTTCCAAACTCTTTTGCCCTTGTTTTGGACTCTAATTTGCATGATTTGAATGGAACTAACCCGGACTGACGCTGTTTTCAGCAGAATTGCCTTGGTGTTATTTTTGTGCACAAATAAAAGTTCTCGGATTGACCTGAAAATTCACGGAGAATATTTTTGGAATTAATAAAAAATACTGGCGAAAGAATCAACTGCAGGGGGCCCACCACCTGGCCACAAGCCACGGGGGCGCGCCCACCCCCTAGGGCGTGCCCCTGTGGCTTGTGGGCCCCCTGTGGCTCCTCCGACCTCGTTTCCACTCCTATATATTCCTATTTACGGAGAAAAAAATCAGAGAGAAGAGTTCATCGCGTTTTACGATACGGAGCCGCCGCCACCTCCTCTTCTTCCTCGGGAGGGCAGATCTGGAGCCTGATTTGGGCTCCGGAGAGGGGAAATCGATGCCGTCGTCATCACCAACCATCCTTCATCACCAATTTCATGATGCTCTCCGCCGTTCGTGAGTAATTCCATCGTAGGCTTGCTGGACGGTGATGGGTTGGATGAGATTTACCATGTAATCGAGTTAGTTTGGTTAGGGTTTGATCCCTAGTATCCACTATGTTCTGAGATTGATGTTGCTATGACTTTGCTATGCTTAATGCTTGTCACTAGGGCTCGAGTGCCATGATTTCAGATCTGAACCTATTATGTTTTCATGAATATATGTGTGTTCTTGATCCTATCTTGCAAGTTGTAGACACCTATTACGAGTTATGATCCGCATCCCCCAGGGTGACAATAACTGGGATTCTTTCCTGTGATTACCGTAGTTTGAGGAGTTCATGTATTCACTAAGTGCTAATGCTTTGGTCCGGTTCTCTATTAAAAGGAGGCCTTAATATCCCTTAGTTTCCATTAGGACCCCGCTGCCACGGGAGGGTAGGACAAAAGATGTCATGCAAGTTCTTTTCCATAAGCACGTATGACTATATATGGAATACATGCCTACATTACATTGATGAATTGGAGCTAGTTCTGTATCACCCTATGTTATAACTGTTGCATGATGAATGCCATCTGACATAATTATCCATCGCTGATCCATTGCCTACGAGCTTTCCGCATATTGATCTTTGCTAAGTTACTTTTCCGTTGCTACTGTTACAATCACTACAACACTGCTACTGTCACTTTGCCATCGTTACCGTTACTTCCATACTACTTTGCTACTAAATACTTTGCTGCAGATATTAAGTCTTTCAGGTGTGGTTGAATTGACAACTCAGCTGCTAATACTCGAGAATATTCTTTGGCTCCCCTTGTGTCGAATCAATAAATTTGGGTTGAATACTCTACCCTCGAAAACTGTTGCGATCCCCTATACTTGTGGGTTATCAGTGGGAACTAGTTCTGGACGGCGAAGCCCTGCCGGATAGATGACACCGTATGTGTGCAACTCTGTAGAGAGATCGTAGTTTCGGTCTTAGTTCGAGAGTGCCTCCCGAAGGGCTGTCCGTGTGACCGTCCGAGTTTCGAAGGTCCTCCCGAAGGGCTGTCCGAGTGACCGTCCGAGTTTCGAAGGTCCTCCCGAAGGGCTGTCCGCGACACCATCCGGGGGACTGTCCGACCGCCTCCCGGAGGGCTATCCGAGGGGCAGATGATGGTATACATCCTCGCAGTTGGGAGGATGTAAATCCTAGCTGCGGGGATGTGCACCGCCGATCATCATCGACTCCTCTTCCGCTGCGCTACGAGTCGGTAACGAAAAAGATCAAACCTTGTATGCAGTCTCCATAGTGGTCCTGGGCTGGTGCGTAGGTCGGAAATTTTTTGTTTTCTGTTGCGTTACCCTACAGCATTGTCACCACGGACATCCCATCGCAAGACATACATCAAGTGTTCTCAAATCCTTTAAAGACTCAATCCGATAAGAAAACTTCAAAGGGAAAACTCAATTCATCACAAGAAGATAGAGAGGGGAAAAATCCATATGATTCATCTATATTAATAAAGCTCGCGGTACATCAAGATCGTGTCATCGCAAGAACACGAGAGAGAGAGATCAAACACATAGCTATTGGTACATACCCTCAGCCCCGAGGGTGAACTACTCCCTCCTCGTCATGGAGACCGCCGGGATGATGAAGATGGCCTCCGGTGATGGTTTCCCCCTCCGGCAGGGTGCCGGAACGGGCTCCCGATTGGTTTTTCGTGGCTCTGGAGGCTTGCGGCGGTGGAACTCCCGATCTAGGTTTGTTTCTGGGGGTTTCTATATTTATAAGAATTTTTGGCGTCGGAAACAAGTCAAGGTGGGCCACGAGGTGACGACAAGCCAGGGGGGCGCACCCTAGGGGGGGGGGGCTCGCCCCCCCAGGCTTGTGGTTGCCTCGTGGCTCTTCTGGCCCAACTCCAACGCTCCCTGGGCTTCTTCTGGTCCATAAAAAATCACCGTAGATTTTTATTCCGTTTGGACTCCGTTTGATATTCCTTTTCTGTAAAACTCAAAAACACAGAAAAAACAGAAACTGGCACTAGGCTCTAGGTTAATAGGTTAGTCCCAAAAATAATATAAAATTGTAGTAAAATGATTGTAAAACATCCAAGAATGATAATATAACAGCATGGAACAAGAAAAAATTATAGATACGTTGGAGACGTATCACCCTCCACCGATGATTTGGTCGCCGGAGGAGGAATCCCGACGGCCTCCGCCGTCTCTGGCCTCGGCGGCGGCTCAACGCCGTTGGGTGGACCCTTTTGACCAGGGGTTTGACCTCCTAGGTCACAGACACGAGGGGCTCGGCCGCTGGCTAATTACCTATTAGTTGCTAATTTAATTAATTAATTTAATTAGTGTAATGAGTCACTAACATGTGGGTCCAAACACTGACAGCCACTTAGTTAACCTTAAACAGGGTTAATTAATTTAAATTATATTTAGTAAAGTGAGACACTAACCTGTGGGACCCACTTGTCAGACTTGACCTAAGCCAGTCAGTTTGACCCTGACGCATTCTGATGTCATGCTAACGCAGTAAATCCTTTTCTGGATTTGTTTTATTTGAAATACAATTAGGTAATTACAGAAAATATTTAAAACTTCCAAAATTCATATAAAATCAACCATAGCTCACATGGAAAAGATTTATATATGAATTTTGATCAGAAAAATCCAATCTATCCATTGGTACCATTATCATGCATGATAGAGCAAGTTATATCTCTTGATCAGGTCAAATCAATTAAATGGTATTTGAAATACCACATTTGAAGTTTGAAATTGAATCTTTGATTCAAACCAACTTCAACCAATCTGATGATTGATGCATTAGCTCATCCAATATCTTTATGCCATGTCATAATCATGCATCATATTGTTGCACTTGCTAGGTATTGATTGCTCCTTCGGTATTGTCTCCTCAGTAGGTTCTACTTCCGAGGATACCCAGGAGTATCTAGCTGAAGGACAGTACCCTGCCTCCGACCTGCAATGAAAGCAACCCTTTTGAACATTCCGATACAATCCCATGCTCTGCTCCTGCTCTCATTTATTGCATTACGACAAAAGCGTTTCTACTCTTAGCTATTTCGATAGTTTAACCATTCCTCTCCATGACCTGGTATTGTCACAGTAAATAGCTAAACCATGCAACCTAGCATACCTTGTAGATGCTTGAGCCTTGTTGTGCCATTACCCCTGCCATGCTCGCTATGCTTAGAGTCGTGTCAGGTCTGATTCATCTAGGTGATGAACCGGAGTGAATTGAATGTGTTATGATGATGAGAGTTAACTGTTGAACCCGTTTTGGTAAAGGTAGCGATGAGAGGCAATGTAGGAGTACATCGCGGGTTGTCTCGTTGGAACCACTCTTAGGAATTGAGTTCTGTGTATGTGATCCAAGACTAGATACTACCACATATTGGGTTCCGGTAACTCGACCACTCTCAGCTTATTAATCACCTCGTACTTTGTCCAGGAGTTGCAAGTAGTTTCTGGTGCTTGAGGATTATGCTACCGGTCTTGCATAGCGCTGACCTTAGGGGTGGGCTATGACGCGGCAGGCAAGTGGCACGGTGTACCAAGTGGCACCCAAACGGTCGGCTTGGGAACCCGGCTCACATCGTTTGAGGCCGTAGCGGGAACTTAGGCTGGACTTCCGTGCAAGTTTAGTCTCAAATAGGTGATAAACCTGGACTACGGTCTTGTGTGGTTAACGGTCGTGGCCGACGCCCTCGTTGGGCTTTCGCTTGAAGGTTGCCGAGATGCATGACATGCATATGGCGATAAGTGGTGAGAGCGTGTGTGAAGAAGTACACCCCTGTAGGGTTATCAAACTGTTCGAATAGTCGCGTCCTCGGATATGGACTACTTGGAAACTTATGATGTTCATAGATAACTTTAAATGGATACTCATAAAAGTCTCAAGATAAGTGTGAGTATCGTGGATGACACTCTCGTTGGAAGACGGGAGAGGATCCACGGTAGTGTACTGTTGTGGTGATTAGTGGACTCGTGTGCGCTATCCCAACTTACTCAAACTACTGGTAGTCGTGGTACAGGATAGCCAGGAGTCAAAGTTGGCTTGCTACATGAAACCCCACAACCCCCCTTGTTGATACGTATGTATGAGTAGTTAGATCTGATATAAGACTTGCCGAGTACTTTCGTACTCATGTTTGCTTAATAACTATTGCAGAGGAGGCCCACGATCCATCTGGTGGGTTCTATCTAGACGTTGACGACGCTGAGTAGCTGGTATCCCAGCTACGACCTAGCCCCTCGTGAGGGGATTGTAGATAGTCAGGCCACGTGCCTTTGTATGCTTTCATCTGTCTGTACTCAGACAACTTTAAGCTTCCGCATGTCTTGTATGACTTTGAGTGTATGGCTTGAGTGTTGGGTCATGTGACCCCTACCTGTATGAATCTATTATGCAAGGCTCTCTGAGCCTTTTAAATAAATGTTGTGTTGTAAAGTTTTGTTGTGATGCCATGTTGTATCTACGCATATCATGCTTGTTGTGCGTACGTGTGACGTGCATTGGTATGTGTGGGATTTGACACCTAGTTGTGTGCCTTTAGTAGCCCTCTTTACAGAAAAATGCCTCTTTGTGCTTCCACTGAGCCATGGTAGCTGGCTACTAATCCGGACACATTGATTGACCGTCGTGTATCCTTCTTTGCTGTTGTGTCTGTCCCTACGGGGAAATGTCACGCAGTGTAATGGAGTCCATGTAGCCTACTATGACTCTTCTACACACGTTGATGACAGAAATGTCACACGGTGTAATGGAGTCTGTGTAGCTTGCTATGACTAGTCTACACACGCTGATGAACGACACCTGCATTGATGGGTTATGTATGCCCGTTCCTGTACAGATGTGCCACTTGGGTCTATAACTAGTCATTTCGACCCGGGTTCTCTAACAAATGATTGCTAGCAACATACTCATATACGTGAGCCAAAAGACACAAACGGTCCCGGGCAAGGTAAGGTGGCAGCCATGGGGATTACCGTGCGTGAGGACACAAAGTGATGTGATATGTTACATACTAGATTCATATGGCTTATGATCAGGGTCCCGGCAAATTTAGGTCTGAGAAAGTTGGAAGAGGCCAGTCTCTAGCAGAAGAGGAAGAACATTTGCTTACGCACACAGATGCAGATAACAAAGACAAGCTTTGGCTTTCGTTTATGGAGGTTCTTTTATGTTCTTATTTGGCTCCAACAACTAGTAACATAATCAACAGAAGCTATGTCTTGCGAGCATTGTCATATTTGACTAAGATCATGTAGGATCCAAAGTATGTCTAGAGGGGGGCGATTAGACTACTTGAGAAAATAAAAACTTAACCTGTTCCCAATTTTATCGGTTGGCATGTTTTTGCAATTTTACCAAGTCTAGCACACCCTAAACATGCAAGTCTACGAGTATAGCAGCGGAAAGTAAAGACATGCAAGTGTAAGTAGATGGTAGTGATAGGAAGATCAAACGCAATGAATACACATAGATTTTTTGCGTGGTTCCGATAGGTGGTGCTATCGTACGTTCACGTTGATGGAGACTTCAACCCACGAAAGGTAACGAATGCGCTAGTCCACAGAGGGCTCCACCCACAAGGGGTCCACGAAGAAGCAACCTTGTCTATTCCACCATGGCTTACGTCCATGAAGGACTAGCCTCACTCGCGGTAGAAATTCACGAAGTAGACGATCTCATTTCCCTTACAAATTCTTGGTTCAACTCCACATGATTTGGAGGCTCCCAAGCGACACATAACCAATCTAGGAGACACCACTCTCCAAAAGGTAACATATGTTGTATGGATGATGAACTCCTTGCTCTAGTACTTCAAAAGATAGTCTTCTCAACACTCAATCACTCTCTCATGGAATTTGGCTTGGTAGAAGAGATTGATTGGATGGAAAGCAACTTGGGGAGGCTAGAAATCAAGATTCATATGGTTGGAGTGGAATATCTTGATCTCAACACATGAGTAGGTAGTTCTCTCTTAGAAAATGAATGGTGGAAGTGTTTGCTTGTTCTATGAATGAGAGGAAGGTGGAGGGGTATATATAGCCATCTCCAAAAATCCAACCATTACAACATTATTGCCTAACTCGGGGGAACCAAAGTAAAAACTCGGTTGCACCGACTAGTGAAAAATGCTCTAACTTTCTGGTTCTCGGTGAAACCGATATGAAGCATCTCCGTGAGACCAATTAGTTTGACCTCAATCTATAAAACACGAAAATACCGATTTTTAGCAAACCGATACCAGAAAGTTGGTCAATACTTTTCGGCTATACCGAAGCGAATCTCGGTTGTACCGATTTGCTAGGGTTTGGCTTGGATTATGTCTAAGGAAAACTCGGTGTGGCCGATACGTGAAATGTTGGTGGCACCGAATTTGATCATTAGGGTTTTGGACAAAATGTTTTGTGGGAAAAATGTTGACTTTTATGGTGGCAAATCTATAAGCACTTTGAGCAACCATATCATCATAGATACCTGATCCCCTTGTAATAGTACTGGCTTTCCTATGGACTCAAAAGTGATTTCTCACATAAAGCAAAATGTAGAGTCTTGAAGCTCTTGCCAATTGGTGTTCCTTGCATCTAGGGAATCCTCCTCACAACCCTAGCCAATCCATTCATTGAACTTTTCCTGAAATATACTTGATAGGCTCATTAGTTCGATGAACTATATATTGTTATTAGTTACCAAAACCACCTAGGGAGAAGTTGTTTGAACTATATGTTGTTATTAATTACCAAAACGACCTAGGGAGAAGTCGTGCTTTCAATCTCCCCCTTTTTGGTAATTGATGACAACATATTGATCAAAGCTTCGATAATAATAAATCAATGCATAGCATCGTCGCTTTGAGAAGTATGTGATAAGCAAGAGCTCCCCCTAAATTTGTGCGTTATTTAAGTTTGCGTTTGAATGCAAATGCACAATCAATTAGGATCATGGGTCACTCTTCCATGTCACATACATCTTGGTGGTGCGCATGAAAGATATGAATGGATAACAATGCACCTAACACCAAGCAAATGAGTGAATGATCATAATATGAATATCACAAAGGATAATAAATAGTAGCATCAATCACAAAAGCGTATGATCAAACACGACATTGTTTAAGACAATCAAAAGATAGGCCAAATGTTTTGAAAGATGAGAAAAGCAACAAAAAACAACACTCTCTCTCTCGAAGCCCTATGATCTATACATTTTCTCCCCATTTGGCAACAAGTTACCAAAAAGCTCGAAAGTAATAGAGCTAGACGTCACTCTGCTCCGGTGGTCGTGAAAGGAGTCAAAATTAGAGCGTTGGTGAATGCTTCTGCAGAAGTCCTCTGGGCTGGTGGAGTGGACACTAGAGGTGCTGAAGGAGGCATGGTAGATGTAGCAGCAGGTGCAGACACTGAAGGTCTCATCTTTAGGGCAGCCACAATAGCAGATCTAGCCTGAGTCCTGAACTGGGTGTGGACAGGACGTTTGGGGTTGTCATCATCATCTGAGCTTGGCATGGGCACACCATCTACCTCTTGCTTCAAAGCGTTGATCGTGATGGTCAGGTCAGTCACCTTGTTGTCAAGATCGTGAATTTTTGTCTCCACAATCCTCCCTAGGCTCTTCTGGTTTAGCACTAGCTCAACAATGTTCTTCTCCATCCTCTGGGTAGCACTGACAAGATAAGCCAATTGATCATTCTTCGTCTTTAGGACTGGAGCACTAGCGGATCTTGCTGCTTCTTCCTGGGCCTCTGCCTCAATAGCTCCATGTGCAGTAGATGAAGTGGGATGAGATTGGTCCATCACCACAACATTGTCTTCAAACTCTGGCTGGAGGGGCAGGTGTGGTCAATCAAGTAGATATAGGCTCTTTCCAACTTTGGAATTGATGAGCATCTGAATATATGGAGCATATCCACAAGATCTCTTCTGATTTGCAACAGTTCTCTGGATGGTCTCAACTATAAGATCCATCACCCTGATCCCGGTGCGGCTGTCAATGTGATGCAACATATTAATAGAATAACCGTGGATCATCTTATCATCTCCTGATTTGGGCATCAATGTGTGCCTCAAGATTGTGTTGGAGGTAGTCAATCCTGCTTGCAGAAAGTAAACATAGCCAAATTTGTGAGTCTTCACATACTCCTTTGGAATTGGGTTGTACATGTTGGCCATGGAGTTGCGGTTCATCTTGGACTCTGAGTACACATCCAAGTCTCTCTCATGCACCTTGGGGAATCCTAAGATGGTAGCCCACTCTTTAATAGTTGACTGGTACCTGGTGCCTTCTGTCATCCACATTATCCTGCCATCTGGATAGAAATGAGCAGTGGAGTAAAATTGCATGATGAGCTCATCATTCCATGCAGTCATTTCCTTACCAATGAACTCATCAATGCCCATCATTCTGAAACTCTCCTGGACATGGGGGAAGTAGTCCTCATTGGACTTGATGTACTTCCAATGGACATATCCCATGTCACTCACAGCTGGGTTCTTATTAAGCAAGACTGTCTCATAAAAATCCTGCTGCTCCTTGGTGTGAAAGCGAGTGTCAACATCAGTTCTCCTCCTGACATCATATGGATCACTTGCTCTCCACTTTCTCAGCCCTTGGTCCTTCCTCTCCTTCATATTGTCAGCAACTGGATTATCATCATTATGATCTGGAAGGTGGGGCCTGAGCTTCCTCAACACAACTACATCCTTATCATCAGCTGGGGGTGGTGCAACATCTCTAGCAGTTGATCCCTTGTTCTTCTCTGCAGCTGGAATATCTCTGGTGGTCTTCTTGGGCTTGGGGGCTTTGTTGGCCTTGGTGGGTGGCTTGCTAGGCATAACATCTGCCTTGAGCTTTCTTTGCTTAGAAGGGGGAGGGTTTGCAACAGGTACCTACTCTTCTTCCTCTTCATCATCCTCATATGGGCCCTGGAACATGGAAGTTGGCCTCCCAACCACATGAATAGTCCTCTTCCTAACTCTCTTTGGTCATGCCTTATTTGCCAAGGACTTGGTTCTAGTTGATCCTCCTGGATTCTCTAGGGAAAGAGACATCCCTCTCTTAGCAGCAATAGACTCTGGAACTTCCTTGCCACCACTCTTTCTTTCCTCTCAGGTTGTTTCTTAGAAGTGACCTTTAGGAACAAAGTCATCATCCTCCTCATCTGAATTCTTTTGCTTCCATGCTTTGGTGGCAGCCTTGGGCAAGCCATGTGAGCTACGGGTTCCTGGTTCCTCAGAACTTCCCTCAGGACTAGTGTCTGCATCCAAGTCAACACTTGGCTCTCTATACTGGTTCTGACTATCATCTGATCCTGACATGATGAACTCTGACCCTATGAATAAGATATGGAGGAGTGCAAAAGATGAGCATCACAAAATTCAGAAACTTTTGCAAATTTGAACTCAAAATGTTAGTTTTAGGTTTTCACAATATGCAATCCGGTTCCGTCGAGTTTTAGATTTGAAAATTCCGAGGAAACAATAGAAATTTGGTCACACATTTTCTGTTTCACCGAGGTGTGATTCGGTCTCTCCGAAGCTGCTCACAGAAGCCCTAAATCCCATAGCGATGACACTGATATGAACTTTTTGGTTTCACCGAGAAGCCCTTGTGTCATGGTTGAAGCCACATCGGTGGTACCGAGATGTGTCAACTCGGTGACTCCGAGATTACTTATTGCGGAGACCTAACCCTAATTTTTTTTGTTCGAGCTAATCTAAGGAATAGATTGAGTGGATAGAATCGTGCAAACTGTGGCCAGAAGATAGACTTAACCTATTGCGCATGAACTAGATTTAGAGTGCATTAGGGATTGAGGATTACCTTAACTTCGCAGATCCTCTCTACAGCGGCAACAGCGGGGACGAATGCCGTTGACGGTGACGGATTCCGATGGCAAGGGCGCGCTGGAGACGACGGAGAACATCCGGAGATAGGGGCGGCGACAACAGTGGGGTGCAGGAGTCGAGCATTTCAAGGAATTTTCAAAGACCCGACACGCGGATATATATATCCATCTGCTGTCGGTGACACCGAGAAAGAAAAATTGGTTCCACCGAGATGCATAACTGTTAGTTGACAGAACAAATCAGTAACGCCAAAAATCCTTGATCGGTCGTACCGTGGTAGAAAACCTGATCAACCCTAGTGAATCGAGGGAGCCGAGTTTGGAGATTTTGGTCACACCAAAAAAATACTTGGGAGGTTTTGGAAATCATCCCTTGTCGAATAGATGGCTCCGAGTGCTCCTCACCCGTAGGGTCCGAAAAGTGCTTGCGCAAATTTTGTGATGAAGCATGAATAGAATTTGATACAAAAAAGAATAGATAGCTACAAGGGGTACTTAGGCATTCTTGTACATCCATTTGGCCAAAAAAATAAAATCCAAAATAGAACAACAATTTGATGTCCTCGAATGAAGAAAAATATGCATACCGACATGCTCACACAATAAGATGTCAAATAGAATATGTCAAACATGCACAACCACTCTAGTACCTACCAAGCACTTTGGCGATGAGGAGTCATCTATATATGAGTATATTCACTTAAGGAGCCAAGCAAGAATTCTTGATCATAGGTCATACTCATCGTTTAAGCACAAGTGGGGTTACCACTTTTACATAAAGCTTTTGATGTGTTCACATCATTTGAGATTCTTTAGCTCAAGTCTTAGAGAAAAGCTCCCCCTTGATGTGATATCCCCTGTTAGAGGGATGAACTAACCTTCGGTTTTGTCGTTGAAGACTTCATGTAGGTGTTGTAGTAGTGGATGATGATTGTTGATGAAGATCATCTAGAGTTGGGAGCAATCCTTGTTGTTTTGTACTCTTCTCACCTACATGGATTAGTCCCAGACAAGGAACAAGTACAAGGATATCTATGGACATGGAGTGAAGGTCATATGAGATAATGTCCATTGATGCATTAATTACCTTGTCCCTTGCTTACCAACGAGGGGTTTTGTGACTCCTTGAAATATTGTATAAAGTTGGAGTTCATTGCATTAGTTCTTCCCAAGAATGAATGCGAGTGAAGTTTGTTGGCGGAAGACAAGGTGACTGACGAATTTGGGTTGAGGAAATTGAGAAAGTCTTCAGTCAAAGTCTTCAAACAGTAACGATCAATTTCACCAGAAAGTGAACAAGGAAATGAAAGTGTTTAGGAAATAGAACCAGTTGCTCGGTGAAGGCAATGATTTGGTCTACCAGTTCCAACTGCCGTGATAGTCGTACGTTTAGTTTGGAGCGGCTTGGTATTTAAACCAAAGGACACATAGTCCTTACCAAATTCTCCTTGAGATATGGTCACACCGAATTTTTCCAATCACTCATGGTAAGTCTTCAAGGTAGACTTCCAAACCTTCACAAACTCGGTGACCCGGTGATCCACAATTTCCTCTCTATACCATGACGCCTAACCGTCTGGAAGATGCACAGTCTTCAAAGGTAAAAAGCGTCAGTTCCACACAGGACAATCTCTTGAGTGATGCTCAATCACTTTGGGTTTTATGTGTTGGGGTTTTGGGTTTTTCCTCACTTATGATTCTCTCAAAGTCGTTGGAGGATGGGTTTCTCTAAATGACACTTGTCATTCTCTCTCGGAGCAGCCAACCAGCTAGTGGTTGTGGGAGGCGGCTATTTATAGCCGGTGCAACCCGACATGATAAGATATAAATGCCCATAATGATATGACTGTTTTTAGGATAAGATTCTATTGGACAGCTCGCGCAAAGCACAGCAACGGTCAGAAATTTGAACTCTCAAATTCCTCAGAGCTATCATATTCGTCATCGTAGGCAATTCACACTGGCGAAATCCTAACTCCTCAGTCCGACCAATTTCCTCAGAGTCCAGAAGAACTTCTTCTCTGTGACTGAAGAACTTGACTGGACTGCAAGAGATTTCCAAAGGCTTCACTTGAAGGATTGGGTAGGTGTAGGCTTTGAGATGAGCATCACTTGGAAATTTTCCTTAGTTTTACCTCTACCCCCTTTAACAGTATAGTATTTCCTATGACTCAAAAGAAAGGAAATGAAACAAGAAAACTAAATTATTCAAGCTTCATAGTCCTCACATCAATGTCTTCAAGGTCACACCAATTTCCTCATTTTCAAAGTATTCAAGAAGAGCATCAAAGCCTTCAGATGAAGACATACATTTTTAGGGGTCGACATCCGTCAGATATAACAAACTCCTCAGAGACTTATAGGATGCTTGGATCTAGTCATCTTTCCAAACTCACAAGCCCCACAGAGATGATCCTTGAGGAATTTGACACCCTCGATGCCAATGACATGCTTATTCTTCATGAGAGTGTGCAGGTTCCTCATGCCAGCATGTCCAAGTAGTCGATGCCACAGCCAGCCTTCTGAAGCTTTTGCAAGTAGGCATGTGGCAGGCTTAGGACCTATAGAGAAATCAACAATATACAAGTCTCCTCTCCTAAAGCCTTCGAAGAGTTTGGATTTGTCAGATTCCATGAGTACAACGCATTGATATTTGCCAAAGATGACAACCATATCAGGATCACAAAGCATTGAGATAGACATGAGGTTGAATCCGAGGGACTCGACATGCATAACTTTATCCATGTGTCGATCCTTCGAGATTGCAACCCTACCTAGAACTAATACCTTGCTTTTTTCGTTTGTCAGTGTAGCTGATATGCTTCAAGTGGCATGGAGCAAGAGCTGTGTCCATCAATAAGTTCTTGTCACCAGTCATGTGATTAGTGCATCCACTGTCAAGGACCCACTCGGTAGCACTAGGTGCTTCATCCTGCAGATGAATTAGCACAACTTACGAACTCTTATACTTCAGAGTGAAGAATATGACATCAAATTCGTCAGACAGAAATTCATCAAACAATACAATAGTTAAGGAAACATGAGGATGTGAGAAATGAGTAATTCATTTCTTCATAATGATCTTGCGTCGTTTCAAGCATATTCAGGTCTCCAGCAAATTCTTCAGACGTTCAAGTTCGTCTGGAGACCTGACCCTGCATAAGAGATTAGTTAATATTCTTCACCACCCACATCCGGAGGGGTGGCAAAGTGTTCATCATTCTGCGAGCTCCATTTTGAAAAGGTGGCATTGAAGTAAGTGCACTTCGTTTCACAGGAGGGGGTTAGAGTACTCATATAAATAATTAGAGAAATTCTTTGAGGACTAATGAACATAATGATTTGAAGAATAATGCACATATTCATGACCCTTAGATTTTCCCTGTGAAATAGAAGCATTAGCATGAGAATGAGTAGACTTTTGACCATATGAGGAATTTGGTCCATATGAAGAATTTGATCTAGGGTTTCTGTTCTTCATGGGTGGTGTCATGACGACATTCACCTGAAGACTTTCAAGGTACCTTTTTGGAACCCAGATTTTCTTCATCGGAGGACCATTCCTGCAGTTAGTTCCAACATATCTGGCAAATACTTCACCATTCTGATTTTTGAACAGCTTATAGTTGGAACCAAATGACTCATCAGAGGAATATGAAGATTCACAAGTAAATCCAAATAAAGTGGATGGATCTACGATAGGTCCTTTTGCAGCAACCCATGAGGTTTTGGGATAATGATCAGGTTTCCAGTAGGGTCCATCAACATTGAGTTTCCTCTGAAATGCAATACCCTCTTTCCTGGGGTTCCTGTTCAGAATCTGCTTTTTAATCACATCGCAAAGGGTTTGATGCACTTTGAGACTTTTGTACATGCCTGTCAGATACAATTCCTTCAACCCTGCATTTTCGTCAGTGACACTTGTGGCATCCTCAGATGAGGAATTTGTGACCACATAAATAGTTGAAGAATTTGCAGCAATAGAAGCATTTGAACTTTTAGGTGAAGAATTAGCAGTTTCACGTTTGATGCATTTCAAACAAGGTGGAATGAATTCTTCCTGAGCGGAACTGATCTGTTGAACAAGCAAAGAATCGTTTTCCCTTTGAAGGTCTTCATGAGGCACCCTTAGTTTCTCAAGATCTTGCTTTCTTTGGAGAAATTCATAGGAAAGCTTCTCATGATCAACTAAGAGAGTTTCATGACAACTTTGAAGGTCATCATACTTAGACTGAAGAATTTGAAGATCATTAGTACGAATTTGAGTTCGATCCATTTCCTCATTCAACAGGTCATCGCTTTTGTCTAGCATTTTCTGAATCCTTTCCAACGCATTTTGTTGTTTAGTGGCAATATTAGGAAGTTTGAAATAACTAGGTTTCAGATTTTCATCTGATTCATCTTCACTTGATTTAGAGGAGGAATGATATTTGAGTACCTTGGCACCTTTTGCCATGAAGCAATAGGTGGGAGCAAACTCATCGTCACTAACGTGAGAGTCGTTGTAGTGCCATTTTCCTCATCATTGAAGATGGACTTGCTGACAAAAGCAGTAGCGAGAGCTAGGCTCGCCACACCAGAGTCTGACTCCTCCTCATTTTCCTCCTTATCCTCATATTCTTCCGATTCTTCTTCATAATCCATTTCCTTGCCGATAAGTGCCTGGGCCTTTCTGGAACCGTTCTTCTTGTGTGATGAGGACTTTGAAGATTTCTTCTTTTTCTTTAAGTCATCAGAACTGTCATCCTTGTACTTCTTCTTCTTTGATTCCTTTTCCCAGAGAGGACAATCAGCAATGTAGTGGCCAGATTTTTTGCATTTGTGGCAAGTTCTCTTATTATAGCCGCGTGATGAAGATTCTGATTTCTTCACATCACTTATTGATGATTTTCCAAACTGGCCTCTCCTTGAGAACTTCTGGAATTTCCTCACGAGCATTTCTAGCTCCTGTCTCAGTTCTTCAGGATCACCAAGGCTACTGTCAGAGTCTTCGCCTTCGGATGAGCCTTACGTTCAAGCACTCACCTCCCCGACAACGGCGCCAGAAAAGAGCTTGATGTCTACTACGCAACTTTGTTCTTGTAGACTTTGTTGGGCCTCCAAGCGCAGAGTTTTATAGGACAGCAGCAAATTTCCCTCAAGTGGATGACCTAAGGTTTATCAATCCATTGGTGGTGTAGGATGAAGATGGTCTCTCTAAAACAACCCTGCAATCAAATACAAGCAATCTCTTGTGTCCCCAACACAACCAATACAATGGTAAATTGTATAGGTGCACTAGTTCGGCGAAGAGATGGTGATACAAGTGTAGTACAGATAGTAGATCTAGGAGAACATGGTATTGAAGATCAAAGAGAGAGAATAAGTTATCTAGATACTAGCTATGGACCCGTAGGTCTTTGGTCAACTACTCACGCATCATCATGGAGGCAAAAAAGTTGCTGTAGATGGCCTCCGTGATCGATTCCCCTTCCGACAAAATACCGAAAACGGCCTCTAGATTGGATCATGGAAGAACAGAGGCTTGCAGCAATGGAAAAGTGTTTCGGGTGTCTCTCTGTTGGTTTGGAGGTATTTGGGAATATATAGAAGTATAATTAGGCCAGGGGGGCATAGGAGGGAGTCACGACCCTGCATGGCGCGCCCTACCCCCCGGGGCGCGCCATGTGAGCTCGTGGCTCTCTTGTGGCTCGCTCGGTCTCCTCCCGAAGCTTCTAGGGTCTCTTGATGTAATCTATATCCCAGTGACAAGTAGGGTATAATACATGTATTTGTATCGTTGCCATTAAGGATAAAACGACATGTTTTATTCATATTGATTGGGTTTACTTTGTGTACATCATGTCATATTGCTTCAAGCATTAGTCCGTTTGTCATGAACTTAATATCTAGAGAGGCGAGTATAGACGCGCTCTCGAAGTGGATTAATAGTAGTAGATGCAGAATTGTTTCGGTCTACTTTTCACGGACATGATGCCTATATATATATGATCATTGCCATGAATAACATCATAAGTATGCACTTTTCAATCAATTGCCCAACAGTAGTTTGTCTACCCACCGTATGCTATGTGTTCGAGAGTGAAAACTATGCTCCCCGGGTCTACTTAATCCTATTGCTAAAAACCAAATTACCTTGCTGCAATTTTATTACTTTGTTTTTACTTTTATTTTTATCTATCTATCACTATCAGAATTAATCCTTGCAAGTAACAAGTTCAAGGGGATTGACAACCCTCTTGCCCGCGTTGGGTGCAAGTCTTTGCTTTTGTGTGTGTAGTTGCTGAAGACGTAAATTTGCATGGTTCTCCTATTGGTTTGATAACCTTGGTTCTCATTAAATAAAATACTTATCTGCTACTATATTTCTTCACCCTTCCTCTTCGGGGAAAATCCCAAGGCATCTCACAAGTAGCAAGGTCAGGGTTGCTAGCATGGGAGGGGGAAGTGGTAGTGGTGGAATTGGAAGCAGCTCGAAAGCCAGCGTTGTTGTAGCTGGTGGCGGAAGGGGTAGTGGAATCAGTCTGGAGGCCATGGTTGATGTCGCGGGTGCGGGAAGTCGCCGTGGTGGAACTGGAAGCAGCTTGGAAACCAAGGTTGATGTCGCCGATGGCGAAAGGGGTAGCGGAAGTAGTTGGGAGGTCGCGGTGGATGTCGTGGGTAGGGGAAGTCACCGTTGTGGAACTAGACAATGGTGGAGCTATGTAGGCTTCTGGGGGGCTGTGCCCCCCCCCCAACAATGGACCAACTTGTGAAGGAAATTTTGTTGTGAGTGTTAAGATGAAAAATTTCTTAGCTTTTGCCCCCAAACACCGGAACTGGAAGCAAGTCGGAAGTAGGGGTCGCTGTCACCGGCAGCGAATGGCGTAGTGGAAGCAGTTGGGAGGCCGCGGTTGATGTCACGGGCGGGGGAAGTTGCCATGGTGGAACTGGAAGCAGCTCGGAAGCCGGGGTTCCTGTCGCCAGTGGTAAAATGCGTAGTGGAAGCAGTTGGGAGGTTGCGGTTGACGTCGCAGGCGGGGGAAGCCATCGTGGTGGAACTTGAAGCATCTCGGAAGCCGGGCTTGTTGCTTGATACGTCTCCATCGCTTCTATAATTTTTTATTGTTTCATGCCAATATTCTACAACTTTCATATACTTTTGGCAACATTTTATATTATTTTTAGGGATAACATATTGATGATGTGCCCAGTGCTAGTTCCTATTTTTTGCATGTTTTTTGTTCCACAGAAAATCCATATCAAACGTAGTCCAAACGCGATAAATTTTTACGAAGATTTATCTTGGAATATATGTGATTTTTGGGAAGAAGAATCAACGCAAGACTGTGCCCGAGGTGGCCACAAGGCAAAAGGGCGCGGCCAGGGGGGTGGAAGCGCCATGTTGCCTTGTGATTCCCTCGTAAGGCGGTTGCGGCGCTTCTTTTGCCGCAAGAGATATAATTTCTGGATAAAAATCCCCTCAAAATTTTAGTCGAATCGGAGTCACGGATCTCCGAGAATATAATTAAAAGTGAAACGCTACAAAACAGGAACGCAAAATAGAAGAGGAACAAAGAGAGATCCAATCTCGGAGGGGCTCCTGCCCTCCGGGGCCATGGTGGCCATGGACCAGAGGGGAAACTCTCCTACCATCTAGGAGGAGTCCAAGCAAGAATAAGAAGGAGAGGGCTCTCGCCCCCTCTCTTCCGGTGGTGCCGGAGCACCGCCGGGGGAACCATCGTGACAACGATCTACACAAACAACCCCGCCGTCTTCCTCAACACAACCATCACCTTTCCTCATCTATTTATAGCGCTCCACTCTCCCGCAACCCGATGTACCCCCCTACTTGAACATGGTCCTGTATGCTTCATATTATTATCCAATGATTTGTTGCCATCCTATGATGTTTGAGTAGATTCCTTTTGTATTATGGGTTTATTGATGATCTTGATTGGTTTGAGGTGTGTGTTTTATTTTAGTGCTGTCCTATGGTGCCTTCGATGCTACACATACGTGGGGGATTCCCGCTTTAGGGTGTTGCAATACATTCATGATTCACTTATGGTGGGTAGCAAGAGTGACATAAGCTTATACCTGATACATCTCCATCGTATCTATAATTTTTGATTGTTTCATGCCAATATTATACCACTTTCACATATTTTTGGCAACATTTTATATGATTTATTGGACTAACATATTGATCAAGTGCCCAGTGTTAGTTCCTGTTTGTTGCATGTTTTTTGTTTCACAGAATATCCATATCAAACGAAGTCCAAACATGATAAAAATTTACGGAGATTTATTTTGGAATATTTGTGATTTTTGGGAGGTGGAATCAACGCAAAAGGTGGCCCACAACCACCACAAGACACCAGGGCACGACCCAGGGCCCAAGCGCGTGGTGATGTCTTGTGCCCTCCTCGTAGGTTGGTTGGAGCTCTACTTCGGGCACAAGGAAGCTTATATCCGTCGTGTTAAAATCTCAGCGCAATCGGAGTTACAGATCTCCGGGAATATAAGAAACGGTTTTCGGCCAGAAAACAGGAATGTGAAACAGAAGAGAACAGAGAGGGAGATCCAATCTTGGAGGGGCTCCTGCCCCTCCGCCGCCATGGAGGCCATGGACCAGAGCGGAAACTCTCCTCCCATCTAGGGGGGGAGGCCAAGGAATAAGAATAAGGAGGGGGGGCTCTCTCCCCTCTCTCCCGGTGGCGCCGGAACGCCGCCGGGGCAATCATCGTGACGATAATCTACACCAACAACTTCGTCGCCGTCAACACCAACTCTCTTCCCGTCTATGCAGCGGTGTAACACCTCTCTTCCTTGCTGTAATCTCTACTTAAACATGGTGCTCGACTCCATATATTATTTCCCAATGAAATGTGGCTATC
Source organism: Elymus sibiricus (assembly GCA_039707655.1). NCBI lineage: Eukaryota > Viridiplantae > Streptophyta > Magnoliopsida > Poales > Poaceae > Elymus > Elymus sibiricus. The sequence goes on from CM077671.1 coordinate 326,188,951, forward strand.
CTATGATGTTTGAGTAGATCCGTTTTGTCCTATGGGCTAATTGATGATCGTGGTTGGTATGAGTTGTATGTTTTATTTTGGTGCTGCCCTATGTTGCCCTCCGTGTCGCGCAAACATGAGGTATCCCCGCTATAGGGTGTTGCAATATGTTCATGATTTTCTTATGGTGGGTGGCGTGAGTGACAGAAGCACAGACCCGAGTAGGTGGGTTGTTGCGTATGGGAGTAAAGAGGACTTGATACTTAATGCTATGGTTGGGTTTTACCTTAATGATCTTTGGTAGTTGCGGATGCTTGCTAGAGTTCCAATCATAAGTGCATATGATCCAAGTATGGAAAGTATGTTAGCTCATGCCTCTCCCTCATATAAAATTGCAATAATGATTACCGGTCTAGTTATCAATTGCCTAGGGACAAATAACCTTCTTGTTTGAAAGAAGCTTTCTACTAAACAACTAACTTTTATTATCTTACAATTTACTCGTAGTTTTATTCCCGCAAAGTACTTCTAGTTTTATTCGTGCAAACTATCATATCATCTACAAAATAGTTTCATACTTATTCTAGGTAAAGCAAATGTTAAAGTGTGCGTAGAGTTGTATCGGTGGTCGATAGAACTTGAGGGAATATTTGTTCTACCTTTAGCTCCTCATTGGGTTCGACACTCTTATTTATCGAAAAAGGCTACAAACGATCCCCTACACTTGTGGGTTATCAATACCCGAGTAAGGGCGTGATACGTCTCCAACGTATCTATAATTTTTGCTTGTTCCATGCTGTTATATTATCATTCTTGGATGTTTTACAATCATTTTATAACAACTTTATATCATTTTTTGGGACTAACCTATTGACATAGTGCCAAAGTGCCAGTTGCTGTTTTTGCTTGTTTTTTACTTCGCAGAATATGAGTACCAAACGGAGTCCAATCGCGACGAAACTTTTTGGAGATTTTTTTGGACCAGAAGACACCCAGTGGGCCAAAGAAGTGCCAGAGAGGTGGGCTGTGGAGGCCACAACCCACCAGGGCGCCCCAAGGGGCCCCCGGTGCACCCTGATGGGTTGTGCCCACCACGGGCCCCCCCTCCAACGCCTCTGACACCTATAAATTCCCCAATATTTATAAAACCCTAGGGGAGTCGACGAAACACAATTCCAGCCGCCGCAAGTTCCAGAACCTCGAGATCCAATCTAAACACCATCACGGAGGGGTTCATCTTCTTCATAGGTGCCTCTGTGATGATGCGTGAGTAGTCCACCATAGACCTATGGGTCTGTAGGCAGTAGCTAGATGGCTTCCTCTCTCTCTCTCTTATGATTCTCAATACAATGGTCTCTTGGAGATCTATTTGATGTAAACTTTTGCGGTGTGTTTGTTGGGATCCGATGAATTTTGAGTTCATGATCAGTTTCTATCCATGAATATTATTTGAGTCTTCTTTGATCTCTTATATGCATGATTACTTATAGCCTCGTATTTCTTCTTCGAATCTTTGGTTTAGTTAGGCCGACTAGATCGATTTTTCTTGCCATGGGAAGAGGTGCTTTGTGATGGGTTCGATCTTGCGGTGTCCTTTCCCAGTGACAGAAGGGGCAGCAAGGCACGGATGTATCGTTGCCATTAAGGATAACAAGATGGGGTCTATTCCTACATGAATAGATCTTGTCTACATCATGTCATCGTTCTTATTGCATTACTCCATTTTTTCATGAACTTAATACACTAGATGCATGCTGCATAGCAGTCGATGTGTGGAGTAATAGTGGTAGATGCAGGCAGGAGTCGGTCTACTTATCTTGGACGTGATGCATATATAATGATCATTGCCTTGGATATCGTCATGATTATTTGATCTTCTATCAATTGCCCAACAGTAATTTGTTCACCCACCGTGCGCTATACTCATGAGAGAAGCCACTAGTGAATCCTACGGCCTCCGGGTCTACTTTTCCAACATATTGCTTTCCGATCTATCTTTTTGCCTCTTTGTTTTCAGATCTATAAAACCAACACCCAAAAATATATTGCTGCACTTTTTATTTGCTCTTTTTATTTTGTGTTCTTGAGAGATCTATCTCTCCTATCTATCACTACCTAATCTATCTTTTTACCGTAGAGAGATTGACAACCTCTCTTTTGCGTTGGGTTGGAAGTATTTGTTGTTTGTGTGCAGGTGCTGCTCATTGGGTGGTGGTGATCCTCCTACTAGTTTGATAACCTTGGTTTCATAAATGAGGGAAATACTTACCGTCGCTGTGCTGCATCATCCCTTCCTCTTTGGGGAAATACCGACGCAGTCTCAAGCGACGTCAGGGCGTCGTTGCGTATGGGAGTAAAGGGGACTTGTTAATTAATGCTATGGTTAGGTTTTACCTTAATGATCTTTAGTAGTTGCGGATGCTTGCTATTGTTCCAATCATAAGTTCATATGATCCAAGTACGGAAAGTATGTTAGCTCGTGCCTCGCCCCCATATAAAATTGTAATAATGATTACTGATCTTGTTATCAATTACCTAGGACAATCTCGCAAATCCTTCCACGACTTTTCCATACTCGCTATATTTACTTATTTTTTTTTATTAAAACAGCACCTTACTTTTATTTCCATGTTCTTTATTATCTTGCAAAGCTATCTTTATACACCGACAAAGTACTTCTAGTTTTATACCCGCAAAGTAGTTTGTTTCTTCTACTAGGTAAAGTGAACATTCTTGTGCGTAGAGTTGTATCGGTAGAACTTGAGAGAATATTAATTACCTTTAGCTCCTCGTTGGGTTTGACACTCTTACTTATCAAAAAGAGCTACAACCAATCCCCTATACTTGTGGGTTATCACTGCTGTCACCGGTGAACTCAGCGTCGGCCGCCCCGCCGATGCCTGCGACCACAAGGTGGAGTACAGAGGGGGAGGAATTCCATATCTTCTTTGATCTTTGCAATTGAATAGCAACTTGAGTGGGATTTAAAGGAGCTGAGTCACCTGATAATGCCGGCTAATTTAGCGGGTTAATCCATTTGGTGATCAGGTAAGTGTGGTCAGGCAATAAATCGTGTATGGATTAGGGGCTCATCTTCTACTGCTAGATATAATTGCAATGTCGCTTGCTCCCAAGTCCCAACGATGTGCACGATAACCAAATTCAGTTTGCACCTGAGAGGGGGGTCCCATCCCATCAGCCATTGGTGTGTTGGGTACAAGGAGGCTGCCATATCCAAGCCGCTCATTCGAGCTGTCGCATTTCTCACATTGTCGATTTGTCTTGCTATGGAGGGATGGGATCTTTTTGCTTGAAGTTGATAGGGTTTTGAGGACAGGAGGGTACTTTGTTTATTCACCAATAGAGGCTTATGCCCATGATCCAGTTAACCAGAAAAGATGGAAGCATATGAGATCTCGCTCAGAGGATGTGCTGGAGGATTGCTTCAAGGAAGAATCAGACGGTGATGTGTGAATTATGGGAAGCGTATCAACTCCTATTCACAGGAGCCTGCATGGTATTTATTGATATGTGATTGAAGTAATCGATCTAGGGTACAAGGTTCGGTTGAGATGGAAACCGAGAGAGAGAGAGAGAGAGAGAGAGAGAGAGAGAGAGAGAGAGAAGAGAAGAGCAGAGAGAGACATTGAGAGGGAAGAGAAGGGAGAGAGACAGAAAGAGAGAGAGAGAGAGACTTACAAGGGAGGAGACATAGAGATACAAAGTTAAACAGAAGAGATAAACTCTTTCTATCCCTAGCCTTGCGGTACAAGATGTTTAACACTCTCCCTTAATCACAATGGGACTAAGTTGACAATACGCCAAAATTCTTCAAAGCTTCTAGTAGGTAAAGCTTTTGTGAAACCATCTACAGGTTTATCTTTCGAAGGAATGAACCTGATCTTCAACTGTTTGTTTGCAACTTGTTCTCGTACAAAGTGAAAACTAATTTCAATGTGTTTGGTCATGGCATGAAAAACTGAGTTAGCAGATAAATAATTTTCTCCAAGATTATAAAAACAAAGATAGGGAGGTTGCAATTGGGCAAACCCCAAGTTCTCTTAGCATAGACTGGACCGAAATGACTTCAGCTGTTGCATTTGTCAATGACTTGTACTCTGCTTAGGTACTTGATCTAGAAACTATTGCATGTTTCTTTGCACACCATGAAATAATATTAGGGCCAAAAATATATGTGTTTTTTTATATCCGTGCCCCTGGTTCCTTAGTTGTACTCATTCATCCCCACGCTCATAACGTTTGCTCAATTTTGCCCACTCTCTTGTCCGAAAGCCTCACGAATGGTCACAACGGAGGATGCCGTCGGGTCAATGGTTTGACCGTTAACTCTGACGAGTGGGGCCGTGCTGGACTACATCGCCCGTTGGACCGGACGAGTGAGTCTGTCCCGCCCCATTTCCGGCCACACGGACGCCGAACGGACGTGCACGTGCTTTCTTCTCGTCCGCCTCGGGGATGCGTGGCGGCCTGCCAACTACCCCCACAGCCAAAAGTAAATGCGCACGCGCTGCGGGCCCTGGTCATTAGCCACCCATGTTCGGGTCGTCATCCTTTTTTAAATGGAAACCCGTGGACCGGTCAGTCCAGAGTAGCTTCCATCCTTCCAGATCCACGCCTACCCCCTCCACCCCGGCAGGATCTACAAACCCTAGCCCGCCGGCGACAAAATCCTAGCCAGTACCCACCATGGGCATCTTCTCACGGGCCGGCTCGAGTTCCGGCAAGAAGAAGGGCAAGGCCCCCGCCGTCCCTTGGCGCACGCTACCCCCGCCGTCGTCTTCCCGTCCACCTTGGCAGCAGATTAGCGTGCCAGTGCACAGGCGAGGTGGCACTAGGAGCATCGCATCCCTCTCCCCTACCCCGACGTGATCCTGCCACACTACTAGCACTTGGATCCAGAGAGGATCCCAGTGCCGGTGGTGCCATGGACGGTGCGGGCGCATGCCGAGGAGGCGAGGCGCTGGCGGCAGCAGCTCACGCCCGAGCAGCGGCTCAACCCGGCCTACGCTATAGACTCTCCCGATTGGGAGGTCTGGTTTGCGTTTGAGCACGAGGAGCAACGCCGGCGTGGCGTCCGTGACGTGCGGGCTGGCACCCCGCCGCCCCCCATCGTGCGCGATGAGGACCAGGAGGCGGAGGCCGCATACCAGGAGGCGCTTGCAGTTGCCCTCCATGAAAGCGAGGAGGAAGAGCAGCGCAAGGAGGAGGAGGCTTACGAGGCGCGGATGGCGGAGATCATTGCACTCTCCGCTGCCGGCGACTGTGTCGTGCCGCCGCTGGCCCCGCCGTCCCCCGCCAGGCTCCACCCGGCGCCGACCGCCCTCAATCCCGAGGAGTACATCTAGGAGGGGGTGGTGCGCGAGTGGGTGAGCACGCCACCCATCTGGATGATGGCGACGCCGGAGCAGGAGCAGATCTACTTGGAGCAATGGCGACATCAGCACCTGCGGGCGGAGCGTCGCGAGGGTCGGCGGCTCGAGGAGCTGGAGAAAGACACCAAGGAAGAGGAGGAGGAGCGCCATGCTGAAGCCCAGGCAGCGGCGGTGCAGCCATCGGTCGACGACATAGCCACCGCCTGGGAGACGGCGTTCCCCTGGGCTGGCCCGGCGCCGACCCTCGTCGACCTCACCAGCCCCGACGACGACGAGGAGGACGCCTAGGGCAACATGCCTCCTTGTTTTCATTTTAGTTTTAATGTTTTTATTTTTAATGTTTTTTGATTTAATGTTTTTAGTAAATGGCTGGCAGACTTGCGAAGGATCGCCGGCCTCTGTGGCCGGCATTAATGTATAATTAAAGTTAGTGCATGGTGATATGACGTGTGAACGTGAACGTGATGTGATGTGATATTTAATTAAGACAGAATTTGAATTTGGGCTAACCCTTTATCATATGAACAAAAATATCATGTGAACAAAAATATCTTGTGAATTTGGGCTAACCCTTTATCATTTGAGCAAATAAAACAAAAATACACTCCAAGAATAAAACGTATCATATGAACTAACCCTTTATCGCTAATGATCATGCTAGCCTACATTTGCTGTTGATCCTAATTTGAATTTGAACTAACCCTTTGAATTATTACACATGTTATGGTGATGAGCTCCGATGTATCTGTGTAGTCGTGAGAAATATGGCATGGTGATGAGCTCCGAAGTTAGGGCAAACATACCATTTCTAATATAAATCATTATAATAAAAATAAAATTCCAATAATGAAAAAATAAATTCAGATCCTTCTTATTCACACTAAAATGAAGCTTTGGTGATTTTCTTATTTTTTCAATTTTTTCGTAAACTTGAACACACTATCACTCTCTTCTCGAACTCTATACAATCTCGTACGTGATGGCTCATTTGTGTGAAGGAGTTTTCATGAAAATGTCTATAAACCAGGATTATTATTTTTTGTCATAACCATGTCACATACAACTACATTGTGCGCAAGTCTTCCATTTTTTGATTTTTTTTTGAATTTGTTCTGCTCATTTGAACTTGGAAATGGTAGCTCACCTAAAAAAAATCATAAAAATGCCCCTAAACCAAGGTTATTTTTTTTATGGTAACTATGTATTATAAAATGACGAACCACGAAGATTTACTATTTTTTTGTTTTTTTTGAATTAGTTAAGGTCATTTGGAAGTTGGTCAAACCTAAGATAACCCCGCTGACCGGCTCAAAACCCCGCAACACCTCTTCAAACCCTAGCGACGAACTGCAACCGTTCGATCATACCTTAGCGCCAAGCGACTACCCTCAGATATGGGCTTCTAGAAGGAATTCCGAGGGCAGGTTGCGTGCAGGCTTCGCGCCGTTGGATCACACGGCTCCGCATCGTTGGATCGTTGGGCGATCCGTGAGAGGTTGGTTCTGCTCGCCCGCTCGTCTGCCCAAAACAAAACCAAGTCTTGGTTGGGCCTTCGCAATCCGTTGACCGTCGAAGGCCCACAAAGATAAAAGAGGCCTATAAAAAAGTGCACGCGCTGGTTCTATTTTTTTTCTTTATTGATTTGATTGCATCGTTTTGTTTTCTTTATTGATTTGATTGCACCGTTTTGTTTTCTTTATTGATTTGATTGCACCCTTTTTTAGTTTTCTTTATTGATTTGATTGCATCGTTTTGGTTCATGCAATATGGCCACCAACAAGTAAAAAATGGGCTCCAACAAGTAAAAACCGGCTTATATTAGATTCAAAAGCATCATTCCACAACCGTACATCTCATATTCATATTAGAAAGGGTGAATCCATAGAAAAGTATGCACCTACGTACTACAAGAACCTATCTACTCTCTGTCGGAGACGATGTTGATGATCTCCGTGCCATCCGAAGGATAAATGGCTGCCTGTCGCAGCCACGCCCCCTCCGGCGCCTGCGGCTGCTCCGCTGCCGCCTCCTCCGCTTCTATCCCCGCCTCCAGCTCGTTGAAGAGGGTGTCGGCCTCCGCCTGCCTCTGGCAGATGAGCCGGCGGTTGTCCTCCACCTCGGCCTCATCCCGGATGGAATCCAAGATGGCCTCTTGCTCCGCCATGTCCTCCGACTGGGCGCCGGCGAACTCCTCCTGCTGCTGCTCCTCCTCCATGGCTGCCGACTCCTCCTCCTCCATGGCCGCCGGCTGCTCCTCCTCCTGCTCCTCCTCCTCCTCCTCCTCCGTCTCCGGCGAATCCGGAGGGAGACCCGCAGCGATGCGAGCGGCACGGTGAGCCTGTATCTCCTCCTCGATCTACAGGCGCCGCTCCAGAGTGAGCTGCGCGTAGGTGGTGATGAGGCGCCGGACTATCCTGACGGTGAGGGAAGTGCGAGAGGAGGTGGATGGACTCGAGCGGTGGTGGGGTAGAGGGAGAAGGAGAATGTGCTAGGGCTGGGGGACGCCGGCCGCTTATATAGCCGGCTATGGCCTCGGACTACGATCCGAAGCGGCGCCACGCGGCGTTCATACCGCGCCGACGGTCGAGGCGCCCGTCGGACCGTCGGGTTTCCCGACAAGTCCGTGTGGGGCTACACCGTGAGCCCGACGTGGCTGGCGCCTGTAAAAAGACGCATATAAAAATGGATGGACGCCTGTAAAGTGGCGCATCGTGGCGGCGCGCATCGGCGCATGCATGCTGGATCACGTGGCATGCATAGCAGGCTTGTGTACCGTGGCGGCGCGCATCGGCCTAACAGTCCAACGAAACCAGGGCCCCGCTCGTCAGCAGTTAACGGTCAAACCATTGACCCGACGGCATCCTCCACTGTGACCATTTGTGAGGGTGTCGGGCAAGAAAATGGGGAAAAGTGAGCAGCCGTTAAGAGCGTGGGGATGAATGAGTACAACTAAGGAACTAGGGGCACAAGAATAGAAAGCCCAAAATATATCAAGCCCACTAGTGGACCTTCTGTCATCCACCCAACCAACCCAGTCTGCATCAAAGAATGCACTCACAAGAGTGGAGGATGACTTGTTAAATGTGAGACCAACTATCATTGTGTTCTTAACATACCTCAAGACTCGCTTGATTGTTGTCCAATGAAGTGTGGAGGGTGCATATAGAAACTGACATAATATGTTAATTAACTGTAGAGGAAATGTCAGGTTTGGTGAGTGTCAAGTACTGAAGTCCTCCAACTATACTTCTATAGTTGGTGATCTCCTCCTGATTTAGGGGTTCCCTTTCTGCCAGAGACAGACATTCTAAGCTGGACAGTGGTGTTGGTGAAGTTTTGCAGTTTTGCATGCCAATCCTGCTTAACAAATTAGTTGCATATTTTTCTTGTGACAAATGAATACCATTCTTTGTTTTTATTAACTTCAATGCCCAAGAAATAATGAACACGCCCTAAATATTTGAGAGAAAATTCAAAACTTAAATTCTTAAGAAAAGTTGGTACTGTCGCACTAGATGAACTAGTTACAATTATATCATCAACATATATGAGGACACAGATAGAAGTCTGCAACTTGTTGTAAATGAATAGTGATGTATCAGATTTTGATGGAGCAACCCCAAGTGACTGCAATTTTATGCTTAACTTGGAGTACCATGCTCTGGGGGATTTATTTAAGCCATACAAAGCTTTGTCCAACTTAAAGACATGGAAGGGTGCATCCTTGTTTTCAAACCCAGGTGTTTGTTTCATGTAAACCTCCTCGTCTAGAAAACCATGAAGAAACATGTTCTGCTCATCTAGCTGCCTAAAGCTCCATCCCCTTGAAATAGCAATGGAAAATACAAGATGAATGGTTGCTGCTTTTACAACTGGACCAAAAGTGTCCTCGTAATCAATGACATATCTTTGATTAAATCCTTTTGCAACTAGTCTTGCTTTATCACGATCAATAGTGCCATCGGATTTTCTTTGGATCCTATACACCCATTTGCAATCAATCAAATTTTTACCTTCATGCCGAGGAAGAAGATGCCAAGTTTTATTTTTCTATAATGCCATAAACTCTTCTTCCATGACCTTTCCCACTGTGCATCACCAAGTGCTTCACGCAATCTTTTAGGTTCACCCCGTGCTGAACATGCCAAACCATACTTAGATTTATAATAAATACGATCGATTACTCCCTGCTGAAGACGTGTGTGTGTGTGGTGGTGAAATATCGGCAGCAGAAGAAGGAGTAGCAGGATCCGGCGCAGAACATCAAGGCTGCATGCACGCACCAGATCCTGCAACGACAGGGTGCACCCGAGCAGGCGGTGATCCTGAGCCGGATCTGGTCACCCTAGGTGACGGCCGCACGGGGGAGGCAGACTGGGCCTCAGCTGATGCTCGCGAGCCAGACGGTTGGTGGGCCTCCGTGGCCGCACGTGGCGAACCGAGCGACCACTAATGGAGGCGACCGGTCTCCGTGGAGGGCCCCACGCACATCATGGGGTAATCTAATTGGCGGGTGATGTCTACTACGCAACTTTATTCTTGTAGACTCGTGTTGGGCCTCCAAGCGGAGGCCATGCTCCTGGAGTGCAGAGGGTCGATTTGCAGAGTTGCGGCCTCGGGGGTGTCAAAGACCGCGCCCGGGCAGTGTTCTGCTACCGACTCATGTCTACTACGCAAATTTATTCTTGTAGACTTTGTTGGGCCTCCAAGTGCAGAGTTTTGTAGGACAGTAGCAATTTTCCCTCAAGTGGATGACCTAAGGTTTATCAATCCCTGGGAGGTGTAGGATGAAGATGGTCTCTCTCAAGCAACCCTACAATCAAATACAAGAAATCTCTTGTGTCCTCAACACACCCAATACAATGGCAAATTGTATAGGTGCACTAGTTCGGCAAAGAGATGGTGATACAAGTGCAATATGGATGATAGATATAGGTTTTTGTAATCTGAAAATATAAAAACAGCAAGGTAGCAAGTGACAAAAATGAGCACAAACGGTATTGCAATGCTTGAAAACAAGGCCTAGGGTCGGTACTTTGGCTAGTGCAATCTCTCAACAATGCTAATATAATTGGATCACATAACCATCCCTCAACGTGCAACGAAGAATCACTCCAAAGTTCTTATCTAGCGGAGAACATAAGAAGAAATTGTTTGTAGGGTACGAAACCATCTTAAAGTTGTCCTTTCCGATCAATCTATCCTAGAGTTCGTACTAAAATAACACCAAGTTATCCTTTCCGATCAATCTATCTAGAGTTCGTACTAAAATAACACCATATGATACGCATCAACCAACTCTAATGTCACCTAGATACTCCAATGTCACCACAAGTATCCATGAGTTAATTATACGATACGCATCAAACAATTTCAGATTCATAATACTCAATACAACACAAAGAACCTCGAAGAGTGCCCCAAGATTTCTATCGGAGAACGTAGGACAAGAACGTGGATCAACCCCTATGCATAGATTACCCCAATGTCACCTCGGGAATCCGCAAGTTGAGTACAAAAAAATACATCAAGTGAATCAATAGAACACCCCATTGTCCCCACGGGTATCCATATGCAAGACATATATCAAGTGTTCTCAAATCCAATATTCAATCCAACATAACGATATCTCAAAGGGAAAGATTCAATTCATCACAACATGATAGCAAGGGAATAACATCATATGATCCGACTATATTAACAAAGCCCGTGATACATCAAGATCGTGACATCTCAAGAACACGAGAGAGAGAGAGAGAGATTGAACACATAGCTACTGGTACATACCCTTAGCCCCGAGGGTGAACTACTCCCTCCTTGTCATGGCCTCCGCCGGGATGATGAAGATGGCCACCGGAGATGATCTACCCTCTCCCGCAGGGTACTGGAACGCCTCCAGATTGGTTTTTCGTCGATACAGAGTGTTGAAGCGGCGGAGCGGGGAGTCTAGGGTTACTTCTGATGGTTTCTATATTTATAGGATTTTTGAGCGTCGGTTTCACGCGAAGATGGGCCACGAGGAGGGCACAAGACATCAGGGCGCGCCTGGGCCCTCTAGCGTGCCCTGGTGGATTGTGCCCACCTCGTGGCTCTTCTGGCCCTCCCACGAAGCATCCAGTGCCTCTTTTGTTCCAAAAAAATGGTTAAAAAGTTTTGGGCGATTCCGAGAACTTTCATTTACTGCACCAAAACAACACCACGGTAGTTCTGCTGAAAACAGCATCAGTCCGGGTTAGTTCTAAATAAATCATATAAGGTGCATCAAAACCCTATAAAATTATTGTAAACATAGGTGAATATGGCATGAATACTTCATAAATTATCAATATGTTGGAGACATATCAGCATCCCCAAGCTTAATTCCTACTCGTCCTCGAGTAGGTAAATGATAAAAGAACTAATTTATGAAGTGTGAATGCTAGCATAATATATAAGTTTGATCATTGATAATTTCAGTCAATTTTGTAGCATCATAACCAGCAACTTTTTCTCATAAAACTCATCATGATAAAGTAGCAACCAATTCACATGTTATGGTTCAAACAATGAATTCTCTTGAAACTTAACAACCTATGTTCTTAGTCACCTAAAATTGCAATTCAACTTATTCTCAACAAAGTCTAAGTAAGAGCTCCAGATACTCAATCATCATATAGTCTTCTATGATTGCTTGTACTCAAAGCATATTTTTAGAACAAATGGCATCCATCGAACACATAGAAAGATAGGGGCTTAATGTTTCGCCTCCCAACATTCTTATCATAAAGATAATTGTCAACAATAATAAATCATGATCAAATATATTTGACTGGCCATATGTGACTAGATCTTTCCCCACTACATGATGCTTGCCAACTAGAGAATAATTGAGGATGAAATGGGAAGTTGACTCAACATGAAAAGTAAATAACATGAAAGTAAATAGATTGTCCCTTCGCAGAGGGAAGCAGGGATTTGCAAAGGTGCCAGAGCACATTGTTTAAAAATAGAGATGAATGTAGTTTTGGGAGGTGCACCCTTCCTGTCAACGTTACGACCAAGAGTTATCAATATCTTCCATGTTAAACACTTTAGCGGCGGTTCCCAAGCGGTAAAAGTAAAGGTTTACTCCCCCTCCACCAACAAACACACTCCACGGTTAGCCGAATCCACGGGTACCTTCCATACCAACAACATTCCTCGGGGAGTTTTGTTTAATTATTTGCATTTTTTTTATTTCGGGACTGGGAATCCCTATTATCGCCCCTCTCGTGCAAGGACGAGTGAATAGACACTCATCATGGGAATAACCCGCTTAACATGGAAGATACTGACCGCCCCCCGTTGCTCCATGAGCGGTCCAGGCACACAAAACAGATGTTTATTTGTATGTTTAGAGGTGGCACATGCAAATTTACTTGGAATGGCAGTGAAATACCATATATAGGTAGGTATGGTGGACTCTTAGGGAAGAAACTTGGCTCAAGGATTTGGATGCACAAGTAGTATCTCTACTTAGTACGAAGTGTTGGCTAGCAAAAGGTTCTAAACAAGCACCACATGTTGTAGGATCCATAACAATATAACTTCCATGCAAATATACACAACCATAACTCATTATGTTGTCTTCCTTTTCCAACTTCAACTAATTTGCTCATTTTTGAAAATAATTAATGGGTTTCACAATCATAGAAGATTTCCAAGATAATATATTTGTATGTGAAAGTTATCTTCCTTATACTAATCATTCACGAATTGCTTGTATGACCAATATTGTGATTGTTAAACTTTAATAGATTTTACTTTCTAAACCAAATGTGAACTTGCTACTAAGAATATAGCACATTGATAATTTCATATTTATGATATTTCATTCATTCACAATTTACTCTTAGGATATAAGTGAAGCACAAGAGTAAACATCAAACTACTCTCAAAAGATATAAGTGAAGATCAATGAGTAGTCAAACAATTAAGCAGCTATGTGAGGACTCTCTCTCAATAAAGATTTCAGATCTGAGTATTTTATTCAAACAGCAAACTAAATAAAACTATCACTCCAAGGATAGCACATGTCATGTGAACGACTAAAAAATTAAGCTCAACATACGCTAACAGATAGTTGACGAAGAGAGGTGGGATGCGTAGCATCCCCAAGCTTAGATGCTTGATACTTCTTGAAATATTTACTTGGGGTGCCTTGGGCATCCCCAAGCTTGAGCTTTTGTATCTCGTTCAATCCTCTCATATCCCGGTTTCACCTATTCTCAAAAACTTCATCCACACAAAACTCGAAAAGAACTCGTGAGATAGGTTAGTGCACATAATAATAAATCAACACTTCATGTACTGCCAAGACAAGTTGCACAATAATTTTCAAACATCATCTACTGTGTACTAAAGATTCCACAATTTATATCTACCAATATAGGCTATGGAAACTATAGGATAAGTAGATAACAAAACTATGACAGCAATCTGTCCAAACAGAACAGTCTGTAGAAATCTATTAAAATAGTGTACTTCTGAAACTCAAACAATTATGAAAAGTTAGGAAAGGATAAATAATTTATATGCAACAGTGTGTAAAAATTTCAGAAACTTTCCACGTTCCAGTAAAATATGAAAATTCAAACACTACAGCAAAAGTTTCTGTTTTTACACAGCACAAATCAAACATGCAATGCAAGCATCCTAAGGCAATTCTTGGAACCTTTTATTGAAAAACAATATTATAAATAACACCTAACATAAAATAACAAAATATAATGATGATCCAAGCAAAGCACATATTATGCGACGAATAAAAATATAGCTCCAAGTAAGATATACCGATACTGTTGAAGACGAAAGAGGGGATGCCTTCCGGGGCATCCCCAATCTTAGGCGCTTGAGTCTTCCTTGGATAGTACCTTGGGGTGCCTTGGGAATCCCCAAGCTTAGGGTCTTGTCACTCCTTATTCTCCTCATATCGGTGTCTCACAGAAAACTTGAAAACTTCAATCACACAAAACTTAACGGAACTTCGTGATATGGGTTAGTATAGTAAATATAGATCATTCACTTAGGTACTGTTAAGACAAGATTCATAATTGTTCACACATGATACCTACTGTATTCTATCATTCCCATAATTTATACCACTGAATATAAGCTATGGAAAAACTAAAACAAGCAAACTATGCATGCAAAACAGAATCTGTCAAAAACAGAACAGACTGTGAAGATCTGTAGTATAGACATACTTACCTGTCTCTAAACATTCTAAAAAATTAGGAAAATCTGAAGAATTTTTATATCAACACTGTGTAAAAATTTCAGATCATTATCATGCACCAGTAAAAAACTAAAATTTCTGTACTGGAGTCAAAAGTTTCTGTTTTGGTTTAGCATCAATTCTACTCATCTTGTGAGTCATCCCAAAGGCTTTACTTGGCACTTTATTGAAATAAAAGGCACAAAACATGATTACTACAATATCTTAATCATGTGAACACATCAAAACATAAAGTATAAGTGTTGGGTTTGTCTCCCAACAAGCGCTTTTCTTTAATGCCTTTTAGCTAGGCATGATGATTTCAATGATGCTCACATAGGAATAGTATTTGAAACATGCAAAAGAGCATCATGAATCTCATCACAAGCACATTTAAGTCTAAACCACTTCCAATGCAATTTATGGGAGCAAGAATCAACTTGCATAGGAAGGCAAAACAAGCATAACTTCAAGATTTTGAACACATAGAGAGGAAACTTGATATTATTGCAATTCCTACAAGCATAAGTTCCTCCCTCATAATAAATTTCAGTAGCATCATGAAGGAATTCAACGATATAACTATCACATAAACCATCCTTTTCATGATCTACAAGCATAGAAATTTTATTACTCTCCTCATAAGCAAATTTCTTCTTATTCATAAAAGTGGGAGCATCAAATGAAACTCGAATACTATAAATTGTTTCCACATTAAAATAGTAATGTTCAGTAAAAGGATATTCAAAATTATGAAAATAATTATCACTACTTTTTATAACATAAGTATCATCACAATAATCATCATAAGTAGCAACTTTGTTCTCATCATAGTCAAGTGAAACTTCTTCCGAAATAGTGGAATCATTACTAAATAAAGTCATGACCTCTCAAAATCCACTTTTATCATTATAATAAAATTCAACACCCTCCAAAATAGTGGGATAATAATTATATAAAGTTGACACTCTTCCAAACCCACTTTCATAAATATCACAATCATCATAAATAGGAGGCATGCAATCATCATAACAAATTTGATCATTCAAAGTAGGGGAACTAAAAAGATCATCTTCATTAAGCATAACATCCCCAAGCTTGGGAAAATCATTAATTGCAGCAAATAAATTCTCAAACATGTCATTCTCATCAAACATAGCATCCCCAAGCTTGTGGCTTGGCATATCATAAGCATAATCACTCTCATCAGTAATAGTATGATTAGCACCAATAGCATAACAATTATTATCATCATAATTTACCAAGTTGGTGCCAAATATATTTTCAAGATTATAAGAAGTATCATTATCTTCCCAATCATAGTCATCACAATAAGCAATCTGCATAACAAAATCATCATCAAGTGTATCATCTTCCACAATTATTTTTGATTCATGCTCGTGAGGCACAACAATAATAGGAGCAACATCATTTGGAAGAGATACCTTTTTACCTCTACTCATTCTTCTTTTCTTCTTCTTCACCAAATCATGTGTGGGTTTTCATTAATTTTTTCGAACTTCTTATTGATGAGATTGGCTGAATAGGGAGCTCCTCCTCGTCACCTATTACATCATGAGAGACAATAGGAGGGAAAATGGAATTCTTTACCCTTTCATTAGTATTCCTTTTATATTCTATTGGTTTTCCCATCTTTCTATATTTGGCAATATAAGCATTCTCATTGCAATTTACCATGCAAAACATATAGATATTTTTTTAGATTAGTTTCAATGTCGTCCGTGAGAATGAATACTTCAAACCGACTATTTTTATGTGTCAATTCATCACTCCCCATAGAGAAAGCTCATTATAAAGTTCAAGGGTGATCAAGTCATTACAATATTTGGTCATGATTTGATCATGAAAAAGTTTGCATTGGAAATTAAGATGACCAACTTTATTGCAAAGCTCACAAGTAATAGGACAAAGAGAACATAACTTTGTAGCAAATTCATCTATCACTTTGAGCAAAAAATTGGTTCTATCATGTTTATGCTTCTTACAAAATCTATCATCCCTATAAGGCACGTCTTCACAAACTTTATGCACTCCACAAAAATTGACATGCTTAGAAGAAACATTTTTATCATGACTAGTGCAATCATCATTAGTATTTTGGATATTCATAGAATTCATACTAACAACATTGGAATCATGCTCATCATTCAAGGAATTATCATTAAGTATTTTCATAATTTCTTCCTCTACCAATTGAGCACAATTTTCGGAATCCTTATTTTCACGAAAGATATTATAGAGAGAAAACAAATGATGCAACCTAAAATCCATTTTTTGTAGTTTTCTTTTATGAAACCAAACTAGTGAAAAACAAGAAACTAAAAGATTTAATTGCAAGATCTAAAGATATACCTTCCAGCACTCACCTCCCCGGCAACGGCGCCAGAAAAGAGCTTGATGTGTACTACGCAACTTTATTCTTGTAGACTCGTGTTGGGCCTCCAAGCGCAGAGTTTTGTAGGACAGTAGCAATTTTCCCTCAAGTGGATGACCTAAGGTTTATCAATCCGTGGGAGGTGTAGGATGAAGATGATCTCTCTCAAGCAACCCTACAATCAAATACAAGATATCTCTTGTGTCCCCAACACACCCAATACAATGGCAAATTCTATAGGTGCACTAGTTCGGCGAAGAGATGGTGATACAAGTGCAATATGGATGATAGATATAGGTTTTTGTAATCTGAAAATATAAAAACAGCAAGGTAGCAAGTGACAAAAGTGAGCACAAACGGTATTGCAATGCTTGAAAACAAAGCCTAGGGTCCATACTTTGGCTAGTGCAATCTCTCAACAATGCTAATATAATTGGATCACATAACCATCCCTCAACATGCAACGAAGAATCACTCCAAAGTTCTTATCTAGCGGAGAACACAAGAAGAAATTGTTTGTAGGGTACGAAACCACCTTAAAGTTATCCTTTCAGATCAATCTATCTAGAGTTCGTACTAAAATAACATCATATGATACACATCAACCAACTCTAATGTCACCTAGATACTCCAATGTCACCATAACTATCCATGAGTTAATTATATTATACACATCAAACAATTTCAGATTCATAATACTCAATCCAACACAAAGAACTCATAGAGTGCCCCAAGATTTCTATCGGAGAACGTAGGACAAGAACATGCATCGACCCCTATGCATAGATTACCCCAATGTCACCTCGGGAATCTACAAGTTGAGTACCAAAACATAGATCAAGTGAATCAATAGAACACCCCATTGTCACCACGGGTATCCATATGTAAGACATATATCAAGTGTTCTCAAATCCAATATTCAATCCAACATAATGATATCTCAAAGGGAAATATTCAATTCATCACAACATGATAGCAAGGGAATAACATCATATGATCCGACTATATTAACAAAGCCCGTGATACATCAAGATCGTGACATCTCAAGAACACGAGAGAGAGAGAGAGAGAGAGAGAGATTGAACACATAGCTACTGGCACATACTGCTACTTCTCGAGCATGCGTTGGTTTTCCCTTGAAGAGGAAAGGGTGATGCAGCAAAGTAGATAAGTATTTCCCTCAGTTGTTGAGAACCAAGGTATCAATCCAGTAGGAGATACAAGCAAGTCCCCAATAGGTGTACCTACACAAATAATCAAACACTTGCACCCAACGCAATAAAGGGGTTGTCAATCCCTTCACGGTTACTTGCAAGGATGAGATCTGATAGAGATAGATAGATGTGATTGCTTGAAAGTAAAGTAAAAAGATTGCAGCAAGATATTTTCGGTATTTTTGGTTTTAGATCTGAAAATAATAGATGGAAAATAGACCCCGGGGCCA
Organism: Elymus sibiricus; assembly: GCA_039707655.1. Lineage (NCBI taxonomy): Eukaryota > Viridiplantae > Streptophyta > Magnoliopsida > Poales > Poaceae > Elymus > Elymus sibiricus. Next base: position 326,207,397 of record CM077671.1, read on the forward strand.
TAGGTTTCACTAGAGGCTTCTCTCATGAAGGAAAATAATACGGTGGGTGAACAAATTACTGTCGAGCAATTGATAGAAAAGCGAATAATTATGAAGATATCCAAGGCAATGATTATGCATATAGGTATCACGTCTGTGTCAAGTAGACCGAAACGATTCTGCATCTACTACTATTACTCCACACATCGACCGACTCCTGCCTGCATCTAGAGTATTAAGTTCATGAAGAACAGAGTAACGCATTAGGTAAGATGACATGATGTAGAAGGATAAACTCAAGCAATATGATGAAAACCCCATCTTTTTATCCTCGATGGCAACAATACAATACGTGCCTCGCTACCCCTACTTTGTCACTGGGTGAGGACACCGCAAGATTGAACCCAAAACTAAGCACTTCCCCCATTGCAAGAATTACCAATCTAGTTGGCCAAACCAAACCAATAACTCGAAGAGACTTGCAAAGATATGAAATCATGCATATAAGAATTCAGAGAAGATTCAAATAATATTCATAGATAATCTGAACATAAACCCACAATTCATCGGATCTCGACAAACACACCGCAAAAGAGTATTACATCGGATAGATCTCCATGAAGATCATGAAGAACATGGTATTGAAGAACAAAGAGAGAGAAGAAGCCATCTAGCTACTAGCTATGGACCCGAAGGTCTGTGGTGAACTACTCACGCATCATCAGAGGGGCAATGGAGTTGATGTAGATGCCCTCCGTGATCGATTCCCCCTCCGGCAGATTACCGGAAAAGGCTCCAAAATTGGATCTCACGGGAACAGAGGCTTCCGGCGACGGAAAAGTATTTTCGTGGCTCTTTTTGGTATCCAGGGAATATTTGTGAATTTATAGGCCGAAGAATAGGGTTAGAAGGGCTGCCGTGGGGCCACAAGCCAGGGGGCGCGCCCCCCCCCTAGGGCGCGCCCCTGTGGCTTGTCGCCACACGGCGGCTCTCCTGCCTTCAGCTCCAAGTCTTCTGGGTTGCTTCTGGTCCAAGAAAAATTATTTCGAAGATTTTATTCCGTTTGGACTCCATTTAATATTCCTTATCTGCAATACTCAAAAACAAGGAAAAAACAGAAACTGGCACTAGGCTCTATATTAATATGTTAGTCCCAAAAATAATATAAAATAGCATATTAATGCATATAAAACATCCAAAATAGATAATATAATAGCATGGAACAATAAAAAATTATAGATACGTTGGAGACGTATCACATACCCTCAGCCCCGAGGGTGGACTACTTCGTCCTTGTCGTGGCCTCCGCCGGGATGATGAAGATGGCCACCGGAGATGATCTACCGTCTCCGGCAGGGTACTGGAACGCCTCCAGATTGGTTTTTTGTCGATACAGAGAGTTGCGGCAGCGGAGCGGAGAGTCTAGGGTTATTTCTGATAGTTTCTATATTTATAGGATTTTTGAGCGTCGGTTTCACGCGAAGATGGGCCACGAGGAGGGCACAAGACACCAGGGCGCGCCCTCGTGGGTTGTGCCCACCTTGTGGCTTTTCTGGCCCTCACACGAAGCGTCTAGTGCCTCTTTTGTTCCAAAAAAACCGTCAAAAAGTTTCGGGTGATTCCGAGAACTTTCATTTTCTGCACAAACACAACACCACGGTAGTTCTGCTGAAAACAGTGTCAGTCCGGGTTAGTTCTAAATAAATCATATAAGGTGCATCAAAACTATTTAAAAGTATTGTAAACATAGGTGAATATAGCATGAATACTTCATAAATTATCGATACGTTGGAGACGTATCAGCGGGCGGCGGGAGGTAGGGAGGCACCTATGTGTGCGGAGTCTGGGACGGGCGAATCTCCCTCGCTTGGCGCACTTGGCGGCTGGAGGGTGATACTCGTGATCTGCGTTGGGTTTTCCGTGAAGAGGAACGGGTAATCTCAACACAAAGTGGGTAAGCACTTCCCTCAGTTATGAAACCAAGGTTTATCGAACCAATAGGAATACCAATCCTCAACCGTCTTCAGCGGCTGCACACAAAAGAACAAACAACTTGCACCCAACGCCGGCAAGAGGGTTGTCAATCCCCTTGATCTCGTTATTTGCAAGCAAGTGAGTTGTGTAGATAGTTGTAGATAATAGTAAAGTGCAAAATAAAATAAAAGGTAATAAATAACAGCAAGGTAATGATAGCGTTTGTGAATATATAAGTGGATAGACCGAGGGCCATTGAGTTCTCTAGTGACATCTCTCATAAGCAAAGCATATGGTGGGTAAACAAATTACTGTTGGGCAATTGATAGAAAAGCGAATAGTTATGCGATTTTCGCAGGAATGATCATGTGTATATAGGCATCACGTCCATAAGCAAAATAGGCCGACTCCTACATGCACCTATTACTATTACTCCACCCATCGACCGCTATCCATCATGCATCTAGAGTATTAAGTAAAACAGAGTAATGCTTGGAGAACATTGACATGATGTAGACAAAGTAAACTCAATCAATATGAATAAACCCCATCGTTTTATCCTTAGTAAGCAGCAACACAAAGATGCAACTTGTCCCCTTTTGTCACTGGGATATAGAAACTCGCCAGGTTGAACCTACTACAACGCACCACTCCCACCGAAGAAATATCAATCTAGTTGGCCAAACTATCTCAATAGATCGGAGAGCATTACGAAGCTATGATGATCATGCAAATAAGATTCATAGTAATCAGATTTGACTCAAATACTTTTCATGAATAATCTGAACATAAACTCACAATTCATCGGATCCCAACAAACACACCATACAAAGGGATTACATCGGATAGATCAAGGCAAAGTTGCAATGAACATTGTATTGATGATCGAGATAGAGAGAGATTGCCATCTAGGTACTACCTACGGACCGGTAGGTCTGTGGTGAACTACACACACATCCTGGTGAGGGCAACAAGGTTGATGAAGAGGCCCTCCATGATCGATCTCCCGGAACGGAGGTGTAGTTGGCCTCCCATCGGAACAGAGACTTGCGGCGGCGGAAAAAGTGTTTCAGGAGCGCTTCTGGTGTTTTTAGGGTAGATGTGAATTTATAGGCCAGAGAACGACGTCGGGAGAGCCACCAGGGGGCCACCACATATCGGGTTGCGCCACCCCTGGTGGCGTGGTGGGATATGTGATGGGTCCTTGGTGCACCTTTCGGCCTTCCTCCGAAGCTTCTAGGTCTTCTATTGGTCCAGAAAAAATTGTCAAAATGTTTCGTGGCAATTGGACTCCGTTTGGTACTGTAACTCTAAAAAGGCAAAAACACGCAGAAAACAGGAACTGGCACTGGGCACTGGGTCAATAGATTAGTGCTCAAAAAAATTATAAATTGGTATATAAATACCCAAAAAGTATCCTAGAATGATAATATATTAGCATGGAAAAATAAAAAATTATAGATACGTTAGAGACGTATCACGGGGCGGATCCCAGAGAGGATCGCGTTGCTGTCTGGTCAGGAGGTGATCCCGAGGCTGATTCGCCCAAAATTTCCATGCCATCGGCTCTACACATAAAATGACGCTGCAGGGCTTCATTTTCCACCAAATTTGCACCATTTTCTGCACCACAAAAATCTGAAATACCATGCCGAGGAACAAAATTAGTCAGTAATGGGTCAACACAATTATTTTCAACCCATTATCAATGCCAGAAAGATGGGATGGAAGGAGAAGGATTTCATTTCGTAGGAGAGCACCGGCATTTGGACGGAGGTGTTTGAAGGGTAATTTTGTTTCATCGAAGACAACATCACGAGAGATGTAAACACGTGTAGTGGAGACATCAAGACATTATACTCCTTTGTGTTGGGCATAATAGCCAAGAAAAACACATTTTTTGATCAGAACATGAGCTTACGACTATTGTAGGGGCGAAGATTAGGCCAACGGGGACTACCAAAGACATGAAGAGGGGTGTAATCTAGTTTAACATGCAAAACGTGTTCTGTAGGAGTTTCATTGTGAATGACATGACTAGGCAAGATATTAATAAAGTGAAGGTAGTAAGAAAGGCTTTAACAATGTGCATGTGTTTTCTCTATGTAGTTCCGTTCTATTAGTGAGCTTGTGAGTGATGTCTACTACGCAACTTTATTCTGGTAGACTCTATTGGGCCTCCAAGCACAGAGTTTATAGGACAGTAGCAAATTTCCCTCAAGTGGATGACCTACGGTTTATCAATCCACAAGAGGTGTAGGATGAACACGGTCTCTCTCAAACAACCCTACAATCAAATACAAGAAATCTCTTGTGTCCCCAATACACCCAATACAATGGCAAATTGTATAGGTGCACTAGCTCGGTGAAGAGATGGTGATAAGTGTATTATGGATAGTAGATAAAGTTTTTTGTAATCTGAAATAATAAAAACAGCAGGGTAACAATTGATAAAAGTGAGCACAAATGGTATTGCAATGCTTGTAAACAAGGCCTAGGGTTCATACTTTCACTAGTGCACTCTCTCAACAATGCCGGAATAATTGAATCATATATCAATCCTTTAATATGTGACAAAGAGTCACTCAAAAGTTCTTATCAATAGAGGAGAACATAATATGATTTGTTTTTAGAAAAATAATATGAAATTGTTGTAGATAGCAAACCACCTCAAAGTTATCGTTCCGATCAATCTATTGAGCCATTCCTATAAGTGTCACAAATAGTCTTAGAGTTCGTACTACAATAACGCCATATGATAGTCACCTAGATACTCCAATGTCACCTAGATACTCCAATGTCACCACAAGTATGCGTGAGTTAATTATTCGATATGCATCAAACAATTTCAGATTCATAATATTCAATCTAACAAAAAGAACTTCAAAGAGTTGCCCCAAAGTTTCTTTCGGAGAAAGTAGGATGCAAACGTGTATCGACCAATCTGCTTAGATTACCCAATGTCACTACGGGAATCCGCAAGTTAATTACCATAAAATATATATCAAGTGATCTAAAATCCTCATATATTCAATCCGATAATAATGAAACCTCAAAGGGCAAGACTTAATTAATCACAACAAAGGGAAGAACACCATATTATTCCACTACATCAACAAGGCTCATGGTACATCAAGATTGTGTCCTATCAAGATCACGAGAGAGAGGAGAGAGAGATCAAACACATAGCTACTAGTACATACCCTCAGTCCTGAGGGTGAACTACTCCTTCCTGGTCATGGAAACCGTCGGGATGATGAAGATGGCCTCCAGTGATGACTTCCCCCATCTGGCAGGGTGCTAGAATGGAGTTTTGGATGAGATCTCTTCGGAACAGAGGCTTGCGGGAATAAAACTCTACGTGTAACAATGTTTACTTTACCTAGAACAAGAATAAAACTACTTTTTAGGTGTAAGGATAAGTTTGTAAGGATAAAACTAGAAGTACTTAGCGGGAATAAAACTACGAGTAATTTGCAAGATAATAAAAGTTAGTTGTTTAGTAGAAAGCTTTTTGTAACACAAGAGAAGGATTTGTCCATAGATAATTGATAACTACACCGGTAACCATTATTGCAATTTTATTTGAGGGAGAGGCTTGAGATAACATATTTTCCGTACTTGGATCATATGCACTTATGATTGAAACTCTACCAAGCATCCGCAACTACTAAAGATCATTAAGGTAAAACCCAACCATAACATTAAGTAACAAGTCCTGTTTACTCCGATACGCAACAACCCCCTTACTCGGGTTTGTGTTTCCGTCACTCACACAACCCACTATAAGAGAATTATGAACGTATTGCAACGCCCTACAACGGTAATCCCACATGCGTGCGCGATACGGAGGGCACCATAGGACATCACCAAAATAAAACATACAACGCAAACCAATCACGTGCATCAATCAACCCGTAGGACAAAACGAATCTACTCAAACACCCTAGGATGGCACACATCATTGGATAATAATATGTAGCATTAAGCACCATGTTTAAGTAGAGATTACAGCCGGTATAAGAGGTGTTACACCACTGCATAGAGGGGGAGAGAGTTAGTGTTGACGGCGGCGAAGTTGTTGGTGTAGATCATCGTCATGATGGTTCCGCCAGCGGCACTCCGGTGCCACCAGGAGAGAGGGGGAGAGAGACTGCCTCCTTCTTCTTGCTTTCTGCCCCCCTATATGGGAGGAGAGTTTCCCCTCTAGTCCATGCCCGACATGGCTCCCAGAGGGCAAGATCCCCTCCAAAATTGGATTTCTCTCTGTTTCTCTTATGTTTAGCGTCCGTTTTCAGGTCCCTTCACCATTTTTAATATTCCCGGAGATCCGTCACTCCAATTGGGTTAAAAGTTTGAGGGAATTTTTCCCAGGAAATTATATTTCTTGCGGCGAAAGAAGGCCTGCAATCGCTTTAGGAGGGAGTCACAAGGCAACACGGCGCGGCCACACCCCCTGGCCGTGCCCTATTGTCTTGTGGCCACCTCGTGCACCATATTGCGTTGATTCTTCTTCCAAAAAATCACATATATTCCAAAATAAATCTCCGTAAAAATTTATCGCGTTTGGACTTCCTTTGATATGGATTTTCTACAAAATAGAAAACATGCAAAAAATAGGAATTGGCACTAGGCACTGGATTGATAACCCACAAGTCTAGGGGATCGTTTATAGCCTTTTCGATAAGTAAGAGTGTCAAACCCAACGAGGAGCTAAAGGTACAACTAATATTCTCTCAAGTTCTATCGACCACCGATACAACTCTATGCGCAATAATGTTCAATATACCTAGTACAAGAAATAAACTACTTTGCGGGAATAAAACTAGAAGTACTTAGTAGGTATTAAAAAAGGATAGCTTTCCAAGATAATAAAGACCGAGTAAATAAAAGTTATGGGTTGTTTAGATAAATATTAATTGAGTTATTTGTTTAGTAGAAAGCTTTTTGTAACACAGAAGAACGATTTGTCCCTAGGCAATCGATAACTAGATCGGTAATTATTATTGCAGTTTTATATGAGGGAGAGGCATGAGCTAACATACTTTCCGTACTTGGATCATATACACTTATGATTGGAACTCTAGCAAGCATCCGCAACTACTAAAGATCATTAAGGTAAAACCCAACCATAGCATTAAGTAACAAGTCATCTTTACTCCCATACACAACAACCCCGCTTATAGTGGGTGACTAGAGTGACACTAGCTAACACCTGAGTAATTACTCAGGTGTAAGCTTGTGTCACTCTAGCCACCCACTATAAGTGTCGTGGTTTTATCACGACAGATGTCCTAGTGAAAGGATTTAGGGGTGAAGCCATCGCTATGGCAGTTAACTCGAAGGGGTTGGTCGGGACGAAAGACACGGGTTTACCCAGGTTCGGCCCCTCTTGAAGGAGGTAAAATCCTACGTCCTGCTTTGAGTTGTATTGATTGGGTATCGATTACAAGGGAGTGGATTCGCTTGACCTAGCTATCGATCAAAGGTTTCGTCCCTTAAGCCGCCCAGGGAACCCGCCTTTATATACACAGGTCGAGGCCCTGGGCTTACAAGAGTCCAGGCCGGGTTACATCTAGTAACTGACCTTTTTTCCAAATCACCTTGCCTTCTCTGGCAAGCTATCTACCGGCGCCTTATGCCTCTGGGTCACACACCACCTTCCGGCTCTGGGCCTCCGCCCGACCCTTCTCGTAAGTTACCTCCAGGCTTGTCTTGGTCTTCAGGCCTGTTTAAGGCCTTATGGCTAAGTCGCCAACTTCCTAGCCCGACCCTTCCTGGGCGGGTCATACCATGGGGTTATTTCCCCAACATTAGGCCCCAGATTGATTTGAACCTGTTCATGTCAATCTTCAAGTCTTCTGGTTAGCGAGTCTTGTGTTTTTCATAATCACTTAACCTGAAATAGATTTTCATGACCCGCCATGTAAAAATGAATGACGTCATCTCTGGTAAATCCAAAAAATCTTAATGACATCACAACGGATCTTTGCATTAATTGGTCAACCCAAAAATCGAGGCGTTTTCTTGGTCAATCATCATCATGTCCCCTCGATTCCCGCATTGGACTGTTGATGTTCCATCTCTCCCTTATAAACAGGCGCGGGGGGTCCCATCCTTTTCACTTTCCCCCGCTGCCGCTCTCTCTTCTTCTTCCTCCAGACGCCCGCGCGACCGAAGCTCCGCCGCACTGGACAGACCGCGCCGTCATCCTCAACAAAGGCCGCTGCATCAACCTGTTTGCGTCCAGTGCTCGTCGGCGCACGCCCGCACTCCCTGCATCTGCCAGGTTCCGCTCTTCTTCCCTCTCAGATCCTCATTAGTTCATCGGAGTTCCTCTGAGTCCGCCGCCGTTCATCGGAGCGCTTGCTATTGATTGGAAAGGAAACATCTTTAGGCTCCGAAATGCTAGTCAAATCACGCGGTGCTCTGCTTAGTATGTATCTCATATTCGGAGTAAATCACTTCTTCACCGGAATCTGCGCATTGACTGCCCGTTCTTCTATCACTGTTTTTAGGGTTAATAAATACTTGTCCTTTTATCTTCGCCCGTAGATCCGCAATTATAGCTGTAGTCGGTGAAACTTGTTTATCCATACTTAGCAGCATTTTCAATATTCACTGTCCATTTGACCCGCCATCACGCTGCCTGCTCCCCTTGGCAAAATACAATCCGCTTCATAGCCGTAGTTGACGGCGGCTCATAATTTAACAATGACCCACCAAATAGCGTTGTCGTCTTAGAGTCATAGTTGTTTTGGTCATGTAGCGTTCTTAACCCGCCGTATCTCCATGCCTTTCCACAACATTTAACCCGTTCCGTCATGGCTAAAGCCCCCGCTTCTTGCGATTGGGTAGGCTCCGGGGTTACGGAGGATATACTCAACGATTTCGTAGTCATGGGGGTTTTGCCGGCTCAAGACGTCATTCATTGGCGGGTTCCTGGTGCCGAGGTCACTCCCGAACCCAAGGAAAGGGAGGTGGTTATCTTTACGGATCATCATCTCTGTGGCTTCTCACCGCCCGGGTCAAAGTTTTTTCGGGACGCCTTGCACTTTTATAATCTCCACCCTCAAGACATTGGCCCCAATTCTGTCACCAACTTGTGCCAATTTCAAGTGTTCTGCGACGCATATCTGCAAGAAGAACCCACTATTGATCTCTTCAGAGACTTCTTTTATATCAACCGCCAGACCGAGATAGCAGACGGGCCAAGTCTTGAGCTCGGAGGTGTTTCAATCCAAAGGCGGACAGATGTGTCTTTTCCCTCAGCCACTCTGCCTAGTCATCCCAAGGATTGGAATCGCAGCTGGTTTTACTACAGAGATACTACCCCGGCCGAAGAAAATTCATTGCCGAGTTATCGTCCCTACCGGCTCTGCACCACCACCGAGCTTCCAGATCGGTTGTCCACCATGGAGCGCGCCCAATACACTCAGACATTTTCAAAGATTAGGGCTTTATTAGCCAACGGGTTGACTGGCGTTGATTTAACCCGATGCTGAGTTTCCTGGAGAATCTTACCGTTGAGCCGGCGCGGCGGCTTAATGTGTGAATATACTGGTGAAGTGAATGACCCTCAACGCTTCAACCAGACGCCTCTGACAGAGAAAGATCACAACTTGATTGTCAAATCATCGCTGGGAGAGCCTCAGGAGGTCTGCAATAAGACGGGGTTAAACCCCTTCTATGCTCTTAACCCAGCTCCCGCAGTAAGACTTTTACTTTAACCTTCATTCTTTCCCTTTTAGATTCTGCACTCCACACACCTCATTTAACCTTTCCGCCAATGCATTTATGTATGTAGGAGAATAACCACAGCCTCCACTTCAAAGAAGAAAACCAAGGCAACTAAGACCCGGGCTCCGGCTCGTAAAAAGAAACCGACAGCACAGGAGCTGCTCGAACTGGATGACTTGGAGGTAGAACTTGACTCCCTTGGCCTTCTTTTCATGCAAGTTATTGACGCTGACTCCTCTCAGGGTGACGCGGAGACGAGCCAAGCCGGCGCAGCAGAGGTAACTACCATCTCCTCCGACTCGGAACCTTTGCCAAGAGAGAAAATACGGCGGGTCACCCGGAAAGTAAAGTTTTCACACCCCCTTGCTCACTTGGATCCCAACTTTCTTTTGAAGAAGCAGCAACATGACCTCAGGCGTCAGACTCGGAGCGGCGGCTCTGAAGATCTGGTAGCTGGCTTACCCGACCCTCCAGCTCCTCGGAAACGCCGTAACGAGGTAATTCATAACTTTGTTTTCATTTCTTCTGCATGCTAGCCTCATGCAGTAAACTGCTCAGATTACTCAACTTTAATTTTCAGGAAACACCTCCTTCCTCTGGTGACTCAACCGCTTCAAAGCTGCCACCTCTTGTCATCAACCCAGGGTAACTTTCTTCTTTGCATCCAATGTTGCTTATTAACTTTTTTATCCTTGCATACATCTTATCATGAAATCTTTTGTTCACAGGGCCCAAGCCAAGAAGAGGAAAATAAGCGGGTCATCCGCCAATCCTGATGCCCCTGAGAGGGAGAATGCGAAACTTGATGCTCCTGAAACTCATGTTGAGCCCTCTGAAACTCATCAAGGCACCCATGATGAAACACCCCAGCCTGCTGAGCCGGCGGATGCTGACGTTGTGATCACCGAAGGTAACCCAGAGGCTGCTCCTAAACCGCCCAGTCCTCCGCAAACAACTGAAGACATTGTTTCCCATGAAGAAGGGGTTATCATTACTGGGATGGGTTATACAACTCCAGCCCCTTCCAATGTGCTGACCAAGCACATTAGCAAGGATGAGGCGCCTTCGCCTGAGAAGGAGAAGGCTAAGATTGATCTTCCCAATCTTGAGAAGCTTACTGTTGACGAGCTGCATTCTGGATATTTGAGCCGCCTCCCCGCAAGCCGGGACATGGAAGCCAACTTAGTTGGTATGATGAAGAAAAAATATGAGGTATACTCAACTTATCCGCATTCCTTATATCCTTACGTAGCCCCCAAGAGCCGGCTTATTTTCTTGAAGATAAGCTGGGTCTTTAATAACATATACACTTTACTTCATCAGCGTGTATGTAGGATCGAAAGTATGTCTAGAGGGGGGTGATTAGACTACTTGACCAAATAAAAATTCTATCTTTTCCCAATTTTAAGTGTTGGCAGATTTTAGCAATGATAACAAGTCAAGTACACCCTACACATGCATGTCTAAGAGTATAGCAGCGGAAAGTAACAACAAGCATATGTAGTAGAGGGTAGGAAGGAAGATCAAATGCAATTTGAAGACATGAAGATTTTTCCCGTGGTTCCGATAGGTGGTGCTATCGTACGTCCACGTTTATGGAGTCTTCAACCCACGGAGGGTAACGGTCGCTAGAGTCCACGGAGGGCTCCACCCATAAGGGTCCACGAAGTAGCAACCTTGACTATTCCATAACGGCTTCCGTCCACGAAGGACTAGCCTCACTATGGGTAGATCTTCACGAAGTAGGCGATCTCCTTGCCCGTACAAACTTCTTGGTTCAACTCCACAACACGAAGTAGGAGGCTCCCAAGCGACACCTAACCAATCTAGGAGGCACCACCCTCCAAAAGGTAATAGGCTCGGCAATGTCGATGAACTCCTTGCTCTTGTGCTTCAAGATGATAGACTCCTCAACACACAATCACTCTCTCACAGATTTGGCTATGGTGGAAGAGATTGATTTGGTGGAAAGCAACTTGGGGAGGCTAGAGATCAAGATTCATATGGTAGGAATGGAATGGCTTGATCTCAACACATGAGTAGGTGGCTCTCTCTCAGAAAATTGGATGGGGCAAGTATGGAATAGTTCTGAGTGCTTCTCATTCGAGTGGGTGGTGGTGAAGGGGTATATATAGGCATCCCCAAAAATCCAACCGTTACTCCTAAAGTGATCAACTCGGTGACACCGAAGTATAAAACTCGGTGGTACCAAAGTGACCAAAAGGCAGTAACTTTTGAATCTCAGTGAGACCGATACATAAATATCGGTGGTACCGATTTGATGACCAATGGTCAGATTACACAACTCGGTGAGACCGATTCGCAAATATCGGTGGTACCAATTCTTGACAACGGCTAACCAGAGAGTTGGTCCAAAGACTCGGTGAGACCGATTCACAAAACTCGGTGGTACCGATTCATGAGAATAGCTAACCAGGAAGTTGGTCCAAATCTTGGTCAGACCGATTGGCAAAACTCGGTGGTGCCGATACTTGAAAATAGCTAACCAAAAAGTTGGCAAATGAACTCGGTGGCACCGAAGTGGAAAGTTGGTAGTACAGAGATGGGTTTGGCTTAGGATCTGTCTAGGGTTTGAATCTCGGTGAGACCGAATAGGAATTGTTGGTCTTACCGATTTGAGTGGTAGGGTTCTAGACAGATTATTTGTGGAAGAGCTTGTGGGTGTTTTTGGTGACTATCACTTATGCACGTGGAGCATTTTGTTCACAGTACCTTACCCCCTTTTAATAGTATTGGCTTTCCTATGGACTCAAAGTGATTTCTCACAAAGTAAAATGTAGAGTCCTCTTGCTTGAAGCTTTGCCAATCCGTTTCCTTGCATCTTGGGGTTTCTCCACAATCCTTTTGCCAACACATCATTGAACTTTTCCTGAAATATACTTAGTGGAAACATTAGTTCAATGACATATATGTTGTTATTAATTACCAAAACCACCAAGGGAGCAAATGTGCTTTCAATCTCCCCCTTTTTGGTAATTGATGACAACATATAGATCAAAGCTTCGACATATGATATAATCAATGAATATAATCGTCGCTTTGAGAAGTATGTGATAAGCAAGAGCTCCCCCTAAATTTGTGCATTATTTTTAATTTGCATTTGAATGCAAATGCACAATCGATTAGGTACGTGGGGCAGTCTTTCATGTCACATACAACTTGGTGGTGTGCGAGAATAATAAGAATGAATATCATAGCACAACACAATCAAGCAAAGGTGAATGATCATCTCAGAAGCATCACAAGGATAGGAAATAGTACCAATACACATCAATTGTATGATCAAAACACCAACAAAGTTTAACACAAGTAAATCAACCAAAAGATATCAATGTTTTTGAAAAGCGAGAAAAAGCAACACTCTCTCTCTCGAAGCCTAAAGATCTATATACATCTTCTCCCCCTTTGGCAACAAGTTACCAAAAAGTTCAAAGGTATATAACTAATCGTTCTACTGGGGCTGATCTCCTCCGGTAGCCAATGAAGGAGTCGAGAGAACGGCATCAGCGAAGATGTCTGCAGACGTCATGGACGGAGTCGGTGTAGCAACTGGAGGAACTGGAGGAGCTGATGGAGCTGAAGAAGCTGTAGCAGGTGCTGATGAAGAAGGTCGCAACTCTGGAGCTGGCACTGTAGCAGATCTAGCCTGAGTAGTGAACTGAGTGCTTGGCCTGAGAGGTGCACGGTCCTCATCATCATCATCATCATCATCTGTAGAGCGAGGGCTAGGCACTGCGTCAACTTCCTTCTTGATCTCATTTACAGTCGTTGTGAGCTCATCCACCTTGTTGTTGAGAATATGAAATTTGTTGTCAACAATCCTCGAGAGGCTCACTTGGTTCTTCAATATCTCGCTGATGTCCTTCTGCATGCTGAGCACAGAGCTAAGTAGGAGATCCATTTGCTCACTCCTAGACCTGGGCACCTGAGAACTGGAGTCTCTGGCAGCCTCTACATGTGCCTGTGCTATAGCTGAAGTGGGATGATCTGGGTCCATCACCACAACATTGTCTTCTAGGTCTGGCAATAGTGGCAAATGTGATCGGTCAAGTGCAAAAATGTGCTTCTCCAGCTTGGAGTTGATAAGCATCTGGATATAGGGTTCATAGCAACATGAGTGCTTCTGATCAGCAGCAACCCTCTTCACAGTCTCCACTATCAGATCCATCACTCTGAATCCCGTATGTTGATCTAGATGGAGCAGCATGTTGATGGAATATCCTCTTATCATCTTCTCATCTCCAGACTTAAGCATCAAGGTATGCCTCAATATAGTGTTGATAGTGCGTAGACCAGCCTGGAGGAAGTAAATGGATCCTAGCTTGTGAGACTTCACATGTGCAGCAGGAATCTCATTGTACATGTTCTTCATGGCATTATGGCTTGCCTTGGGCTCATTGTACACATTAATGTCACCATCTTCCACTTCTGGAACTCCTAAGATGGCAGCCCACTCCTCAACTGTGGATTCATATCTAGCACCTTCAGTCATCCATACAATTCTACCATCTCCATAGAAATGAGCAGTGGAGTAGAATTGCATGATCATTTCATCATTCCAAGCAGTGAACTCCTTACCAACAAATTCATCAAGTCCAATGCAATGAAAGTTGTCTTGCACATTTGGGAAGTAATCCTCATTGTCCTCGATGTACTTCCAGTCCACAAACCTCATATCACTCACAGCAGGGCTCTTGTCAAGCAAAATTGTTTCATAGAAGTCTTGCTATTCTTTTGTATAGAACCTGTAGTCCACAGCAGTCTTCCTCCTCTGTGAATATGGATCAACAACTCTTCACTCTCTCAAACCTGGGTCCTTCCTTTTCTTCATGTCCTCAGCAAGCAAGTGGCTGGCATTGTGCTTTGGAAGGTGTGGTCTTAGCTTCATCAAAGCTGACATAGCATCATCCTCAGCTTCCCTAAAAGTAGAAGTCTTGTTCTTGGAATAAGCTGGGATCTCTCTGGAGAACCTCTTGGGTTTATCTGCAGTAGCCTTCTTGGGGGCAGTCTTGGTGCCTTTGGATGAGGTATCCTTAGGCATAGCATCAGCCATGAGCTTCTTCTTCTTCTTAGGAGGGGCCTTTGCAGCTGGCTCTTCCTCCTCTTCTTCCTCATCTAGATACTCTGGAGTAGAAGGAAGAACTTTAGCTTTAACAAATCTTGTCCTTTCTCTCTTCTTCTTCTCTTCTGCCTTCTTAGGCATAGTCTTATTGGAGGGCTCAACAGACATTGTTGCCCTAGCACTCTCTGATGCTCTCACTGTCCCTGAGCTAGCATACTCTTTCCTTATAGCCTTCTTCTTCTTGGATGAAGATGCAGCAGCAGTGTTCTTGGCAGTTTCATCTTTCTTGGACAACTCCTCAGGAATAAAGTCTTCATCTTCCTCATCTGAGTTGTGCTTCCTTCTTGCCCTAGTTGCAGCCTTGGGCAGATCAGGTGAGCTAGGAACATCATCAAAGCTCTCATCAGGACTAGTGCCTAAGCTCATGTCAACATTTTGCTCTCTGAAATCATTCTGGCTATCATCTGAACCTGACATCTCTGACCCTGTGAAATAGAGTATAGAAGAGTGGATAGGTTGAGTCATCACAAAATTGCAAAAGATTTTTCAAAGGTTTGAACAAAGAAATTCTTAGATATAGCTTTCAGCAAAAAGGGATTTCGGTGTCACCGAGTCAAAAGTTTCGGTACCACCAAGACGCACAGAACTCTTTACAAAAACTTGGCAGCAATTTCGGTCGTACCGAAAATTGCCACTCGGTTTCACCGAGACTGTCCTGAGTAGTCCAAAATAAAATTGGTAGAGCCGATTTTTCTGACTCGGTATCACCGAGATTCGGTTTTGCGGACGGCTAGACCTAAAAATCTTTCGTTCGCTAAGCTAATGATATTTCTAGAGGATTGAGAGGATTGCAATCAGTGGATTATCGATAAAAGTTACTCTAATGTGCATGAATCGGAAGGGGGGACGCAAAGAGGGCCGGATCCATACCCTAACTCGGTGAAGGATCCGCTAAGGCGATGACGGCGGTGAAGATTCTGTCGGCGGCGGCGATTCCCAACGGCGAAGGCGCATGGGGAGGCAAAGGCGACGACCAAGGGGTCCGGAGAGGCAGCTTAGGGTTGGAGGAAACAGACTTTTGCGGTTGAATTTCAAAAGTCGGGTCCGCCAGGTAATATACCCTTTGCTGTTGGTGACACCGGTTCGAAATTGTCGGTGCCACCGAGTTTCTCAACTGTCAGTTGACACGGAACTCGGTGTAACCGAGAATAAGGAATCGGTGTTACCAAGATTGAAAACCAGATCAACCCTAGGCATTCGGTGAGACCGAGATTTTGGTATTGGTTCCACCGAGATGCACTTGGGAGGTTTTAATGGTTAGTCCTTTGTCGATACGGAACTCCGAGTGCTCCTCACACAGAGAGATCAAAAAGTCCTTGTTCAAATTTTGTGATGCGGCAAGAATGGAATATGAGACGAGAAAGCATAGATAGCTAGAGAGTGGTCCTAGGCATTCTTGTCCATCCAATTGGCAAAAGAAAAATCAAAAGCCAAATAGCAACAATTGGATGTCCTCGAAGGAATAAAGAAATACAGACCAACATGCTCACACAATAAGATGTCAAATGAAATCATGGAAAACATGCACATACATACTAGCATCTATCAAGCATTTTGGCGATGACGGAGTCATCTATATATGAGTATATTGACTTAGGAGCCAAGTAAGAATACTTGATCATAGGTCATACTCATCGTTTAAGCACAAGTGGGGTTACCACTTTTACATAAAGCATTTAATGTTGTCACATTCTAAGAGATGCTTTAACTCAAGTCTTAGTGTAAAGCTCCCCCTTGATGTGACATCCCCCCATAGGAGGGATAAACTAACCTTGGGTTTGTCGTAGAAGACTTCATGTGGGTGATGTAGTGATGGATGCTCAAGGTTGATGAAGATCACCAAGAGTTGGGAGCATCCTTGTTGTTTCCTTACTCTTCTCACCTACATGGGTTAGTCCCAACACACAAGAGACAAATACAAGGATATCTATGGACATGGAGTGCAAAGCATACATGATGATGTCCATGGATTTGTTGATTACCTTGTCCCTTGCTTACCTTTGAGGGAATGTGTGACTCCTTGAACTATTGCATGATGTTGACGTTGATTGCAACTAGTTCTTGCCAATAATGAATGTGAGTGAATTTCATTGGCGGAGTCACCCCTCAAGAACTTCTCTAGTTCTTCTTCTTGGGGACCCACATCAATTTGATGGGGATCCTTGGTGTTGAAGTGGCACTTGTAGAAGTTGAGCTTGAAGTAGCCTTGGGAACCCACTCCACCAAAGCTTGGGATTCATCTTCATATGAGTCAATGTCCTCTTGAAGCTTGTCCTTGCCCTTGAGCTTGTGGTCTTGTGGTGGAAGGTCATCTTGAGTGTTTGTTCCCTTGGGAAGAGTATGTTCATATTTCTCCCTTTGAGGAACAAACTTGGGCTTGTTGTATTGACCTTCTTCCCATTCAACTCCATTAGCGTTGAAGTAGCCAATGCCATGGTTCTTCCAGTATCCTCCGTGCTTGCGTACAATCTCCTCAAATTGCTTACACCCGGCAAGACTCTTGTAGATACCTTTCTCTATAATTCCTTTCAATAAATCATTTTCTTGCTCAAGTGTAACTTGGCTAAGAGAATCATCATTAGTTGAATCAATAGAACTACTAGAAGCAACATCATTAGATTTAGCATTTTCATTGCTACTAGTCGAAGAACCTTTCTTGCCTTTGTTACTAGTTTGTCTAGGTTTAACTTGTGGCATGAATGTAGACAAGAGTAATCGTTTGGCTAGATAAGATGAAGTCTTCTTTTGGAGATCGTCATTGATAGCTTTAAGAAACTCATGTTCTTGCTCCAAGGTGAGCTTCTCGAAGTGTAGCTTCTCATGAGTCCTTACAAGCTCTCTGTGATCTTCTAGAGTAGATTCATGCGCTAACTTAAGAGTGTTTAATTCTTTAGTTAGTTGTTCTATTTTCATATTATCATCATCAACCGACTTATCTTGACTAGCATGAAAATTATCAAGTTCATTTTGACTAACATCACTAGTTTTATCAAAGAGCAAGTCATCGTCATCAAGTAAATCATCTTCATCACTATTGAAATCAAGATACTCGGGGTGTGATACCTTGGGGCCTTTAGCCATGAAGCAACTTCCACTCCCTTCATTTGGTCAATCAAATAGATCATAGGAGTTGGTAGTCACTAGTGCAAGTCCGGCAACACCTTCATCTTGACTATAGTCGGAGTTGGAGTGATAGCTTCTTTCGGAGTTGTTGTCGGATTTGGAGCTGGAAACCCATTCACAAACATGAGCTTGCTGTCTTCTTCTTGTGTAGCTCTTGGTGTACTTGTCCTTCTTCTCCAAGTCCCTACTTCTCCTTGAAGGTCTTCGTTCATAACGATCATCTCTACTCCTTCTCTCTCTTTGAGGTGATTCATTCCTTGAGCTTCGTCTTTAGGTGACTCTTCTCTTCGTTTGTATGGAGGCGTGCACTCATTGGAGTAGTGTCCGGGCTTCCCACAATTGTAGCAGTTTCGGTCATGACTTGACGAACGCTTCTCTTCATATCTTGAGTTGGAGCTTCGTTCTTTGCCTCTATTCTTGTAGAACTTGTTGAATTTCTTGACCATGAGGCTTATCTCTTCATTGGTGACAAGGTTGTCGCTTGAGATTGCCGGAGCATCACTTGTGGCTTTGTAAGCACCGCTAGACTTGTTGTGAAGCTCTTCTTTGTCCTTGAGTGTCATCTCATGAGCAACAATCCTTCCAATGACTTCCGTAGGCTTGAGATCTATGTAGTTGGGCATCATTTGGATCAATGTGCACACGGTGTCGTATCTCTCATCCAAAGCTCTAAGTATCTTCTTGATGATGAATTTGTCGGTCATTTCTTCACTTCCTAAGCCGGCAATCTCATTTGTGATGAGAGCTAGCCTAGAGTACATCTCTGCGACTCCTTCACCATCCTTCATCTTGAACTTATTAAGCTGACTTTGAAGAACATCCTACTTGGATTCTCTCACGGATTCGGTACCTTAGTGCATATCAACCAAAGTATCCCAAATCTCTTTTGCATTCTCAAGACAGCTGATTTTGTTGAATTCTTCGGTGCATTGGCAGTTGAAGAGAATGTCACATGCTTGGGCGTTTTATTGCAACATCTTCAATTCATCCGCGGTCGCTTTACGATCCGGTTCCTTTCCATCACCAAAGAATTCACCTTGCAAGCCAACACGAACAACAGCCCAAACGGCAGGGTTATGACCAAGAATATGCATTTTCATTTTGTGCTTCCAACTAGCAAAATTTGTTCCATCAAAGTACGGACCTCTACGGTGATAATTTCCCTCACTAGATGCCATACTCTCCTAGGTTGTGAGACTAATGCAATGGAGACCAAAGCTCTGATACCACTTGTAGGATCGAAAGTATGTCTAGAGGGGGTGATTAGACTACGTGACCAAAAGGCAGTAACTTTTGAATCTTGGTGAGACCGATACATAAATCTCGGTGGTACCGATTTGATGACCAACGGTCAGATTACACAACTCGGTGAGACCGATTCTCAAATCTTGGTGGTACCAATTCTTGACAACGGCTAACCAGAGAGTTGGTCCAAAGACTCGGTGATACCGATTCACAAAACTCGGTGGTACCGATTCCTGAGAATAGCTAACCAGGAAGTTGGTCCAAATCTCGGTGAGACCGATTGGCAAAACTCGGTGGTACCGATACTTGAAAATAGCTAACCAGAAAGTTGGCAACTCAACTCGGTGGCACCGAAGCGGAAAGTTGGTAGTACCGAGATGGGTTTGGCTTAGGATCTGTCTAGGGTTCGAATCTCGGTGAGACCGAATAGGAATTGTTGGTCTTACCGATTTGGGTGGTAGGGTTCTAGACAGAGTATTTGTGGAAGAGCTTGTGGGTGTTTTTGGTGACTATCACTTGTGCACGTGGAGCATTTTGTTCACCATCAGTACCTTACCCCCTTTTAATAGTATTGGCCTTCCTATGGACTCAAAGTGATTTCTCACAAAGTAAAATGTAGAGTCCTCTTGCTTGAAGCTTTGCCAATCCATTTCCTTGCATCTTGGGGTTTCTCCACAATCCTTTTGCCAACACATCATTAAACTTTTCCTGAAATATACTTAGTGGAAACATTAGTTCAATGACATATATGTTGTTATTAATTACCAAAACCACCAAGCGAGCAAATGTGCTTTCAGTGTAGCCCCCAAGGGCTGGGTCATTGTGTAAATAATGAATCGGCACTTATTTCACTGGCATGAAAAAATTCCAGCCGTAGCCCCCAAGGGCCGGCTTATCTCTTGAGATAGCCGGGTCTTTTACTTTTGTAAAGAAAAACTAGTCATCTGTTCTGCAAATTGTAGAACCCGTAGCCCCCAAGGGCCGGTTTATATTCTTGAAGATGATCCGGTCTGCTTGTATTATATGTTTGAAAGAATTGATATACACTAGCCCCCAAGTGTCAAGTATATTGCTTGCAATGTGCTTGAGACTTGTAACAAATCTCTTCACTGCCCCCAAGCATCATTATGCACCGTGCTACCGGCTTAAGATTGGCAAACTTCCACTTAATATTTGTTATTGTGCAAGAACTTTAAATGTGGCCGAGTCAAGTTTGGCCGATCTGAGGAAAAACCTGACGCTTCAACAAGATGCCCGAGCTGAAGCTGACGCAAAATGGCGGCTCTGCTCAAAAGAGCTGGACAAAGCCAAGGTGGATTTTGAAGCCTACAAACAATTTGTTGAAGCTGAACAAGCCGCCTTGATCAAACGTGCAGAAGGGGCCGAGGGCAAGCTGAAACCCGTGACTGAAGAATTGACCAGTCTTAAGCGGCATGTAGCACGGATGACCGAAGCTGTCTTTGGTAAGTATTGTTGACTATCTTATTAGTATTCTTTTCAAACAGTCTTATAAAAGACTCTCCCGGCGACTTATGCACTTGAACTGTTTGCAGGCCGTCGGACTCGCAATCTTCCAGACGACAGCTTATTGAACCTGAAAGCTCTATATTCATTCACTGAGTAGCTGTACGCTGGAAGTCTTTTCACCATCAGGGATGTTATGGGTGAAAAGGGCACGCCAAACCTCATCAAAGACGTGCTGAAATGCCTCTCAACAATCCCCAAGCAGTTTGAAGAATTGAAAAAATCAGCCGCCCATAAGGGCGCAATAGCTGCTTTGAGCCGGGCTTTGGCTTATGCCCCAGAGCTTAACCCGGAAGAGATGGTTGGAGGGTTCCCACAACTGAAAGACGACGGGTCAGAATTCACGTAAGAGAACTACGCTCGTTGCTTCAAGGCATCTCGAGTATTGGCCAGCCAACTAGCCGCAGAGGCTGATCTGAAGGTTTATCAGGCGGCTTATGATGACAACAATGCACGAGTTCAGTCGCCTACTTTTGAGCCGGTGGATCTGACTCCTCAGCGTCGTAAGCATATCTTTTCCCCTGATGTTGACCCGTCTCCCATCTTGCATGATGAAGCTGAATTCCAGGCCTTAATCAATTGCAACTGGGATGTGGACAACCTTCAGATCCAGGAGACAGAAGACCCGGCGCAGGATGACCCGACAACAACTTAGGTGAGGAGTTGACCCAGGATGAAGTTTAACCCGGATAAATTAACGGCCGGGTTGTGATCGTATGAAAAACTTTGGTCCAAAATTTTGAGCTCCGCACAGCCTTGTAATAGACTTAGCTAAAAATTGTTTGCCTGTGTCGTGCCTTCGTGCACATTCTGAGCTTTATCAACTTATCCTGGCTGCCTTGCTGCTGCAACCCACTCTTGTGCTGGCGACTTACGGCCACACTCCTGGGTGAGTTAACAACTCAGTACCCCATAATCTTGAAAATATAGAAACAAGACCCGCTGGCGGGTCATGACAACAATAACTTTGACTAATGAGTAGTCATTCAAAGATTAATAATCTCCTCATGAAAAAATTCCTGCAAAAACAGAAAATATATACGTGTATACTTTCAGTTGCTGTAAGGAGGCTTTAAAGGCACATCCCAAAAGAGATCAACCCTTATATATATTTTTGAGAAAACTCAAGATTTTTTGCTTCAAAGAAGCTAGGCATTAACGCCTATAATCCCGTAGGCCGGCTCTCACGTGACATAAATCCTTCAATTTAACCTTAACAAGTTCAGGGTCTTAAAAAAGATTGACTATTTAAGAGTATGAACGGGCCACATAGCAGAGAGACTACAGCGAACAGGTGAGTTTGTCCTAGCTCTGTGTAAGCCGGCTCTCACGTGACATAAGCCGCCATTTTAACTTTGACTAGTTCAGGGTCTTGAAAAAGATTGACTGTCAAACATTCGGCGGGTCACCTGGCGGAGTAGCAAGTTGCAAACAGGCAGGTTTAACTCAAATATGGCTTTTAAGCTGGTCAAGAGGGTATGAAAGCTAAACCCAGTGGGTTGGAAGGCCCCAAGTGACCTTATGAACAATCAACTCTTTGCACCAACAATTGCTGCATGAAAACGGTAGAGGCCCCGAATTATGGGGATGCCGGCTTTATTATATTGAAAAAGGTATCTACAATGACAGAGGTATGTACATTGATGCGAGTCAATGACTCAAGTATAGTAAGGACGAATGTCGGGGCACGGATGCTCACGATCACCTATGGGACCAGAGGTCCCTTGTGGTTCGGCAAGGGGGGTCACGTTGCACGAAGAGCGGAGAGCAGGAGATGGCGTCACGATCAAGGCTCAAGCATTTTACCCAGGTTCGGGGCGCTGCTAAGCGTAAAACCCTACTCCTGCGTTTTGGTGGATTGATTGGAGGAACACGAAGAACGCAGGGCGCCTAACCCCGGCAAGGACTGCTGTCGGGGAAAGAGCGGCTATGCGAGTACAAGCGTTCGGGGGTTCGAGTTGCCAACCTTGAGCTAGGTTGCCTTAGGCCTCCTTTTATAATGCAAGGGGTTACCACAATGGCAAAACAGACATTATCTATCGATTAGATAGCTAAGCAGAGCTATCATACCTAACTCTGGCATTTAGGACAAAATGCCATGATTACCTGCCTAGGTGGCGCTTGGGGGTGCATCCCCGCAAGCTCTTACCACCGCTTGGCCGGTCGGTTCTTAAGATCTTGACACGCTGCAGGGCGGGTGTCAACTGAGCATAACTTGCCTTCCAGTGTGTCGCTACGTGCTAAGCAGGAGCTGATTAATCGCCTGAGGGCTCGACACCGCATCGATAAGTGACAGGCGAAGCGATGTGGTGTAGCGGTGGTTGGATGGCTCACGCCTGTCGGGGAGTGGCTTGCCGGGTCTTCTGGGAGGAGTGTACGTCTTGGTCCCTGGCAAGCGTCAGGGACGTGCTTGGTGCATCGCAGGCCAGGCTTGGGCTGCCGCGTTGAGCTTGCTGGAGTCTTGGTCTTGATTGTTGGCGGGGTTGGCTTGACCTTCTGCAAGTCGTGGCTGCCAGGCGTTGGTGGCCGTCTGTCCGGGCACAAGTCAGGGGAAAATGAGCATCCTTGTTTGTTTACCCCGACACCGAAGATGAGCAATATTCCATGGCTTACTGGTCTCTTCTTCGGAAGTGCGTGACTTGTCGCTCTCCCGTATATCAATGAGGTAATATGACCCATTGTTGAGATTCTTGCTGACCACAAAAGGTCCCTCCCAGGGGGGTGACAACTTATGCATACCTATCTGATCTTGGATCAAATGGAGAACTAAGTCGCCTTCTTGGAACGTCCGGGTTTTAACTCTGCGGCTATGATAGCGATGCAGATCTTGTTGATAAATTGCTGACCGTGCGGCTGCAAGATCCCGCTCTTCATCCAAGGCATCCAATGCGTCCTGACGCACCGTCTCATTATCAGCTTCAACGTAAGCCGCCACCATGGGCGAGTCATGACGGATATCACTTGGGAGAACAGCTTCTGTGCCATAAACCATGAAGAAAGGCATGTAGCCTGTTGATCTGTTGGGGGTGGTTCTGATGTTCCAAAGAACTGAAGGTAATTCCTCCACCCAAAAAACCGGCGTTCGTTCCAAAGGAACCATAAGCCGGGGTTTGATCCCTCTCAAAATTTCCTGGTTAGCACGTTCTGCTTGACCATTAGACTGTGGATGAGCCACAGAGGAGACATCGAGGCGGATGTGTTCACTTTCACAAAACTCTTTCATAGCCCCCATGGACAGATTTGTACCGTTGTCAGTAATGATACTGTGGGGGTAACCAAAACGAAAGATCAACTTCTTGACAAATTGAACTGTCGTTGCTGCGTCGCACTTGCTGACCGGCTCCGCCTCGATCCACTTGGTAAACTTGTCAACCGCCACCAGAAGGTGGGTCTTCTTATCTTTAGACCTCTTAAACGGTCCAACCATATCAAGCCCCCAGACCGCAAACGGCCAGGTGATCGGAATCATCCGCAACTCTTGAGCCAGCACATGGGCTCGTCGTCCAAATTTCTGACACCCATCACATTTGCTAACTAAGTCCTCCGCGTCTGCATGAGCTGTTATCCAGTAAAAACCGTGCCGAAAAGCTTTGGCCATGATAATCCCCAAGTGCAAGGAATCATCGTAGCAATTTCCAAAGGTGGAAGTGATAAGTATGGAGTGTCGAACCCACAAGGAGCTAAAGGTAAGATCAATATTCTCTCAAGTCCTATCTGCCACTGATACGACTCTACGTACGCCGAACGTTTGCTTCCAACTAGAAACGAGAAATAAAACTACGTTGTGGGTATAAAGAGAATAGCTTTGCATGATATCGGAGAACTAGAATATAAAGATAGGTGCTGTTATCATAAAGTTAGAATATATTACAATGTATTACAAACAGCGAGGGTGGAATAATGATGGGTCGGTGTGCGGAATTGTCCTAGGCAATTGTTAACAAGATCGGTAATCCTTATTGCAATTTTATATGAGGGAGAGGCATAAGCTAACATACTTTCTCTACTTGGATCATATGCACTTATGATTGGAACTCTAGCAAGCATCCGCAACTACTAAAGATCATTAAGGTAAAACCCAACCATAGCATTAAAGCATCAAGTCCCCTTTATCCCATACGCAACAACCCACCTACTCGGGTTTATGCTTCTGTCACTCAAGCAACCCACTATAAGCGAATCATGAACGTATTGCAACACCCTACAGCGGGAATCCTTCACGTGTGCGCGGCACGGAAGGCACAATAGGACAGTACCAAAATAAACATACAACTCAAACCAATCTATATCATCAATCAACCCAAAGGACAAAAGTAATCTACTCAAAACATCATAGGATGGCAACACATCATTGGATCATAATATGTGGCATAAAGCACCATGTTCAAGTAGAGGGTACAACGGGTTGCGGGAGAGTGGACCACTAAAAGGAGATGAGGATGGTGATGAAGAGGGTGATGTTGATGAAGACGATCACCGCGGCGATGGTTCCCCCGGTGGCACTCCGGCACCACCGGAAGAGAGGGGGAGAGGGTCTCCCCCTTGTGCTTCCTCCTCCATGGCCTCCCCCCTGAGTGGGGAGAGGTTCTCCCTCTGGTCCTTGGCCTCCACGGCGATGATGGCCCCTCCGTCCACCTCCTCCATGGTCTCCGGTGAAGGTGACCCCCTCCGGCAGGGTGCCGGAGAGGGCCAAGATTGATCTTTCGTGGCTCTGGAGACTTGTGGCGGCAGAACTTCCGATCTAGGTTTCTTTTCGGTGTTTTGGGTATTTATAGGAGTATATGGCGTTGGTCCCACGTCCAGAAGGTTCCCGAGGAAGTCACAAGCCAGGGGGGCGCGCCCTAGGGGGGGGGGCGCCCCTGTGGCTTGTGGCTTCCTCGGCCTTCCTCTCCGGTGACTCTTCGCTCCAGTATTTTTTATATTTTCCAAAAATATTCTGCTCGTCCTCGGTTAGGTCTGCTGAAAACAACGTAAATTTTCAGCTCATTCCGAGAACTTTTATTTCTGCACAAAAACAACACCATGGTAGTTCTGCTGAAAACAGCGTCAGTCCGGGTTAGTTCTAATCAAATCATACCAAAATCATATAGAAATATTGTAAACATGGCATGAATACTTCATAAATTATTGATACGTTGGAGATGTATCAGCATCCCCAAGCTTAATTCCTGCTCGTCCTCGAGTAGGTAAATGATAAAAAAAAATTATGAAGTGTGAATGCTAGCAAGTGCACAAGTTTGATCAATGATAATTCCAATCACTTTTTCTAGCATCAATATAAACCATAAACAGTAGCTCGTCTCATAAAACTTCTCATGATCAAGTAACAAGCGATTCACATGTTAAAGTATAGACCAGAAAGTTTCTTGAAAACTAACAAACCATATTCCTAGTCATCAAACAATTGCAATTCATCTTATTTTCAGGAAGGGTCTATGTAAGAGCTTTGATTTAGCAAATTCCACATACTCAACTATCATATAATCTTCCATGATTGCTAACACTCAAAGCATATTTTTAGAACAAATAGCATCCATCGAACACAGAGAAAGATGGGGGCTTAATGTTTTGCCTCCTAACTTATTTATCATATAGATAATTGTCAACAATAATAATTCATGATCAAATATATTTGTGTGGATATATATGTCTAGATGATTCCCCAACACATGACGCTTGCCAAGAGAAAAAGGCGAAATATAGGAAGTGGTGAAGATCACCATGACTCTTGCATAAAGGTAAATACTAGAAAGTAAAAGATAGGCCCTTCGCAGAGGGAAGCAGAGGTTGTCATGCGCTTTTTGTTTTTGGATGTGCAAACCCCTTAATGCAAAGGAACGTCACGTTGTATTGCCCTTTGTGATAGCAACCTTTATTATGCAGTCCGTCGCTTTTATTTCTTTACCATCACAAATTCGTACAACGCTTATTTTCCCTTACAATAAAAGATCATACATATTTAGGAGCAATTTTTATTGCCTTTTGCACCGATGACAACTTACTTGAAGGATCTTACTCAATCCATAGGTAGGTATAGTGGACTCTCATGGCAGAACTGGTTTAAGGGTGTTTGGATGCACAAGTAGTATTTCTACTTGGTGCGGAAGTTTTGGCTAGTATGAGGTGGAAGCAAGCACCACATGTTGGAGGATCCATAACAATATAACTTCTATTGAAATATACCCAAACATAACTCATTAAGTTGTCTTCCTTGTCCAACTTCAACTAATTTCTCAAGTTTGAAAATAGTTAATGGGCATTCACAATCATAGAAGATGTCCAAGATAGTATATTTATATGTGGAATCTCTCTTCCTTCAATATTCTTTCATGAATTGTTCAAGTGACCAATGCGGTGTTTGCTAACTTTCAATAAATTTCACCACCTATACTTATTATGTGTGAAGTCATTACTCTCCATGGGATAGGTATATGAAGCATATTTAATTTCAGATTTATGATATTCAATTCATTCAACCATTTACTCATAGGATAAAAGTGAAGCACGAGAGTGAATGACAAACTACTCCAAAAAGATATAAGTGAAGAGCAATGAGTAGCCAACAATTAAATAACTATGTGAGGACTCTCTCATCTAAGAATTTCAGATACAATGATTTTATTCAAACAGCAAGCAAAATAAAAATAGCACTCCAAGAATAGCACGCATCATGTGAACGAATAAGAATTTAGGCTCAACATAGGCTAACCGATAATTATTGATGAAGAGAGGTGGGATGCGTAGCATCCCCAAGCTTAGATACTTGAGACTTCTTGAAATATTTACTTGGGGTGCCTTGGGCATCCCCAAGCTTGAGCTTTTGTATCTCGTTCAATCCTCTCATATCATGGTTTTACCTATTCTCAAAAATTTCATCCACACAAAACTCGAAAAGAACTCGTGAGATAGGTTAGTACTCATAAGAATAAATCAACACTTCATGTACTGCCAAGACAAGTTGCACAATAATTTTCAAACATCATCTACTGTTTACTATCGTTTCCTCAATTGATATCTACCAATATAGGCTATGGAAACTAGAGGATAAGTAGATAACAAAACTATGACAACAATTTGTCCAAACAGAACAGTCTGTAGCAATTTATAACAACAGTGTACTTACATAACTCAAACAATTATGAAAATTTAGTACATGCTAAGGAATTTAGATGACAATACTGTGTAAAAATTTCAGAAACTTTCCACGTTCCAGTAAAATATGAAAATTCAAACACTACAGCCAAAGTTTCTGTTTTTACACAGCACTCATCAAAACATGCAATGCAAGCATCCTAAGGCAATTCTTGGAACTTTTTATTGAAAAACAAGATTATAAATAACACTTAACAGAAAATAACAAAATATAATGATGATCCAAGCAAAGCACATATTATGTGACGAATAAAAATATAGCTCCAAGTGAGGTTACCGATAATGTTGAAGACGAAAGAGGGGATGCTTCCGGGGCATGCCCAAGCTTAGGAGCTTGAGTCTTCCATGGATATTACCTTGGGGGTGCCTTGGGAATCCCCAAGCTTAGGTTCTTGTCACTCCTTATTCTCCTCATATCGGTGTCTCACCAAAAACTGGAAAACTTCAATCACACAAAACTTAACGGAACTTCGTGAGAAGGGTTAGTGTAATAAAGATAAATCATTCACTTAGGTACTGTCAAGACAAGATTCATAATTGTTCCCACATGATACCTACTGTATTCTATCATTCCCATAATTTATACCGCTAAATATAAGCCATGGAAAAACTAAAACAAGCAAACTATGCATGCAAAACAGAATCTGTCAAAAACAGAACAGTCTGTGAAGATCTGTAGTGTAACCATACTTCCCTGTCTCTAAAAATTCTGAAAAAATAGGAAAACCTAGGAAATTTGTATATCAATCATGTGTAAAAAATTCAGAAGCTTTTGACTCAATGGTGAATTTATAAAAATTCTTGACTGGGCACCAAAGTTTCTGTTTTTGCACAGAATCAAGTCAACTATCAACCACATCATCCCAAAGGCATTACTTGGCACTTTATTGAAATAAAAGGCACAAAACATGATTAATAAAGTAGCTTAATCATGTTAAAATACAAAAACAGAAAGGGTAAATATTGGGTTGTCTCCCAACAAGCGTTTTTCTTTAATGCCTTTATAGCTAGGCATGACATTGATACACTTCCAAACCCAATTCCGATGGAAATTTTATTCATACTCTAAAAGATATAAGTGAAGTTCATAGAGCATTCTACAATTAATGAAGATTAAACAATACCCAATATCAAAATATATAAGTGAAGCACATGAAGCATTCTATAAAGCCATACTCAAAAGGATTTAAGTGAAGCACAAAGAGCATTCTACAAACCCATACTCAAAAGATAATAAGTGAAGCACAAAGGGCATTCTTCAAAGCCATACTCAAAAGATATAAGTGAAGCGCATGAAGCATTCTTCAAAATCAATGAAGGACTATCTCATACTAGAAGGGTGCATAAAAGGGAAAGAAAAACACTAAAAACGCATATCATGTGAACAAAACAAAAACCGAGGTATACCGATAATTGTTGAAGAATAAAGATGGGATGCCTTCCGGGGAATCCCCAAGCTTAGATGCTTGAGTCTCCTAGAAATATTTACTTGGGGTGCCTTGGGCATCCCCAAGCTTGAACTCTTGTCTCTCCGTATTCTTCTTATATCAATACCTCCTCGATCTTCGAACACTTCATTCACACAAAACTTAACAAAAACCCTCGTGAGCTCCGTTAGTATAATAAAGAAAAATACTACTTTAAGTACAGTTGTGAACTCATTCCAAATTCATATTAGCATTATATCTACTGTAGTCCAACTTCACCATGGTTCATACCCCCCGATACTACCCATAGATTAATCAAAATACGAGAACAATGCATAGAAAACAGAATCTGTCAAAAACAGGACAGTCTGTAGCAATCTGGAAACTTCGTATACTTCTGTAGCTCAAAAAATTCTGAAAATTTAGGACAAATTAAACAATTTATATAGCAGTACTGTGTAAAAATTTCAGAAACTTTTGACGTTCCAGTAACAAATGTAAATTCATGCACTACAGTCAAAGTTTCTGTTTTTGCACAGCACAAAGCAAACAAGCAATCTATTTGTCCTAAAACCAAATCTTAGCACATTATTTTTATAATACAATGGATATATACAGGAGATAATTATTTTTGAGAAGCTTCCTTGAAAAATTCTACATTGTTTCCATGAGCATGAACACAAGTGTTCAAGGTCGACCCTCACTTCTCCAATGCACAACTTTCCAATCACTTCTCTTTTTGAAAAACTTCTTAGGCAAGAGGCAAGTAATTCTTTTTGTATTTTTCATTTTTTAATTTTTTTGTTTGTTTCACCCACAACTAAAGAAAGCAAAAAGGGAAAACAAAATCTACTAAGTGAAGGAAGCAATCAAGCACACACGAGAATATCAACCCCACGCTATTGCTCCCCGGCAACGGCCCCAGAAAAGAGCTTGATAATCCCCAAGTGCAAGGAATCATCGTAGCAATTTCCAAAGGTGGAAGTGATAAGTATGGAGTGTCGAACCCACAAGGAGCTAAAGGTAAGATCAATATTCTCTCAAGTTCTATCTGCCACTGATACGACTCTACGTACGCCGAACGTTTGCTTCCAACTAGAAACGAGAAATAAAACTACGTTGTGGGTATAAAGAGAATAGCTTTGCTTGATATCGGAGAACTAGAATATAAAGATAGGTGCTGTTATCAGAAAGTTAGAATATATTACAATGTATTACAAACAGCGAGGGTGGAATAATGATGGGTCGGTGTGCGGAATTGTCCTAGGCAATTGTTAACAAGATCGGTAATCCTTATTGCAATTTTATATGAGGGAGAGGCATAAGCTAACATACTTTCTCTACTTGGATCATATGCACTTATGATTGGAACTCTAGCAAGCATCCGCAACTACTAAAGATCATTAAGGTAAAACCCAACCATAGCATTAAAGCATCAAGTCCCCTTTATCCCATACGCAACAACCCACCTACTCGGGTTTATGCTTCTGTCACTCAAGAAACCCATTATAAGCGAATCATGAACGTATTGCAACACCCTACAGCGGGAATCCTTCATGTGTGCGCGGCATGGAAGGCACAATAGGACAGCACCAAAATAAACATACCACTCAAACCAATCTATATCATCAATCAACCCAAAGGACAAAAGTAATCTACTCAAAACATCATAGGATGGCAACACATCATTGGATCATAATATGTGGCATAAAGCAGCATGTTCAAGTAGAGGGTACAACGGGTTGTGGGAGAGTGGGCCGCTAAAAGGAGATGAGGATGGTGATGAAGAGGGTGATGTTGATGAAGACGATCACCGCGGCGATGGTTCCCCCGGTGGCACTCCGGCGCCACCGGAAGAGAGGGGGAGAGGGTCTCCCCCTTGTGCTTCCTCCTCCATGGCCTCCCCCCTGAGTGGGGAGAGGTTCTCCCTCTGGTCCTTGGCCTCCATGGCGATGATGTCCCCTCCGTCCACCTCCTCCATGGTCTCCGGTGAAGGTGACCCCCTCCGGCAGGGTGCCGGAGAGGGCCAAGATTGATCTTTCGTGGCTCTGGAGACTTGTGATGGCGGAACTTCCGATCTAGGTTTCTTTTAGGTGTTTTGGGTATTTATAGGAGTATATGGCATTGGTCCCACATCCAGAAGGTTCCCGAGGAAGTCACAAGCCAGGGGGGCGCGCCCTAGGGGGGGCGCCCCTGTGGCTTGTGGCTTCCTCGGCCTTCCTCTCCGGTGACTCTTCGCTCCAGTATTTTTTATATTTTCCAAAAATATTCTCCGTAAATTTTCAGCTCATTCCGAGAACTTTTATTTCTGCACAAAAACAACACCACGGTAGTTCTACTAAAAACAGCGTCAGTCCGGGTTAGTTCTAATCAAATCATACCAAAATCATATAGAAATATTGTAAACATGGCATGAATACTTCATAAATTATAGATACGTTGGAGACGTATCAGGCCACCAGGGATTTAGACCCGGCGTGATGACCACAATCGCTGGCATGTATCTCTTGCAAGATTTCATGGCCCTCCTCAGGAGAAACGCAACGTTGAAAAACGCCAGTCACACTGCACCTGTGCAACTCGCCATTGACTATAGTCATGGTCTTGGACCGCCTCGTGATTTGCCGCGCCAAGGTCTCATCTGCGGGTAACTCGCCACGAGTCAGATATGCCAAATAGGGCAGCGTCCAATCAGGAATAGCGCGAAGAGCCGCCACGAACTGTCCTTCCGGGTGAGGTATAGCAAGATCCTCCTCAGAAGGTAATTTGACCGACGGGTGATGCAGTACATCCAGAAACACATTAGGCGGCACCGGCTTACGATGAGACCCCAATCGTGATAATGCATCAGCCGCCTCATTCTTCCGACGGTCAATATGATCCACCTGATAACCCTTAAAGTGACCAGCAATGACGTCAACCGCCTGGCGATAAGCCGCCATACGAGGGTCTTTAGAATCCCACGTGCCCGAGATTTGTTGGGCCACAAGGTCTGAGTCGTCTAGACATCCGACCTGGCTCAAATTTATATCCTTGTCTACACGGAACCCATGAAGCAAGGCTTCATACTCAGCTGCATTGTTAGTACAAGGAAACATTAGCCTTAATACATAACAAAATTTGTCACCTCGTGGGGAGTCAAAACAACTCCAGCCCCTGAACCTTCCAACTGTCTGGATCCATCAAAGTGAATTGTCCAATATGTATTGTCCGGCTTCTCCTCAGGTGCTTGACACTCCGTCCAGTCATTGATAAAATCCACCAGGGCCTAAGACTTGACAGCTGTTTGAGGCACATGCCGTAAATTAAGAGGCCCAAGCTCAATTTCCCACTTAGCAATCCTGTCGGTGGCCTCCCTATTTTGAATAATATCTCCCAAAGGAGTAGAGCTGAGCACCGTGATTGGATGTCCAAGGAAATAATATTTCAGCTTGCGATTCACCATGAACACTCCAAACACGAGATTTTGCCAATGCGGGTATCTTTACTTGGACTCTGTCAAAACCTCACTGACGTTATAAACCAGCCGCTGGACTGGGTACTCTTTGCCTGCCTCCTTGCGCTCCACAACAACTGCAGTGCTGACGGCCTTGTTATTAGCCGCCACGTACATGAGCAATGGCTCTTTTTCCACAGGAGCGGCCAAGATAGGCGGCTCAACTAATTGTTTTTTGAGCGCCTCAAACGCATCATTGGTAGCATCACTCCTGATAAAATCATCTGTCTTCTTCATCATCTGATACAAAGGGATGGCCTTCTCGCCCAGGCAGCTTATGAACCGGCTTAAAGCAGCAATACGACCCGCCAAGCGCTGAACGTTATTGATACATGCCGGCTTAGATAATGAGGTGATAACCTTTATTGATACACGCCAAGCGGCGAATTATCAACTTATTGCAACACCCTACAGTAGTATCCCACACGCTTGTGCGACATGACAGGCACTGCTACTTGTAAACTGCGTTGGGATTTTCCCCAGTGGAGAGGAGATGTAGCACAGTAGAGATAAGTATTTCCCTCAGTGATAACCAAGGTTATCGAACCAATAGGAGAATCACGCAAACTCCCGTTGTCAGCACCTACACACAAAAGAGCAAACACTTGCACCCAACGCGGGCAAGAGGGTTGTCAAGCCCCTTGAACTCGTTACTTGCAAGTATTAAGTAGTGATAGATAGATAATATAAATATAAAATAAAAGTAAATAAATGGCAGCAATACTTTTGTGAAGACCCGGGGGCCATAGTTTTCGGTAGAGGCTTCTCTCTTGAAGAAAGCATATAGTGGGTAAACAAATTACTGTTGGGCAATTGATAGAAAAACGCATAGTTATGAAATATGTATTCACGGCAATGATCATGTATACAGGCATCACGTCCATAAGCAAGTAGACAAACTCCTGCTTGCATCTACTACTATTAGTCCAATCATCAACTGCTATCCAGCATGCATCTAGAGTATTTAGTAAAAACAGAGTAAGGTTTGGAGCAAGATGAGATGATGTAGACAAAGTAAATCCAATCAATATGAATAAACCCCATCGTTTTACCCTTAGTGGCAGCCATACAATACGTGTCTTAACCCCTTCTGTCACGAGGATAGAGCACCACAAGATTGAACCCATCAAAACACACCACTCCCACTGAAGATAAATCAATCTAGTTGGCCAAACCAAACCGATAGATTGGAGAGAAATACGAAGCTATAACAATCATGCATATAAGAATTCAGTAAAGACTCAATATATTTTCATGAATAATCTGAACATAAAACAACCAATTATTGGATCCCAACAAACACACCACAGAGAAGATTACATCGAATAGATCACCGTGGGAATCGCGGTGAACATTGTATTGAAGATCATAGAGAGAGATAGCCATCTAGGGACTAGCTATGGACCCGTAGGTCTATGGTGAACTACTCACACATCATCATGGGAGCAGCAAGGTTGATGTAGAGACCCTCCATTATCAATCCTCCCTCCGACAGGGCACTGGGACAGGGCTCCAGATGGGCACACGATGGAACAAAGACTTGCGGTGGCGGAAAAAGTATTTTTACTGGCTCTCAGGTGTTTTCCCGATTTATGAGAAATTATAGTGGCAGGGTTAGGTAAAGAGGCGTCGGGAGGTGGTCCCAAGCCATCAGGGTGCGGCCACCCCCCTGGGTGTGCCCTGTTGGCTTGGCGCCACCTCGTGTGACCTCCGGTCTCCCTCTAAAGCTTCCAGGTATTATATTTGTCCAGAAAAAATCATCAAAAAGTTTCATGGAATTTGGAATTCGTTTGGTACAGTTTTCCTGAAAGACCAAAAACAAGTAGAAAACAACAACTGGCACTGGGCACTGCGTTAATAGGTTAGTTCTCAAAAATGATATAAAACAACATATAAATGAATAAAAAGTATCCAAGAATGATAATATAGTAGCATGGAACAATCAAAAATTATAGATACGTTGGAGACGTATCAACATCCCCAACCTTAATTCCTGCTCGTCCTCGAGTAGGTAAACGATAAAAACAAAAAAATTGATGCGACATGCTACCCAACATGTAACCTCTTTTAGGTATGATCTTTGAGAAATGATGAACTAATAAACATCAACATAGTAATATCCATAAACATAAATAACATAATCATTAACTTTCAAAATATACGATCCTTAAAGAACGTTACTCCCCACTCATTTTATCATATTAGCATGGCATGACTCCGTCTTCACCACATAAGTACAAATCATGAGCACCACGGTGTCAAGTCAGGCAATTGGATCGTACTTCTAACGCGCTACACCATTTTCAACCTCACTCAATACATGAGCGTCAACCATGGATATTTTATATGCATTAATATGCTATTTTATATGCATTAATATGCTATTAATATGCTATTTTATATTATTTTTGGGACTAACCTATTAACCTAGTGCCCAGTGCCAGTTTCTGTTTTTTCCTTGTGTTTGATTATTGCAGAAAAGGAATATCAAACGGAGTCCAAACGGAATAAAATTCTACGCTGAT
This sequence comes from Elymus sibiricus, assembly GCA_039707655.1. Taxonomy (NCBI): domain Eukaryota; kingdom Viridiplantae; phylum Streptophyta; class Magnoliopsida; order Poales; family Poaceae; genus Elymus; species Elymus sibiricus. The sequence continues at coordinate 326,242,725 of CM077671.1, forward strand.
TTTTCTTGGACCAGAAGGAACCCAGGAGGCTTCGAGAAGAGGCCAGAAGACCTACGGGTGGGCCACAAGCCACCAGGGCGCGCCCCTGGGGGGGCGCCCCCCTGGCTTGTGGGGCCCCCGTAGCTCCTCCAACCCTAACTCTTCGCCTATAAATTCAGAAATATTCCCCCAATACCAAAAAGAGCCATGAAAATACTTTTCCGCCGCCGCAAGCCTCTGTTCCCGTGAAATCCCATCTTGGGGCCTTTTCCGGCGATCTGCCGGAGGGGGATTCGATCACGGAGGGCCTCTACATCAACACCATTGCCCTTCCGATGATGTGTGAGTAGTTTACCTCAGACCTTTGGGTCCATAGCTAGTAGCTAGATGGCTTCTTCTCTCTCTATGTTCTTCAATACCATGTTCTCCATGATCTTCATGGAGTTCTATCCGATGTAATACTCTTTTGCGGTGTGTTTGTCGAGATCCGATGAATTGTGGGTTTATGATCAGATTATCTATGAATATTATTTGAATCTTCTCTAAATTCTTATATGCATGATTTCATATCTTTGTAAGTCTCTTCGAGTTATTGGTTTGGTTTGGCCAACTAGATTGGTAATTCTTGCAATGGGAGAAGTGCTTAGTTTTGGGTTCAATCTTGCGGTGTCCTCTCCTAGTGACAAAGTAGGGGTAGCGAGGCACGTATTTGTATTGTTGCCATCAAGGATAAAAAGATGGGGTTTTCATCATATTGCTTGAGTTTATCCCTCTACATCATGTCATCTTACTTAATGCGTTACTCTATTCTTCATGAACTTAATACTCTAGATGCAGGCAGGAGTCGGTCGATGTGTGGAGTAATAGTAGTAGATGCAGAATCGTTTCGGTCTACTTGATACGGACGTGATGCCTATATGCATAATCATTGCCTTGGATATCGTCATAACTATGCGCTTTTCTATCAATTGCTCGACAGTAATTTGTTCACCCACCGTATTATTTTCCTTCAAGAGAGAATCCTCTAGTGAAACCTATGACCCCCGGGTCTATTTTACATATTATATTTTCAGATCTATAAACTAAAAAACACAAAAATACTTTGCTGCAATTTATTTACTTTTATTTTAATTATCGTTTTAGTAATCTTTTATATCTATCTCTATCGGATCTCATCCTTGCAAGTGACCGTGAAGGGATTGACAACCCCTTTATAGCGTTGGGTGCAAGTGTTTGATTGTTTGTGTAGGTGCATAGATTGGGGCCTTGCTTGTACCTCCTACTGGACTGATACCTTGGTTCTCAAAACTGAGGGAAATACTTATCTACTTTGCTGCATCACCCTTTCCTCTTCAAGGGAAAACCAACGCAAGCTCAAGAAGTAGCAAAGTGCGGCTCGACCCACAGGAAGGCTTCGCAGAGGATTATGAAAGCCGAAATATGCATGAAAGAGTTCGGGGGAAGATCATGGAAGTCCAACCCGTAGAAGAACATGAGGTCCCTGACGAAGGGGTGGAGCAGGAAGCTCAGTCCCCGGATGAAATCGGGGACGAAGACCACCCTTTCGCCTGGCTTAGGGGTGGGGACTTGCTTCGCCTCTGGAGCGCTGTGGAAGACGTTGGCGGGGAGGTAGCCGGTGAGCTTTAACTCCCGGATATCTTGGTCGGTGACCGTGGAGGCCTCCCACTTGCCCATGGAGCCCGAACCCGCCATGGCTAGGCTTGGAGGGGAAGTTGAGGAAGAACTGGATCTGGGCTCTCGGAGCTTGGGAAGATTGGGAAAGCAGAGGATGCGAATGGGAAGCGTGAACAAGCCTTGGGTTTTTTACCCTTTTTATGGGGCGTAACACCGATTAACCTCCCTCTACTACGCCGCAAATATCTCCGCTTCCCAAGACGTGTGTACCGTTATGCACGCGCAAAACGAACTTGGGATGCTAATCATATCCCGTGTGAAACGAAGCACGGTCTATACATTGATGAGTCGTGCTAACATAAAAACGGCCTCAAACCGCGAATCGAGTTTTCATAACTGGTTCAGCGGTCGTGGTAGGCCACGACCCTTTGTCAGAAAGGTTGTCAGGAGAAGCACTATTTACACTTTGACGTTTGGCCTTCAGGACCGAACAACTCATGGTGTTCGGGCTATCGGAAACCGGACAGGTATCAGCCGATCTTTAGTGAGAATAAGAACTCACCCCGCAAGCCGAAGACTGTGATCAAGCGGAGCTACCCAAGCTAAAACCCTTGGCGTTGGGGTCTAGCTCGGGGGCTACTGAGGGAGTCCTAGACTAAGGGGTCCTCAGGCTGCTGGCCTATCTGTCAACAGGCCGGCTTGGTGGGCCACACTCTGACTATTGCGGGGAAGGCCGGATACATCGAGATCCTGTGTTCTAGAGGAAGTCCCAAAGGCGCATCGTGCACTCCAAGTCAAGATGAGGGAATCGACGTCACCATTCTCGGCAGGGGTCTTGTCATGTGTAAACCCTAGGTACCCCCCGGTGTCTATATAAACCGAGAGGGTTTTAGATTGTAAAACAGAGAAACTCATCTAGGGTTTTAGCTAGTCGATCTCGAGGTAGATCAACTCTGTAACCTTCATACCATCAATATAATCAAGCAGGACGTAGGGTTTTACCTCCATAGGAGGGCCCGAACCTGGGTAAAGCATCGTCTCCTTCGTCCCTTTGTTATCATCGATCCTAGACTCACAACTCAGGACCCCCTACCCGAGATCCGCCGGTTTTGACACCGACAGTCACCACAAGTATCCATGAGTTAATTATACGATACACCCCAAACAATTTCAGATTCATAATACTCAATCCAACACAAAGAACCTCAAAGAGTGCCCAAGGATTTCTATCGAAGAACATGGTATGAAAATGTGCAATCAACCCCTATGCTTAGATCCCCTAGGTCACCGGAATCCTCAAGTTGATGCCTCAACATATATCAAGTGAATCAATAGAATACCCCAATGTCACTACGGGTATCCCACGCAATACGTACATCAAGTGTTCTCAACCAAAATATTCGATTCAATTCATCATATGATCTGACTATATTAACAAATCCCGTGATACATCAAGATCGTGACATCTCAAGAACACGAGAGAGAGAGAGATTGAACACATAGCTACTGGTAAGTACCCTCAGCCCCAAGGGTGGACTACTCCCTCCTCGTCATGGCCTCCGCCGGGATGATGAAGATGTCCACCGGAGATGATCTACCCTCTCTGGCAGGGTACTGGAATGCCTCCAGATTGGTTTTTCGTCGATATAGAGAGTTGCGGCAACGGAACTTCTCATCTAGGGTTATTTCTGGGGGTTTCTGAATATATAGGATTTTTGGGCGTCGGTTTCACGCGAAGATGGGCCACGAGTGGACCACAAGACACCAGTGTGCGCCGGAGGGGCTAGATGCGCCCTGGTGGGTTGTGACCACCTCGTGGCTTTTCTGGCCCTCCAACGAAGCTTCTAGTGCCTCTTTTGTTCCAAAAAAATCGTCAAAAAGTTTCGTTGCATTTGGAGAACTTTGATTTCTCAACAAAAAACAACACCATGGTAGTTCTGCTGAAAACAACGTCAGTCCGGGTTAGTTCTAAATAAATCATGCAAAGTGCATCAAAACCATATAAAAGTATTGTAATCATAGGTGAATATGGCATGAATACTTCATAAATTATCGATACGTTGGAGACGTATCAGCATCCCCAAGCTTAATTCCTACTCATCCTCGAGTAGGTAAATGGTAAAAGAAATAATTTATGAAGTGTGAATGCTAGCATAGTGCATAAGTTCGATCAATGATAATTTCAACCAATTTTCCTAGCATCATAAGAGCAACTCTTTCTCATAAAAATCATCATGATAAAGTAGCAACCAATTCACCTGTTATGGTTCAAACAATGAATTCTCTTGAAACTTAACAACCTATGTTCTTAGTCACCATACAATTGCAATTCAACTTATTCTCAACAAAGTCTAAGTAAGAGCTCCACATACTCAATCATCATATAGTCTTCTATGATTGCTAGTACTGAAAGCATATTTTTAGAACAAATGGCATCCATCGAACACAGAGAAAGATAGGGGCTTAATGTTTCGCCTCCCAACTCATTTATCATAGAGATAATTGTCAACAATAATAAGTCATGATCAATTTTTTTTACTGGCCATATGTGCCTAGATCATTCCCCACCACATGATGCTTGACAACTAGAGAATAATTGAGGTTGAAATAAGAATGCATACTATTGACTCTTGCATAAAAGTAAATACTAAAAGGTAAAAGATAGGCCCTTCGCAGAGGGAAGCAGAGGTTGTCTTGCGCTTTTTAGTTTTGTATGCACAATCCCTTAATGCAAAAGAACAACACGTTATATTGCCCCTTATGATATCAACCTTTATTATGCAGTCCGTCGCTTTTATTACTTTGCCATCACAAGTTCGTACAACGCTCAATTTTCTCTTACACTAAATGATCAAACACATTTAGAAGCAATTTTCATTGCCTTTTTGCACCGATGACAACTTACTTGAAGGATCTTATTCAATCCATAGGTAGGTATGGTGGACACTCATGGCAAGAAACTGGGTTTAAGGGTTTTTGGATGCACAAGTAGTATCTCTACTTAGTATGAATTATTGGCTAGCAAATGATCCTAAGCAAACACCACATGTTGGAGGATCCATAACAATATAACTTCTATGCAAATATACAAACCATAACTCATTACGTTGTCTTCCTTGTCCAATTTCAACTAATTTGCTCAAGTTTGAAAATAATTAATGGGTATTTCAACTAATTGTGCTTTCATTCAGAGTTCTGCTGTTGGACCCCCTACCCAAGATCCGAAGCTCGGGACCCCCTACCCGAGATCTGCCATTTTTGTTCCTGGACAGATCTTTGCGTTTGGCAGCATTGTACTGCACGCCGGACCGACCGGCCATCTCGGTCGGGTCGGATGTTTGGCCCCCGGTCATGAGATCTGTTTTGGGAGCCTGGAGTTCATCGCCGACCCCCGAGGGTGTTGGGGAACGTTACATGGGAAACAAAAAATTTCCTACCCACATGCAAGATCTATCCATGGTGATGAGCATCTACGAGAGGGAGAGTGGATCTACATACCCTTGTAGATCGCTAAGCGGGAAGCGTTAAGAAACGCGGTTGATGTAGTCAAACGTCTTCACGATCCAAATCGCCGAGCGTCCCGCGATCCCATCACGATCCATCTCGCAATCCAATCTCGATCCGTCCCGCGATCCCATCATGATCCGTCTCGCGATCCAATCTCAATCCGTCCCGCGATCCTGATCACGGTCCGTCCGATCTAGCGCCGAACAGACGGCACCTCTGCATTCAGCACACGTACAACTCGATGATGATCTCCGCCTTCTTGATCCAGCAAGAGGGAGCGGAGAGGTAGAAGAGTTCTCCGGCGGCGCGACGGCGCGGCGGCGATGGTGGTGGAACAATTCCGGCAGGGCTTCGCCTAAGCACCGCTGAAACTAGACTAGAGGAGAAACCGATCTAGATGAAGTAGAGGGAGCACGTGGCAATTAGGGTTAGCTCTTCCCTCTAAATCCTCTAGTATATATAGGAGGGAGGGAGGGGAGGAGGCAGCCTCAAACCCTCAAGGTTTGGCCGAAATTGGAGGTGGAGGAGTCCTACTCCAATCATATTAGGAGTAGGATTCCTCCTCTCCACTTGGAAACCCTTTCCACCTTTCCTCCTTTCGATTTTTTCCACCCAAAGCCATATGGGCCTTAGTGGGGGGGGGGGGTTTGGCCAGCACACTAGGGGCTGGTTTGACTCCTCCCATAGCCCATGAGGTCCTTTGGGTCGAGACACCCCTCCCGATGGTCCCCGGTACCCCTCCCGGCACTCCCGGTACACTACCGAAACACCCGAAACTTTTCCGGTGACCAAAACAGGACTTCCTATGTATCAAAATTTACCTCCGGACCATTCCGGAGCTCGTGATGTCTAGGATCTCATCCGGGACTCCGAACAACCTTCAGTCACCACCATACATAACTCTACTATACCGAAACGTCACTGAACCTTAAGTGTGCAGACCCTGCGGGTTCAAGAACTATGTAGACATGACCAAGACACCTCTACGGTCAAACACCAATAGCAGGACCTGGATGCCCATATTGGTTCCTACATATTCTACGAAGATCTTTATCGGTTGAACCTCTATGTCAAGGATTCAGTTAATCCCGTACGCTGTTCCCTTTGTTCTTCGGTATGTTACTTGCCCGAGATTCGATCGTCGGTATAACTATACCTAGTTCAATCTCGTTATCGGCAAGTCTCTTTACTCGTTCTGTAATACAAGATCCCGTGGCTAACACTTAGTCACATTGCTTGCAAGGCTTATTGTGATGTTGTATTACCGAGTGGGCCCTGAGATACCTCTCCGTCACACGGAGTAACAAATCCCAGTCTTGATCCATGCCCACTCAACAGACACCCTTGGAGATACCTGTAGAGCATCTTTATAGTCACCCAGTTACGTTGTGACGTTTGATACACACAAGGTATTCCTCCGGTGTCAGTGAGTCACATGATCTCATGGTCATAGGAACAGATACTTGACATGTAGAAAACTATAGCAATAAACTGACACGATCATATGCTATGTTTATAGTTTGGGTCTTGTCCATCACATCATTCTCCTAATGATGTGATCCCATTATCAAATGACATCTCATGTCTATGGCCAGGAAACCTTGACCATCTTTGATCAACGAGCTAGTTAACTAGAGGCATACTAGGGACACAGTGTTGTCTATGTACCCACACATGTATTTGAGTTTCCAATCAATACAATTATAACATGGATAATAAACGATTATCATGAACAAGGAAATATGATAATAACTAAATTATTATTGCCTCTAGGGCATATTTCCAACAGTCTCCCACTTGCACTAGAGTCAATAATCTAGTTCACATCACCATGTGATTTACATTGTTATGAATCTAACACCCAATGAGTTCTGGGGTTCGATCATGCTTTGCATGTGAGAGAGGTCTTTAGTCAACGGGTCTGCGACATTCAGATCCGTGTGTACTTTGCAAATCTCTATGTCATACTGTAGACACTGCTACCACACTCCACTTGGAGCTATTCCAAATGGCTGCTCCACTATACGTATCCGGATTGCTACTCAGAGTCATCCGGATTGGTGTTAAAGCTTGCATCGACATAACCCTTTACGACGAACTCTTTATCACCTCCATAATCGAGAAATATTTCCTTAGTCCTCTAGTTACTAAGGATAATCTTGACCGCTGTCCAGTGGTCCACTCCTGGATCAATCTTGTACCCCTTGAAAAACTCATGGCAAGGCACACACAGGTGCGGTACATAGCATACACAGCCTATGGATAAGGCATAGGGGACGACCTTCGTCCTTTCTCTTTCTTCTGCCATGGTCGAGCTTTGAGTCTCACTCAACTCCACACCTTACAAATCAGGCAAGAACTCTTTCTTTGACTGATCCATTTTGAACTCTTTCAAAATCTTGTCAAGGTATGTACTCATTGAAAGTTTTATCAGACGTCTTGATCTACCTCTATAGATCAAGATGCCCAATATTTAAGTAGCTTCATTCCAGGTTTTCCTTTGAAAAACTCATTTTCAAACAACCCTTTATGCTTTCCAGAAATTCTACATCATTTCCGATCAACAATATTTCATCCACATATACTTATCAGAAATTCTATAGTGCTCCCACTCACTTTATTGTAAATACAAGTTTCTCATAAACTTTGTATAGACTCAAAAACTTTGATCACCACATCAAAGCGTATATTCCAACTCCGAGATGCTTGCTCCAGTCCATAGAAGGATCGCTGGAGCTTGCATATATTTTAGCATCCTTAGAACTGACAAAACCTTCCGGTTGTATCACATACAACCTTTCCTCACGGATACCGTTAAGGAAATGATGTTTTGACATCCATCTGCCAGATTTCATAATCGAAAAATGCAGCAACTGCTAACATAATTCCAACAGACTTTAGCATCGCTACGGGTGAGAAAGTCTCATCGTAGTCAACTCCTTGAACTTGTGAAAAACCCTTTGCCACAAGTCGAGCTTTATAGACGGTGACATTACCGTTCGCGTCCGTCTTCCTTTTAAAGATCCATTTGTTCTGAATGGCCTTTCACCCTTCAGGTAATATTTCCAAAGCCCATACTTTGTTTTCTTACATGGATCCCATCTCGGATTGCATGTCCTCTAACCATTTCTCGGAATCCGGGCCCATCATCGCTTCTCCATAGCTCGTAGGTTCATCGTTGTCCAACAACATGACCTCTAAGACAGGGTTGCCGTACCACTCAGGAGCAGTACGCGTCCTTGTCGACCTACGAGGTTCGATAGTAACTTGATCCGAAGCTTTATGATCATCATCATTAACTTCCTCTTCAACTAATGTAGGCTCCACAGAAACAACTTTCTGCGCTGCGCTACTCTCTGGTTGAAACAAAGGTTCAACAACCTCATCAAGTTCTATCTTCCTCCCACTCAATTCTTTCGAGAGAAACTCTTTCTCGAGAAAGGACCCGTTTTAGCAACAAACACTTTGTGCTTGGATCTGAGATAGATGGTTTACCCAACTGTTACGTTAGGGTATTCTATGAAGATGCATTTGTCCGCTTTGGTTTCGAACTCATCAGGTTGAAAACCTTTTCCACATAAGCGTCGCAGCCCCAAACATTAAGAAATGACAGCTTAGGTTTCTGCCAAACCAAAATTCATACGGTGTCATCTCAATGGACTTAGATGGTGCCCCTTTTTAAAGTGAATGTAGTTGTCTCTAATGCATAACCCCAAAACGATAGTGGCAAATCGATAAGAGACATCATAGTACGCACCATATCCAATAGAGCACGACTACGACGTTCGGACACACCATCACACTATGGTGTTCCAGGTGGCGTGAGTTGTGAAACAACTTCCACATTGTCTTAAGTTGAATACCAAATTCGTAACTCAGATATTTACCTCTACGATCATATCGTAGATACTTTATCTTCTTGTCACGATGATCTCAAACTTCACTCTGAATTTGTTTGAACTTTTCAAATGTTTCAGACTTGTGTTTCATTAAGTAAATATCCCCATATCTACTCAAATCATCAGTGAAGGTAGGAAATAATGATATCCACCGCACGCTACAACATTCATTGGACCGAATACATCAACATGTATCATTTCCAATAAGTCACTTGCCCGCTCCATCATACCGGAAAACGGGGTCTTAGTCATCTTGCCCATGAGGCATGGTCCGCATGTCTCAACCGATTCGAAATCGAATGAGTCCAAAGATCCATCAGCATGGAGTTTCTTCATGCGTTTTACACCAATATGACATTTAGCGGCAGTGCCACAAGTATGTGGTACTATCATTATTAACTTTGTATCTTTTGGCATCAATATTATGAACATGTGTATCACTACGATCAAGATTCAATAAACCATTCTCATTGGGTGCATGACCATTGAAGGTATTATTCATGTAAATAGAATAACCATTATTCTCTAACTTGAATGAATAACCGTATTGCAATAAACATGATCTAATCACGTTCATGCTCAATGCAAACACCAAATAACATTTATTTAGGTTCATCACTTATCCCGAAGGTAGAGAGAGCGTGCGATGGTGATCACATCAACCTTGGAAACACTTCCAACACTCATCGTCACCTCACCCTTAGCTAGCCTCCGTTTATTCCGTAGCTTTTATTTCGAGTTACTAACATTTAGCAACCGAACCGGTATCCAATACCCAGGTGCTACTAGGAGTACTAGCAAGGTACACATCAATAACACGTATATCAAATATACTTCTATCAACGTTGCCAGCCTTCTTATCTACCAAGTATCTAGGGTTGTTCCGCTTCAGCGACCGTTCTCCTCATAATAGAAGCACTTAGTCTCGGGTTTGGGTTCAACCTTGGGTTTCTTCACTGGAGCAGCAACTGACTTGCCATCCATGAAGTTTCCCTCCTAGCCCTTGCCCTTCTCGAAACTAGTGGTTTCACTAACCATCAACACTTGATGCTCCTTCCTGATTTCTACCTTCGCGGTGTCAAACATCGCGAATAGCTCAGGGATCATTATTTCTATCCCTGGCATTTTATAGTTCATCACGAGGCTCTAGTAGCTTAGTGACAGTGACTTGGAGAACTATATCAATCACTATCTTATCTGGAAGATCAACTCCCACTCGATTCAAGCGATTGTAGCACCCAGACAATCTGAGCACATGCTCACCGATTGAGATATTCTCCTTCATCTTGCAGGCAAAGAATCTTGTTGGAGGTCTCATACCTCTCAACACGGGCACGAGCCTAAGATCCCAATTTCAGCTCTTAGAACATCTCATATGTTCCGTGACGTTCAAAACATTTTGGAGCCTCAATTCTAAGCCGTAATGCATGACGCACTGAACTATCAAGTAGTCATGTGTCTGTCAGATGTTCACAACATCTACAGATGGCGCTTGAGGGGGTGGCGCACCGAGCGGTGCATTAAGGACATAAGCCTTCTGTGCAGTAATGAGGACAATCCTCGGATCACGGACCCAGTCCGCATTATTGCTACCATCATCTCTCAACTCTATTTCTCTAGGAACATATAAAAATTCAAGGGAGCTACAGCGCGAGCTAGTAATCTACAACATAATTTGCAAAGACATTTTGACTATGTTCATGATAATGAGTTTAGTTAATCATATTACTTAAAAACTCCCACTCAAATTGAAATCCCTCCAGTTATTCGAGTGACACATGATCCAAATCCACCAACTCAAGTCCGATCATCACGTGAGTTGAGGTGGTTTCAATGGTGAACATCTTCATGTTGATCATATCTACTATATGACTCATGTTCGACCTTTCGGTCTCTTGTGTTCCGAGGCCATGTCTGTACATGCTAGGCTCGTCAAGTTTAACCTGAGTGTTCCGCACGTGCAACACTGGCTTGCACCCGTTGTATATGAACGTAGAGTCTATGACACCCGATCATCACGTGGTGTCTCAAAACGACGAACTTTCGCAACGGTGCACACTCGGGGAGAACACAATTTTATCTTGAAATTTTAGTGAGGGATCACCTTATAATGCTACTGTCGTCCTAAGCAAAATAAGATGCATAAAAGGATTAACATCACATGCAAATCATAAGTGACATGATATGGCCATGAACTTGTGCTTTTGATCTCCATCTTCAAAGCACCGGCATGATCTCCATCATCACCGGCATAACACCATGATCTCCATCATCTTGATCTCCATCAATGTGTCGCCATGAGGTTGTCGCGCCGACTGTTGCTTCCACGACTATTGCTAACTCATAGCAATAAAGTAAAGCAAAAACGGCAAAAATAATTAAAGACAACCCTATGGCTCCTGCCGGTTGCCGTACTCATCGACATGCAAGTCGTGATATTCTATACAATACATGATCATCTCATACATCACATATATCTCATCATGTAATTGGCCATATCACATCACAACATACCCTGCAAAAACAAGTTAGACGTCCTCTAATTGTTGTTGCAAGTTTTACGTGGCCGCTACGGGTATCTAGCAAGAACAATTCTTACCTACGCAAAAACCACAACGGTGATACAAAAATTGCTATTCAACCTTCTCCAGGACCGCCTTTGTCAAATCCGATCCGACTAAAGTGGGAGAAACAGACACCCGCCAGCCATCTTTATGCAACAAAGTTACATGTCAGTTGATGGAACCGGTCTCTCGTAAGCGTACGAGTAATGTTGGTCCGGGCCGCTTCATCCCACAATACCGCCGAATCAAGAAAAGAACAAGGGAGGAAGCAATCTGAATATCAACGCCCACAAACTCCTTTGTGTTCTACTCGAGATCTCATCTACACATAGACCTAGCTCTGATACCACTGTTGGGGAACGTTGCATGGGAAACAAAAAATTTCCTATGCACACGCAAGATCTATCCATGGTGATGAGCATCTACGAGAGGGAGAGTGGATCTACATACCCTTGTAGATCGCTAAGTGGGAAGCGTTAAGAAACACGGTTGATGTAGTCGAACGTCTTCGCGATCCAAATCGCCGAGCGTCCCGCGATCCCATCACGATCCATCTCGCGATCCAATCTCGATCCGTCCCGCGATCCCATCACGATCCGTCTCGCGATCCAATCTCGATCCGTCCCGCGATCCTGATCACGGTCCTTCCGATCTAGCGCCGAAAGGACGGCACCTCCGCGTTCAGCACACGTACAACTCGATGACGTTCTCCGCCTTCTTGATCCAGCAAGAGGGAGCGGAGAGGTAGAAGAGTTCTCCGGCGGCGCGACGGCGCGGCGGCGATGGTGGTGGAACAATTCCGGCAGGGCTTCGCCTAAGCACCGCTGAAACTAGACTAGAGGAGAAACCGATCTAGATGAAGTAGAGGAAGCACGTGGCAATTAGGGTTAGCTCTTCCCTCTAAATCCTCTAGTATATATAGGAGGGAGGGAGGGGAGGAGGCAGCCTCAAACCCTCAAGGTTTGGCCGAAATTGGAGGTGGAGGAGTCCTACTCCAATCCTATTAGGAGTAGGATTCCTCCTCTCCACATGGAAACCCTTTCCACCTTTCCTCCTTTGGATTTTTTCCACCCAAAGCCACATGGGCCTTAGTGGGGGGGGGGGGGTTGGCCAGCCCACTAGGGGCTGGTTTGACTACTCCCACAGCCCATGAGGTCCTTTGGGTCGAGACACCCCTCCCGATGGTCCCCGATACCCCTCCCGGCACTCCCGGTACACTACCGAAATACCCGAAACTTTTCCGGTGACCAAAACAGGACTTCCTATATATCAATCTTTACATCCGGACCATTCCGGAGCTCCTCGTGATGTCCAGGATCTCATCCGGGACTCCGAACAACCTTCGGTCACCACCATACATAACTCTACTATACCGAAACGTCACCGAACCTTAAGAGTGCAGACCCTGCGGGTTCGAGAACTATGTAGACATGACCAAGACACCTCTACGGTCAATAACCAATAGCGGGACCTGGATACCCATATTGGTTCCTACATATTCTACGAAGATCTTTATCGGTTGAACCTCTATGTCAAGGATTCAGTTAATCCCGTACGCTGTTCCCTTTGTTCTTCGGTATGTTACTTGCCCGAGATTCAATCATCGGTATCTCTATACCTAGTTTAATCTCTTTACCGGCAAGTGTCTTTACTCGTTCTGTAATACAAGATCCCGTGGCTAACACTTAGTCACATTGCTTGCAAGGCTTATTGTGATGTTGTATTACCGAGTGGGCCCTGAGATACCTCTCCATCACACGGAGTAGCAAATCCCAGTCTTGATCCATGCCCACTCAACAGACACCCTCGGAGATACCTGTAGAGCATCTTTATAGTCACCCAGTTACGTTGTGACGTTTGATACACACAAGGTATTCCTCCGGTGTCAGTGAGTTGCATGATCTCATGGTCATAGGAACAGATACTTGACATGCAGAAAACTATAGCAATAAACTGACACGATCATATGCTATGTTTATAGTTTGGGTCTTGTCCATCACATCATTCTCCTAATGATGTGATCCCGTTATCAAATGACATCTCATGTCTATGGCCAGGAAACCTTGACCATCTTTGATCAACGAGCTAGTTAACTAGAGGCATACTAGGGACACAGTGTTGTCTATGTACCCACACATGTATTTGAGTTTACAATCAATACAATTATAGCATGGATAATAAACGATTATCACGAACAAGGAAATATGATAATAACTAAATTATTATTGCCTCTAGGGCATATTTCCAACAGAGGGGATCTTCTTTCGACAAGGCTATCGGCCCCCCTTGAGGAGCTCGCAAGTCCCGATGCCTTAGCATCGGGGGCCGTGGAACCATCCATCGAGCAACTCCCGCCCCGGGTTCGGCTCTAAAGCCTGATCCGGACAAGGTACTCGGGTCGGTGATACGTCTCCAACGTATCAATAATTTATGAAGTATTCATGCCATATTCACCTATGTTTATAATACTTTTATATGGTTTTGATGCACTTTATATGATTTATTTAGAACTAACCCGGACTGACGTTGTTTTCAGCAGAATTACCGTGGCGTTGTTTTTGTGCAGAAAATGACAATTCTCGGAATCACCCAAAACATTTTGGTGATTTTTCTGGACCAAATAAGCAATATTGGAGCGCAGAACCACCGGAGGGGGTGGACCAGAAGGCCACCATGCAACCGGCCGCGCCCCCAGGGGGAGCGCGGCTAGATGGCTTATGGGGCCCTCGTGGCTCGGTTTGGCGTGATTCCAACGCTGAAAAATCCCATAAATACCAGAAATCCCAAAAATAAAGAGAGACTCCTCGTTCCGCCGCCGGAACTCTCTGTATTGACGAAAAACCAATCTGGAGGCGTTTCAGTACCCTGCCGGAGAGGGTAGATCATCTCCGATGGCCATCTTCATCATCCTGGCAGAGGCCATGCCGAGGAGGGAGTAGTCCACCCTTGGGGCTGACGGTTTGTACCAGTAGCTATGTGTTCAATCTCTCTCTCTCGTGTTCTTGAGATGGCACGATCTTGATGTATCACGGGCTTTGTTAATATAGTCGGATCATATGATGTTATTCCCTTGCTACCTTGTTGTGATGAATTGAATCACTACCTTTGAGATCTCATTATGTTGGATTGAATAATATGGTTTGAGAACACTTGATGTATGTCTTGCGTGGGATACCCGTATTGACATTGGGGTATTCTATTGATTCACTTGATATATGTTATATGTTGAGGCATCAACTTGCGGATTCTGGTGACCTAGAGGATCTATGCATAGGGGTTGATTGCACGTTTTCATACCACGTTCTCCGATAGAAATCTTGGGGTGCTCCTTGAAGTTCTTCGTGTTGGATTGAATAAGATAGATCTGAAATTGTTTGATGCATGTCGCATAATTTACCCACGGATACTTGAGGTGACATTGGAGTATCTAGCTGACATTAGGGTTGATTGATATGTATCATTGGTGTTATTCTAGTAGGAACTCTAGGGCTGTTTGTGACACTTATAGGAATAGCCCAATAGATTGATCGGAAAGAATAACTTTCAGGTGGTTCTACTACCTACACCAATTTCATCCTATTGTTCTCTGCTAGATAGGAACTTTGGAGTGATTTTTTGTTGCACGTTGAGGGCTGATCATATGATTCAACTATGTTAGCATTGTTGGGAGATTTAAACTAGCGAAAGTATGAACCCTAGGCCTTATTTCCAAGCATTTATACACCGTTTTGCTTGCTGTTTTACACTTGCTACCTTGCTGTTTTTATATTTTCAGATTACAAAAACCTATATCTACCATCCATATTGCACTTGTATCACCATCTCTTCACCGAACTAGTGCACCTATACAATTTGCCATTGTATTGGGTGTGTTGGGGACACAAGAGATTTCTTGTATTTGATTGCAGGGTTGTTTGAGAGAGACCATCTTCATCCTACACCTCCCATGGATTGATAAACCTTAGGTCATCCACTTGAGGGAAAATTGCTACTGTCCTACAAAACTCTGCACTTGGAGGCCCAACAAAGTCTACAAGAATAAATTTGCGTAGTAGACATGAGTCGGTAGCAGAACACTGCCCGGGCGCGGTCTTTGACACCCCCGAGGCCGCAACTCTACAAATCGACCCTCTGCACTCCGAAAGCATGGCCTCCGCTGACCTCTCGTCATTGAACGAGCTACTCGATCGGATCCAAGCCATCGGGGCTGCTAATGGCCAACCCTCGATCTATGACCGGGTCGGGCTTAAACCCGACGATAGGGAAATTAATTGTTGGGGAACGTTGCATGGGAAACAAAAATTTCCTACGAACACCCAAGATCTATCTATGGAGATGCATAGCTACGAGAGGGGAGTATATCTACATACCCTTGTAGATCGCTAAGCGGAAGCGTATATAATGCGGTTGATGTAGTCGTACTCTCCACGATCCAATTGCGATCCGATCCGATCTAGCGCCGAACGGACGGCACCTCCGCCTTCAGCACATGTGCGGCTCAATGACGTCTCCTCCTTCTTGATCCAGCAAGCGAGGGAGGAGACGTAGATGGGATCTCAACTAGCACGATGGCGTGGTGGAGATGGTGGTGGAGCAATCCCGGTAGGGCTTCGCCAAGCGCTACCGTAGATGCGATCTGAGGAGAAAACAGAGTAAAGGGAGAGGGAGGTCTGCCATCGGGGCATAGGAATTGGTGTGTGCAGCCATCCCATCCCCTCCACTATATAGGAGGCAAAGGGGAGAGGGGAGGCGCAGCTTTGACCCCTCCTCCAAGGGAGGGGTCGGCGGCCAAGGGAGAGTCCTCCCTTTACAAGGAACGGAGGAGCGCCGCTCCTCCAAGGCACCTCCAGGGTGCCTTGTCCCTTTGGGACTCTTGCCCCCAAGCCTAATTCGCTTCTAGGGGCTGATGCACCTAGCCCATTGATACGTCTCTGTCGTATCTATAATTTTTGATTGTTTCATGCCAATATTATACAACTTTCACATATTTTTGGCAACATTTTATATGATTTATTGGACTAACATATTGATCCAGTGCCCAGTGCCAGTTCCTGTTTGTTGCATATTTTTTGTTTCGCAGAATATCCATATCAAATGAAGTCCAAACAAGATAAAAATTTACGGAGATTTTTTTTTGTAATATTTGTGAATTTTGAGAAGTGGAATCAACGCAAACGGAGGCCCACAGCCCCCACGATACATCAGGGCGCGCCCAGGGGCCCAAACGCGTGGTGGTGTCTTGTGCCTAGCTCGTAAGTCGGTTGGAGTTCTCCTTCAGGCGCAAGGAAGCTAATTTTTGGATAAAAATCCCCCCAAAATTTTAGCCCGATAGGAGTTACGGATCTCCGAGAATATAAGAAACGGTTTTCGGCCAGAAAATAAGAACGAGAAACAGAAGAGAACAGAGAGGGAGATCCAATCTAGGAGAGGCTCCTGCCCCTCCGCCGCCATGGCGGCCATGGACCAGAGGGGGAGCTCTCCTCCCATCTAGGGGGGAGGCCAAGGAATAAGAAGAAGGAGGGGGCTCTCTCCCCTGTCTCCCGGTGGCGCTGGAACGCCGTCGGGGCAATCATCGTTACGGCGATCTACACCAACAACTTCACCGCCGTCAAGACCAACTCTCTCCCCCTCTATGCAGCGGTGTAACACCTATCTTCCCCTCTGTAATCTCTACTTAAACATGGTGCTCAACTCCATATATTATTTCCCAATGATATTTGGCTATCCTATGATGTTTGAGTAGATCCCTTCTGTCATATGGGTTAATTGTGGTATGATGTTATGGATGTTAGTTGTATGTTGATATGGTGCTGTCCTATGGTGCCCTCCATGTCGCGCAAACGTAAGGGATCCCCGTTATAGGGTGTTGCAATATGTTCATGATTTTCCTATGGTGGGTTGCGTGAGTGACAGAAGCACAAACCCGAGTAGGTGGGTTGTTGCGTATGGGAGTAAAGGGGACTTGATACTTAATGCTATGGTTGGGTTTTACCTTAATGAACTTTGGTAGTTGCGGATGCTTGCTAGAGTTCCAATCATGAGTGCATATGATCCAAGTACGGAAAGTGTGTTAGCGTATGCCTCTCCCTCATTGCATATACCAAGTATCTATCATATTATATTCAATTGCCTAGGGACAGTCTTTCTCTTGCATTACACAAAATGCTTTCTACTAAGTTATTTACTTTTATTGTTCTTTTATTGAAACAACACCTAACTTTTATTTCCACGTTCTTTATTATCTTGCGAAGTACTTCTAGTTTTATTCCCGCAAAGTAGTTTCATACTTGTTCTAGGTAAAGCAAGCATTAGTGTGCGTAGAGTTGTATCGGTGGTTGATAGAACTTGAGGGAATATTTTTCCTACCTTTAGCTCCTCGTTGGGTTCGACACTCTTACTTATCGAAAAAGGCTACAAACGATCCCCTACACTTGTGGGTTATCAAGACCTTTTTCTGGTGCCGTTGCCGGGGAGCAATAGCGTGGGGTGAATATTCTCGTGTGTGCTTGTTTGCTTTATCACTAAGTAGTTTTTATTTTGTGGTCTTGTTTTACATCTTTAGTTATGGATATGGAACATGAAACACCAAAAAAAATAGATGTACTTGCTGCTCCAAAAGTTGAGGAACCACTAGTGTTCCGTACTATCGTAGAATATTACTTGGATCATCTTCGATCTATTTGTGCTCGTGCTAAAAACCCAACTAGCTTAGTTGAGGGAAAATCATTAAATGAGCATGCTTATTATGTGCGATACTGCATATCTCAAAAAGGGAAGCTCTTGTGGCATCAAATTAATACTTTGTGTTGCTATTCTTGGAATTTATGTCTATCACATGATTTTACTTGTTGTCTTGAAGAAACTAAAAAAGACCTTCCCTACCAATGTGTCTTTAATGATAATGAAATACTATCCTCTTATGCCAAGGAGGCCTATTGTTATTATGATGTTGAACAAATTGAAGAATTTGTTGCTTTTAAGGGTGCATATGAAATTGCTTCTTTGATTGAAAAGTATGATGCTACTCTTTACGAATCTGAAAATTTTGCCATACTTAAATATTGCTATGAAAACTATGCTTCTAATGCTTATGTTAAAGAATTTATTGAAAGAATGACCGCTGCCTTGGAAGAGACTAAAATTTTGCAGGAATCTATGGAAGAAGAAATTGTCGACACTGTGAGCTCATTAGATGAAAAAGATGAGGAGGAGAGCGAAGAACAAAAGGAGGAAGAGTGGATTAGCTACCCATGCCCACCTTCTAATGAGAGTAACTCTTCAACTCATACATTGTTTAATTTCCCTTCGCACATACCGAAGGATGAATGCTATGACAATTGCTATGATCCCGTGGATTCTTTTGAAATATCCCTTTTTGATGAACTTGGTGCTTGCTATGCCTGTGGCCAAGATGCCAATATGAATTATGCTTATGAAGATGAACTTGCTATAGTTCCTTATGTTAAGAATGAAATTGTTGCTATTGCACCCACACATGATAGTCCTATTATGTTTTTGAATTCTCCCAACTACACTATATCGGAGAAGTTTGCACTTGTTAAGGATTATATTGATGGGTTGCATTTTACCACTACACATGATGATTTTGATGAATATAATATGCATTTGCTTGCTTCTCCTACTTGCAATTATTATGAGAGAGGAACTACATCTTCACCTCTCTATGTTTCCAATACTATAAAATTGCAAGAAACTGTTTATACTATGCATTGGCCTTTACTTAATGTGCATGAATTGTTCTTGTATGACATGCCAATGCATAGGAAGAGAGTTAGACTTCGTTGTCACATGATATATATATATATCACTTTTTTCTCACTACTAAATTACAAATCTTTGTTAATTAAAATTGGCTTTGATATACCTTAGGATCCGGGTGGATCCATTACTTGAGCACTTTATGCCTAGCTTAAGGGCTTTAAAGAAAGCGCTGCCAGGGAGACAACCCGGAAGTTTTATAGAGTCATTTTATTCTGATGTGTGCTTTTATAAAGTTTAAAAACAAAAAAAAATTCTAGAGGGGAACCTAAAACTTCACAAAAAGAAAGGTAAAAGTGAGAGAGATGATGAGCACCGTTGAAGTGGGGGACGTTCTTGAACTCTTGTTCATGCCCATGGAAACTTTGCGAATCTTGAATCACGGAAACTTTTCCAACAAAAATAATTATCCCCTTGTACAAATCCATTGTATTATAAAAATAATGTGCCAAAATTTGCCTTTAGGATGATTAGATTGCTTGTTGGTATTGCGGTGTAAAAACAGAAACTTTGGCTGTAGTGCATGAATTTTCATTTTTTACTGGTGCGTGGAAAGTTTCTGAAATTTTTACACAGTTTTATATACAAAAATTTTATTTCGTCCTAATTTTTCAGAATTTTTGGAGTTACAGAAGTATGGTCAAAGTTCAGATTACTACAAACTGTCCTGTTTTAGACAGATTATGTTTTTGATGCATTGTTTTGCTTGTTTTGATGAAACTATCGATTTTATCGGTGGTATAAGCCATGGAAAAGTTATAATACAGCAGGGATAATGCAAATATTAAATATGAATGGGTTTGCAACAGTACTTAAAGTAGGAATTTGCTTTATTATACTAACGGATCTCACCAGTCTTCTGTTAAGTTTTGTGTGGATGAAGTGTTCGAACATCGAGGAGGTCTCGATATGAGGAGAAGGAGGAGAGGCAAGAGTTCAAGATTGGGGATGCCCAAGGCACCCCAAGTAAATATCCAAGGAGACTCAAGTATCTAAGCTTGGGGATGCCCCGGAAGGCATCCCATCTTTCTTCAACAAGTATCGGTATGTTTTCGTTTTCGTTTCGTTCATGTGGTATGTATAAATCTTGGAGCGTCTTTTGTGTTTAGTTTTCACTTTTATTTTATGCACCATGATGGTATGAGATAGTCCATGGTAGATTTATAGAATGCTCATTGCACTTCACTTATATCTTTTGAGTATGGCTTTATAGAATGCTTCATGTGCTTCACTTATATCATTTGAAGTTTGGATTGCCTGTTTCTCTTCACATAGAAAACCCTTATTCATAGAATGCTCTTTTGCTTCACTAATATTTATTAGAGCATGGTATTTTGTAGAAAGAATTAAACTCTCTTTCTTCACTTATATCTATTTAGAGAGTCAACATGAATTGGTCATTCACACGGTTAGTCATAAAATCCTACATAAAACTGAGGGATCACTGAATATGATATGTTTGATTCCTTGCAATAGTTTTGCGATATAGAGATGATAATATGTGGGAGGTACTAGTGGATGATCGTGTTTAGTAAGGTATTGGTGTTAAGGTTTGTGATTCCCGAAGCATGCACCATAGTCTCCCGTTATGCTAGGAAGTTGGAGCACAATTTATTCTTGATTGTCTATCTTTGTGTGAAGGCCGGGGGCGCGCGATGGTTAACTCCTACCAACCTCCCCCCTAGGAGCATGCGTAGTAATACTTTTCTTCAAGGGCTAATAAACTTTTTCAATAAGTATGTGTGTTCTTTATGACTAATGTGAGTCCATGGATTATACACACTCTTACCTTTCCGCAATTTGCTAGCCTCTACGGTACCGTGCATTGCCCTTTCTCACCTCGAGAGTCGGTGCAAACTTCGCCGGTGCATCCAAACCCCGTGATATGATCTGCTCTATCACACATAAGCCTTATTATATCTTCCTCAAAACAGCCACCATACCTACCTATTATGGCATTTCCATAGCCATTCCGAGATATATTGCCATGCAACTTCCACCGCTTCTGTTTTGATGACTTGAGCATTCATTGTCATATTACATTAGATGATCGTAAGATATCTAGCATGATGTTTCCATGGCTTGTCCGTTTTTTGATATCTTTGCTACGCTTGATCACTGCATTCATATAGAGTCATACTTTGTTCTACTATCGTTGTAATATTGAGTTGTAAGTAAATAGAAGTGTGATGATCATCATTATTCATTATTAGAGCATGTCCCAGTGATGAGAGGATGATGGAAACTATGATTCCCCCACAAGTCGGGATGAGGCTCCGGACAAAGAAAAAAAAAAGAAAAAAAAAAGAAAGAAAGAAAAACGGGCATGCTAATTCCACACTTGTGCTTCAAAGTAGCACCATGTTTTTCATATAGAGAGTCTCCTATGTTGTCACTTTCATATTGTCAGGGCACAGATGCTCACGATCACCTATGGGGCCAGAGGCCCCTTGTGGTTCGGCAAGGGGGGTCACGTTCCACGAAGAGCGGAGAGCATGAGACGGCGCGACGATCAGGACACAGGCATTTTACCCAGGTTCGGGCCGCTGCTAAGCGTAAAACCCTACTCTTACTTTTGGTGGATTGATCAGAGGAACACGAAGAACGCCCAGCGCCTAACCCCGATAAGAGCTGCTGTCGGGGTGAGGTACTACACGAGTACAAGTGTCCAAAAGTCCGAATCGCGAATCCTGAGCTAGGTAGCCTTGGGCCTCCTTTCATAGTGCAAGGGGTTACCACAATGGCAAAACAGTCATTATCTATCGATTAGATAGCTTAGCAGAGCTATCATACCTAACTCTTGCATTCAGGACAAAATACCATGATTACTAGCCTAGGTGGCGCTCGGGGGTGCATCCCCGGCAAGCTCTTGCCACCTCTTGGCCGGTCATTGCTTATGGTCTTGACACGCCGCAGGGCGAGTGTCAACTGAGGATAACTTGTCTTCCGGTGTGTCGCAACATGCTTAGTGAGAGCTGATTAGCCGCTTGGGGGCTTGACACCGCATCGATAAGTGACTGGCGTAGCGATGCGGTGGAGCGGTGGCCGATCAGCTCGTGCCTACCGGGGAATGGCTTGCCGGGTCTTCACGAAGGTGCACC
The DNA here is from genome assembly GCA_039707655.1 of Elymus sibiricus. Classification (NCBI taxonomy): domain Eukaryota; kingdom Viridiplantae; phylum Streptophyta; class Magnoliopsida; order Poales; family Poaceae; genus Elymus; species Elymus sibiricus. Next base: position 326,265,189 of record CM077671.1, read on the forward strand.
TGTCTTGGTCCCCGGCAAGCGCCGGGGACGTGCTTGGCGCGTTGCTGTCTAGGTTTGAGCTGCCGCATTGGGCTTGTTGGAGTCTGGTCTTGAACATTCGTCGGGATTGTACGAGCGTTGAAGGGTTCATCTACTAACGCCTGTGCATAAGTCAGGGGCACTGGGTACCCCTGTACTAGTGCATCGACACATATACTAGTGGGAATTTTTCATTATAGAGTTAGTTGCACACCCACTGAGCTTTCATATACTTATAGCTCTTAGTGCATCCGTTGCATGGCAATCTCTACTCCTCGCATTCATATCTATTGATGGGCATCTCCATAGCCCGTTGATACGCTGAGTTGATGCGAGACTTTCTTCTCCATTTTTACCCCTTTGAAACCTACCACCATATTCTATTCCACCCATAGTTCTATATCCATGGCTTGCGCTCATGTATTGCGTGAGAGTTGAAAATGCTGAAGCGCGTTAAAAAGTATGAACCAATTGCTTGGCTGACACCGGGGTAGCACATGATTTATACTTTGTGTTAAGAAGACAGAGCATGACAAGGCTATATGATTTTGTAGGGATAGCATTCTTTAGCCTTGATATTTTGAAAGACATGATTGTTTGTTGGGATGCCTGAGTATTAATGTATTTATGTCAAAACTAGACTATTGCTTTGAATCACTTGTGTCTTAATATTCATGCCATGATTAGATATATGATCAAGATTATGTTAGGTAGCATTCTACATCAAAAATTATCTTTTTTATCATTTACCTACTCGAGGACGAGCAGGAATTAAGCTTGGGGATGTTGATATGTCTCCGCCGTATCTATAATTTTTGATTGTTTCATGCCAATATTATACAACTTTAACATATTTTTGGCAACATTTTATATGATTTATTGGAATAACATATCGATCCAGTGCCCAGTGCCAGTTCCTGTTTGTTGCATGTATTTTGTTTCGCAGAATATCCATATCAAACGAAGTCAAAACGCGATAAAAATTTACGAAGATTTTTTTTTTGGAATATTTGTGAATTTTGAGAAGTGGGATCAACGCAAATGAAGGCCCACAAACCCCACGATACATCAGGGCGCGCCCCAGGGGCCCAAACGCGTGGTGGTTTCTTGTGCCCACCTCATAAGTCGGTTGGAGCTCTACTTCCGGCGCAAAGAAGCTAATTTTTGGCTAAAAATCCCCTCAAAATGTCAGTCCGATCGGAGTTACGGATCTCCGCGAATATAAGAAACGGTTTTCGGCCAGAAAACAGGAACGAGAAACAGAAGAGAACAGAGAGGGAGATCCAATCTAGGAGGGGCTCCTGCCCCTCCGCCGCCATGGAGGCCATGGACCTGAGGGGGAGCTCTCCTCCCATCTATGGGGGAGGCCAAGGAAGAAGAAGAAGGAGGGGGGCTCTCTCCCCCTCTCTCCCGGTGGTGCCGGAACGCCGTCGGGGCAATCATCGTGATGGCGATCTACACCAACAACTTCGCCACCATCAACACCAACTCTCTCCCCCTCTATGCAGCGGTGTAACACCTCTCTTCCCCGCTGTAATCTCTACTTAAACATGGTGCTCAACTCCATATATTATTTCCCAATGATATTTGGCTATCCTATGATGTTTGAGTAGATCCCTTTTGTCCTATGGGTTAATTGTGGTATGATGTTATGGATGTGAGTTGTATGTTGATATGGTGTTGTCCTATGGTGCCCTCCGTGTCGCGCAAACGTGAGGGATCCCCGCTGTAGGGTGTTGCAATATGTTCATGATTTGCCTATGGTGGGTTGCGTGAGTGACAAAAGCACAAACCCGAGTAGGTGGGTTGTTGCATATGGGAGTAAAGGGGACTTGATACTTAATGCTATGGTTGGATTTTACCTTAATGAACTTTGGAAGTTGCGGATGCTTGCTAGAGTTCCAATCATGAGTGCATATGATCCAAGTATGGAAAGTGTGTTAGCGTATGCCTCTCCCTCATTGCATATAACAAGTATCTATCATATTATATTCAATTTCCTAGGGACAATCTTTCTCTTGCATTACACAAAAAGCTTTCTACTAAGTTATTTACTTTTATTGTTCTTTTATTAATACATCACCTCACTTTTATTTCCACGTTCTTTATTATCTTGCAAAGTACTTCTAGTTTTATTCCCGCAAAGTAGTTTCATACTTGTTCTAGGTAAAGCAAGCATTAGCGTGCATAGAGTTGTATCGGTGGTCGATAGAACTTGAGGGAATATTTGTTCTACCTTTAGCTCCTCGTTGGGTTCGACACTCTTACTTATCGAAAAAGGCTACAAACGATCCCCTACACTTGTGGGTTATCACCCATGATGGATAGGGAGCACCCCCTATGGCCCATGTGGGCCCATGGGGCAGGTGGACCCCCCCGGTGGATCCCTGGAACCCTTTTCGGCATCCCGGTACACTACCGGTAATGCCCGAAACTTTTCCGGCGACCAAAATAGGACTTCCCATATATAAATCTATACCTCCGAACCATTCAAGAATTCCTCGTGACATCCGGGATCTCATCCGGGACTCCGAACATATCCCAATACTACTCTAGCGTCACCGAACGTTAAGCGTGAGGACCCTGTGGGTTCGAGAATCATGTAGACATGACCCAGACACCTCTCTGGCCAATAACCAATAGCGAGACCTAGATGCCCATAGTGGTTCCTACATATTCCACAAAGATCTTCATCATTCGAACCATGATGTCAATCATTCAGTCAATCCCGTATGCAGTTCCCTTTGTCCAGCGGTATGTTACTTGCCCAAGATTCGATTGTCGGTATCTCCATACCTAATTCAATCGCGTTACCGGCAAGTCTCTTTACTCATTCTATAATACAAGATCCCACGACTAACTCCTTAGTCACATTGCTTCCAAGCTTCTTATGATGTTGTATTACCAAGAGGGCCCAGAGATACCTCTCCGTCATACGGAGTGACAAATCCCAGTCTCGATCCATGCCAACCCAACAGTTACCCTTGGAGATACCTGTAGAGTACCTTTATGATCACCCAGTTACAAAGTGAGGTTTGATACACACAAGGCATCCCTCCGGTGCCAAGGAGTTGCCTTATCTCATGGTCTTAGGAACATATACTTGATATGAAGAAAGCAGTAGCAATAAACTAATACGATCAAATGCTATGCTTACGGTTGGGTCTTGTCCATCACATCATTCTCCTAATGATGTGACCTTGTTATCAAATGACAACTCATGTCTATGGTTAGGAAACTTTAACCATCTTTGATCTACGAGCTAGTCTAGTACAGGCTCACTAGGGACACGGTGTTGTCTATGTATCCACACATGTATCTGAGTTTCTGATCAATACAATTCTAGCATGGATAATAGACGTTTATCATGAATAGGGAAATATGATAATAACCAATTTATTATTGCCTCTAGGGCATATTTCCAACAGTCTCCCACTTGCACTAGAGTCAATAATCTAGTTCACATCGCCATGTGATTCACACCCAATGAGTTCTGGGGTTTGATCATGTTTTGCTTGTGAGAGAGGTTTTAGCCAACGGGTCTGCAACATTCAGATCCATGTGTACTTTGCAAATCCTTATGTCATACTATAGATGCTTCTATCATGCTCCACTTGGAGGTATTCCAAATGACTGCTCCACTATTCGTATTCGGTTTGCTACTCAGATTCATCCGGATCGGTGTCAAAGCTTGCATCGACGTAACCCTTTACAGACAACTCTTTATCACCTCCATAATCGAGAAACATCTCCTTAGTCCTCAAGTTACTAAGGATAATTTTGACTGCTATCCAGTGATCCACTCCTGGATCACTCTTGTACCCCCTTGCCAAACACGTGGCAAGGCACACATCAGATGCGGTACACAGTATGGCATACCGTATAGAGCATATGGCTAAGGCATAGGGGACGACCTTTGTCCTTTCTCTTTCTTCTGTCGTGGTCGAGCTTTGAGTCTTACTCAACTTCACACCTTGCAATACAGGCAAGAACTGCCTTTTTGATTGATCCATTTTAAACTCCTTCAAAATCTTGTCAAGGTATGTACGCATTGAAAGTCTTATCACACGTCTTGATCTATCTCTATAGATCTTGATGCCCAATATTTAAGCAGGTTTTTCCACGTCTTCCTTTGAAAAACTCCTTTCAAACAACCCTTTATGCTTTCTAGAAATTCGACATCATTTCCGATCAACAATATGTCATCCACATATACTTCTCAGAAATGCTATAGTGCTCCCACTCACTTTCTTGTAAATACAAGTTTCTTATAAACTTTGTATAAACCCAAAAGATCTTTGATCACCTCATCAAAGCGCATATTCTAACTCTGAGATGCTTGCACCAGTCCATAGAAGGATCGCTGGAGCTCGCATGCCTTTTAGCATCCTTAGGATCGACAAAACCTTCTGGTTGTATCACATACAACCTTTCCTCAAGGAAACCATTAAGGAAACGATGTTTTGACATCCATCTGCCAGATTTCATAATCGAAAAATGCAGCAACTGCTAACATAATCCCAACAGACTTTAGCATCGCTACGGGTGAGAAAGTCTCATCGTAGTCAACTCCTTGAACTTATCGGAAACCTCTTTATGACAAATCGAGCATTATAGATAGTGACATTACTACCAGCATCTGTCTTCTTAAAGATCCATTTATCCTTAATGGCTTGCTAGTCATCGGACAAGTCTACCAAAGTCCACACTTGGTTATCATACATGGATCCTATCTCGGATTACATGACCTCTAGCCATTTGTCGGAATCTGGGCCCATCATCACTTCCTCATAGTTCGTAGGGTCATCGTTGTCTAACAACATGACTTCCAAGATAGGATTACCGTACCACTCAGGGGCAGCACGTGTCCTTATCAACCTACGAGGTTTGGTAGCAACTTGATCTAAAGTTTCATGATCATCATCATTAGCTTCCTCTTCAATTGGTGTACGCAATATAGGAACACCTTTCTGTCCTGCGCTACTTTCCAATTCAAGTGAAGGTTCGATAACCTTATCAAGTTCTACCTTCCTCCCACTTACTTCTTTCGAGAGAACCTCCTTCCCTGGAAAGGATCCATTCTTGGCAACAAAGACTTTGCCTTCGGATCTGTGATAGAAGGTATACCCAATTGTTGCTTTAGGGTATCTTATGAAGATGCACTTTTCCGCTTTGGGTTCGAGCTTATCAGACATAAGTGTCACATCCCCAAACTCTAAGAAACGACAGCTTAGGTTTCTCGCCAAACCATAATTCATACGGTGTCGTCTCAACAGATTTAGATGGTGCCCTATTTAAAGTGTGTAGTTGCCTCTAATGCATAACCCCAAAATGATAGTGGCAAATCAGCAAGAGACATCATAGATTGCACCATATCCAATAGAGTATGATTACGACGTTCGGACACACCATTACACTATGGTGTTCCAGGTGGCGTGGGTTGTGAAACAATTTCCACATCGTCCTACATACCAAACTCGTAACTCAGATATTCACCTCCACGATCATACCGTAGACATTTTATCTTCTTGTCACGATGATCTTCAACTTCACTCTGATATTGCTTGAACTTTTCAAAAAAAAAGACTTGTGTTTCATCAAGTAAATATATATGTATCTACTCAAATCATCTGTGAAGGTAAGATAATAATGATATTCACCGCGTGCATCAACACTCATTGGACTGCATACATCAATATGTATTATTTCCAATAAGTCACTTGCCCGCTCCATCGTACCGGAAAACGAGGTCTTAGTCATCTTGCCCATGAGGTATGGTTCGCATGTCTCAAGCGATTCAACATCGAGTGAGTTCAAAGATCCATCAGCATGGATCTTCTTCGTGCGCTTTACACCAATATGACCTAAGCAGCGGTGCCACAAGTATGTGGTGCTATCATTATTAACTTTGCATCGTTTGGCATCAGTATTATGAACATGTGTATCACTACGATCAAGATTCAATAAATCATTCACATTGGGTGCATGACCATAGAAGGTATTATTGATGTAAACAGAACAACCATTATTCTCTGACTTAAATGAATAATCCTATTGCAATAAACACGATCTAATCATGTTCATGCTCAACACAGACACCAAATAACATTTATTTAGGTTCAACACTAATCCCGAATGTAGAGGGAGCGTGCGATAGTGATCACATCAACCTTGAAAACACTTCCAACACACATCGTCACCTCGCCCTTAGCTAGTCTCTGTTTATTCCATAGCTTTTGTTTCGAGTTACCAATATTAGCAACTGAACCGGTATCTAATACCCAGGTGCCACTAGGAGTACTAGTAAGGTACACATCAATAACACGTATATCAAATATACTTTTGTTGACGTTGCCAGCCTTCTTATATACCAAGAATTTGGGGTAGTTCCACTACAAGTGGTCGTTCCCCTTACAATAGAACACTTAGTCACGGGTTTGGGTTCAACCTTGGGTTTCTTCGCTGGAGCGGCAACTGGCTTGCCATTCATGAAGTTTCCCTTCTTGCCCTTGCCCTTCTTGAAACTAGTGGTCTTACCATCAACACTTGATGCTCCTTCTTGACTTCTACCTCCGCGGCCTTAAGTACTGCGAATAGCTCCAGGATCGTCATCTCCATCCCTTGCATGTTATAGTTCATCACAAAGCTATAGTAGCTTGGTGATAGTGATTGGAGAACTCTGTCAATCACTATCTTATCTGGAAGATTAACTCCCACTTGATTCAAGCGATTGTAGCACCCAGACATGGGCATGATCCTGAAATATCAATTTCAGTTTTTGGAACATCTCATATGCTCCATGGCGTTAAAAACGTCTTTGAAAGCACATTTGCTCCCTTGGTGGTTTTGGTAATTAATAACAACATATAAGTCATTGAACTAATGTTTCCACTAAGTATATTTTAGGAAATGTTCAATGATAGGATTGGCAAAAGGATTGTGGAGATTGTGGAATACCCCAAGATGCAAGGAAATAAGTTGGCAAAGCTTCAAGGAAGAGGACTCTACATTTTACATTTGTGAGAAATCACTTTGAGTCCATAGGAAAGCCAATACTATTAAAAGGGGGTAAGGTTTTCTTGGTGCACAAAATGCTCATACGTGCACAAGTGATAGTCACCAAAAACACCCACAAGCTCTCCCACCAAAGTCTGTCCAAAGCCAAATACTCAAAATCAGTGCAACCAACATTTCCATCCCGGTGCCACCGATTCCCATACTCAGACAGACCCAGCCAAACCCTAGCCACTTCGGTGCAACCGATTCAATCCCGGTGCCACCGAGTTTAGGTTGCCAATTCTCTGTTACGCAAATTCACAATATCGGTACCACCGAGATTGTTGGATCGGCGTCACCGAGATTGGGAATCTGACCGTTGGTCACCTTATCGGTGCAACCGAGTTTCCTATATCGGTCTCACCGAGATTCAAAAGTTGCCACTTTTGGTCACTTCGGTACCACCGAGATTTACACATCGGTGTTACCGAGTTGGTCATTTTGTGTGTAACGGTTGGATTTTTTGGAGATGCCTATGTATACCCCTCCACCACTACCCACTCGAAAGAGAAGCACTCAGAACTATTCCATACTTGCCCCATCCAGTTTTCTGAGAGAGAACCACCTATTCTTGTGTTGAGGTCAAGATCTTCCACTCCAACCATATAGATCTTGATTTCTAGCCTCCCCAAGTTGCTTTCCACCAATCCCATCTCTTCCACCAAGCCAAATCTGTGAGAGAGTGATTGTGTGTTGAGGAGTCTATCATCTTGAAGCACAATAGCAAGGAGTTCATCGACATTACCGAGCCTATTACCTTTTGGAGGGTGGTGCCTCCTAGATTGGTTAGGTGTCGCTTGGGAGCCTCCTACTTCGTGTTGTGGAGTTGAACCAAGAAGTTTGTAAGGGCAAGGAGATCGCCTACTTCGTGAAGATCTACCCATAGTGAGGCTAGTCCTTCGTGGACGGAAGCCGTTATGGAATAGTCAAGGTTGCTACATCGTGGACCCTTATGGGTGGAGCCCTCCGTGGACTCTCGCGACCGTTACCCTCCGTGGGTTGAAGACTCCATAAACGTGGACGTACAATAGCACCACCTATCGGAACCACGGGAAAAAATCAGTGTGTCTACAATTGCGTTTGATCTTCCTACCCTATCCTTTACTACTCATGCTTGTTATTACTTTCCGCTGCTATACTCTTAGACATGCATGTGTAGGGTGTACTTGACTTGCCATGAAATGCTAAAACTGCCAACTCTAAAATTTGGGAAAAGGCAAAACTTTTATTTGGTCAAGTAGTCTAATCACCCCCCCCCCTCTAGACATACTTTTGGTCCTACAGTCTTTGAAGCCCCGATTCTAAGCCATAAAGCATCGCGCACTAAACTATCAAGTAGTCATCAGAACGTGTCTTCTAGACGTTCACAACATCCACAGACGACGCTTGAGGGGGTGGCGCACCAACCGGTGCATCAAGGACATAAGCCTTCTGTGCAGCAATGAGGACAATCCTCAGATCACGGACCCAGTCTGCATTATTGCTACCATCATCTTTCAACTCTATTTTCTCTAGGAACGTATCAAAATATGGGGGAGCTACAACGTGAGCTATTTATCTACAACATAATTTGCAAAGACATCTTTAGACTATGTTCATGATAACGAGTTCAATTAATCATATTATTAAAGAACTGCCACTCAAATCAACATCCCTCAGGTTGTCTAAGTGTGACATGATCCAAATCCACCAACCCAAGTCCGATCATCACGTGAGATGAGCTTTTTTCAATGGTAAACATCTCCATGTTGATCATATCTACTATATGACTCATGTTCGACTTTTCGGTCTCCTGTGTTCTGAGTCCATGTCTGTACATGCTAGGCTCGTCAAGGTTAACCCAAGTATTCCGCGTGTGTAAATCTGGCTTACACCCGTTGTATGCAAACATAGAGTCTATCACACCCGATCATCACGAGGTGCTTCGAAACGACGATCCTTCGCAATGGTGCATACTCGGGGAGAACACAATTTTATCTTGAAATTTTAGTGAGGGATCATCTTATCATGCTACCGTCGTCCTAAGCAAAATAAGATGCATAAAAAGGATAAACATCACATGCAAATCATATAAGTGACATGATATATGGCCATCATCATCTTGTGCTTTTGATCTCCATCTCCAAAGCACCAGCATGATCTCCAGTGTCACCAGAATGATACCATGATCTCCATCATCGTGATCTCCATCATCGTGTCATCACGTGGTTTTCGCACCAACTATTGCTTCTACAACTATTGCTAACTCGTAGCGATAAAGTAAAGCAAATGGTACAAATAAATTAAAGACAACCCTATGGCTCCTGTCGGTTGCCGTACTCATCGACATGCAAGTCGCGATAACTATTACAAAACATGATCATCTCATACATCACATATATCAAATCACGTCTTGGCCATATCATATCACAACATGCTCTGCAAAAACGAGTTAGACGTCCTCCACTTTGTTGTTGCATGTTTTACGGCTGCTATGGGCAACTAGCAAGAACCGTTCTTACCTACGCAAAGCCACAACGGTGATAATCAAGTTGCCTTTTAAACTTCTACAAGGACCGCCTCTGTCGAATCCGATTCAACTAAAGTGGGAGAGACAGACACCCGCCAGCCACCTTTATGCAACTAAGTTACATGTCAGTCGGTGGAACCGGTCTCTTGTACGTGGACAAGTAAGGTTGGTCTGGGCCGCTTCATCCCACAATACCGCCGAATCAATAATACTAAGGAGGTAAGCAATCTGAACATCAATGCCCACAAACTCTTTGTGTTCTACTCGTGCATATCATCTACGCATAGACCTAGGTCATGATGCCACTGTTGGGGAACGTTGCATGGGAAACAAAAATTTTCCTACGAACACCCAAGATCTATCTATGGAGATGCATAGCTACGAGAGGGGGAGTATATATACATACCATTGTAGATCGCTAAGCGGAAGCGTATATAACGCGGTTGATGTAGTCGTACTCTTCACGATCCAATCGCGATCCGATCCGATCTAGGGGCGAATGGACGGCACCTCCGCGTTCAGCACATGTGTGGCTCGATGACGTCTCCTCCTTCTTGATCCAGAAAGCAAGATAGGAGAAGTAGATGGGATCTCAACCAGCACGACACCATGGTGGAGATGGTGGTGGAGCAATCCCGGCAGGGCTTTGCCAAGCGCTACCGTAGATGCGATCTGAGGAGAAAACGGAGTAACGGGAGAGGGAGGGCTGCCACCGGGGCGTAGGAACTGGTGTGTGCAGCCCTCCCCTCCCCTCCACTATATATTGGAGGCAAGGGGGAGAGGGGAGGCGCAGCCTTGACCCCTCCTCCAAGGGAGGGGCCGGCGGCCAAGGGAGAGTCCTCCCTTTACAAGAAAGGGAGGAGTCCCCCTCCTCCAAGGCACCTCTGGGGTGCCTTATCCCTTTGGGACTATTGCCCCCAAGCCTAATTCGGCTCTAGGGGCTGATGCACCTGGCCCATGATGGCTAGGGCGCACCCCCTATGGTCCATGTGGGCCCATGGGGCAGGTGGACCCCCGGAACCCTTTTCAGCACCCCGGTACTCTACTGGTAATGCCCGAAACTTTTCCAGTGATCAAAATAGGACTTCCCATATATAAATCTTTACCTCCGGACCATTCCAAAACTCCTAGTGGCATCCGGGATCTCATCCGGGACTCCGATCAACATTCGGTCACCCACGTACATATCCCAATACTACTCTAGCGTCACCGGATGTTAAGCATGCGGACCCTGCGGGTTCGAGAATCATGTAGACATGACCGAGACACCTCTCTGGCCAATAACCAATAGCGGGACCTGGATGCCCATAGTGGTTCCTACATATTCCACAAAGATCTTCATTTGTCGAACCACGATGTCAAGGATTCAGTCAATCCCATATGCAGTTCCCTTTGTCCAGCGGTATGTTACTTGCCCGAGATTCGATCATCGGTATCTCCATACCTAGTTCAATCTCGTTACCGGCAAGTCTCTTTAGTCATTCATTAATACAAGATCCCGTGACTAACTCCTTAGTCATATTGCTTGCAAGCTTCTTGTGATGTTGTATTACCAAGAGGGCCCAGAGATACCTCTCCATCATAAGGAGTGACAAATCCCAGTCTCGAATCATGCCAACCCAACAGTCACCCTTGGAAATACCTGTAGAGTACCTTTATGATCACCCAGTTACGAAGTGACGTTTGATACACACAAGGCATTCCTCCGGTGCCAGGGAGTTGCATGATCTCATGGTTTTAGGAACAGATACTTGACATGAAGAAAGTAGTAGCAATAAACTAATACGATCAAATGCTATGCTTACGGTTGGGTCTTGTCCATCACATCATTCTCCTAATGATGTGACCTCGTTATCAAATGACAACTCATGTCTATTGTTAGGAAACTTTAACCATCTTTGATCAATGAGCTAGTGTAATAGAGGCTCACTAGGGATCCGGACCCACCCATGAAAGTAGTTCGGGGTTAAACCCCAGCCAGACGCGTGACCTGGAGCCCGCGCAACAATGTCCGGCCGATAAGCCGGACCCGGAACCCGCCGTGCCAGATCCCACTATGAAACAAGACACAGTCGTCATTGCTTCGAGCTCGCACCCTGCAGGGACACAAAGCTTTTCCCCACCCACCCACCACATCGAGTACTCTCCACGTAATTCGGGAATACCTGACGTATGGGACCTAATGTACGTCAAACAACAAACAGGGGAAACGGTCCACCACTACTCGGCTAGATTCCTCCTTGTCAAAGGTAGAATGGCAGAATGTGGCGACCAGGACATTATATCAACCTTCTGATACAATTGCCACGATGATGGAGTCCTTCATGCCCTCGCCCGTCGCCACGTCCAAAGTTTCGATGAATTAGCAGACATGGTGCAAAAATACTGCGCCATGGAAAGCACCTGGCAGGCTCAACAGATGTGCACGGAGTCAAACCACGCCGAGGACCCTAGGAGAACTCGGCGGAAACACGTACCTTCATGATGTCCGCCCGAGTATGAGCCCGCCAAGAAAAAGAAAAAACGAATCATAGGATCCGGAACTGTCTTGGACGACTTAGTGGATAAGTCGTGCCCTATACACTGTCCTGCAGAACACAAACCCAACGCACAGTCCGCGTGCTTGATGGGTCGTCAGGCAAGTCGCAAAGAGCGGAGAGACCATCCTTGGGATCCCACCCTCAAGCAGACGATCGCCCACACCACCCAATAACAACTCCGATATCCTAATGATCTATGAGACGTTCCCCTCAAATAATCAGAGGAAAACAGATCTTCGAGAACTCAGTCAAATACACCAAGTGGCAGCGAGGAATTCGTGGACGAACACACCTATCACCTTTGACAAGGAAGATCAGCCACGAATCCGCCTCGACAGAACACCAGCCGCCCTGGTCCTTGACCCCATCGTCGATGGCTTCAGGCTCCATAAAGTGCTAATGGACGGCGGCAGCAGGCTGAACCTCATTTACGAGGATACCTTGGCCAAAATGCAATTCGATAGATCTCGCATCAAACACAAGCATACAACCTTCCGAGTAATCATCCCCAAAAAAGAAGCACATTGCACCGGACGGGTTACCCTCGACGTGGTATTCAACACCCCCAAGAACTACAAGTCCGAAGAACTTATCTTCCACATTGTGCCTTTTTATAGCGGTTACCACGCCCTATTGGGGCGTGACGCTTTCACAAGATTTCATGCTAGACCACATTACGGGTATATGAAGCTCAAAATGCCAGGGCATAATGGCATGATCACAATCATAACTGACCCGAATAGAGCCCTACGGGCCGAAAACGAAACAGCTTCGCTCGCCCTTGAGGCACTCTCCGAAACCCTCGCGGCAGAAGAATTAACCACACTCCGATCTATGGTGGATAGGGACGATGTAATTCTTAGAAAACGGCCCAAATCCACATCCTTCAAGCCAGCAGACGAAATCGTCAAGTTCCAAGTACATCCGACAGACCCCAATAAAACGGCGTCCATGGGAGCTCAGCTAGACCCCGAGGTGGATGAAGCATTGTGCACATTCCTACGCGCAAATTGGGATATATTTGCCTGGCACCCTTCAGACATGCCAGGAATCCCACGAAGACTGGCGGAGCATAGCTTGAACATATTCCGAAGTTTCAAGCCCGTCAAGTAGGCGTTACGCCGATTTTCCGAACACAAGCGTCAAGCTATGGGTGAAGAACTAGCAAAACTATTGGAAGCCGGATTCATCCGAAAAATCAAGCATCCCGAGTGGCTTGCAAACCTGGTCATGGTGCCAAAGAAAGACAAATCTTGGCGGCTATGTGTCGACTTCAAGGACCTAAATAAAGCCTGTCCGAAGGATCCCTTTCCCTTACCCCGCATCGACCATATCATCGACGCCACTGCCGGGCATGACTCGCATTGCTTCCTCGATGCCTACTTCAGATACCATCAGAGTGAAATGAAGGAGTCCGACCAGGCTGCGACCACGTTTATCACCCCCTACGGTCCATTTTGCTTTAATACAATGCCCTTCGGCTTAAAAAACGTAGGCGCCACATACCAGCGCATGATTTAGATATGCCTGTAAAATCAAATCGGCAAAACAGTCGAGGCATACGTACATGACGTGGTCATCACAACCAAGCACGCCAGCCAGCTGGTGGACGATCTCCGACAAACAGTACTGCAGGATGTTGCTAATGCGGCACTACAATCAGAGACCCTTCGACGAAACTGTGTGCGATGCATGAATCGCAAACGGTATAGTTCAAGCTCCATCGCCAATGACATGAACTGTGTGCGATGGAGGATCCATCAAATACGATTCAGAAAATATTTGCGTTTGCGATCTACCGCAAACAGTTGACTTTTAAGAACTGTTTGCGATGAGGCGAAATGGCACAAACGGTTAATCAAACATAGATGTGTGTGATGTACGGCATACAGGTCCCTCAGATGAATTGTTTGCGATGATACGGAAGAACACAAACGGTTTGGCATAACAAGGTGTGTGTGGTAGGCTGCAAACAGTTCGATAATCAGAATTGTGTGCTATAATTTTGGACAACACATACGATTTGTTGTTCTGAATTGTGTGCTTGACGGGGCACACAATTCAAGAAACCAAATGTGTGCGATATTGTGAATGATCACTGACGAATCTGTATTCTGAACCGTTTGCGATGAGATTGAGAGGGTACAGAGTTAAGGAATAAATATGAGCAAACGACAATAGATTTAAGGAGTAGTCTGTTTTACTTCTTCTTGTTGTTAGATGGCCCCGCGCCATCGTCTTGACGTGGACGCTTCTTGCCGCTGGCCGTTGGATTTTCATCGCCATCGTCATTGATGTCCTCGTCGTCATCCTCCTTGTTCGACCATTCCTCCTCCTCATCATCGTCATTGTCTTCTTCATCCTTCGGCGGCTCCTCGTCGTCCTCCTCCTTGTTCGACCATTCCTCCTCCTCCTCCTCATCGTTGTCGTCTTCTTCGTCATTCGGTGGCTCCTCGTCCGTCTGGTCGTCGTCCGATAACTTCGGCGGTGGCGTCCCTTCCTTGAGCCGGATAAAATGGAGGTCAGGGCTTGATGCCGGACTCATGGAAAACGAACGCGATGATTGTGTGGTTGACCCCAGACTGGCGGAACTGTCATCCTCACTGTCGCTCGACATTGCTACGCTACGTAATTAAATAACCGGCGAGAAAGAGAGATTGAAGAGTGTGTGGAAGTGTAGAGTGGCCGGCCGGGACGATGAAGATGGTGGCAACTGAAGCGTGGTGTGAAGACAAGAGGAATGTCAATTGAAGCGGGGGATTGACGGATTATATTGGCGCCTTGGCAGGCGGTTAGAATTCTGATATAATCAACCGCAATTTTGTGCACCCGGCCCGTCGCTCTAAATTCCCGCTATTGTGCAATTCTCAATATGCCAAATGTTTGACATGTGTACATTTTAGGAGTTCACATGGTTCGCTAGATGCTTTGTTTAACTACCCACGCACTTATATGAAACACAACGGGTGTGAAATAGTACGCTTTTAACATAGGACAGTTTGTAAGCAATATATATAGATGAGCTCTTCTTATTGATGTAGCCATTAATAATCAAACGAAACCCCTAATGATCATTGCAAACAGCGCATAGAAGATGGCTAATGCGGCAACTACAACTACACATGCTAGTTCCTTCTTGTCTTTCTTTCATCTGTTGCTTGTGATTGATTCTTTCTTGCTTCATCGTGGTGATTGTACACTCCAGATTAGTCAGTTTCTTCTTCAGCTTTACGTTATCTTCTGCAAGCTTGGTGATAACACTCCGAGCCCTGCCATGCCATTCATCATCCAACCAGTTAACAAAGGCACAAGCCCCATATCCCTGCGAATGTTAAATAATCAGGATCAACGGGGGCATTAACTGAACTTAAGGGAAGTACTTATCACTAACCTCTAAGGGGCAACCGAGAAACCGTCTGCCAATGTCGAATCCCTCCGTGCATACACGTCGAGCGGGAGTGTGTTCGTGCACACAACTCAGCTTTTGGTACTTCTCGGTGGCGCAAAACTCGGAATCGAATTCATGTTGTGGGAGTCTGCTGGAGTCATACTCTGGATCCGGCATTTGATCGCTTTCCTGTGTGTGGGGGGGGTGGGGGTCCAATTCAGGATGGACTGAGTGAGCTACTTGCTTTGGACATGCTAAAAAGATGAGGAAAGATTGGGACCTGACAAGACGATTCGGACCCGTAGTACACCGGCCTCCTGGTGACCTTAGGCAAGTGCACGGCGGTGACCGCCGTTGTGGTGGCGCCGACAATGGTGCTGCCAAGAGCGACTGTACGAACCGGTGCAGCCGCACTGAAACCATCAGCACCACTCGTCTGCATTCTCCCAATGTCAGTGCCACACTAGGGAATTTGGGCGCTAGGGATTTGGAAACTATTTAGGGATTTGGGGAAGATGGGGAAACTATGGGGATCTGATGATAACGGTCGGGGAACTATTTATCACATTTTGTTGTATACGGCACATGGTTTTCCAAACCAAATCGTGTGAGATGGTGCGTGATACATGGTTTCCATAACATGACCGTTTGTGATGTGCTTCCCGGTCCATATGGGTGCGGTAAACAGCCGCTCTCCGGAAACCCCCCAAAAAATGTTATGCTGATAGAGATGTCGGCGGCGACCGAGGCAGCGGCTGTCGGATAGGAGGTCAATCCCCGGTCGGTCGGTGGTGTCGGCGTTATAGGAAGTCCATCCTCGGTCGGTCGGCAGTGGCAGCGTGATAGGAGGTCAATCCTCGGTCGGCGGCAGGAGATATAGGAGGAGCTCAATCCTCATGGTCGGCGCCAGCGTGACTGGAGCCCGGACTTCAAGCAGGTGCCCCGCTAAGCTCTGGTCCTCGACCGTGATGTCTCACCATGCCGCTGCTAATCAATTAAGGTATTGTTTTCCTTGAGTGGCCTTACTAAGGTATTAAATTCATATAAGGGCACTACTACTGATGATGCGTGTAAATTGACTGGTTGATTAGTGTCATTGCACGGCTGGATAACATTATGCAGCGCCCTTCATAAATTTTGAAAATAAAATATTTTGATTTATTCACCCATATCTTTGTCCATCCATTAAGGATGGAACGTGTGCAAATGGAACGATCTGAATGGATGAGGGATCGGACAACCTCAAGGTATAGGGCTGGCATGGAGGAGTGTTCATGGTTTTAGCTGAACGGACAAAGATGAGAATTGGCGAAGAAGATTACGTCCTCTGTCCATGCAAGGATTGTACCAATACGGTGTCAATTGCAATTGCTTTGGTCGAGTTACACTTATACAAGAGGGGATTCATGGGTGGATACACAATATGGACTAAACACGATGAAGAGTCGGTTATGAATGAAGGTAATAATGTGCATGTCGGCGAGGTGCCAAACCCCGATCAGAGTCGCATGGGTGTTGAATTTAACCTCGGGGCTAAGACGTCAAGCTACAGACAGAAGTCTGGCATGCCAAAAAAACCAAAGAAAAACCAAGAGTGTGAAGTATCACCGACCTTGCTGATATGCCAGATTTTGCTGCTCTGATTGCAGATTTCCAGGGCCCAGATAAAGAAATGGTCGGGTACAAGGAGCTGCCAAGCATTGATGTGGCCTCCAAGAAAGATTTGTATCCAGGTTGCAAAAAGAAATATTCCAAGTTGAGTGTCACACTGACGCTTCTCAGATTTAAAGCAGAAAGCGGTCTATCAAACAAGGCCTTCACACAGTTGTTGACTCTTTTCAAAGACATTCTTCCAGAAGATAATGTGCTCCCCAAAAGCACGAACGAAGCGAAGAAAGTTGTTTGTCCATTGGAACTTGAAGTCCAGAAGATACACGCGTGTTTGAATGATTGTATGTTGTACCGCGGTGACTACCAAGATTTGCGTTCATGTCGCATATGCAAGCACGCACAATACAAGAGCAGGAGATCAAAGGACAAGTACAAAATGGACGAAGAGATCGAGACAGGAAACCTGTTCAATGTTGTTTAGTACTTGCCTATAATTCCAAGGTTGAAGCGTTTGTTTGCAAAGCCTAGAGAGGCAAAGAGGTTGCGGTGGCATCATGATGAGCGAACTGCGGATAAATATATGAGGCACCCAAAAGATGGGGCTCAGTGGGAACAAATCGCGGACAGGTTTAAAGATTTTGCAAAGGATCCTAGAAATATATGGCCAGGGGAGTGTACTGATGGATTTAATCCATTTGGCGATATGAACACCAAACACAGCACTTGGCCGGTGCTTCTGTGCATATATAACCTTCCTCCTTGGTTGTGTATGAAGAAAAAATACATCATGATGTCAATGATTATCCAAGGCCCGAAGCAATCTAGAAATGATATCGACATTTACTTTCAGTTACTGGTAGAAGAACTGCAGACATTGTGGTTGCCTGGTGTGAACTGTTATGATGCCTACGCAAAGGAGATATGCCGGCATTAGGCAACAGTTCAGGGCAGAAAACAAGGGGACCAGTAGGATGTGTCACATCCATGGATAGGACATCAAGTAGATTTCTTTCCAACTCGCGCAAAACCGTGTATTTGTGTCATCGAAGGTTCTTAAGGAAAAGTCGCCCTTATCGAAAAATGACAGTTGAATTTGATGGTACGGTAGAGAAAGGAACGGGCCCAAGACCCTATGATGGGAAAGTAGTCCATAGCATGGTTAAAAAAATTGAAGTTGTGCTTGGCAAGGGATCCGGTTCGACGTCAAAAATAACACCCAAGGACCAAGTGTTTAAGAAGAAATCAGTGTTCTGGGAATTACCTTACTAGGAGTTCCTAAGTGTACGTCACTGCATTGATGCCATGCACGTAGAGAAGAATGTATGTGAAAGCATCCTTGGTACTCTGCTCAAGAATAAAGGCAAAAGAAAGGATGGTGACGGTGCATGACTCGATATGCTTGGTGATCAATCACAACGCATGAATGAAGCAGAAGATGATGACAAATTGCTCCAGCAACACCAGAGTTACAATTTCACTGCAGCAGAAGCAAAAGAGTTCTTCCAATTTTTGTTGTCAATTAAGACACCATCTTCCTACTCTACAAACATTAGAAGTCTCGTGGATGACAGCTTGGCTAGAAAGAAGTTGTCTCACATGAAGACACATGATTGCAATGTAATGTTGACACAAATCCTCCCGGTGGCCATAAGGAATATGATGGACATAGACATAAGAAACACATTGATTGATCTCTGTGATTTTTTCAACAAACTATGGCAGAAGGTGGTAGATATTGAAGAGCTGGATAATATGCAAGCTGATATTGCAAGAATTGTCAAACTTAGAGATGTTCTTCCCACCGTCATTCTTTGATGTCATGGTCCATCTCACCGTGCACCTCGTGGATGAGATAAAGTATTGTGGTCCTGTGTTTCTTCGCAACATGTATCCCTTCGAGCAGTACATGGGAATATTGAAGCGCTATTGTCGAAACCGATGTCATCCAGAGGCAAGCATCCTACAAGGTTATACCGCGGAGGAGGTGGTTGAGTTTTGCACCGAATACAAGAAACTTAGACCTATAGGTGTGCCCCTCTCTCGCCATGAGGGAATGCTGGCTGGTAAGTCGGTCCTTGCTGGCACGCAGTTTTGTGCACCTAGAGAAATGGCCGATCAAGCCCATTTGACGGTACTACTTAACAACCCGATACTCGACGCTTATGCTGAAGAACACATGGATGAGATACGACGAAGCAACTTACCAAATGTGCTGTCACCAGCTGCCGTGACAAATGCACACAATAAGGACTATGTAAGATGGCTGAAGGATCGTTTGACAAGCGGATCCAATGAAGACCTTGCAATGTGGTTGGCCCAAAAGCCATCAACGACGATTATGAAGTACCAAGCGTACGACATAAATGGCAACACGTTCTACACTGAGGAACGTGATGCTAAGACCTCGTATAAGAAAAGCTTTGTTCGAATAGAATGCCTAACTGTAGAGGGGGGTGATAAACAGGTGTACTATGGAACCATCCAAGAGATTTGGGAGGTTAACTATGTGTGAATGAAGGTGGAATTATTCAAGTGCAGATGGGTCCCTCTTAGTAGCGTAAAGGTTGATGCTTATAGCAGGAAGACATATGTTGATCGCAGAGTTATGGCATATCACAAGGACCCATTTATTCTTGCCAGCGATGCTACCCAGATTTTCTTTGTGCCAGACCTCTTGCATACGCACTGCCATGTAGTGATGTATGGGAACAGGAGGGTACAAGGCGTCGAGAATGTTGGTGATGAGGAGGAGTACAATCAATATGATGAGTTGCCACCTGAGGGGCCACGCAACATAAAAGAGGAGAAGCGTAAAATCATCAGAAATCCTAAGTTCATTAGGGGTCAACCTAATGATCGCGATCACCCCATGTACATGGGAATCGATTCAAAAAACTAATAATTATGTCTACTGTACTGAATCGTGAGCGATGTGTACTGAGTTCATTCTGTTAGAAGTTTTCCCATGTACTGTATTGTGAGGTATGCCCAACCTTATGTTGATCTAGATTAATATGTTGTCAACCATAGCAATGAATTTGAAATATTTATGATAATTTACCCTATAGCTAGAACGCTCAGTTGATCTCACTCCGGTATGTATGAACTGAACATGTGCAGTTTGGTTTACCAATTGCACACGGTTGGTTCACTAAAACCGTGTGCTTTGTAAACCGTGGACTATGACTGTACGACCGAAAGTATGTCTAGAGGGGGGGTGATTAGACTACTTGACCAAATAAAAATCTACTTTTTCCCAATTTTAAGTGTTGGCGGATTTTAGCATTCATAGCAAGTCAAGCACGCCCTACACATGCATGTCTAAGAGTATAGCAGCGGAAAGTAAAGACAAGCATGAGTAGTAAAGGAAGGGTAGGAAGATCAAACGCAATTTGTAGACACGAATATTTTTCACGTGGTTCCGATAGGTGGTGCTATCGTACGTCCACATTTATGGAGTCTTCAACCCACGGAGGGTAATGGTCGCGAGAGTCCATGGAGGGCTCCACCCATAAGGGTCCACGAAGTAGCAACCTTGACTATTCCATAACGACTTCCGTCCACGAAGGACTAGCCTCACTATGGGTAGATCTTCATGAAGTAGGCGATCTCCTTGCCCTTACAAACTTCTTGGTTCAACTCCACAACACGAAGTAGGAGGCTCCCAAGCGACACCTAACCAATCTAGGAGGCACCACCCTCCAAAAGGTAATAGGCTCGGTAATGTCGATGAAATCCTTGCTCTTGTGCTTCAAGGTGATAGACTCCTCAACACAAAATCACTCTCTCACAAATTTGGCTATGGTGGAAGAGATTGATTTGGTGGAAAGCAACTTGGGGAGGCTAGACATCAAGATTCATATGGTTGGAATGGAATGGCATGGTCTCAACACATGAGTAGGTGGCTCTCTCTTAGAAAATCAGTTGGTATGAGTGGGGATCTGCTCTGAGTACTTCTCTTTTGAGTGGGTGGTGGTGAAGGGGTATATATAGGCATCTCCAAAAATCCAACCGTTACACCTAAAGTGACCAACTCGGTGACACCGATGTGTGAATCTCGGTGGTACCGAGTTGCCCCAAAGGTAGCAACTTTTGAATCTCGGTGAGACCGATATATAAATCTCGGTGGTACCGATCAGGTGACCAACGGTCAGATTGCGCAATCTCGGTGACGCCGATTCTCACATATCGGTGGTACCGATTCTCGACCATGGCTTACCAGAGAGTTGGTCCAGAAACTCGGTGGCGCCGATCCACAATGCTCGGTGGTACCGATTCCTGTGAATGGCTATCCAGAGAGTTGGTCCAGAAACTCGATGAGACCGACTGGCAAATCTCGGTGGTACCAAAGACTGAAAATAGCTAAACAGAGAGTTTTCAACTGAACTCGGTGGCACCGATGCAGAATCGGTTGCACCGACTGGCTAGGGTTTGGCATGGGTTTGTCTGAGTTTGGGAATCGGTGGCACCGAGTGGAAAGTGTTGGTTGCACCGATTTTGGATATTTGACTTTGGACAGACTTTTGTGGAAGAGCTTGTGGGTGTTTTTGGTGACTATCACTTGTGCACGTATGAGCATTTTGTTCACCAACAGTACCTTACCCCCTTTTAATAGTATTAGCTTTCCTATGGACTCAAAGTGATTTCTCACAAAGTAAAATGTAGAGTCCTCTTGCTTGAAGCTTTGCCAATCTATTTCCTTGCATCTTGGGGTTATCCACAATCCTTTTGCCATCCCTATCATTGAACTTTTCCTGAAATGTGCTTAGTGGAAACATTAGTTCATTGACATATATGTTGTTATTAATTACCAAAACCACCAAGGGAGCAAATGTGCTTTCAATCTCCCCCTTTTTGGTAATTGATGACAACATATAGATCAAAGCTTCGACATATGATATAATCAATGAATATAATCGTCGCTTTGAGAAGTATGTGATAAGCAAGAGCTCCCCCTAAATTTGTGCATTATTTTAAATTTGCATTTGAATGCAAATGCACACTCGATTAGGTACATGGGACACTCTTCCATGTCACATACTACTTGGTGGTGTGCGAGAATAATAAGAATGAACATCATAGCACAACACAATCAAGTAAAGGTGAATGATCATCTCATAAGCATCATAATGATAGGAAATAGTAGCAACACACATTAAGCGTATGATCAAACACCACATAGTTCAACACAAGCAATCAAAAGATCAAATGTTTTGTAAAGCGATAAAAACCAAACGCTCTCTCACTCGAAGCCTAAAGATCTATATACACTTCTCCCCCTTTGGCAACAAGTTACCAAAAAGTTCAAAGGTGTATACCTAAACGCTCTTCTGGGGCTGATCTCCTCCGGTAGCTGGTGAAGGAGTCGAGAGAACTGCATCGGCGAAGATCTCTGCTGATGTCATGGATGGAGTTGGAGTAGCAACGGGAGGTACTGGAGCTGATAGAACTGAGGAGGTTGTAGCAGGTGCTGATGAAGAAGGCCTCAAGTCTGGAGCTGGCACTGTGGCTGATCTGGCCTGGGTAGTGAAGTGAGTGCCTGGCCTGAGAGGGGAGTCATCCTCATCATCTGAAGTGTCGGGACTGGGCATGCTGTCAATTTCCTTCTTCAGCTCATTAACTGTCTTTGTCAACCCATCCACTTTGTCACTTAGGGTCTTGATCCTATTCTCAAAGATCCTCACAAGACTATTCTGATTCCCCAGTATGTCCTTGATGTCCTTCTGCATGCCCTGAACGGTAGAGATCAAAAGATCCATTTGCTCGTTGCTGGATCTACGGACTGGAGCACTAGTGGCTCTAGCTGCCTCTGCCTCTGCCTGTGCTGCAGCTGATGTGGGATGATCTGGGTCCATCACCACAACATTGTCCTCAAGATCTGGCTGTAGGGGCAAATGGGGCCTGTCAAGAGATGTGCTTCTCCAGCTTGGAGTTGATGAGCATCTGAATGTAGGGTGCATAGCAGCATGAGCGTTTCTGATCAGCAGCAACCCTCTTCACAGTCTCTACAATCAAGTCCATCACTCGTATCCTGGTGTGTCTATCAAGATAGATCAGCATGTTGATGGAATAGCCTCGAATCATCTTGTCATCTCCAGACTTAGGCATCAGTGTGTGCCTCAAGATGGTGTTCATGGTGCGGAGGCCAGCCTGGAGGAAGTTAATGGATCCAAGCTTGTGAGATTTCAAGTTAGCAGCAGGGATCTCATTATACATGTTCTTCATAGAATCATGGCTCTCCTTGGATTCAGAATAGACATCCAAGTCACCATCTTCCACATCTAGGACTCCTAAGATAGCAGCCCATTCCTCAACAGTAGACTCATATCTTGCTCCTTCAGTCATCCACACAATCCTACCATCTCCATAGAAATGAGTAGTGGAGTAGAATTGCATGATCATCTCGTCGTTCCATGCAGTGAATTCTTTGCCAACAAATCGTCTAGGCCAATGCAATGAAAATTGTCTTGAACATTTGAAAAGTAATCTTCATTTGCCATGATATACTTCCAGTCAACGTATCTCATGTCACTCACAGCTGGGCTCTTGTCAAGCAAGATTGTCTCATAGAAATCTTGTTGCTCCTTGGTGTAGAACCTATAGTCCACAGCTGTTTTCCTTCTCTGGGCATATGGATCAATAGCTCTCCATGCCCTTAAACCAGAATCCTTCTTCTTCTTCATATCTTCAGCAATTAGATGGCTGGCATTATGCTCTGGAAGGTGTGCTCTGAGCTTCATCAAAGCAGTGATATCATCATCATCCTCAGCTTCCCTAAAAGTGGAGGTCTTGTTCTTTGAAGAAGCTGGGATCTCTCTGGAGAACCTCTTGGGTTTGTCAGCAGCAGCAGCCTTCTTAGGAGCAGATTTGGTGCTCTTGGAAGTGTTAGACTTGGGCATAGCATCTGCCATAAGCTTCTTCTTCTTCTTGGGAGGAGCCTTTGCAGCTGGCTCTACCTCCTCCTCTGCAACAGCTGCCTCCTCTAGATCCTCAAACATAGAGGTAGGCCTGCCAACAACATAAACAATCCTCTTCCTGGATCTCTTCTTCTCACCTGCCTTCTTAGGCATAGACTTCCTGGGAGGCTCAATAGTCATGGTTGCTCTGGAGCTCTCAGGTGCTCTCATTGTCTCAGAGCTAGCATACTCCTTTCTGATAGCTTTCTTCTTCTAGGAAGAAGTGGCAGCATCATCTTTCTTAGGCAGCTCATCAGGGATGAAGTCCTCATTCTCTTCATCAGAATTGAGCTTCCTCCTAATCCTTGTAGCAGCCTTGGGCAGATCAGGAGAACTAGGCACATCATCAAAACTCTCCTCAGGACTAGTGCCTGAACTCATGACAATATTCTCCTCTCTGAAATTGTTCTCACTGTCATCTAAAGCAGACATCTCTGACCCTGTGAAAAGAATATAGAGGAGCAGAGGGGTTGAGCATCACAAAGCACAGAGATTTTCAAAAATTTGAACAAGGAAGACATTAGTTTTAGCTTTCTGCAGAAGGTATTTCGGTGTCACCGAATGGTATTTTTCGGAGTCACCGAGACAGACCATATGCATCAACAGAGACTTGGCAGCCTTTTTGGTGGAACCGAAAAGTTTGCTTCGGTCTCACCGATATGTTTCTCAGTAACCCTAAAACACGATCGGTGGAACCGATTTTTTCAACTCGGTGGTACCGAGATGCAATCTGCGGACAGCTGACCCTAAAATCTTCATTGTTCGCTAATCTACGAGAACTCTGGTGGATAGGGTGAATTGCACACAGTGGCTTATAGATAAGAACTTCTCAATGCGCAAGAATTAGACGATGGAGCGCAAGAGAGGATCGGATCCGTACCCTAGCTTGGTGACGGTCCGCTACGGCGAAGACGGCGGCGAAGATGACCGTCGATGGCGAGGATCCCAGTGGTGGAGGAGCACGGGGAGGCAAGGGCGACGACCGGGGGGGTCCTCTTGGGCAGCTTAGGGTTTTGGAGCGCGACGGTTTGAGGAGTGAATTTCAAAGCGTCGGGTCCACGGCATATATACCCATTGCTGTCGGTGACACCGGTTCGAAATTTTCGGTGTCACCGAGTTTCTTAACTGTCAGCTGACAGGGAAACTCGGTGTAACCGAGAATAAGGAATCGGTGTTACCGAGATGGAAAACCAGATCAACCCTTGGCAATCGGTGAAACCGAGAAATGTTTATTGGTCACACCGAGTTGCACTTGGGAGGTTTTGGAGTGCAGCCCTTTTCGACACGGAACTCCGAGTGCATCTCACTCAGAGGGATCGAGAAGTGCTTGATCAAGTTTTGTGATGCAGCAAGAAAAGAATATGAGGTGAGAAAGCATAGATAGCTAGAGAGTGGTCCTAGGCATTCTTGTCCATCCAATTGGCAAAAGAGAAAACAAAAGCCAAATAGCAACAATCGGATGTCCTCGAATGGATAAATAAATGCAGACCAACATGCTCACAAGAAAGGATGTCAAATGAAATCATGGCAAACATGCATATACATACTAGCATCTATCAAGCATTTTGGCGATGACGGAATCATCTATATATGAGTATATTGACTTAGGAGCCAAGTAAGAATAGTTGATCATAGGTCATACTCATCGTTTAAGCACAAGTGGGGTTACCACCTTTACATAAAGCATTTAATGTTGTCACATACTATGAGATGCTTTGACTCAAGTCTTAGAGTAAAGCTCCCCCTTGATGTGACATCCCCCCATAGGAGGGATAAACTAACCTTGGGTTTTGTCGATGAAGACTTCATGTAGGTGAAGTAGTGGTGGATGCTCAAAGTTGATGAAGATCACCATGAGTTGGGAGCATCCTTGTTGTTTCCTTACTCTTCTCACCTACATGGGTTAGTCCCAACACACAAGAGATAAATACAAGGATATCTATGGACATGGAGTGCAAAGCAAGTGTGATGATGTCCATTGATTTGTTGATTACCTTGTCCCTTGCTTACCTTTGAGGGAATGTGTGACTCCTTGAACCATAGCATAGAGTTGATGTTGATTGCAAATCGTTCTTGCCAATAATGAATGTGAGTGAATTTCATTGGCGGAGTCACCCCTCAAGAACTCTCTAGTTCTTCTTCTTGGGGACCCACATCAACTTGATGGGGATCCTTGGTGTTGAAGTAGCCCTTGTAGAAGTTGAGCTTGAAGTAGCCTTGGGAACCCACTCCACCAAAGCTTGGGATTCAACTTCATATGAGTCAATGTCCTCTTGAAGCTTGTTCTTGCCCTTGAGCTTGGGGTCTTGTGGTGGAAGGTCATCTTGAGATTTTGTTCCCTTGGGGAGAGTATTTTCATACTTCTCCTTTTGAGGAACAAACTTGGGCTTGGGGTATTGACCTTCTTCCCATTCAACTCCATTAGCGTTGAAGTAGCCAATGCCATGGTTCTTCCGGTATCCTTCGTGCTTGCGTACAATTTCCTCAAATTGCTTACACCCGGCAAGACTCTTGTAGATACCTTTCTATATAATTCCTTTCATTAAAGCATTTTCTTGCTCAAGTGTAACTTGGCTAGGAGAATCATCATTAGTGGAATCAATAGAACTACTAGAAGCAACATCATTGGGTTTAGCATTTTTATTGTTGCTACTAGATGAAGAACCTTTCTTGCCTTCGTTACTAGTTTGCTTAGACTTAACTTGAGGCATGAATGTAGACAAGAGTAATCGTTTGGCTAGATAAGATGAAGTCTTCTTTCGGAGATCGTCATTGATAGCTTTAAGAAACTCATGCTCTTGCTCCAAGGTGAGCTTCTCGAAGCGTAGCTTCTCATGAGTTCTTATAAGCTCTCTATGATCTTCGAGAGTAGATTCATGGGCTAACTTAAGAGTGTTTAATTCTTTAGTTAGTTGTTCTATTTTCATCTTATCATCATCAAATGACTTATCTTGCCTAGCATGAGAATTATCAAGTTCATTTTGACTAATATCACTAGTTTCATCAAAGTGCAAGTCATCATCACAAAGTAAATCATCTTCATCACTATTGAAATCAAGATACTCGGGGTGTGATACCTTGGGGCCTTTAGCCATGAAGAAACTTCCACTCCCTTCATTTGGTGAATCAAATAGATCATAGGAGTTGGTAGTCACTAGTGCAAGTCCGGCAGCACCTTCATCTTGACTATAGTCGGAGTTGGAGTGATAGCTTCTCTCGGAGTTGTTGTCGGAGTCGGAGCCGGAAACTCATTCACCAACATGAGCTTGATGTCTTCTTCTTGTGTAGCTCTTGGTGTACTTGTCCTTCTTCTCTGAATCCCTACTTCTCCTTGAGGGTCTTCGTTTATAACGATCATCTCTACTCCGTCTCTCTCTCTTTGAGGTGATTCATTCCTTGAGCTTCGTCTTCTAGGTGACTCTTCTCTTCGTTTGTAGGGAGCCGTACACTCATTGGAGTAGTGTTCGGGCTTCCCACAATTGTAGCAGTTGCGGTGACAACTTGACGAATGCTTCTCTTCATATCTTGAGTTGGAGCTTCGTTCTTTGCCTCTATTCTTGTAGAACTTGTTGAATTTCTTGACCATGAGGCTTATCTCTTCATTGGTGACAAGGTTGTCGCTTGAGGTTGCGGGAGCATTACTTGTGGCTTTGTAAGCACCGCTAGACTTGTTGTGAAGCTCTTCTTTGTCTTTGAGTGTCATCTCATGAGCAACAATCTTTCCAATGACTTCCGTAGGCTTGAGATCTTTGTAGTTGGGCATCATTTGGATTAATGTGCACACGGTGTCGTATCTCTCATCCAAAGCTCGAAGTATTTTCATGATGATGAATTTGTTGGTCATTTCTTCGCTTCCTAAGCCGGCAATCTCATTGGTGATGAGAGCTAGCCTAGAGTACATCTCCGCGACTCCTTCACCATCCTTCATCTTGAACTTGTCAAGCTGACTTTGAAGAACATCCAACTTGGATTCTCTCACGGACTCGGTACCTTCATGCATATCAACCAAATATCCCAAATCTCTTTTGCATTCTCGAGATGGCTGATTTTGGTGAATTCTTCGGGGCATAGGCAGTTGAAGAGAATGTCACATGCTTGAGCGTTGTATTGTAACATCTTCAACTCATCCGCGGTCGCTTCACGATCCGGTTCCTTTCCATCACCAAAGAATTCACCTTGCAAGCCAACACGAAGAACAACCCATACGGCGGGGTTATGACCAAGAATATGCATTTTCATTTTGTGCTTCCAACTAGCAAAATTTGTGCCATCAAAGTACGGACCTCTACGGTGATAATTTCCCTCACTAGACGACATACTCTCCTAGGTTGTGAAACTATGTCTAGAGGGGGGTGATTAGACTACTTGACCAAATAAAAATCTACTTTTTCCCAATTTTAAGTGTTGGCAGATTTTAGCATTCATAGCAAGTCAAGCACACCCTACACATGCATGTCTAAGAGTATAGCAGCGGAAAGTAAAGACAAGCATGAGTAGTAAAGGAAGGGTAGGAAGATCAAACGCAATTTGTAGACACGAAGATTTTTCCCGTGGTTCCGATAGGTGGTGCTATCGTACGTCCACTTTTATGGAGTCTTCAACCCACGGAGGGTAACGGTCGCGAGAGTCCACGGAGGGCTCCACCCATAAGGGTCCACGAAGTAGCAACCTTGACTATTCCATAACGGCTTCCGTCCACGAAGGACTAGCCTCACTATGGGTAGATCTTCACGAAGTAGGCGATCTCCTTGCCCTTACAAACTTCTTGGTTCAACTCCACAACACGAAGTAGGAGGCTCCCAAGCGACACCTAACCAATCTAGGAGGCACCACCCTCCAAAAGGTAATAGGCTCGGCAATGTCGATGAACTCCTTGCTCTTGTGCTTCAAGATGATAGACTCCTCAGCACACAATCACTCTCTCACAGATTTGGCTATGGTGGAAGAGATTGATTTGGTGGAAAGCAACTTGGGGAGGCTAGAGATCAAGATTCATATGGTTGGAATGGAATGGCATGATCTCAACACATGAGTAGGTGGATCTCTCTCAGAAAATCAGTTGGTATGAGTGGGGATATGTTCTGAGTGCTTCTCTTTCGAGTGGGTGGTGGTGAAGGGGTATATATAGGCATCTCCAAAAATCCAATCGTTACACCTAAAGTGACCAACTCGGTGACACCAATGTGTCAATCTCGGTGGTACCGAGTTGCCCCAAAGTTAGCAACTTTTGAATCTCGGTGAGACCGATATATAAATCTCGGTGGTACCGATCAGGTGACCAACGGTCAGATTGCGCAATCTCGGTGACACCGATTCTCACATCTCGGTGGTACCGATTCTCGACCATGGCTTACCAGAGAGTTGGTCCAGAAACTCGGTGGCGCCGATGCACAATGCTCGGTGGTACCGATTCCTGTGAATGGCTATCCAGAGAGTTGGTCCAGAAACTCGATGAGACCGACTGGCAAATCTCGGTGGTACCGAAGACTGAAAATAGCTAAACAGAGAGTTGGCAACTGAACTTGGTGGCACCGATGCAGAATCGGTTGCACCGACTGGATAGGGTTTGGCATGGGTCTGTCTGAGTTTGGGAATCGGTGGCACCGAGTGGAAAGTGTTGGTTGCACCGATTTTGGATATTTGACTTTGGACAGACTTTTGTGGAAGAGCTTGTGGGTGTTTTTGGTGACTATCACTTGTGCACGTATGAGCATTTTGTTCACCAACAGTACCTTACCCCCTTTTAATAGTATTGGCTTTCCTATGGACTCAAAGTGATTTCTCACAAAGTAAAATGTAGAGTCCTCTTGCTTGAAGCTTTGCCAATCTATTTCCTTGCATCTTGGGGTTATCCACAATCCTTTTGCCATCCCTATCATTGAACTTTTCCTGAAATGTGCTTAGTGGAAACATTAGTTCAATGACATATATGTTGTTATTAATTACCAAAACCACCAAGGGAGCAAATGTGCTTTCAATGACACCTAATGCGTGCAAAGTGAGTGGTGCGTTCTGGTTGGCCAAAACCCAAACCACACGGATCGTACGTCTGCACCATAGGATTCACCCGGATCGAACGACTGTCCTTATACCTCTCGTCAACACACGTTGTTGAAGCTGGGATTTGATTCATATGCACTAAATGCCCCGTGAATGATAAAAAATTCTGAAAAAATATCAACTGGGCCCATAAATGCGCCAGAAAATCAAACATGGTGTATAATGATGATTGAGTACCGTGGGATAAAAGTTGGAGGAGAGGCGATGAAGACACCGTCGATTGGAGTTCGATTTGCCACTTCTCCCTTTGGAACTATGATCCTTCTAGTGATATGCTACGGTTTCCAAGGAGCGATCATCATAACTTGTGCCAATAATAACCATTTTTTCCACGATGTGTGGAGATCACGCCACGATGACACACCGATTTTCATGATTTCTTGAGTCCATTTGCATTTCCTGTAATTAAATTACCAACATTTACGCATCTCACATCATAAAATGTTTGAAAATTATTCCCATTCCCTTGCACAATGACGAAAACACGCAAAGTGACACACAAATGATTATGTAAGAGATTCTTTGTGAGCATCCACACGTAATTCATGTTGGGATATTTTATTTATAGAACTAATTAACATGGTAAATACAAAAGGATGACTTAGATATAACAAACGAGCCATGTAATCCACCAGAAGATCAATAATATGAGTACAATGATGTTTGCGTACCATGGGAAATCGAGGCGAAAGGATGAGGTTGACATAGATTGGAGAGTCCAAAATGGCAACTCTACATTTGGAAACTATGATCCTTTGTGTGAGATGCCTTGGTTTTCAAAGGGCCGTACGTCACAACTTCCGCCAGATATTACCAATTTTTTCCACGGGGTATTCACATCATGCCACGGTGACACGCCCATTTTCATGATTTTTGGAATACATCTGCATTTCCTCCAATTCAATTACTAACAAGCCCAATGTTGGTGGAAAAAATGTCTTAAAACTAGCAAACAAGTCATGAAATGCGGCCGAAAATCAATATAGGGGTTAAGAGGTGAGCGTCTGCCGATGAAAATAATTCGAGACGAAATGATGAAGTCACAAATTCATTTGAAATGAAAATATGATTGTTGTGCATAAATAAATAGCACATGGTTGGTTCACTAAAACCGTGTGCTTTCTAAACAGTGGACGATGACACCTAATGGGCGCAAAGCGAGTGGTGCATTCTGATTGGCCAAAACCCAAACCACACGGATCGTACGTCTGCATTGTAGGATTCACCCAGATCAAACAGTTGTCCTTATACCTCTCGTCAACACACGTTGTTGAAGCTGGGATTTGATTTATATGCACTAAATGCCCCGTAAATGATAAAAAAATGCTGACAAAATATCAAACAAGCCCATAAATGCGCCAGAAAATCAAACCTGGCGTATAATGATGATTGAGTATCGTGAGATAAAAGTTGGAGGAGAGGCGATGAAGACACCGTCGATTGGAATTCGATTTGCCACTTCTCCCTTTGGAACTATGATCCTTCTAGTGAGATGCTACGGTTTCCAAGGAGCGATCATCGTAACTTGTGCCAATAATAACCATTTTTTCCACGGTGTCTCGAGATCACGCCACGATGACACACCGATTTTCGTGATTTCTTGAGTCCATTTGCATTTCCTGTACCGACATTTACGCATCTCCCATCATAAAATGTTTGAAAATTCTTCCCATTCCCTTGCACAATGACGAAAACACTCAAAGTGACACACAAATGATTGTGTAAGAGATTCTTTGCGAGCATCCACACGTAATTCATGTTGCGATATTTTATTTATAAGAACTAATTAACATGGTAAATACAAAAGGATGACTTAGATATAACAAACGAGCCATGTAAGCCACCAGAAGATCAATAATATGAGTACAATGATGTTTGTGTACCATGGGAAAAATCGATGCGAAAGGATGAGGCTGACATAGATTGGAGTGTCCAAAATGCCAACACTACATTTGGAAACTATGATCCTTCATGTGAGATGCCTTGGTTTTCAAAGGGCCATACATCACAACTTCCGCCAGACATTACCAATTTTAATCCACGGGGTATTCACATCATGCCACGGTAACATGCCCATATTCGTGATTTTCAGAATACATCTGCATTTCCTCCAATTCAATTACTAACAAACCCAATGTTGGTGGAAAAAATGTCTTAAAACTAGCAAAGAAGTCATGAAATGCAGCCGAAAATCAATACAGGGGTTAATAGGTGATCGTGTGCCGATGAAAATAATTCGAGGCGAAATGATGAAGTCACAAATTCATTTGAAATGAAAATATGATTGTTGTGCATAAAAAAATAGCACACGGTTGGTTCACTAAAACCGTGTGCTTTCTAAACCATGGACGACGACACCTAATGCGCGCAAAGTGACTAGTGCGTTCTGATTGGCCAAAACCCAAACCACACGGATCATACGTCTGCACCATAGGATTCACCCAGATCGAACGGTTGTCCTTATACCTATCGTCAACACATGTTGTTGAAGCTGGGATTTGATTTATATGCACTAAATGCCCCATAAATGATAAAAAAATCTTGAAAAATATCAAACGAGCCCATAAATGCGCCAGAAAATCATACCTGGCGTATAATGATGATTGAGTACCGTGGGATAAAAGTTGGAGGAGAGGCGATGAAGACACATCTACATTTCAAAGT
This sequence comes from Elymus sibiricus, assembly GCA_039707655.1. NCBI lineage: Eukaryota > Viridiplantae > Streptophyta > Magnoliopsida > Poales > Poaceae > Elymus > Elymus sibiricus. Next base: position 326,297,991 of record CM077671.1, read on the forward strand.
TGTGAGGTTTTCATTTCGAACAAATAAATGATGCTTGTGCACACAAGTTACTATATGAAACTGTTTGCATAGGCCTTTCCGCGGGGCGCACGGCGATCTTTTTTCACCCTTTTCACCAAAGCCGCCAACATGCCCCCCCCCCACACAAACCCGCGCCCTCCCCTGTTTCGCTCAACTGTGCGTGGATTCTGCCCAAACTCCATCGACAGCTAGCTCCCTCCCCCTCCTGGCCCCCAGATCCACTCCAGAACCCTTTCCGGCGCCGTCGTGCTCAACCCGGCCGTGTACCCGCTTCCCGGCGTCAACCCTACCCTTCACTGCCGCTCCGAACACGCAGCTGCCCACGCGTCGCCGTCTTTATTTGCTCGCCAGCCACCCTCGAGCATATCGATCTTGTACCCTCGCCTCTCCTGCCGGATTTGCACAAAAAACGGTCAGTTGCTGCCCTCCATCGCGGTGAGGTCTATTATCTCGCGATCCCTTTTCCTATTTCGTTCGGTTTGTCCCCAAAATGATTATAAAATAATGGAGAGCGTATTTATGTTCATCATCTACCCTTTAACATATCAGTTGTATTTATTCCAATTAGTTATTGTCGAGTTACATATCATGTGCGCACGAGTCACACAAAATGAACAGATTAGCCGTACATTTCCAAATTATCAAATGCCATGCTTAGACAGCTTGGTGCCAAACTGTTACATTTTATTTATGATTATCTCCCTTTTCTGAATTTCGCATGTGTCCTCTGTAGATGTCTATTAGCAGCGACGACAGTCATACTTCTGCCGAGGTATCTACATCTAAGTCCGAAGCCAACATGTCTACAACAGATGTTCGTGTATCAAGAAATGATGAACGGGATAAAGCTGCCACAATCACCCATCCGGTCAAGAGCCAGAAGAGTGCTCCAAGAAAGCCCACACACCAGCCTAAAGGTGTATACAAAGTAACTGACATCGATTTGAAGTCTTGGGCTCCAACTAAACCAAATAAAGCACGCACGAGGTTCAAGAGTGTGCGTGGATTTGTTGGCAGGGCAAGGCTAAACATTAATATGCCAGGGTTTCGAAAGGCTGGTGCAGAAACACGGCAGAGGATAGTCCGGGAGATCATGGAGCAGTTCAACGTTCCTGGGGAGTGGAGAGAGCAGGTGCAACACGCTGCACTGAAGAAGGCCAGGGATGCTTGGAGAAACTGGAAGCATGTGTTGTACAAGAAGTTCTTGAGTCAAGGCAAGGACCCAATCCCCTCATACCCCAAATTACAAAGGAAGACTGGACAGAATTCGAAAGGGTCAGGGCCAGTGAAGAGTTTATTAAGAAGAGTGCCATGCAATCAGAAGTTCGGAAGAAGAACACACACCCCCACTGTATGGGTGTGGCAGGATACTACGGCATGAAACCGATATAGGAGCAGGAGGACAAAGAAGCAGTAGCTGCAGGTGGCAGCCTGGCCTTTACTGAAATTAGGGGCACTCGCGCTAGGGACTACTTGCGGAAACGTGCAAAAAGGCATGGCGACGGTTCTTATTACTTTGAAAACTCGGTAGACCAAGAACTGTATGATGTGATGGCAAAGGCTTCCAAAAACACTGGAAGGTGCTACAGGAACTCAGGGCCATGTGACATTCTGTCCGAGGCACTCACTACCATAAAGCCCCCTGGTCGTGCAAGGGGTATTGGGGTCAATGTCCCACACAAGAGGGCTTTCTCACTAAGCAGAGAAGAGAGGCTCAGCATGAAAAAAGCTAGGAGTGAGTGTAGGCATAAAGACTTGCGTGAAAGTATTAAGAGGGACCTGTATCCTGGAATTCGAAAGGAAGTTGAGGAGTCATATATGCAGCAGAAGACACTAATGATGAGAGAGAGCCAGGAGACAGAAGGGTATGTCGGCATGGATGATGCCACTTATTGTATGACAACACCACACAAGAGTAGTTGTGCATCAGCTGACCCTAGCGACAATGATGTTGCAGCCGGACATGATGGTGCTATATCTGATCTATATGGACAGGGGGGAGATTGAAGGCCGTTCTTACACATTATGAAGGTACTTTACAATGTGCAACAGTGTGGGTTTACTACCCCGACTTGGATGGGGGACTCTTATTGGACAATGCGTCGTTGAAGCCGGGTTGTGTGAAGTGCTACGTGACTGAAATAAAGCCTGGATTCAGTAATTTTGCCCTGAAGAATGTCCTTGGGGACCCTGATGAGAAGAGGACCTTGGAAGAAACATGGTTAAATCATATCCAGTGGCCACGGAAAGAAATATACTTCCTGGATGAGATCCCTCCAGCCCCCCCAAAAGCAACCAATGTTGCCCTCGAACCGGTGACTCTCCTCTCGCCATAGCAGATCTTGTGTGATTCCCCCGATGAACATACTCATGGAATCCGATGCCCGAGGCATCAACATGTGATCAGCCCGACCGACTTCCTGCCATAGAGGCCATGTCATCGTCCGCTCCTGGGCAGCCTGTGGCAAGGCCTACAACTGCTGAAGATGTATCATCGGTTCAGATGCCTGCCACTGAAGCAGAAAGTGCAGACACATCGACACTGCATCCTCACCAGACAAACCCGGCCGAACCGCGTGCTAAGGAGTCTGAAAGTCTGGAACCGCCTGCTAAGCAGTCCGAAAGTCCGGGACCGCCTGCTAAGCACTCCGAAAGTCAGGAACCACCTGCTCATCAGTCCAGCGGTTCGTAGCCGCCTGATAAGCATACCGATGTGTCGGCACTGCCTGCTCAGCAAACCAACACGTTGTCATAGCCGCATCAACACACCGACACGTTGGCACTAGCTGCTCAAAAGCCCGGAATAGCTTCAACGACTGGTCAGCTGTCCGTCAACTCTCGCACTACAGCTCAGCTGTCCGTCACAGCGGCATCATTTGTTCAGCAGTCCATCGTACCTTCACAAGCTTCTCAGCAGCATGTCGTTGATGAAACCAGACGTCAAACAAGAAGTGCTTCAGCTAAGAAGACGGAAGCGGCCACGGTTGCACACAGGAAGTTGGGCCTCCCAAAAGCGAGGAGGGATGGGACCAAGAGCCTCCTTCTACAAAGAATCATCGGCCATACCCAAATTAACAACAAGGTTTTCGAAGGGCTGGGTCATCCCGGTTCTGACCACATGTCTGAAGCAGACCTTGAAAAGCAACTTTCTAGTAAGGAAATAGACACATTTGAGAAACGCAAGTACAAGCATGGCCAGCCATTCCTTGTTGGCGATTTCTGGGAGGAGTGCAGTTCCAGTGCTCGCAAGTTACATAAATATTGCATGGACGGAATGTTGGAAGGAGAAGATACTAACATTCTGCAAGTGCACTACGACAGCTGGCATTTCTCTCACGTTGCAGGTACCATCAGTGTGGAATTCGAGGACTTTCATCTCTTCTTCTACTCCGATGAGCTTGCTGCCATTCTTGTCAAATGCTTGATGTTGTTAGTACTTCACAAACTCTGATCAACTTCTCCATACATGGCTGTAAATGACAAAAAAGCTAACTGTATTGTATTCCTCTCAGGGGATTGACGACGCAGAGAACATCAAGGGTGCATGCGTATTTCATAGATCCTGATTTAGCAAACGGCGTTTTGTTACGAGATAATGGCTCACGCAAGGCTTCCATTGATTATGTCGCCAAGATCTTGTTCAACTTACATATAGGAGAATTCTTCATGTGGCCGTATCATGAATGGTAAGTTAAATATACAACCACACATACATTGATCGTCTTTCAGTTTTAGACATAGTTTGTACATTCATGGTTTTCTTAAACTGTAGAGGTCACTGGATCTTGGTGGTCATTGTTCCAAAACGCAACACAGTTTACTACATGGATTCTCTCAGAGAGTCAAATGCGCCTCAAGATGTGAGTCATCTTCAGGATTTCATGGATAGGTATTGAATTCTTTGATGTTAATGCGTTGTGTTCATATCTGGTTCCAGAATTGAGTGTGTGAATATTCATCTTCATTTGCAGTGTATTGTTAATGAACATAACTTTAGAAGGGAATCGGTTCGACCGCCAACTACCTCTGCAGCACGTGATCGTTTCTCCGGTAAGACAACGAAATCCGTTATTTTCAGAAAATGCTAGTCAAATGTTCAAGTTTCTAAGTAAATCTCTTTCTATTTCTCTCCATAGAAAAAAGAAGAAACAACTTACACCGGTTAGGTTGTTCCTAACAGGGCAAATACATGACTAATATTGTACAAAAAATTTCAGTGTCCTCAGCAACAACGAGGTACCAGCCTATGTGGATACTATGTTTGTGCACACATGATGAACCTATGCAGACATGTTGAATGTGGTGTCGATGCTGACCGGATAATTACTATCTTCTACTCCACACGTATGTCACATTGTGATCTAAAAGTCCTGCAGTTGATCTTCGCACCGATGACCTCTTCACCGCTCGCCGCAGATGAATTGTTGTCTGTTAGGAAATTTATCAGCACCTTCTTTGTGAAACACTATATCAATCCCAATGATGATGTCGAAGATTTCCGGGTTCATATCCCCTAATAATAAGTACACATTCATATAGTGTTATTAGCTAAACATAAACACATGGATGCATTATTTTCCATGTGATCATGTCTTCGTATTTTGTACACTATGATTATGTACTGCATATGTCGGTTTAATAGTTGTGGAATTTAGCTAGCATTTGCTCAATTGCATATTGTCGTGAATCTTGATGAATCCTCTTCTTATGGACACTATTTGTTGAATTGCATATTGTGGCAAATTATGATGAATGTTCTTCATGTGGACACTATTTGTCGATTGCATATTGTGGCGAATTTGCTATTTGCAGGGTGAATTAAATGCGATATTTTACAATAACCTGGCAATTTCAGCGCACAGGGTTCAAGCAACTAAGTGTGTGCGGTTGATACGTCTCCAACGTATCTATAATTTTTGCTTGTTCCATGCTGTTATATTATCATTCTTGGATGTTTTACAATCATTTTATAACAACTTTATATCATTTTTTGGGACTAATCTATTGGCATAGTGCCAAAGTGCCAGTTGATGTTTTTGCTTGTTTCTTACTTCGCAGAATATCAGTACCGAACGTAGTTCAATCGCGATGAAACTTTTTGGAGATTTTTTCTGGACCAGAAGACACCCAGTGGGCCAAAGAAGTGTCGGAGAGGTGGGCCGTGGAGACCACAACTCACCAGGGCGCGCCAGGGGGGCCCCAGCGCGCCCAGATGGGTTGTGCCCTCCTCGGGGCCCCTCTCCACCGCCTCTGATGCCTATAAATTCCCAAATATTCCAAAAACCCTAAGGGAGTCGACGAAACACAATTCCAGCCGCCACAAGTTCCAGAACCTCGAGATCCAATCTAAACACCATCACGGAGGGGTTCATCTTCTTCATAGGTGCCTCTCCGATGATGCGTGAGTAGTCTACCATAGACCTACGGGTCCGTAGGCAGTAGCTAGATGGATTCCTCTCTCTCTCTCTCTTATGATTCTCAATACAATGGTCTCTTGGAGATCTATTTGATGTAAACTTTTGCGGTGTGTTTGTTGGGATCCGATGAATTTTGAGTTCATGATCAGTTTCTATCCATGAATATTATTTGAATCTTCTTTGATCTCTTATATGCATGATTACTTATAGCCTCGTATTTCTTCTTCGAATCTTTGGTTTAGTTAGACCAACTAGATCGATTTTTCTTGCCATGGGAAGAGGTGCTTTGTGATGGGTTCGATCTTGCAGTGTCCTTTCCCAGTGATATAAGGGGCAGCAAGGCACGCATGTATCGTTGCCATTAAGGATAACAAGATGGGGTCTATTCCTACATGAATAGATCTTGTCTACATCATGTCATCGTTCTTATTGCATTACTCCGTTTTTCCATGAACTTAATACACTAGATGCATGCTGGATAGCGGTCGATGTGTGGAGTAATAGTGGTAGATGCAGGCAGGGGTCGGTCTACTTATCTTGGACGTGATGCCTATATAATGATCATCGCCTTGGATATCGTCATGACTATTCGATTTTCTATCAATTGCCCAACAGTAATTTGTTCACCCACCGTGCGCTATACTCATGAGAGCAGCCACTAGTGAACTCTACGGCCCCCGGGTCTACTTTTCCAACATATTGCTTTCCGATCTATCTTTTTGCCTTTCAGATCTAGAAAACCAAAACCCCAAAACATATTGCTGCACTTTTTATTTGCCATTTCTATTTTGTGTTCTTGAGAAATCTATCTCTCCTATCTATCACTACCTAATCTATCTTTTTACCGTAGAGAGATTGACAACCTCTCTTTCACGTCGGGTTGCAAGTATTTGGTGTTTGTGTGCAGGTGTTGCTTATTGGGTGGTGGTGATCCTCCTACTGGTTCGATAACCTTGGTTTCATAACTGAGGGAAATACTTACCGTCGTTGTGCTGCATCATCCCTTCCTCTTTCGGGAAATACCGATGCAGTCTCAAGCCACGTCAAAGGAATTTCTGGCGTCGTTGCCGGGGAGGAAGCGATATCTTCTATGTGCCTAACGTAGGCGCCGAGGGGACTCCATCATCATCTACCAGGTTCCTAATCACAAATCTCATCTCCTTGCAATTACATTATTTGCCATTTCCTCTCGTTTTCCTCTCCCCCACTTCACAAATTTGCCGTTTTATTCGCCCTCTTTTTCGTTTGCCTTTTCTTGTCAGATCACTTTCCTAGTCATTATGGCTAGCTCTTCCTTTATTGCGTGTACTCCCGATAATGAGGTTCTTAATTTTAAGCATAGGGGAGGGGAGAACCTAAAAGACGCTTGGTATAGGATTTGCAATGCTCATAATAGATCTATCCATAAGCAATCTACCATTGTTCTTCTTCGCGGTTTTTATGTGGGCATCACCACTTGGTATAGATTCGTCCTTGATACGATTACCGGTGGGAATTTCTTGATGTGTCCATCTTTGGATGCTTTTAATGCTATGGGAAGTTTAGTGAGATCACCACCTCTTATTGTCAATGAAACAACTTTAACTCTTGAACACGTTATGGAGAGATTAGATGCTATTGAAAACAAGATGATTACCAAGGAACATCTTTAATATAATGCATGATCTTGCTAATAAAATTGGGGCTAAGGCGCGAGATGCTTTTAAATTGTTAAAGGAAAAGAAGCCCGTAGTTAATGAAAGGGTAGAAGAGAACCCGTACCGGATTGATAAGTTGGAAGAAATTTTTAGTAACTTGGGTTCAGCTTTTTCTTCTATCAAAACTATTGAAAAAACTCCCGTAAAAATTAGCAAGACCACACAAGTCATAAAGAACAAAATTGCTACACCAGGTAGTCACAAGGGGGATCTTAAAATGATTAGTATTCATCCCGACTTTGTTGAAATCATAAGGGACCCTATTTAAAAGAATGAATTTTTTGGTTTTCTTCCTAGGAGTGTTGTCATCAAGAATATGCATGCTAAATCCTTGAAGAAATCTAGTTGTGTGATTGAAGAATTGAAAACTAAGGATGACCATACTTGAATCTATGCGTTATGCCTAGCTAGGGGCGTAAGACGATAGCGCTTGTTGGGAGGCAACCCAATGAATAAATAAATTTTTGCTTTTTCCTTTCTGTTTTTGAGTGTTGACACAATTATGCCTCTGTTATGATTGTGTTTTTATGGTTTATTTAGTGTTTGTTCCAAGTAGAGCCTTTAGGATGATTCATAGGATGAGTAGAAGTGATGCTGAATCTGAAACAAAAACTTTGCGTACAGTATATGAATTTTCATTTTTTTTCTATAACGTGATCTTGAGCTGAAATTTTAACACAGTGTTTCTATACAAATTCCTTACATTGTCCTAATTTTTCAGAATTTTTAGAGTTACAGAAGTATGGTTAGAGTACAGATTACTACAGACTGTTCTGTTTAAGACAGATTCTGTTTCCGTTGCATTGTGTGCTTGTTTTGATGAATCTATGGGTTATATTGAAGGGTATGACCCATGGTAAAGTTAAAATACAGTAGGTATAATGCAATAATAAATTATGAATAGGTTTGCAACAGCATCTAAAGTAGTGATTTGCTTTATTATACTAACAGATCTCACGAAGATTTTGTTGAGTTTTGTGTGATTGAAGTTTTGAAGTTTTGGGTGAGATCACGATGGATGAAGGAATAAGGTGTGAAAAGAGCCTAAGATTGGGGATGCTACCGCACCCCCAAGATATATCCAAAGAGAAAAAATCAACTAAGCTTGGGGATGCCTTCGAGTGGCATCCCTCTTTCTTCTAACGACCATCGGTATTTTACTTGGAGCTATATTTTTATTCGTCACATATCATGAGTTTTGCTTGGAGCGTCTTGTATCTTTGCTTGCTTTTCTTGTTTATTTTTCCTTTGTATCCTTGCTGTACACACCTATTTGGGAGAGCCAAAATTATGCTATGATTTGTTAGAATTGCAATCTATGCTTCACATAAACTTTTTGAGCTATAGAATTGCTCTAGTGCTTCACTTATATCTTGTTGAGCACGGTGTGCTTGGAATTTTTTGTAGAAATACTCTCATGCTTCACTTAGATTAATTTGAGAGTTAGAAATTTTTGAAGAAATCCTCTCATGCTTCAGTTAAATTTGTTTGAGCTTGTCAAAAAATCAATGGCAATATATGAAACTATTCCCAAAGTGATAGATATCCAAGGAGGATATAATAAAAACTTTCATGAAGATCATTGGACAAATTAAACTTGATTCTTTGTAATAGTTTTGAAACATGATGATAGTAATATGTGAGTCATGTTAGTGAGTAATTGTGCTTTAGTAGGAATATTGGTGTTAAGGTTTGTGATTCCCTATGCATGCACGGAAGTCAATAGTTATGCAATGAAGTTACATCCTACTTATGGTGCATTATTTGGTGTTAGTTATGCTCAATGCTCGCTTATGTGAATTTTCATTTTTGGTTTGGTTGCTTCCCAATCTATTTGCTAGACTCCATTTGTACTAAGTAGAAATACTACTTGTGCATCCAAAATCCTTAAACCAAGTTTTGCCTTATGAGTCCACTATACCTACCTATATGCGGTATTTCCATGTCGTTCCAAGCAAATTTTTATGTGCCATCTCTAAATTTTCAAAATAAATTTTCTCTTTTGTGTGCTCGTACCGCTCATGAAACGGTGGGGAGTGTCCAAGATTTTTCCATGCTAGATGTGTTATTCTCAAGATGAGTGTTTATTCACTTGTCATTGCACGAGAGTGCGGCGGTAATAGGGATGCCCATTCCCGAAATGAAAAAGAAAAAATATTTACTTTATGTTGTCAAATAATAAATTCCTTGGAAAGTGTTGGTATGGAAGGCAACCGTGGATATGGCCCACCATGGGAAGTGAAAGTTTGGTGGAAAAAGGACTAAACTTAATTTTCTGTTTAGGAACCGCCTATGATATATCTAGCATGGAAAGTATTGTGAGCTACTTTGTCGTTTTCATTGACAGGAAAAGCATGCCACCCAAAATATTTTTCTCTCTCAATTTAAACCTTGAGCTCTGGCACCTCTACAAATCCCTACTTCCCTCTGCGAAGGGCCAACTAGGGGGCACTATGATCGTACTTGAGCACTGGGCATAGCTAATATTTGAGTGTATTTCATGAATGGATCAATGATTGAGCATGATGGGCTAGGGATAACTTTCTTTAGTGTTGATATTTTGAAAGACATGGTTGCTTGTTGACATGCTTGAGTATTGAAGTCATTATGTTAAAACTAGACTATTGCTTTGAGTCATTTACAAGTCCAAATGTCCATGCTATACAAAAGAAAAGAATAGGAGATAAACATGTTAGGCAGCATTCCACATCAGAAATTCTGTTTTTATCATTTACCTACTCGAGGACGAGTAGGAATTAAGCTTGGGGATGTTGATATGTCTCCAACGTATCTATAATTTTTGCTTGTTTCATGCTGTTATATTATCATTCTTGGATGTTTTACAATCATTTTATAACAACTTTGTATAATTTTTTGGGACTAACCTATTGACATAGTGCCAAAGTGCCAGTTACTGTTTTTGCTTGTTTTTTACTTCGCAGAATATCAGTACCAAACGGAGTCCAATCGCGGCGAAACTTTTTGGAGATTTTTTATGGACCAGAAGACACCCAGTGGGCCAAAGAAGTGCCGGAGAGGTGGGCCGTGGAGACCACAACCCACCAGGGCGCGCCAGGGGGGCCCGGCGTGCCCTGATGGGTTGTGCTCTCCTCGGGGCCCCTCTCCACCGCCTCTGATGCCTATAAATTCCCAAATATTCCAAAAACCCAAAGGGAGTCGACGAAACACAATTCCAGTCACCGCAAATTCCAGAACCTCGAGATCCAATCTAAACACCATCACAGAGGGGTTCATCTTCTTCATAGGTGCCTCTCCGATGATGCGTGAGTAGTCCACCATAGACCTACGGGTCCGTAGGTAGTAGCTAGATGGCTTCCTCTCTCTCTCTCTCTTATGATTCTCAATACAATGGTCTCTTGGAGATCTATTTGATGTAAACTTTTGCGGTGTGTTTCTTGGGATCCGATGAATTTTGAGTTCATGATCAGTTTCTATCCATGAATATTATTTGAGTCTTCCTTGATCTCTTATATGCATGATTACTTATAGCCTCGTATTTCTTCTTCGAATCTTTGGTTTAGTTAGGCCAACTAGATCGATTTTTCTTGCGATGGGAATAGGTGCTTTGTGATGGGTTCAATCTTGCGGTGTCCTTTCCCAGTGACAGAAGGGGCAGTAAGGCACGCATGTATCATTGCCATTAAGGATAACAAGATGGGGTCTATTCCTACATGAATAGATCTTGTCTACATCATGTCATCGTTCTTACTGCATTACTCCGTTTTTCCATGAACTTAATACACTAGATGCATGCTGGATAGCGGTCGATGTGTGGAGTAATAGTGGTAGATGCAGGCAGGAGTCGGTCTACTTATCTTGGACGTGATGCCTATATAATGATCATCGCCTTGGATATCGTCATGACTATTCGATTTTCTATCAATTGCCCAACAGTAATTTGTTCACCCACCGTGCGCTATACTCATGAGAGAAGCCACTAGTGAACCCTACGGCCCCCAGGTCTACTTTTCCAACATATTGCTTTCCGATCTATCTTTTTACCTTTTTGTTTTCAGATCTAGAAAACCAAAAAACCAAAAACATATTGCTGCACTTTTTATTTGCCTTTTCTATTTTGTGTTCTTGAGAGATCTATCTCTCCTATCTATCACTACCTAATCTATCTTTTTACCGTAGAGAGATTGACAACCACTCTTTCATGTCGGGTTGCAAGTATTTGGTGTTTGTGTGCAGGTGCTGCTTATTGGGTGGTGGCGATCCTCCTACTGGTTCGATAACCTTGGTTTCATAACTGAGGGAAATATTTACCGTCGCTGTGCTGCATCATCCCTTCCTCTTTGGGGAAATACCGATGCAGTCTCAAGCCACGTCAGCGGTCCAGAACGGAAAGCACACGCAACTCATAGCGCAACCGCCTGTGATCCACAGGAAAAGCACAAGAGATATAATCTAAAACATTGGTGATACATAAGTAATCGTAAACGGTTTGTAGCACTCGTACGGTGCGTAGGAGCTGTAGCGTCCCGACTCAAAACGAGTCAAGCCTCTGTGTGACCGTGCCATCCCTGGATCCGTATGCTAGCACACACAGTACATCAATATATATATATCAAAGTGCAATCACATGTAATTAACGTAAACTGATATATATACCTCATAAATCTCAGCGGAACAGTCAACGGGGTGGGGTCCCAATAAACACCAACGGCAGGTTGAGTGTAGACCGTAACCCTGAATCGTACTCTTAATCATCGTAGAAAAGTATCTACAACATGAGACGTTGCAGCCGTGTAGGTCAGCATATTGAATATGCCGGCAAGTCACAAAATAGAGGGGTGAAAATATCATCTATACTGTATGCATATATCGCAGGTGGGGCTGTAAGTTTAAGTTTTGCGTAAAGCAAATTTTTCCTACAACAAGAGAGGGGCAAAAGCATAAATTATTACTACAATGTTGGTTGTTTTATGAGAAGGTTCCACCAACCATTTCTCATACCCAAGTTAACAATAACACCCACATCATTAGCATTATTTGTGTTGAGAGTTCCTGATAGTTTCAGTTCCTTTGGCTCAAGTTGTCCGTAACTGTGGACACGGCTAATCAATTAGGTTTGGTATTCTGCAGTGTTTTGCACACGTTCCCCACAAGATTTGATCGCCTCCGTTGAAGTCCTCGCACTGCAGGGTGTTTGAGAACCGGATGATCAAAACATGGTCTTCCAAAGGGTTCCTCTGAGCCACTGTCGGTGCCCATCCAATCCTACCGTTCTTCTACATCTCGTAGCACCACCCGTCCAGAGTCACCACGATGTCCAACCAAGCCAGAGCCCATAATGGCTTGTGGCTGTGCAGGTAAGCCTCGGGTCTTGAAGTATCCATCCATCTCTTTGTGCCTGGGTGGACCTTTCCGCGTGAATACTGGCACTTCTCCAGCAACACCTAGGCTAACCACTAGTTTCTCCATGGCGCCGTTCATACCAACATCCACCCAGAGGTATATTGCATCATGAGGTCTTGAAAAATAATTCTTGAAGTCTTGAGGTCTTGATCATCAACTAATTCTCACAACTCTCATGATAAACACTCAACCAAACCACGTCTACTAAAAGAATAGCAAAATGAAAATAACGTCCCGAGCCAAAGTAACAAGGGTTTATGGTTGCCTCCCACATGATACTACTCAAGAAAACAAGTTTCCAAGTACCTACTTTGCATGCAATGGTGGGGGAGGTTGAACTAATGCAATAAAAACCATAGGTAAAATATGATCAATGTGAACTTGCCTCGTAAGTTTGATGAAGATAATATCGCTCTCAGAAAAATAACTTGATAGAACTATTCGTCACTCTCCGATGAAATCTATATAATCAAACATTGCACTCATAAGCAACACTTCTAGCAATCAATACTATCAAACAAGAATCAACACAAGAACTAAACACAATAGGGTTGTGATGAAGGAAATACTTAAGACAAAAGTTAAAACACAAAACTTCATCAAAGCATCTAAGAATAGTTTTCCTATAAATAACCCATTTTCAATAGCAACAAAACAACAACAAAGTAAAATCTAACAAAAGTACTTAGTAAATCTTTTACTAGCAAAAAGAATTACTTTTGAAGAACAACTAAAGAACTATGAAAAGAACACACTAAACAACATAAGCTTTTGTCTAATAAACTTAACAGCAAGAAAAACAATAAAATACTAAAATAAGAGAAAACAAAATATAAAACAACTAAGTTAACAGAAAGTAAAACTTATAAAACAATTTATAGAAAATATTTTCAAATAGGAAATCAAACTAGCAATGAAATCAATTTGCAAGTTATAATTGAACTAGAATTGATTTCATGCAATCAAAAATAATAAATAAAATAAACAAATAGTTTTGGTTGAAATACTATTGTTAACTAACAGAAAACCAAATAAAATTTGTCAACTAATATAAACTAAAACAATTTAAAACAAAAGAAATAGAAATAAACCTAAAAAGAACTAAAACAGAATCTGTTTTGCTAAATACCCTAATTTAAAATATACTAAAAATTCTCAAATTGTACAGGGTGATAAAACTACCTAATACAAACCAGTAGCAAAAAGAATCACTTAAAAAAATATTTTTAAACTCAAGTTATTCAGATTCTAGTAATTTGAGCAAATTCAACAGAATTCAAATTTAAAAGTTCAAAGTTTGAAAACTAAAGTTACTGGCATAAACTACATAATATTTGTGACAACATGCAAAAAGAATCAACTCAAAACTCAAAATATCCTAGGAGATAAACACAAAACAAAAATAGGTTATATTCTGTTTTCAGAAAACAAAAACAGAAAAACAAATAAACCTAACTACCGAACAAGGCCACGTGGCGGGCTACGAGTGGATGCGGGCGTGCGCGCGTTAGCTAATCGGTCAACATTCACAATGTAAAAACAAAACGGTTCGGGGGCTTAAGTGATCTAATCCTACGCGTCGATCTCAGATCCAACGGTGGGGAGAGAGAGAGGGGGTGCTCACGGCGGGGTGGTGTACTCCGGCGATGTCCCGATGGCGGCGATGTCTTGGGGTGGTTGCGGGCGATGGTTCCAGGGGCTCCCGGCGATGGCGGCAAGGTCCAAACAAAGGCGGCGGTGCTCCGGCGTCGTTTGGTGGTGTCGGAGGGGCTCGAGGGCGACGGAGGCGAGTAGGGTGAGCTCGTGGAGCTCCAGTTTGGTGCAGGGCTCCGGCGAGGTGATGGCGCGGCGTACTAGCGAGGCTTTCGGGGGGGTTTGGGGAGGAACGGGGTGCGGGGTCCTCCTCTATTTATAGAGGGCCTCGGGTGCTCCAAAAGGGCAAGGGATCGGCGGATCCGGCTCGGATCTGCTCGCCGGCGATGGGAAGGAAAGAGAGGGGAGGGAGAAAGGTGGTGATCGACGGGTAGGTGCGGTCTGGCGTGGGGCCACGGTGTCAGTGGGCGGGAGAGGGATCGGGTGGCCGATCCGGAGATCCTTCGGATCTGGCGTGGGGAGATACGGGCCGAAAATTTCCAAGTGGGCCTCGGGGTTTCCTAACGCACGCGGCAACTTTTCCTTTTTAAAGAAATTTTCCAAATAATAAATAACAGGAAAGTAAAAATAGAATAGCAAACTAAATATATACTCCAATATAGAAGTTTTATATACCAGAATTATCAGAAAAATAAATCCAATCCGATGAACATTTTCCCACGGCTAAAATAAATAATTTTTGAAAAATATTTTTCAGAAAATGCCTAAATTGGTTTTATGTCTTTTTGCAAATAATTTTCAAATAACCCCCTGGGTTTTATGGTTCAATTATTTCACAAAAATACCCTTTGTATGGAGGGTCATGTTCCTCCTCTCAAATTTTGAATTTGGGGCAAAGGAAATTTGAATTCTTTCAAACTTTGAAATATAACTTAATAGGAAATGGATTCCAAACAGAAATTTCAGTAATTTTTGCAAATCCAAAATTTGAAATCCATCATTCGAAGAAGTCATGTCATCTTCTCTCACTGATTTGAAATGGATGAATCTGAATTCAAAAGCAAAGGGGAAAGTCATGTTATTCCCTCTCATTCAAAAGTTTCAAAAAGTTTCAAATTTCACTCAAATTCAATCACTCAATCAAACAATCAATCATTCAATTGATAAATGTAACATTCCAAAATTTGGGATGTTACAAACCTACCACACTTAAAATGAATCTCGTACTCAAGATTCGAAGAGGCTAGAAAGAAAAGGTTAGGCTCTAGGTCTTCTTGAAAAATTCATCTGTCATCACAAGGTCTCTGGTGCTAACACCCTTCGAAGCATGGTTACGGTTCCAACAAAACTCATGTGCTCCATCCTTTGGGTTGGCAATGTCGGTCTTCTCACATCTTCGGTATGAATCCTTCACTGATGCTCTTCCGGTATAGACATACCATTTTCCTCAAGATCTTGTGTTTCTTTCGTCAATATAAAGTTCTTTCAATTCTGGGTCTTCTTACTGACAAGTCTCGTGATCATTCTAAATAACTTATCGATGATCTCATGGTGGTCTACCATTTGTGGTTATCCTGTAGTGAAATGGTTCTTGGCTTCATCCTCACTGCAAAAATTCCTACGTTTGACAACAACTGCCATGTACAAGGGTTCATCATCATACCACTCTAAGTTTTAAAACAAAGGTTTAAATGATCGTCGTCACTTTACTATGGGTAAGTCTCTCAGATTTACCATTCCGAATAGCAAGAGAATGATAAGAGTAAGTCGTCATGGTGGCCAAGCCATGTCGCACTGAAATCATTACCTTTTATAAGGTTTAGCGAATCTCGTGTTCTAACACTTGGGCTTCCTCACAAGCATTGCAGAAATTTCTCTTGTCAACAAACGAAGTTCGGATAAATCCATTGATTCTGCATGCTGAACAAAAACATCTATCGTTTCTTCACAACTCTCAGTTTTACGTATGCTCCTAAGAAAACGTCTGTTGATCAAATCACAACTTATTTCTTCATGCTCTTGGGGTAACCTTCATGAAATCTTGAGATCTATTCTTGGTACAGGTTCTACTCCTTGAACTCATTTTCCTTTCCATTGGTCTGTTTACCAATAAAGGTGTTGGTTCATCATATTCAATATCTCCTCAAAATTCCAAATCCAAGGTACATTATTTCAGATTATGTCATCCACATACTTTGATATAGTCCAACATTACCTTTACCTGTATTCACTTATCCAAACTCCTTGGCAGGAATGGCACTTTCTTTATCCTTGGTTCCTATGGTTTTACCGATTACTAGCACACTTAAAATGAAATGCACACATGCTTGCATGGACCATATTTTCTCATATCCTCGAAAATGGTCAGAGATCTTTGTTTATAGAGTAACAACTCATACAATTCAACATAGTAAATCATGACACAATAAATTCTGTTGATTCATGAAGTTATTACAATCTCTGAGTCTTTCGTTACATAATTCAACTCCATATCCTCATGAATATAAAAGTGCTTACTACTATGTTTGTTACATTCCTTATTAGAGCACCAAAAATCTGAAGTACTCCGCTCAAGCTTTCTTCTGATTTGAACACTCCCTAGCACAATGTCCTACTTTCTTGCAACGTAAACAGATGACTTCTGATAAGTCACGGGGCTTTTTGGTGAATATATCTGTTCCATGGTTTCTTGGCTCCTTTCTTGGGCACATATTGGCATAGTGACCTAAGGTCTTGCATTTAAAACATGGAATATAACTCAGGTCCTTATGTGTAGGGATTTGGCTCTTCCTGGTGTACTTTCTCTTCTTCTTGGACTTCTTCGTTCTGACCAGTTCTTCCATTTCATGTGGATCAAACTCCACCTTTTCTGTCGGGAAGTCTTCCAGATACTTGTTCGGACAATCTAGAGAGATATGTCCTTCTTCTCCACATGAATAACATGACTTGGTATCTATGATTGGGTCTGGTATATCTTCCATCATCATGGGTTCTTCTAACTC
This sequence comes from Elymus sibiricus, assembly GCA_039707655.1. NCBI lineage: Eukaryota > Viridiplantae > Streptophyta > Magnoliopsida > Poales > Poaceae > Elymus > Elymus sibiricus. Next base: position 326,315,103 of record CM077671.1, read on the forward strand.
TTTCCCAAGGGCTTCTTTCATTGCTTGCTTCTGCTGCTTCCTGACTTCTTGTACCTTGGGGTAGACTTGACATTGTGCCGGAAAATGAGTGGTTCCTTCACACAAGAAATATGTCACCTGCCCAGTTGGGCATTCCTCAGCTGGGTGATTTTCTTCACAATGAGGGCATCCATCCTTGTGTTCTTCCTGGGTGTGTCCTATCTCTCCACAGATCTTGCATGCACAAGGCTTCTTCATCGGGTTATCATAGTGCTTCTGAATGAGACGTGATCTTAACAGAGTCTTCTTGAATTCTTCCCAAGTTTTTGCTCCATTAAATCCTTGTATGGCGTGATGCATTTTCCACCAGGTAGCAGCACTTTGGGTAAAGTACTGAAGAGCATGTGGAACCTCATACTTACTTGTAATCAAGTTGCTCCCGAAGTGGTTCTCCATGTTCTGAATCCATATTTTAGCCTCCAGCTGGGTCATTGGTCCGGAGAATACAAGTCCAGCTTCATACGCCATCTATTGGGTCCAAGGTTTTGGGGAGGAGATGGGTAAGAGAGAGAGGGAAAGGATACAAACAACTCAAAGACACAAAACATCAAAAACTCAAGTCCACACATTCATAAAGTTCAATCAACACTATAGTATCGCCACCCCACATAAGATTGGTATGGTCGATCACACAATTTGCAAAAACGTTCATCTTTATTTCTCTCATGGTGGGGCTAGTACTAAGCTAGCTTATTCCATGTCTTCATCGTCAGTGGGCTTCTTCTGGTCATGCTTCATCTTCTCAAGTTCTTCCGCCAGGTTATCCCTGTTGACTCGGAGTTTCCTGTGTCGTCCCAGTAGGTCCAGGAGTTGGTTCTTGAGCTTCTGGATTTCAACATCACTAGCATGTGCCATGGCCTGACTGTTCTTCAAGTCCTGACGAAGCTTCTGAATCTCGGGATCATGTTTCTTGAGATTGGCTACCTTCAGCTCGGCCTTGAGGTCCTCATGAACTAGTTCATTCTCAAACAATTCTGCAAGAAGGTCCATTTGAAGGTTCTTGATGTAATATTCCAGTTCTTGATTATACACCAGTATAGGTGCACACTTCCTCTTTTGTTCGTCTGTCAGGATGATGTGTGCTCCATCAGGCTTCTGCCATCCGAGCCTTCCAAAGTAGTGGGTACCTAACTTAGCACGATGACGATAGCTCAAGCGTGCGATAGCGTCATGGACAGCAGTGTTCATTCCCATCTCACATTCATGGTTCAATGTGCCATAGTTGATATCTTCAGTCTTGGGGTCTTCTTTACGTCCAAAAAACTTTGGTTCTCACGCCCCGAAATCTAGACTTCCTCTTATTCACCTTGATCTCAGGTATCGGCAGCTTCATCATCTGGACCAGCTCCATGAGGAATGGACCTCCGAGAACATCCTCGTAGTCCTCTCTTTTGTTCAGGATGTAACTTTCCATCTATAGTTTGAAATAAGGAAGGTTCCGTAAAAGAATTAAGAAGATTATGAAAGTAGTGAAGAATAAAATTTGTTCCTATCAAGATCTTCCTATTTCGAAGCCATTTCCTAGGGTCACATCCTACAGTCAACATGTGCTCTGATACCATTTCTGTAGCGTCCCGACACAAAACGAGTCAAGCCTCTGTGTGACCATGCCATCCCTAGATCAGTATGCTCGCACACACAGTACATCAATGTATATATCAAAGTGCAATCACATGTAATTAACGTAAACTGGTATATATACCTCATAACTCTCAGCGAAACAGTCAACGGGAGTGGGGTCCCAATAAACACCAACGGCAGGTTGAGTGTAGACCGTAACCCTGAATCGTACTCTTACTCGTCGTAGAAAAGTATCTGCAACATGAGACTTGCAGCCGTGTAGGTCAGCATATTGAATATGCCGGCAAGTCACAAAATAGAGGGGTGAAAATATCATCTATACTGTATGCATATATGGCAGGTGGGGCTGTAAGTTTAAGTTTTGTGTAAAGCATTTTTTTCCTACAACAAGAGAGGGGCAAAAGCAAAAATTATTACTACAATGTTGGTTGTTTAATGAGAAGGTTCCATCAACCATTTCCCATACCCAAGTTAACAATAACACCCACATCATTAGCATTATTTGTGTTGAGAGTTCCTGATAGTTTCAGTTCCTTTGGCTCAAGTTGTCCATAACTGTGGACACGGCTAATCGATTAGGTTTGGTACTCTGCAGAGTTTTGCACACGTTCCCCACAAGATTTGATCGCCTCCATTGAAGTCCTCGCACTGCAGGGTGTTTCAGAACCGGATGATCAAAACATGGTCTTCCAAAGGGTTCCTCTGAACCACTATCGGTGCCCATCCAATCCTACCGTTCTTCTACATCTCGTAGCACCGCCCGTCCAGAGTCACCACGATGTCCAACCAAGCCAGATCCCATAATGCCGTGTGGTTGTGCAGGTAAGCCACGGGTCTTGAAGTATCCATCCATCTCTTTGTGCCTGGGTGGACCTTTCCGCGTGAATAGTGGCACTTCTCCAGCAACACCTAGGCTAACCACTGGTTTCTCCAAGGCGCCGTTCATACCAACATCCACCCAGAGGTATATTGCATCATGAGGTCTTGAAAAATAATTCTTGAAGTCTTGAGGTCTTGATCATCAACTAATTCTCACAACTCTCATGATAAACACTCAACCAAACCCCGTCTACTAAAAGCATAGCAAAATGAAAATAACATCCCGAGCCAAAGTAACCAGGGTTTATAATTTCCTACCACATGATACTACTAAAGAAAACAAGTTTCCAAGTACCTACTTTGCATGCAATGGTGGGGGAGGTTGAACTAATGCAATAAAAACCATAGGTAAAATATCATCAATGTGAACTTGCCTGGTAAGGTTGATGAGGATAATATCGCTCTTAGAAAAATAACTTGATAGAACTATTCGTCACTCTCCGATGAAATCTATATAATAAGTAACACTTCTATCAATCAATACTATCAAACAAGAAGCAACACAAGAACTAAACACAATAGGGTTGTGATGAAGGAAATACTTAAGACAAAAGTTAAAACAACAAAACTTCATCAAAGCATCTAAGAATAGTTTTCCTATAAATAACCCATTTTCAATAGCAACAAAACAACAACAAAGTAAAATCTAACAAAAGTACTTAGTAAATCTTTTACTAGCAAAAATAATTACTTTTCAAGAACAACTAAAGAACTATGAAAAAACACACTAAACAACATAAGTTTGTGTCTAATAAACTTAACAACAAGAAAAACAATAAAATACTAAAATAAGAGAAAACAAAATATAAAACAACTAAGTTAACAGAAAGTAAAACTTATAAAACAATTTATAGAAAATATTTTCAAATAGGAAATCAAACTAGCAATGAAATCAATTTGCAAGTTATAATTGAACTAGAATTGATTTCATGCAATCAAAAATAAAAACTAAAATAAACAAATAGTTTTGGTTGAAATACTACTGTTAACTAACAGAAAACAAAATAAAATTTGTCAACAAATATAAATTAAAACAATTTAAAACAAAAGAAATAGAAATAAACCTAAAAAGAACTAAAATAGAATCTGTTTTGCTAAAAATCCTAATTTAAAGTATAATAAAAATTCTCAAATTGAACAGGGTGATAAAACTAACTAATACAAACCAGTAGCAAAAAGAATCACTCAAAAATATATTTTTAAACTCATGTTATTCAGATTCTAGTGATTTGAGCAAATTCAACAAAATTCAAATTTAAAAGTTCAAAGTTTGAAAACTAAAGTTACTCGCATAAACTACATAATATTTGTGACAGCATGCAAAAAGAATCAACTCAAAACTCAAAATATCCTAGGAGATAAACCAAAAACAAAAACTGGTTCTATTCTGTTTTCAGAAAACAAAAACAGAAAAACAAATAAACCTAACTAGCGAACAGGGCCACGTGGCGGGCTACGAGTGGATGCGGGTGTGCGCGTGTTAGCTAATCGGTGAACGTTCACAATGTAAAAACAAAACTGTTCGGGGGCTTAAGTGATCTAATCCTACGCGTCGATCTCAGATCCAACGGTGGGGAGAGAGAGGGGGTTCTCACGGTGGGGTGGTGTGCTCCGGCGATGTCCTGACGGCGACAATGGCTCGGGGTGGTTGCGGGCGATGGTTCCAGTGGCCCCCGGCGACGGCGGCGAGGTCCAAACGAAGGCGGCGGTGCTCCGACATCATTTGGTGGTGTCGGAGGGGCTCGAGGGCAACGGAGGCGAGTAGGGTGAGCTCGTGGAGCTTCGGTTTGGTGCAGGGCTCCGGTGAGGTGATGGCGCGGTGTAGTGGCGAGGCTTTCGTGGGGGTTTGGGGAGGAATGGGGTGCGGGGTCCTCCTCTATTTATAGAGGGCCTCGGGTTTTCCAAAAGGGAAAGGGTCGGCGGATCCGGCTCGGATCTGCTCGCCGGCGATGGGAAGGAAAGAGAGGGGAGGGAGGAAGGTGGTGACCGACGGGTAGGTGCGGTCGGGCGTGGGGCCACGGTGTCAGTGGGCGGGAGAGGGATCGGGTGGCCGATCCGGAGATCCTTCGGATCTGGCGCGGGGAGATACGGGCCGAAAATTTCCAAGTGGGCCTCGGGGTTTCCTAACGCACGCGGCAACTTTTCCTTTTTAAAGAAATTTTCCAAATAATAAATAACAAGAAAGTAAAAATAGAATAGGAAACTAAATATAAACTCAAATATAGAAGTTTTATATACCAAAATTATCAGAAACATAAATCCAATCTGATGAACATTTTCCCACGGCCAAAATAAATACTTTTTGAAAAATATTTTTCAGAAAATGCCTAAATTGGTTTTATGTCTTTATGCAAATAATTTTCAAATAACCCCCTGGGTTTTATGGTTCAATTATTTCACAAAAATACCCTTGGTATGGAGGGTCATGTTCCTCCTCTCAAATTTTGAATTTGGGGCAAAGGAAATTTGAATTCTTTCAAACTTTGAAATGTAACTTAATATGAAATGGATTCCAAACAGAAATTTCAGTAATTTTTGCAAATCCAAAATTTGAAATCCATCATTTGAAGAAGTCATGTCATCTTCTCTCACTGATTTGAAATGGATGAATTTGAATTCAAAAGCAAAGGGGAAAGTCATGTTATTCCCTCTCATTCAAAAGTTTCAAAAAGTTTCAAATTTCACTCAAATTCAATCACTCAATCAAACAATCAATCATTCAATTGATAAATCTAACATTCCAAAATTTGGGATGTTACAGGAGCTCCTCAATATTTGCGATAGCACCGTATCTCACACGTGAGCCAACAGGAAACCGTGCCCGATGCAAAGATGACCCCACGCATACTTTTCTCGGAAAACGTGTCCGATGATGCCATGCATGGCAGACGGTTTCTAGAGAAATCTCATGTGCGATGATGAACATATCATACACAGTTTATGCAATGGCCCGTGTGGATAAGGTAACGTTTCGCAAACGGTAAAAGGTGAAACTCCGTTTGTTTTCCATGAGCAATTAGACGCGTTTGACTCGTTGATACGTCTCCAACGTATCTATAATTTATGAAGTATTCATGCAGTGTTTACAATAATTTTATATGATTTTATTAGAACTAACCCGGAGTGACGTTGTTTTCAGCAGAACTACCATGGTGTCGTTTTTTGTGCAGAAATAAAAGTTCTCGGAATGGGCTGAAAATTTACGGAGAATACTTTTGGAAAATATAAAAAATACAGGAGCAAAAAGATACCGGAGAGGAGTCCCGAGGCAGCCACAAGCCTAGGGGGCGCCCCCCCCCCCCCCCAAGGGCGCGCCTCCCTGGCTTGTGGGCCCCTCGGGAGTCCCCCTGACTTGATTCCAACGCCAAGTACTCCAATAAATCTCGTAACCCCCAGAAAGAAACCTAGATAGGGAGTTCCGCCGCCGCAAGCCTCTATAGCCACGAAAAACCAATCGGGAGCCCGTTCCGGCACCCTGCCGGAGGGGGAAACCATCACCGGAGGCCATCTTCATCATCCCGACGGTCTCCATGACGAGGAGGGAGTAGTTCACCCTCGGGGCTGAGGGTATGTACCAGTAGCTATGTGTTTGATCTCTCTCTCTCGTGTTCTTGAGATGACACGATCTTGATGTACCGCGAGCTTTATTAATATAGATGAATCATATGGAGTTTTCCCCTCTCTATCTTCTTGTGATGAATTGAGCTTTCCCTTTGAAGTTTTCTTATCGGATTGAGTCTTTAAGGATTTGAGAACACTTGATGTATGTCTTGCGATGGGATATCCGTGGTGACAATGGGATGTTCTATTGATTCACTTGATGTATGTTTTGGTGATCAACTTGCGGGTTCCGTGACCTTGGGAATCTATGCATAGGGGTTGGCACATGTTTTCGTCTTGACTCTCCGGTAGAAACTTTGGGGCACTCTTTGAAGTTCTTTGTGTTGGATTGAACATGATGAATCTGAAATTGTGTGATGCATATCGTATAATCAAGCCCATGGGTACTCGTGGTGACATTGGAGTATCTAGGTGACATTAGGGTTTTGGTTGATGTGTATCTTAAGGTGTTATTTTAGTACGAACTCTAGGGCTGTTCGTGACACTTATAGGGATAGCTCATAAGATTGATCGGAAAAGATAACTTTGAGGTGGTTTCGTACCCTACAATAATTTCTTCGGTTGTTCTCCGCTATTTGTGACTTTGGAGTGAACTCTTTGTCGCACGTGAGGGATTTACATATGATTCAACTATGTCAGTATTGTTGAGAGAACTTTCACTAGTGAAAGTATGAACCCTAGGCCTTGTTTCTAAGCATTGCAATACCGTTTGTGCTCACTTTTATCATTAGTTACCTTGCTGTTTTTATATTTTCAGATTACAAAAACCTATATCTACCATCCATATTACACTTGTATCACCATCTCTTCGCCGAACTAGTGCACCTATACAATTTACCATTGTATTGGGTGTGTTGGGGACACAAGAGACTCTTCGTTATTTGGTTGCAGGGTTATTTGAGAGAGACCATCTTCATCCTATGCCTCCCACGGATTGATAAACCTTAGGTCATCCACTTGAGGGAAATTTGCTACTGTCCTACAAAACTTTGCACTTGGAGGCCCAACACGAGTCTACAAGAAGAAGGTTGCGTAGTAGACATCAAGCTCTTTTCTGGCGCCGTTGCCGGGGAGGTAAGTGCTTGAAGGTATATCTTTAGATCTTGCAATTGAATATTTTAGTTTATTGTTTTATCACTAGTTTGGTTTTATAAAAGAAAACTACAAAAAAATGGAGTTTAGGTTGCATCAATTGGTTCGTCTTTTTAATGTCTTTCGTGAAAATGATGGTTTGGAAAATTGTGCTCAATTGGTAGAGGAAGAATTTATGAAAATACTTAATGAGAATTCCTTGAATGACGAGCATGATTGCAATATTGCTAGTATGAATTCTTTGAATATCCATGATACTAATGATATGCAAAGCCACAAGCTTGGGGATGCTATGTTTGATGAAGATGATATTTTTAGTCCCCCAAGTTTTGATGAGCAAACTTATTATGATGAAAGCATGCCTCCTATTTATGATGAGTATTGTGATGACATGTATGCTATAAAGAATAATGATAACCATGAAACTTGTCATCATGATTTTAATTTTCAATTGGATTATGCTTCACATGATAGTTATTTTGTTGAGTTTGCTCCCACTACTATTGATGAGAATAAATTTGCTTATGTGGTGAGTAATAAAATTTCTATGCTTGTATATCATGAAAAGAATGCTTTATGTGATAGTTATGTTGTGAAATTCCTTCATGATGCTACTGAAAATTATTATGAGGGAGGAACATATGCTTGTAGGAATTGCAATAATATCAAGTTTCCTCTCTATGTGTTCAAAGTTTTGAAGTTATGCTTGTTTTGCCTTCCTATGCTAGTTGATTGTTGCTCCCATAAATTGTTTTCTCACAAAATCCCTATGCATAGGAAGTGGTTTAGACTTAAATGTGCTTTCCATGAGATTCATGATGCTCTTTTGCATGTTTCAATTACTATTCCTCTGTGAGCATCATTGAAATCATCATGCCTAGCTAAAAACGCATTAAAGAAAAGCACTTGTTGGGAGACAACCCAATATTTATACCTACTGTTTTTGTGTGTCCACATGATTAAGCTACTGTATAATCATGTTTTATAGCTTTTGTTTCAATAAAGTGCCAAGTAAAGCCTTTGGGATAGTGTGGATGATAGTTGACTTGATTCTGTGCAAAAACAGAAACTTTTGCTCTCAGTCCAGGAATTTTGTAAATTCACTGGAACGTTCTTTTGATCTGACATTTTTACAAAGTCTTGATATACAAATTCTTCAGGTTTTCCTAATTTTTCAGAATTTTTAGAGACAGGGAAGTATGGCTATACTACAGATCTTCACAGACTGTTCTGTTTTTGACAGATTCTGTTTTGCATGCATAGTTTGCTTGTTTTAGTGTTCCCATAGCTTATATTGAGTGATATAAATTATGGGAATGATAGAATACAGTAGGTATCAGGTGGTAACAATTATGAATCTTGTCTTGACAGTACCTAAGTGAATGATCTTTGTTTATTATACTAACCCATCTCACGAAGTTCCGTTAAGTTTTGTGTGATTGAAGTTTTCAAGTTTTGGGTGAGACACCGATATGAGGAGAATAAGGAGTGAAAATAAACTAAGATTGGGGATTCCCAAGGCAGCCCCAAGGTAATATCTAAGGAAGACTCAAGTGCCTAAGCTTGGGGATGCCCCGGAAGGCATCCCCTCTTTCGTCTCCAACATTATCGGTATATCTTACTTGGAGCTATATTTTTATTCGTCACATAATATGAGTTTTGCTTGGAGCATCATTTTATTTTCTTGTTCTCTGTTAGGTGTTATTTATAATCTTGTTTTTCAATAAAAAGTTTCAAGAATTGCCTTAGGATGCTTGCATTGCATGTTTTGATGAGTGCTGTGTAAAAACAGAAACTTTGGCTGTAGTGTTTGAATTTTCATATTTTACTGGAACGTGGAAAGTTTCTGAAATTTTTACACAGTATTTTCATATAAATTATTTAGCATGTCCTAAATTTTCATAATTTTTTGAGTTACAGAAGTACACTGTTTTCATAAATTGCTACAGACTGTTCTGTTTGGACAGATTGCTGTCATAGTTTTGTTATCTACTTATCCTCTAGTTTCCATAGCCTATATTGGTAGATATAAATCGTGGAAACGATGGTAAACAGTAGGTGATGTTTGAAAATTATTGTGCAACTTGTCTTTGCAGTACATAAAGAGTTGATTTATTATTATGTGTACTAACCTATCTCACGAGTTCTTTTCGAGTTTTGTGTGGATGAAGTTTTTGAGAATAGGTGAAACCATGATATGAGAGGATTGAACGAGATACAAAAGCTCAAGCTTGGGGATGCCCAAGGCACCCCAAGTAAATATTTCAAGAAGTCTCAAGCATCTAAGCTTGGGGATGCTACACATCCCACCTCTCTTCATCAACAATTATCTGTTAGCCTATGTTGAGCCTAAATTTTTATTCGTTCACATGATGCGTGCTATTCTTGGAGTGCTATTTTTATTTTGCTTGCTGTTTAATAAAATGATTAAGATCTGAAATTCTTAGATGAGAGAGTCTTCACATAGTTATTTAATTGTTGACTACGCATTGATCTTCACTTATATCTTTTGAGAGTAGTTTGATGTTTACTCTTGTGCTTCACTTATATCCTATGAGTAAATGGTTGAATGAATTGAATATCATAAATCTGAAATTAAATATGCTTCATATACTTATCCCATGGGGAGTAATGACTTCACACATAATAAGTATAGGTGGTAAAATTTATTGAAAGTTAGCAAACACCGCATTGGTCACTTGAACAATTCATGAAAGAATATTGAAGGAAGAGAGATTCCACATAAATATACTATCTTGGGCATGTTCTATGATTGTGAGCTCATTAATTATTTTCAAACTCAAGCAAATTAGTTGAAATTGGACAAGGAAGACAACTTAATGAGTTATGTTTGGGTATATTTGTATAGAATTTATATTGTTATGGATCCTCCAACATGTGGTGCTTGTTTCCACCTCATACTAGCCAAAACTTCCGCACCAAGTAGAAATACTACTTGTGCATCCAAACACCCTTAAACCAGTTTTGCCATGAGAGTCCACCATACCTACCTATATGCGGTATTTACCTGTCGTTCCAAGTAAATTTGCATGTGCCAAACTCTAAACCTTCAAATAATATTATGTTTTGTATGCCCGAATCACTCATATAGTGACTAGGGGCTGTCAGTATCTTCCATGCTAGGTGGGTTATTCTCACGATATGTGTTGATTCACTATCATTCACGAGAAAGTGGCTGGTATTCGGGATGCCCAGTTCGATGCTCAAAAATCAAATCAAAATATAATGAAACAAAACTCCCCCAGGATTGTTGTTTGTATGGACGGTACCCGTGGATTCGGCTCGCCGTGGAGTGTGATTGATTGGTGGAGGGGGAGTAAAAACTTTACCATTCTGTTTGGGAACCGCGTATAATGTATCTAGCATGGAAGATACCGAGATCTCTCGGTTGTTATGTTGACAATGAAAGCATACCGCTCAAAATTATTATTCATCCCTGTTTTAAAAGCTCGAGCTCTGGCACCTCTGCAAATCAATGCTTCCCTCTGCGAAGGGCCTATCTTTTACTTTCTAGTACTTACCTTTATGCAAGAGTCATGGTGATCTTCACCACTTCCTATATTTCGCCTTTTTCTCTTGGCAAGCGTCATGTGTTGGGGAATGATCTAGACATATATATCCACACAAATATATTTGATCATGAATTATTATTGTTGACAATTATCTATATGATAAATAAGTTGGGAGGCGAAACATTAAGCCCCTATCTTTCTCTGTGTTCGATGGATGCTATTTGTTCTAAAAATATGCTTTGAGTATCAATAATCATGGAAGACTATATGATAGTTGAGTATGTGGAATTTGCTAAATCAAAGCTCTTACATAGACCCTTCCTGAAAATAAGATGAATTGCAATTGTTCGATGACTAGGAATATGGTTTGTTAGTTTTCAAGAAACTTTTTGGTCTATACTTTAACATGTGAATTGCTTGTTACTTGATCATGACAAGTTTTATGAGATGAGCTACTGTTTATGGTTTATATTGATGCTATAAAAAGTGATTGGAATTATCAAACTTGTGCACTTGCTAGCATTCACACTTCATAAATTATTTCTTTTATCATTTACCTACTCGAGGACGAGCAGGAATTAAGCTTGGGGATGCTGATACGTCTCCAACGTATCTATAATTTATGAAGTATTCATGCCATGTTTACAATAATTTTATATGATTTTGGTATGATTTTATTAGAACTAACCCGGACTGACGCTGTTTTTAGCAGAACTACCATGGTGTCGTTTTTTGTGCAGAAATAAAAGTTCTCGGAATGGGCTGAAAAATTACGGAGAATATTTTTGGAAAATATAAAAAATACTGGAGCAAAAAGATACCGGAGAGGAGTCCCGAGGCAACCACAAGCCTAGGGGGCGCCCCCCCTAGGGATCGCCCCCCTGGCTTGTGGACCCCTCGGGAGTCCCCCTGACTTGATTCCAACGCCAAGTACTCCTATAAATCCCGTAACCCCTAGAAAGAAACCTAGATCGGGAGTTCCGTCGCCGCAAGCCTCTATAGCCACAAAAAACCAATCGGGAGCCCGTTCCGACACCCTGTCGGAGGGGGAAACCATCACCGGAGGCCATCTTCATCATCCCGGCGGTCTCCATGACGAGGAGGGAGTAGTTCACCCTCGGGGCTGAGGGTATGTACCAGTAGCTATATGTTTGATCTCTCTCTCTCGTGTTCTTGAGATGACACGATCTTGATGTACCGCGAGCTTTATTAATATAGATGAATCATATGGAGTTTTCCCCTCTCTATCTTCTTGTGATGAATTGAGCTTTCCCTTTGAAGTTTTCTTATCGGATTGAGTCTTTAAGGATTTGAGAACGCTTGATGTATGTCTTGCGATGGGATATCCGTGGTGACAATGGGATGTTCTATTGATTCACTTGATGTATGTTTTGGTGATCAACTTGCGGGTTCCATGACCTTGGGAATCTATGCATAGGGGTTGGCACACGTTTTCGTCTTGACTCTCCGGTAGAAACTTTGGGGCACTCTTTGAAGTTCTTTGTGTTGGATTGAACATGATGAATCTGAAATTGTGTGATGCATATCGTATAATCAAGCCCATGGGTACTCATGGTGACATTGGAGTATCTTGGTGACATTAGGGTTTTGGTTGATGTGTATCTTAAGGTGTTATTTTAGTACGAACTCTAGGGCTGTTCGTGACACTTATAGGGATAGCTCATAAGATTGATCGGAAAAGATAACTTTGAGGTGGTTTCGTACCCTACAATAATTTCTTCGGTTGTTCTCCGCTATTTGTGACTTTGGAGTGAACTCTTTGTCGCACGTGAGGGATTTACATATGATTCAACTATGTCAGTATTGTTGAGAGAACTTGCACTAGTGAAAGTATGAACCCTAGGCCTTGTTTCTAAGCATTGCAATACCGTTTGTGCTCACTTTTATCATTAGTTACCTTGCTGTTTTTATATTTTCAGATTACAAAAACCTATATCTACCATCCATATTACACTTGTATCACCATCTCTTCGCCGAACTAGTGCACCTATACAATTTACCATTGTATTGGGTGTGTTGGGGACACAAGAGACGCTTTGTTATTTGGTTGCAGGGTTGTTTGAGAGAGACCATCTTCATCCTATGCCTCCCACGGATTGATAAACCTTAGGTCATCCACTTGAGGGAAATTTGCTACTGTCCTACAAAACTCTGCGCTTGGAGGCCCAACACGAGTCTACAAGAAGAAGGTTGCGTAGTAGACATCACTCGTCTTGCACGTGTGTGATTGATCCCAAATCCCACACATAAGCCCAAAACATTATGTGTGCGATATGTTCCTGCGCCGCACACGCTTATATTTGCAGATCGTTTGCGTTCGTTGGTCACCATCGCCGACGGGTTTTCTATGTCGTGTGGGATGGACCCCCCTATCGCCCACACATGCAAGGTGACGGTTTAGAACTACATCGCGGAAAGGGGTTAAAAACCGTTTGTATAGCACGTCGTTGCACCAGTGAAACCTTTGCTAACTTACGGACCTATGATATACAGCTCAATCCGGATAAATGCGTCTTCAGAGTTCCCGCCGGAAAATTGCTCGGATTCATCGTCTCCAAAAGTGGAATAGAAGCCAATCCGGCCAAGATCCGAGATCTATCCCAGCTTGCAATTCCTACAGAGCTGAAACACGTTCAAAGATTGGCAGACTGCGTGGCGGCGTTAAGCCGCTTTATCTCCCGCCTCGGTGAAAAAGCTCTACCACTCTACAAGCTACTCAAGCGGACCAAGAACTTCGAGTGGACCGATGAGGCAGCGGCCGGGTTGGAGGAAATCAAAACTCTACTGGCCAGCAACCCCGTACTAACAGCACCCGGCATAGCTGATCCCATGTTGTTGTACATCTCAGCCACCAACCAAGTGGTTAGTGCAACTCTTGTTGTTGAACGAGAGGCTGAGGGTCAAAAGTTCCGGGTACAGAAGCCCGTATACTATGTATCGGAAGTGCTCACCCCATGCAAATCAAGGTATCTGCATTACCAGAAGATAGCCTACATAGTTTTCATGGCATCTCGAAAGCTGCGACACTACTTTCAAGAGTGTTCGGTCACGGTGGCATCCAAAGTACCATTGAACGATGTAATCAATAACAGAGATGCCACTGGCCGCATAGCCAAATGGGCAATTGAACTCCTTCCTTTCGAAATCATGTACAAACCACGCCGGGTTATCAAGTCCCAGGTGTTGGCTGATTTCCTCGCCAAATGGACATAGGCCGAGCTCCCAAGAGAACACAGTGCATACTCCCACTGGACGATGTACTTTGACGGATTTAAAATGCTTGCCGGACTGGGGGCTAGAGTAATACTTAAATCCCCAACATGCGACAATATTTGGTACGTCCTGTAGATCTGTACACTGACTCCAACAATGCGGCGAAATATGAGGCCCTTTTGCATGGGCTTCGAATGGCAGCATCAATGGGCGTACAAAGGCTTGAAGTAAGAGGAGACTCTAACTTCGCCATCTGTAGGACCGAAAGTATGTCTAGAGGGGGGTGATTAGACTACTTGACCAAATAAAAATCTACTTTTTCCCAATTTTAAGTGTTGGCAGATTTTAGCAATGATAGCAAGTCAAGTACACCCTACACATGCATGTCTAAGAGTATAGCAGCAAAAAGTAACAAGCATGAGTAGAAAAGGAAGGGTAGGAAGATCAAACGCAATTTGTAGACACGATGATTTTTCCCGTGGTTCTGATAGGTGGTGCTATCGTACGTCCACGTTTATGGAGTCTTCAACCCACGGAGGGTAACGGTCGCGAGAGTCCACGGAGGGCTCCACCCATAAGGGTCCACGAAGTAGCAACCTTGACTATTCCATAACGGCTTCCGTCCACGAAGGACTAGCCTCACTATGGGTAGATCTTCACGAAGTAGGCAATCTCCTTGCCCTTACAAACTTCTTGGTTCAACTCCACAACACGAAGTAGGAGGCTCCCAAGCGACACCTAACCAATCTAGGTGGCACCACCCTCCAAAAGGTAATAGGCTCGGCAATGTCGATGAACTCCTTGCTCTTGTGCTTCAAGATGATAGACTCCTCAACACACAATCACTCTCTCACAGATTTGGCTATGGTGGAAGAGATTGATTTGGTGGAAAGCAACTTGGGGAGGCTAGAGATCAAGATTCATATGGTTGGAGTGGAATGGCATGATCTCAACACATGAGTAGGTGGCTCTCTCTCAGAAAACTGGATGGGGCAAGTATGGAATAGTTCTGAGTGCTTCTCTTTCGAGTGGGTGGTGGTGAAGGGGTATATATAGGCATCTCCAAAAATCCAACCGTTACACCTAAAGTGACCAACTCGGTGACACCGATATGTGAATCTCGGTGGTACCGAGTTGCTCCAAAGGTAGCAACTTTTGAATCTCGGTGAGACCGATATATAAATCTCGGTTGCACCGATTAGGTGACCAACGGTCAGATTGCCCAATCTCGGTGACGCTGATTCAACAAACTCGATGGTACCGATTTTGTGAATCGAGGTAACAGAAAGTTAGCAACCCAAACTCGGTGGCACCGAAGTGGAATCGGTTGCACCGATGTGCTAGGGTTTGGCATGGGTCTGTCTGAGTTTGGGAATCGGTGGCACCAAGTGGAAAGTGTTGGTTACACCGATTTTGGATATCTGACTTTGGACAGACTTTTGTGGAAGAGCTTGTGGGTGTTTTTGGTGACTATCACTTGTGCACGTATGAGCATTTTGTTCACCATCAGTACCTTACCCCCTTTTAATAGTATTGGCTTTCCTATGGACTCAAAGTGATTTCTCACAAAGTAAAATGTAGAATCCTCTTGCTTGAAGCTTTGCCAATCCATTTTCTTGCATCTTGGGGTATCTCCACAATCCTTTTTGCCATCCCTATCATTGAACTTTTCCTGAAATATTCTTAGTGGAAACATTAGTTCAATGACATATATGTTGTTATTGATTACCAAAACCACCAAGGGAGCAAATGTGCTTTCAATCTCCCCCTTTTTGGTAATTGATGACAACATATAGATCAAAGCTTCGACATATGATATAATCAATGAATATAATCGTCGCTTTGAGAAGTATGTGATAAGCAAGAGCTCCCCCTAAATTTGTGCATTATTTTAGAATTTGCGTTTGAATGCAAATGCACAATCGATTAGGTACATAGGGCACTCTTTCATGTCACATACAACTTGGTGGTGTGCGAGAATAATAAGAATGAACATCATAGCACAACACAATCAAGCAAAGGTGAATGATCATCTCATAAGCATCATAATGATAGGAAATAGTAGCAACACACATTAAGCGTATGATCAAACACCACAAAAGTTTAACACAAGCAACCAAAAGATCAAATGTTTTGTAAAGCGATAAAAACCAAATGCTCTCTCACTCGAAGCCTAAAGATCTATATACACTTCTCCCCCTTTGGCAACAAGTTACCAAAAAGTTCAAAGAGATATAGCTAATCGTTCTTGGGCTGATCTCCTCCGGTTGTTTATGAAGGAGTCGAGAGAACTGCGTCAGCGAAGATCTCAGCTGATGTCCTGGATGGAGTTGGAGTAGCAACTGGAGGCACTGGAGGAGCTGATGGAGCTGAAGTAACTTTAGCGGGTGCTGATGAAGAAGGCCTCAAATCTGGAGCTGGCACTGTGGCTGATCTGGCCTGGGTAGAGAAGTGAGTGCCTGGCCTGAGAGGAGAGTCATCCTCATCATCATCATCATCATCAGTAGAGTGAGGAAGAGGCACAGAGTCAACTTCCTTCTTGAGCTCATTCACGGTCTTGGTCAGCCCATCCACGTTGTCATTTAGGGTCTTGATCCTGTTCTCAAATATCCTCACAAGACTGTTCTGGTTCTCCAGTATGTCCTTGATGTCCTTCTGCATGCCTTGAACGGTTGAGATCAAAAGATCCATTTGCTCATTCTTGGATCTGGGGACCTGAGCACTAGTGGCTCTAGCTGCCTTTGCCTCTGCATGTGCTTGAGCTGCAGCTGAAGTGGGATGTTCTGGGTCCATCACCACAATGTTGTCCTCTAAATCTGGCTATAGGGGCAAATGGGGTCTGTCCAGAGCAAAGATGTGCTTCTCCAGCTTGGAGTTGATGAGCATCTGGATGTAGGGTGCGTAGCAGCATGAGCGCTTCTGATCAGTAGCAACCCTCTACACTGTCTCCACAATCAGATCCATCACTCTGAATCTCTGATGCTGGTCAATATGAAGCAGCAGGTTGATGGAGTAGCCTCGAATCATCTTCTCGTCTCCTGACTTAGGCATCAAAGTATGCCTCAGAATGGTGTTAGTGGTACGGAGACCTGCCTGGAGGTAATAGATAGATCCTAGCTTGTGGGATTAGAGATGTGCAGCAGGAATAGCATTGTACATGTCTTTCATGGCATTGTGGCTGGCCTTGGACTCTGAGTACACACAGATATCTCCATCCTGTACCTCTGGGACTCCTAAGATGGCAGCCCATTCATCAACAGTGGACTCATATCTTGCTCCTTCTGTCATCCATACAATCCTACCGTCTCCATAGAAGTGAGCAGTGGAGTAGAATTGCATGATCATCTCATCGTTCCATGCAGTGAATTCTTTGCCAACAAACTCATCTAGACCAATGCAGTGGAAGTTGTCTTGCACACATGGGAAGTAGTCTTCATTCTCCTTGATATACTTCCAATCGACATATCTCATGTCACTCACAGCTGGACTCTTGTCAAGCAGCACAGTCTCATAGAAGTCATGTTGCTCCTTGGTGTAGAACCTGTAGTCCACAGCTGTTTTCTTCCTCTGAGAGTAAGGATCAATAGCTCTCCACTCTCTCAAACCTGCATCCTTCTTCTTCTTCTTCATATCTGCAGCAAGTGGATGGCTGGCATTGTGCTCTGGAAGGTGAGGTCTGAGCTTCATCAATGCAGACATGGCATCCTCATCCATATTTCTGGAGGTAGTTCCCTTGTTCTTCTCAGAAGCTGGAATCTGTCTGGATGACCTCTCGGACTTTTCAGCAGCAGCCTTCTTGGGGGCAGACTTGGTGCTCTTGGAGGGACCTTGCTTTGGCATAGCATCTGCCAAAAGCTTCTTTTGCTTCTTCTTGGGAGGGGCCTTGGCAACTTGCTCTTCCACCTCCTCCTCAGCAGCAGCAGCAGTCTCCTCTGGGTCCTCATACATGGATGTAGCCCTGCCAGTGACATAGACAATCCTCTTTCTGGCATGCTTCTTCTCTCCTGCCTTCTTAGGCAATGACCTCCTTGGGGGCTCAATGGTCATGGTAGCCCTAGCACTCTCAGGTGCTCTCATAGCCTCTGGAGGGGCATATGTCTTGCTGACAGTTCTCCTGGAAGAGGTGGCTTCATTTGCAGACTTCCGGGCAGCTTTGTCTTGCTTCTTGGCAAGAACTTCCTCTGGAACAAAATCAGAATCCTCCTCATCTGAATTCTGCTTCTTCCTAGCCCTAGTAGCAGCCTTGGGCAACCCATGAGAACTGGGGGTGCCTGGATCTGAAGAGGAACTAGACTCAGTACTAGTGCCTGAACTCATGACAATATTCTCCTCTCTGAAATTGTTCTCACTGTCCTTAGCCTCTGACATATCTGACCCTGTGAATAGAGTGTAGAAGAGTAGAAGAAGATAAGTCATCACAAAATGCAGCTATTTTTGAAAGTTTGAACAGAAAAATCTTAGATGTAGTTCACAGAAAAAGGAATTTCGGTGTCACCGAGTCAAAATTTTCGGTGCTGCCGAGACTCACAATACTCTTAACAGAAACTTGGCAGCAGTTTCGGTTGGACCGAAAACTGCTACTCGGTTTCACTGAGTACTGTCCTCAGTAGCACAAAAATAAAATCGGTGGAGCCGATTTTTCTGACTCGGTATCACCAAGATGCAATTTTGCGGGCAACTAAACCTAAAAATTTTGGTTCGCTAATCTAATGAGATTTCCAGTGGATGGAGAGGTTTGCAAACGGTGGATTATCGATGGAATAAGCTTCAATGTGCAAGATTCGGATGGGGAGCACAAAGAAGGGCCGGGTCCATACCCTAACTTGGCGACGGAACCGCTATGGCGGCGACGGGGGTGATGATTCCGTCGGCGGTGGAGATTCCCAGTGGCGGAGACGCACGGGGAAGCAAAGGCGACAACCAGGGGTCACGAATCGGCAGCGTAGGGTTTTGGAGGGGGCGACGGTTTGAAGGAATTTTCAAAGGTCGGGTCCGCCCCTTATATACCCTCGGCTGTCGGTGACACCGATTCTAAATTTTCGGTGTCACCGAGTTCCTCAACTGTCAGCTGACAGGGAAACTCGGTGTAACCGAAAATATGGCATCGGTGGTACCGAGATTGAAAACCAGATCAACCCTAGGCATTCGGTGAGACCGAGATTTTTGGGTTGGTTCCACCGAGATGCACTTGGGAGGTTTTAATGGTCAGTCCTTTGTCGATGGAACTCCGAGTGCTCCTCACACAGAGAAATCGAAAAGTACTTGCTCAAATTTTGTGATGCAGCATGAATAGAATATGAGGTGAGAAAGCATAGATAGCTAGAGAGTGGTCCTAGGCATTCTTGTCCATCCAATTGGCAAAAGAGAAAACAAAAGCCAAATAGCAACAATTGGATGTCGTCGAATGGATAAATAAATGCAGACCAACATGCTCACACAATAAGATGTCAAATGAAATCATGGCAAACATGCACATACATACTAGCACCTATCAAGTATTTTGGCGATGACGGATTCATCTATATATGAGTATATTGACTTAGGAGCCAAGTAAGAATACTTGATCATAGGTCATACTCATCGTTTAAGCACAAGTGGGGTTACCACTTTTACATAAAGCATTTAATGTTGTCACATACTATGAGATGCTTTAACTCAAGTCTTAGAGTAAAGCTCCCCCTTGATGTGACATCCCCCCGTAGGAGGGATAAACTAACCTTGGGTTTTGTCGTAGAAGACTTCATGTTGGTGAGGTAGTGGTGGATGCTCAAAGTTGATGAAGATCACCAAGAGTTGGGAGCATCCTTGTTGTTTCCTTAGTCTTCTCACCTACATGGGTTAGTCCCAACACACAAGAGACAAATACAAGGATATCTATGGACGTGGAGTGCAAAGCATGTGTGATGATGTCCATTGATTTGTTGATTACCTTGTCCCTTGCTTACCTTTGAGGGAATGTGTGACTCCTTGAACTATTGCATAGAGTTGGTGTTGATTGCAACTAGTTCTTGCCAATAATGAATGTGAGTGAATTTCATTGGCGGAGTCACCCCTCAAGAACTTCTCTAATTCTTCTTATTGGGGACCCACATCAACTTGATGGGGATCCTTGGTGTTGAAGTAGCCCTTGTTGAAGTTGAGCTTGGAGTAGCCTTGGGAACCCACTCCACCAAAGCTTGGGATTCATCTTCATATGAGTCAATCTCCTCTTGAAGCTTGTTCTTTCCCTTGAGCTTGTGGTCTTGTGGTGGAAGGTCACCTTGAGTGTTTGTTCCCTTGGGAGGAGTATTTTCATACTTCTCCTTTTGAGGAACAAACTTGGGCTTGGGGTATTGACCTTCTTCCCATTCAACTCCATTAGCGTTGAAGTAGCCAATGCCATGGTTCTTCCGGTATCCTCCGTGCTTGCATACAATTTCCTCAAATTGCTTACACCCGGCAAGACTCTTGTAGATACCTTTCTCTATAATTCCTTTCAATAAAGCATTTTCTTGCTCAATTGTAACTTGGCTAAGAGAATCATCATTAGTGGAATCAATAGAACTACTAGAAGCCACATCATTAGGTTTGATATTTTTATTGTTGCTACTAGATGAAGAACCTTTCTTGCCTTTGTTACTAGCTTGTTTAGATTTAACTTGTGGCATGAATGTAGACAAGAGTAATCGTTTGGCTAGATAAGATGAAGTCTTCTTTTGGAGATCGCCATTGATAGCTTTAAGGAACTCATGCTCTTGCTCCAAGTTGAGCTTCTCGAAGCGTAGCTTCTCATGAGTCCTTACAAGCTCTCTATGATCTTCGAGAGTAGATTCATGGGCTAACTTAAGAGTGTTTAATTCTTTAGTTAGTTGTTCTATTTTCATCTTATCATCATCAAATGACTTATCTTAACTAGCATGAGAATTATCAAGTTCATTTTGACTAACATCACTAGTTTCATCAAAGTACAAGTTATCATCACTAAGTAAATCATCTTCATCACTATTGAAATCAAGATACTCGGGGTGTGATACCTTGGGGCCTTTAGCCATGAAGCAACTTCCACTCCCTTCATTTGGTGAGTCAAATAGATCATAGGAGTTGGTAGTCACTAGTGCAAGTCCGGCAACACCTTCATCTTGATTATAGTCGGAGTTGGAATGATAACTTCTCTCGGAGTTGTTGTCGGAGTCGGAGCTGGAAACCCATTCACCAACATGAGCTTGATGTCTTCTTCTTGTGTAGCTCTTGGTGTACTTGTCCTTCTTCTCCGAATCCCTACTTCTCCTTGAGGGTCTTCGTTCATAACGATCATCTCTACAATTGTAGCAATTGCGGTCACGACTTGACGAACGCTTCTCTTCATATCTTGAGTTGGAGCTTCGTTCTTTGCCTCTATTATTGTAGAACTTGTTGAATTTCTTGACCATGAGGCTTATCTCTTCATTGGTGATAAGGTTGTTGCTTGAAGTTGCGGGAGCATCACTTGTGGCTTTGTAAGCACCGCTAGACTTGTTGTGAAGCTCTTCATTGTCTTTGAGTGTCATCTCATGAGCAACAATCCTTCCAATGACTTCTGTAGGCTTGAGATCTTTGTAGTTGGGTATCATTTGGATCAATGTGCACACGGTGTCGTATCTCTCATCCAAAGCTCTAAGTATCTTCTTGATGATGAATTTGTCGGTCATTTCTTCGCTTCCTAAGCCGGCAATCTCATTGGTGATGAGATCTAGCCTAGAGTTCATCTCCGTGACTCCTTCACCATCCTTCATCTTGAACTTGTCAAGCTGACTTTGAAGAACATCCAACTTGGATTCTCTCACAGACTCGGTTCCTTCGTGCATATCAACCAAAGTATCCCAAATCTCTTTTGCATTCTCAAGACGGCTGATTTTGTTGAATTCTTCGGGGCATAGGCAGTTGAAGAGAATGTCGCATGCTTGAGCGTTGTATTGCAACATCTTCAATTCATCCGCGGTCGCTTCACGGTCCGGTTCCTTTCCATCACCAAAGAATTCACCTTGCAAGCCAACACGAACAACAGCCCATACAGCAGGGTTATGACCAAGAATATGCATTTTCATTTTGTGCTTCCAACTAGCAAAATTAGTGCCATCAAAGTACGGACCTCTACGGTGATAATTTCCCTCACTAGACGCCATACTCTCCTAGGTTGTGAAACCAATGCAATTGAGACCAAAGCTCTGATACCACTTGTAGGACCGAAAGTATGTCTAGAGGGGGGGTGATTATACTACTTGACCAAATAAAAATCTACTTTTTCCCAATTTTAAGTGTTGGCAGATTTTAGCAATGATAGCAAGTCAAGTACACCCTACACATGCATGTCTAAGAGTATAGCAGCGGAAAGTAACAAGCATGAGTAGAAAAGGGAGGGGTAGGAAGATCAAACGCAATTTGTAGACACAATGATTTTTCCTGTGGTTCCGATAGGTGGTGCTATCGTACGTCCACGTTTATGGGGTCTTCAACCCACGGAGGGTAACGGTCGCGAGAGTCCACGGAGGGCTCCACCCATAAGGGTCCACGAAGTAGCAACCTTGACTATTCCATAACGGCTTCCGTCCACGAAGGACTAGCCTCACTATGGGTAGATCTTCACGAAGTAGGCGATCTCCTTGCCCTTACAAACTTCTTGGTTCAACTCCACAACACGATGTAGGAGGCTCCCAAGCGACACCTAACCAATCTAGGAGGCACCACCCTCCAAAAGGTAATAGGCTTAGCAATGTCGATGAACTCCTTGCTCTTGTGCTTCAAGATGATAGACTCCTCAACACACAATCACTCTCTCACAGATTTGGCTATGGTGGAAGAGATTGATTTGGTGGAAAGCAACTTGGTGGAAAGCAACTTGGGGAGGCTAGAGATCAAGATTCATATGGTTGGAGTGGAATGGCATGATCTCAACACATGAGTAGGTGGATCTCTCTCAGAAAACTGGATGGGGCAAGTATGGAATAGTTCTGAGTGCTTCTCTTTCGAGTGGGTGGTGGTGAAGGGGTATATATAGGCATCTCCAAAAATCCAACCGTTACACCTAAAGTGACCAACTCGGTGACACCGATATGTGAATCTCGGTGGTACCGAGTTGCTCCAAAGGTAGCAACTTTTGAATCTCGGTGAGACCGATATATAAATCTCGGTTGCACCGATTAGGTGACCAACAGTCAGATTGCCCAATCTCAGTGATGCCGATTCAACAAACGCGGTGGTACCAATTTTGTGAATCGAGGTAACACAAAGTTGGCAACCCAAACTCGGTGGCACCAAAGTGGAATCGGTTGCACCGATGTGCTAGGGTTTGGCATGGGTCTGTCTGAGTTTGGGAATCGGTGGCACCGAGTGGAAAGTGTTGGTTACACCGATTTTGGATATTTGACTTTGGACAGACTTTTGTGGAAGAGCTTGTGGGTGTTTTTGGTGACTATCACTTGTGCACGTATGAGCATTTTGTTCACCATCAGTACCTTACCCCCTTTTAATAGTATTGGCTTTCCTATGGACTCAAAGTGATTTCTCACAAAGTAAAATGTAGAATCCTCTTGCTTGAAGCTTTGCCAATCCATTTTCTTGCATCTTGGGGTATCTCCACAATCCTTTTTGCCATCCCTATCATTGAACTTATCCTGAAATATGCTTAGTGGAAACATTAGTTCAATTACATATATGTTGTTATTGATTACCAAAACCACCAAGGGAGCAAATGTGCTTTCACCATATCTCAAATCAACGGCGAATTCGACGCCAAAAACCCGAAGATGGCAGCATATAGAAATTTCGTCCTCAAGATATCCGCACGGTTCGAAGGACTCGAATTCCACCATGTTTCTAGAGACAGCAACCAAGCTGCCGATGTCCTCGCCTGCATGGGTGAAAAACGCGATCCCGTCCCCAACAATACCTTCCTATAACGGCTCTTTAAGCCATCCGTGGTATGGCAACACGAGGATCAGGACGCCAGAGTCAATGGACCGGCACAAATTACCCCTCCTATCATCGAACCAGACGATCAAATCATCGGCAGATCAACGCCCGGAGAAACACCTTCGCCCCACAAAGTCATGGCAGTGATCACGCCATGGACCGAACCATTCCTTGCTTATCTCCTTTGCCAGGAACTCCCCCCATGACCAGACTGAGGCAAGATGCATAATGCGGCACTCCAAGGCTTACAAGGTACATGAGGGAGAGCTATACAAGAAAAGCACCGCCGGAGTCCTCCAACGATGCATATCCGAAGAAGAAGGGAAGCAGCTCTTGACGGAGATACATGCAGGCATGGGTGGTCACCACGCAGCAGCCCGGGCCCTGGTAAGCAAGGATTTTCAAGCCGGATTCTTCTGGCCCACTGCTCGCGCAGACGCTCACACACTCGTTCAACACTGTCTTGGCTGTCAGCTCTTTACAAATCAAAGTCACATGCCCCCAATGGCTCTCCGGACAATTCCGATTACCTGGCCTTTCGCGGTCTGGGGGCTAGACATGGTCGGACCACTTAAAGGGGGGACCAAGAAAAAGAAATACCTCTTGGTCATGGTTGACAAATTCACCAAGTGGATTGAGGCGAAACCTGTAACGTCAGCTAAGTCCGGACCGCTTATCGAGTTTATAGCTAGCGTGGTCCACTGTTACGGTGTCCCCCACGGTATAATAACGGATAAAGAATCTAATTTCACGGTCCAGGAGGTAAAATAATGGTGTGCTAGCATGGGCATCAAGCTTGATTACGCCTCAGTATATCACCCACAAACCAATGGACAGGTCGAACGGGCGAATGGCCTCATCATGAGCGGTATCAAACCCCGTCTGGTCCGTTCCCAAACAGAATCTGACTGCCATTGGGTAGAGGAGCTCAACTCCATATTATGGGGCTTGCGCACCACCCCGAACCAGTCAACGGGATACACACCGTTCTTTATGGTGTATGGGGTAGAAGCAGTCCTCCCCTACGATCTTATCACGCGCCTAGAGTGTGCTTGTATGAGGAAAAGGAGGCCGAGTTAGATCGGCAGGATGACCTAGACGCCTTGGAAGAAGAACGCGACATAGCTCGAGCCCGTTCTACTTTTTATCAACAACAAGCCCGACGCTACCAAAGCAGGGAAGTTCAGGCAAAGGCATACAATGTGGGCGAACTGTCCTCCGCCTCCCGGAAAAGCAGAAGCATAAACTTACGCCCAAATGGGAGGGAGCTTTCATAATTGATGAGGTGCTTACAGGAGGAGCATATCGCCTTTGCATCCCGCCGAACAATTGCCTCGAGCCAAACCCATGTAACGCAGCTCGTCTTCGGCGCTTCTACGGCTAGGACGGCGCCGTCACCCTCGCGAGTTCTTCTTCTTCTTTATTTTTTCCTTTTTCTCCTTATTTTTCCATTTTTGGGACAGCTAGCATTTCTCAGGACGTGTTCGGCCAAACCTAACTACGTGAAGACCTTTTCGGTACTCATCTTTAAATGTATTACCCGGTCTCACCTGGGGGCTTCTTGACGAAGCCGGTTAATAAAAACATGCATCTTTCATTTTTATCGTGTGTGCACCCTTCCAATATCGTCTTTAAGCCACTATATGCATCAGTTTGACTTTAGAACTGGCCAAGCTGGGTTGCCTCGCTCCTATGCTTACCCTCTACGTTCCCGATTGTTTGGCTAGGGGGTCAAGGGAGCACCTCTGCGATTGCTGCGACCGGGTTACCCGGGTACGCACCTCAGACGGGTAAAGCCGAAAGCTAGCGTTCTTAAGAATACAATTGGTCGGCCACGAGGGAAGTGAAAATAATTAGTGATCGTCACCAAAGCCCGGGGTACCTTTCTCCCCTAAGTATACCAACACCCACACACCACAGATATTCGGTTATAACATCTGGGATCGACGTAGAAACCCGAAGAAAGGAACCCATGGAGGAACTATTTTCTTCGGAAGATGTTTCTTACGTTAAACAGTATAATATAACATAACCATTCGTACACGTCCTGTCTTCTCGTACCATATGGCCGGATTGCCTAGTTCCTCGCAGTGATTCCCTGTTAAGTCATATACCAAATGCAGCGGCACCTCTTGACCATCTGGCCCTACCGGCCCAACCCGAGCCAAACGCGCGGGGTCAAGTTTGGTAAAGCGGGTCTTCACCATGGCCCATGCCTGCCGTGCTCCCTCTTGACAAGCTGATATCTTCCATAACTCGAGTTGACGCCGAGCTCCCTTGAATTGATCTGCTAACTCGGCCATCCCCTACGGAGGCGTCTCGGTCGGTCACAATGCCTTGACCATGTTTTTCATGGCCTTCCGAGCCCGCTCATGCACGATGGACAACTCCTTGAGCAGGTTCCCTCCAAATGAGCTGCTCTCCTCCTCGAGACGCCCGGTCAGAAGGACTAACAAAAGAGACATGGAATGTTCCTTATATTAGCACATTACGCGCACCACAAGAAACTGCAAATTGAAATTTCACTTACCGAACATTCCATCTTTCAATCTCTGGTTCTCCTCATGGGTTTGTGCCAGCTGAGTTCTTAAACTCTTGATTTCTTCAGCTGTCGGAATTGGGGCTCCGCAGACCCAAGAAGATTCGAACTCTAGGGCGTGTGCGAAGATCCCAACCAGCTCTAGCCTCAAGCTCGCCACTCCACAGCCAAGCCTCGTCGAATGCGTGCCAGCGAACAAGAAGATGAACACCGAGATTTACCCAGGTTCGGGCCACCTTGCGGTGTAAAACCCTACTCCTGCCTTTGGTGGATTGGCCTCGCGAGGAGGTTTGGGATGAACTGGTACAGTGGTTGAGCGACCTCGCGAGGGCTCTCAGATGGGAATGGACCGGTCCCTCTCTCCGGTGGATGCTGGTGCCTATTTATAGCGGCCTTGGAACTCTTCCCTTATCGCACAGGCTGGAAGGGATCCCACAACGGCCAATTTTGAAAGGGGACAAGAAGTACATCTTATCCTGACTAAAGGTGGTCTTCGCCTGCAAAGCTTCTGGCCATGACGCAGAGGTGGGCTCAGCGATGACATCCGTCCTGCCGAGCTCATGGTCTCGGCCTTGTTGCACTGGAATGGAAACCTTTGGGGGATTCCTTGGGAACCCGCGTACGTCCTTGCCTCCTTAGCACAAAAGAGGAAACTGTCCCCTCTACGCCCGCTGGCGCCCGCCTAGCCTTGGTCGTCATGGCTCACGTCATCGCAGCCTCCTGAGGCCGGGTGCCTGCACAGGAATCTCCGCTCCTTGGGTTGCAGCCAGAGGAGGCCGCTCCCCTGGAGGTCTTGGCGTTGTTCCCCTCGCGAGGCCGGGGCCCCCACGAGGGTCTTGTCTTGGGGAGTTTGCTGCCAGGCCATACCGGGCCATCGAGGTGGGCCACGCGCTGGGCCGCAGGCAGGCAGGTCTGGGTACCCCCGATCCCAGAACACCGACAGTAGCCCCCGGGCCCAAGGCGCGCTCGGGTTGGCTTCGGGGCGAAGCCAAGGAAGGAAGGCCGAAGCGCCACGGGCCCCAATCGCCTGCGGGCCAGGCTCGACGTGTGGCGCACGACGGTACGCGGACGCCTCCACTTCCCCATGTCGCCTTGGCAACCGCCCTTACTGACAAAAACCTGACGCACGCAGCAGGGCCATCATTGTCCCACCTCACGCCTGCCTTCTGCTCCTCCTTCCTCCGCAAGCTTGCACCTTCCTCGCCGGATCTCGCACTTGCTCCAATCTGCCCCTCCGCCATGGCTCCCAAGAAGAAAAGGGTCAGGACCTCGATGACGTCGGAGCCCCAGCCGGGAACAGAGCCCGCGCTGGGCTGGTCCTCCATGCTCAATCTCGAAGGGCTGGACAAGGTCCGGTTGGCAATCGCCGCCAATACCAATGAGTGGAAGATGACCAAGATCTGGCCCGCCTCTCGGCTTCCAGTTGATCTAGAGGCCACCAATATCCCCCTTCATCTCCACGCCCTCTTCTCCGGCTTGCTGCCGCCGTTTTCAAACTTCTTCAATGCCGTGCTCACGCACTACAAGGTTCACGCATTGCATCTCGACCCTGGGTCCATCGTCCTCCTCTCTGCCTTCGCGTTCTTGTGCGAGGCCTTCGTGGGCATCTCCCCGTCCGTGGCCCTGCTTCACCACTTCTTCTCCCTCCAAATGGTCGCCAGCGGGCAGTGCTCGGGGTGTGTGTCGCTCCGAGCGGCGGATACGACGGCGGGTGCGGCCCTTGATGCCGATCTTCATCTGAATGCGGAGGGCTTCCGGAGGCAGTGGGTGTATGTCGACGCTGCTACGTACAGCCCCCTGCTCCAAACTCCGGCGGCCCCCGCGGAGCCGAGTCCCGGTTGGGAACACGCGAAGCTTGTTGACACGCGGCTCACACGGGTTACGGCCAGGTTGGCCAACCTGAAGAAGGCGGGTGTGACGATAGAGATGGTGGCGAGGGAGTTCATCCGTCGGCGAATTGCTCCCCTCCAGCGCCATTCTCGCCCCATGTGGGCCTTTACCGGCCCCGAGGATGCCATGAGACTCCAGGTGCCTTCCCTTCCTTCCAATGTGTTGCGCGAGGTGCTCCGCCTCTTGACCGGCAGAGAGCCCGCCGTACTTCCTCCGGAAGGGATCCCCTTGTACAATTATCCGAACGGGGGAGCCTTCGCCCAGAAGATGTCGCGCTTCGACGAGTGGGGGCTGCTTCCTGAGGACCACGTGGGACCTCGCGACAACCTCCTCTTGGAGGCCCCGAGCCCTGGGGGCCCTGATGTCAGTGCCCCTCGTGCAACTGCGGAGGAGCGCCATGAGCCACGCGTCTCCCAGGCATCCTCCTTGGCCCCTCCAAGCAGTGAAGGTGACGCCTCGCCCGGAGGCACGACTGCCGCCCCTGCCACAGGGTGCCGTGTGCCTGACGTCAGCGAGCCGTCCCCCGACCCCCACACATGCCGGAAGAGGAAGGAGCTCGGGGGCCGCTATAGCCCGGCCTCGAGGGCCCTCAGGAAGAGGAAGTGGATCGCCACAGATGAGTAAGCGCCCGACCTCCCTTGATTTCTGCATGATGTGCACCTCTCAACTTTTGCTCCTCAGGTCCCCTCTTGACGAAGGAAAAAGCGCACCTCCGCCACCACCTCCCGAAGGCGCTGGGCCTGTGGCGGCCTCGTGCCCCGCGAGCCACGTGACTGTGCGCGAGGAGGCACCCGTACTTGGGCTCGAGCCGTCCCAAGAAGGTTCGAACTCTGGGGCATGTGCGAAGATCCCAACCAGCTCTAGCCTCAAGCTCGCCACTCCACAGCCAAGCCTCGTCGAATACGTGCCAGCGAACAAGAAGATCAACACAGAGATTTATGCAGGTTCGGGCCACCTTGCGGTGTAAAACCCTACTCTAGCCTTTGGTGGATTGGCCTCGCGAGGAGGTTTGGGATGAACTGGTACAATGGTTGAGCCACCTCGCGAGGGCTCTCAGATGGGAATGGACCGGTCCCTCTCTCCGGTGGATGCTGGTGCCTATTTATAGCGCCCTTGGTCCTCTTCCCTTATCGCACAGGCGGGAAGGGATCCCACAACGGCCAATTTTGAAAGGGGACAAGAAGTACATCTTATCCTGACTAAAGGTGGTCTTCGCCTGCAAAGCTTCTGGCCGTGACGCAGAGCTGGGCTCGGCGATGACATCCGTCCTGCCGAGCTCATGGTCTCGGCCTTGTTGCACTGGAATGGAAACCTTTGGGGGATTCCTTGGGAATCCGCGTACGTCCTTGCCTCCTTAGCACAAAAGAGGAAACTGTCCCCTCTGCGCCCGCTGGCGCCCGCCTGGCCTTGGTCGTCATGGCTCACGTCATCGCAGCCTCCTGAGGCCGGGTGCCTGCATAGGAATCTCCGCTCCTTGGGAGGCAGCCTGAGGAGGCCGCTCCCCTGGAGGTCTTGGCGCTTCTCCCCTCGCGAGGCCGGGGCCCCCACGAGGGTCTTGTCTTGGGGAGTTTGTTGCCAGGCCATACCGGGCCCTCGAGGTGGGCCACGCGCTGGGCCGCAGGCAGGCAGGTCTGGGTACCCCCGATCCCAGAACGCCGACATCAGTCTGCTGCCGGTTTGCCTCTTTGAGAGCGTTCTTGTCTTCTTGACAATGTTTTAGTACTCGGCTGCCAGCCTCGTGCTATGACTCGACATACCTCTGAGCTTCCTGGGCCTCTTCAAGATCTTTATGCAGTTGGCCTATGGACTCGGCTGCTATAAGGCAATCTTCCATTATAAAAGATGCCAAAACAGTTTTGCATAATGAAACTCTCCTTTTTTACTCACCGTGTGCCTCCCTGGTGAACTTCTTGACACCTTCTAGTTCGGCCTTCATGGCCGCTAGTTCTGCTTGGTTCAACTCCAGGTCTTCGAACAACTTCCGATTTTGTTCCCTTGAGGCCTGCATCACATCACGGCATTATTCAGACCCTTTACTCGGTCGTCCCGATCAACTTAAGGGTATGGGGCTACTGGGTTAGGGTTTATGTTCGCATAATTGAAACCGAATACTCACCTGCAGACTGACTGACAAAAGATTGGTAGCTCCCTCGAGGCTAGTCCGGGCCGCTCCAAGATATGCTTCTATCGAATTAAGAGTATTGAACTCTTGTTCGGAGAATGCGGGATGGCGCGGGAATTTCTTCCTCCGTCAGCGACTCATGACACTTTCAAATTCAGAATTAGTACACGAGACCTCCTCGGGAAGATGGTCAGCTTCGGGTACCTCCGCACTAACTCCGTCCTTTGTCGATGACCTAGGAACGGGGAAGCCACCGGACACTTCCCGGATGTCGTCAGACGAGGACGGTTGCACCCGTCCCCTGCAAAGAACGGTAACGGTCGTAAGCGCTCTTTGTGGCTATGACAGAAGTCGACCTATTAGTTTGGAAATGTTACCTCTTTAATGGGGGTGCGGCCGAGGTAGTTCCTGAGTCCCCCGCACGCTTGGAAGCTCCACCACCATTCGGTGCCGGTGTGGCTGTTGCCGCCCTCGTCGACGTTCGACGCGTGGTCCGATGGCCCTTGGGGATAGAGGTCGACACATTCGGAACGGCACGGGATGAACGCCCCTTTCGGGAAGACGCCTTCTTGTTACTTGTCGCGGAGGAAGGAAGGGTGCCGGGGTGGTCGGCCACGAGGGCCGCTAAAGAGCGGTCAACGCTCTCCTGGTAAAAAAACCTATCTTCAAAACGAAGCGTCATCTCTGGGTCCTCGTGGAACCCCGGCTCGTCGTCACGAGAATAATTCTTTGGTTGAGGGGAAGGGCAGCTGATTGTCTTGATCTAGCGCCTCCAGTCATGTTTGGAAGATTAAGGGATTCGGTCAGCCAAAAACAAGCGATATACCCGAACTATGGGAATATAGTCGTGCCTACCCATTCGATGGGGTTATGGCTCGAGTAGCCGTCCTTGGTACTCGGGCGAGCAAACTCTTCTTCTTCTCCCTTGTAGAGGTCGGCTAGTATGGTCGCTAAAGCCGTCGAGTTGGCAGGCCCTTGCCGCTTATAGCAGGTCGTGTCGTTTGTCCCGTTGTACTGCCATAGAAGATGAATCCTCTGCTATAAAGGTTGGACGCATCGATTTATGGTAGCGGCCATCACATCAATGATGGTTAGCTTGTGGTGGGCTAGCAGCCTCACGCGGGCGGCCAGACGCCTCACTTCTTCGCTTTCCTCCTGGGATGGACTCTTCGGTCGCCAATTGAACCTTTTCTTCGGAGGAATATCCGAGTATTCGGGCAGTCCTCTCCGAGCTGGATCGAAGAGTGTCCTCAATATAAAACCATTCCGAGCTCCAAAACTCGGGATCCTTCTTCAGAGTCCCTACGGGGTACCCCGTCCCGGCTATGCGCCACACTTCGGCTCCGCCTACTTCAAACATCATCTCCCCAGAGAGCGGGGAAGGAGGCAGAAGTAGTTTCTCCATAGCTCAAAATGGGCCTCGCAGCCTAGGAACATCTCGCAAAGAGCGACAAAACCCGAGATGTGTAGGATGGATACACGAGTAAGATGGTGAAGTTGAATCTCGTAAAATTCCAGTAGACCTCTTAGGAAAGGGTGAATAGGGAAGCTGAAGGGGCACAAAGCATACCCGCTCCTCCTTGTGAGGGGAGGGGAAGTTTTTGGCGAAGGCCTCGCCGTTCGCGGAAGTTAACCCAGAACGGGTGAGCGCCAGATCTGAGGTGGGAAGATATCCCTGTGTCTCGAGGTCGTGTGATACGTCTCCAACGTATCGATAATTTATGAAGTATTCATGCCATATTCATCTATGTTTACAATACTTTTATATGGTTTTGATGCACTTTATATGATTTATTTAGAACTAACCCGGACTGACGCTATTTTCAGCAGAATTACCGTGGTGTTTTTTTTGTGCAGAAAATAAAAGTTCTCGGAATCGCCCGAAACTTTTTGGTGATTTTTTATGGACCAAATAAGCAATATTGGAGCAAAGAACCACCGGAGAAGAGCCACGAGGTGGGCACAACCCACCAGGGCGCGCCAGAGGGCCCAGGCGCGCCCTGGTGTATCGTGCCCTCCTCGTGGCCCATCTTGGCTTGAAACCGACGCCCAAAAATCCTATAAATATAGAAACCATCAGAAATAACCCTAGACTCTCTGCTCCGCCGCCGCAACTCTCTGTATCAACGAAAAACCAATCTGGAGGCGTTCCAGTACCCTGCCGGAGAGGAGAATCCATCTCCGGTGGCCATCTTCATCATCCCGGCGGAGGCCATGATGAGGAGGGAGTAGTCTACCCTTGGGGCTGAGAGTATGTACCAGTAGCTATGTGTTCAATCTCTCTCTCCCGTGTTCTTGAGATGTCACAATCTTGATGTATCACGGGCTTTGTTAATATAGTCGGATCATATGATGTTATTCCCTTGCTATCATGTTGTGATGAATTGAATCTTTCCCTTTGAGATATCGTTATGTTGGATTGAATATTGGATTTGAGAACACTTGATATATGTCTTGCATGTGGATACCCGTGGTGACAATGGGGTGTTCTATTGATTCACTTGATATATGTTTTGGTACTCAACTTGCGGATTCCCGCGGTGACATTGGGGTAATCTATGCATAGGGGTTGATACACGTTCTTGTCCTACTTTCTTCGATAGAAATCTTGGGGTACTCTTTGAGGTTCTTTGTGTTGGATTGAGTATTATGAATCTGAAATTGTTTGATGCGTATCGTATAATTAACTCATGGATACTTGTGGTGACATTCGGGTATCTAGGTGACATTAGAGTTGGTTGATGCGTATCATATGGTGTTATTCTAGTACGAACTCTTAGATAGATCGAACGGAAAGGATAACTTGATGTTATCTTAGTATGAACTCTTGAATAGATCGATCGGAAAGGATAACTTTAAGGTGGTTTCGTACCCTACAAACAATTTCTTCTTATGTTCTCCGCTAGATAAGAACTTTGGAGTGATTCTTCGTTGCACGTTGAGGGATGGTTATGTGATCCAATTATATTAGCATTGTTGAGAGATTGCACTAGCGAAAGTACAGACCCTAGGCCTTGTTTTCAAGCATTGCAATACCGTTTGTGCTCACTTTTGTTACTTGCTACCTTGCTGGTTTTATATTTTCAGATTACAAAAACCTATATCTACCATCCATATTGCACTTGTATCACCATCTCTTCGCCGAACTAGTTCACCTATACAATTTGCCATTGTATTGGGTGTGTTGGGGACACAAGAGATTTCTTGTATTTGATTGCAGGGTTGTTTGAGAGAGACCATCTTCATCCTACACCTCCCACGGATTGATAAACCTTAGGTCATCCACTTGGGGGAAAATTGTTGCTGTCCTACAAAACTCTGCGCTTGGAGGCCCAACAAAGTCTACAAGAATAAAGTTGCGTAGTAGACATCAAGCTCTTTTCTGGTGCCGTTGCCGGGGAGGTGAGTGCTTGAAGGTATATCTTTAGATCTTGCAATTAAATCTTTTAGTTTCTTGTTTTATCACTAGTTTGGTTTTATAAAAGAAAACTACAAAAAACTGGAGTTTAGGTTGCATCATTTGTTTCGTCTTTATAATGTCTTTCGTGAAAATGATGGTTCGAAAAATTGTGCTCAATTGGTAGAGGAAGAAATTATGAAAATACTTAATGAGAATTCCTTGAATGATGAGCATGATTTTAATGTTGCTAGTATGTATTCTCTGAATATCCATGATGCTAATGATATGCAAAGCCACAAGCTTGCGGATGCTATGTTTGATGAAGATGATATTTTTAGTCCCCCAAGTTTTGATGAGCAAATTTATTATGATGATTGCATGCCTCATATTTATGATGATTGTGATATTTATGAAAGTGGGTTTGGGAGAGTGTCAACTTTAGATAATTACTATCCCACTATTTTGGAGGGTTTTGAATTTTATTATAATGATAAAACTGGATTTGGAGAGGTCATGACTTTATTTAGTAATGATTCCACTATTTCGGAAGAGGTTTCACTTGACTATGATGAGAACAAAGTTGCTACTTATGATGATTATTGTGATGATACTTATGTTATAAAAAGTAGTGGTAACTATTGTCATAATTTTTAATATCCTTTTACTGAACAATACTCTTTTAATGTGGAAACAATTTATAGTATTCGAGTTTCATTTGATGCTCCCACTATTATGAATGAGAAGAAATTTGCTTATGTGGAGAGTAATGAAAATTCTATGCTTGTGCATCATGAAAAGAATGATTTATGTGATAGTTATGTTGTGAAATTCCTTCATGATGCTACTAAAAATTATTATGAGGGAGGAACATACGCTTGTAGGAATTGCAATAATATCAACTTTCCTCTCTATGTATTCAAAGTTTTGAAGTTATGCTTGTTTTGCCTTCCTATGCTAGTTGATTCTTGCTCCCATAAATTGTTTGCTCACAAAATCCCTATGCATAGGAAGTGGTTTAGACTTAAATGTGCTTGTCATGAGATTCATGATGCTCTTTTGCATGTTTCAATTATTATTCCTATGTGAGCATCATTGAAATCATCATGCCTAGCTAAAAGGCATTCAAGAAAAGCGCTTGTTGGGGGACAACCCAACACTTTTACTTTATGTTTTTGTGTGTTAACATGATTAAGCTACTGTAGTAATCATGTTTTTGTCTTTTATTTCAATAAAGTGCCAAGTAAAGCCTTTGGGATGACTCACAAGATGAGTAGAATTGATGCTGAACCAAAACAGAAACTTTTGACTCCAGTACAGGAATTTGAATTTTTTACTGGAGAGTGATAATGATCTGAAATTTTTACACAGTGTTTATATACAAATTCTTCAGTATGTCCTAATGTTTCAGAATTTTTAGAGACAGCGAAGTATGTCTATACTACAGATCTTCACAGACTGTTCTGTTTTTTGACAGATTCTGTTTTGCATGCATAGTTTGCTTGTTTTAGTGTTCCCATAGCTTATATTCAGTGATATAAACTATGGGAATGATAGAATACAGTAGGTATCATGTGGGAACAATTATGAATCTTTTCTTGACAGTACCTAAGTGAATGATTTATCTTTATTACACTAACCCTTCTCACAAAGTTCCTTTAAGTTTTGTGTGATTGAAGTTTTCAAGTTTTGGGTGAGACACCGATATGAGGAGAATAAGGAGTGACAAGAACCTAAGATTGGGGACTCCCAAGGCAACCCCAAGGTAATATCCAAGGAATACTCAAGCGCCTAAGCTTGGGGATGCCCCGGAAGGCATCCCCTCTTTTGTCTTCAACATTATCGGTATATCTTACTTAGAGCTATATTTTTATTCGTCACATAATATGTTCTTTGCTTGGATCATCATTATATTTTGTTATTTTCTGTTAGGTGTTATTTATAATCTTTTTTTTCAATAAAAAGTTCCAAGAATTGTCTTAGGATGCTTGCATTGCATGTTTTGATGTGTGCTGTGTAAAAACAGAAACTTTTGCTGTAGTGTTTGAATTTTCATATTTTACTAGAACGTGGAAAGTTTCTGAAATTTTTACACAGTGTTTTAATATAAATTCTTTACCATTTAATAAATTTTCATAATTTTTTGAGTTAAAGAAGTACACTGTTTACATATATTTCTACAGACTATTCTGTTTGGACAGATTGTTGTCATAGTTTTGTTATCTGCTTATCCTATAGTTTCCATAGCCTATATTGGTAGATATAAATTGCGGAATTGATAGTAAAAAGTAGATGATGTTTGAAATTATTATGCAACTTGTGTTGGCAGTACATAAAGAGTTGATTTATTATTATGTGTACTAACCTATCTCACGAGTTCTTTTTGAGTTTTGTGTGGATGAAGTTTTTGAGAATAGGTAAAACCATGATATGAGAGGATTGAATGAGATACAAAAGCTCAAGCTTGGGGATGCCCAAGGCACCCCAAGTAAATATTTCAAGAAGTCTCAAGCATCTAAGCTTGGGGATGCTACGCATCCCACCTCTCTTCATCAACAATTATCGGTTAGCCTATGTTGAGCCTAAATTTTTATTCGTTCACATGATGCGTGCTATTCTTGGAGTGTTATTTTTCTTTTGCTTGCTGTTAAATAAAATACTAAGATCTGAAAATCTTTATTGAGAGAGAGAGTCCTCACATAGCTACTTAATTGTTTGACTACTCATTGATCTTCACTTATATCTTTTGAAGAGTAGTTTGATGTTTACTCTTGAGCTTCACTTATATCCTATGAGTAAAGTGTGAATCAATGAAATATCATAAATATGAAATTATCAATGTGCTTCATGCTTAGTAGTAACTTCACATATGGTTTAGAAAGTAAAATCTATTAAAGTTTAACAATCACAATATTGGTCATACAAGCAATTCGTGAATGATTAGTATAAGGAAGAGAACTTTCACATACAAATATATTATCTTGGACATCTTCTATGATTGTGAATACCCATTAATTATTTTCAAACTTGAGCAAATTAGTTGAAGTTGGACAAGGAAGACAACGTAATGAGTTATGGTTGTGTATATTTGCATAGAAGTTATATTGTTATGGATCCTCCAACATGTGGTGCTTGTTTAGAACCTTTTGCTAGCCAACACTTCGTACTAAGTAGAGATACTACTTGTGCATCCAATCCTTGAGCCAAGTTTCTTCCATAAGAGTCCACCATACCTACCTATATATGGTATTTCACTGCCATTCCAAGTAAATTTGCATGTGCCACCTCTAAACATTCAAATAAACATCTGTTTTGTGTGCCTGGACCGCTCATGGAGCGACGGGGGCGGTCAGTATCTTCCATGTTAAGCGGGTTATTCTCATGATGAGTGTTTATTCACTCATCCTTGCACGAGAGGGGCGGTAATAGGGATTCCCAGTCCCGAAATTAAAAAAATTGCAAATAATTAAAAAAAACTCCCCCAGGAATGTTGTTGGTATGGACGGTACCCGTGGATTCGGCTAGCCGTGGAGTGTGTTTGTTGGTGGAGGGGGAGTAAACCTTTACTTTTACCGCTTGGGAACCGCCGCTAATGTGTTTAACACGGAAGATATTGATAACTCTTGGTCGTAACGTTGATAGGAATGGTGCACCTCCCAAAACTATATTCATCTCTGTTTTTAAACAATGAGCTCTGGCACCTTTGCAAATCCCTGCTTCCCTCTGCGAAGGGACAATCTATTTACTTTCATGTTATTTACTATTCATGCTGAGTCAACTTCGTATTTCAACCTCAGTCTATTAGTTGGCAAGCATCATGTGGTGGGGAAAGATCCAAACATATATATCCAGTCAAATATATTTGATCATGATTTATTATTGTTGACAATTATCTCTATGATAAATAAGTTGGGAGGCAAAACATTAAGCCCCTATCTTTCTCTGTGTTCGATGGATGCCATTTGTTCTAAAAATATGCTTTGAGTACTAGCAATCAAAGAAGACTATATGATGATTGAGTATGTGGAGCTCTTACTTAGACTTTGTTGAGAATAAGTTGAATTTCAATTGTTTGGTGACTAAGAACATAGGTTGTTAAGTTTCAAGAGAATTCATTGTTTGAACCATAACATGTGAATTGGTTGCTACTTTATCATTATGAGTTTTATGAGAAAGAGTTGCTGTCATGATGCTAGGAAAAGTGGTTGAAATTATCATTGATCAAACTTATGCACTATGCTAGCATTCACACTTCATAAATTATTTCTTTTATCATTTACCTACTCGAGAACGAGTAGGAATTAAGCTTGGGGATGCTGATACGTCTCCAACGTATCGATAATTTATGAAGTATTCATGCCATATTCGTCTATGTTTACAATACTTTTATATGGTTTTGATGCACTTTATATGATTTATTTAGAACAAACCCGGACTGACGCTGTTTTCAGTAGAATTACCGTGGTGTTGTTTTTGTGTAGAAAATAAAAGTTCTCGGAATCGCTCGAAACTTTTTGGTGATTTTTTCTGGACCAAATAAGCAATATTGGAGCAAAGAACCACCGGAGAAGATCCACGAGGTGGGCACAACCCACTAGGGCGCGCCAGAAGGCCCTGGCGCGCCCTGGTGTATCGTGCCCTCCTCGTGGCCCATCTTGGCGAGAAACCGACGCCCAAAAATCCTATAAATATAGAAACCATCAGAAATAACCCTAGACTCTCCGCTCCGCCGCCGCAACTCTCTGTATCGACGAAAACCCAATCTAGAGACGTTCCAGTACCCTACCGGAGAGGGGAATCCATCTCCGGTGGCCATCTTCATCATCCCGGCGGAGGCCATGATGAGGAGGGAGTAGTCTACCCTTGGGGATGAGGGTATGTACCAGTAGCTATGTGTTCAATCTCTCTCTCCCGTGTTCTTTAGATGTCACGATCTTGATGTATCACGGGCTTTGTTAATATAGTCGGATCATATGATGTTATTCCCTTGCTATCATGTTGTGATGAATTGAATCTTTCCCTTTGAGATATCGATATGTTGGATTGAATATTGGATTTGAGAACACTTGATATATGTCTTGCATGTGGATACCCGTGGTGACAATGGGGTGTTCTATTAATTCACTTGATATATGTTTTGGTACTCAACTTGCGGATTCCCGCGGTGACATTGGGGTAATCTATGCATAGGGGTTGATACACGTTCTTGTCCTACTTTCTCCGATAGAAATCTTGGGGTACTCTTTGAGGTTCTTTGTGTTGGATTGAGTATTATGAATCTGAAATTGTTTGATGCGTATCGTATAATTAACTCATGGATACTTGTGGTGACATTCGAGTATCTAGGTGACATTAGAGTTGGTTGATGCGTATCATATGGTGTTATTCTAGTATGAACTCTTAGATAGATCGAACGGAAAGGATAACTTGATGTTATCTTAGTACGAACTCTTGAATAGATTGATCGGAAAGGATAACTTTAAGGTGGTTTCGTACCCTGCAAACAATTTCTTCTTATGTTCTCCGCTAGTTAAGAACTTTGGAGTGATTCTTCGTTGCACGTTGCGTGATGGTTATGTGATCCAATTATATTAGCATTGTTGAGAGATTGCACTAGCGAAAGTATGGACCCTAGGCCTTGTTTTCAAGCATTGCAATACCATTTGTGCTCACTTTTGTTACTTGCTACCTTGCTGTTTTTATATTTTCAGATTACAAAAACCTATCTCTACCATCCATATTGCACATGTATCACCATCTCTTCGCTGAACTAGTGCACCTATACAATTTGCCATTGTATTGGGTGTGTTGGGGACACAAGAGATTTCTTGTATTTGATTGCAGGGTTGTTTGAGAGAGACCATCGTGCAATCGAAGCCTTGAAACCGCGCAGCTGGGCCAGTCACCCGGGAGGTTGCCGTGAGGGCGCGAGGATGAGCCTGGGACGCTAGCCATATCTCTAGGTTCCTGGATCTTCTCTTCTCTCGACTGTTGGGAGAATGAGGAGCGTTGTTCGTGGTACTCTTGGCCTTTTTAAATAGGCGTTTTTCTCCTCCGATGCCTCAAAGAGAGCAATTCTGTAGAAGATTGTTGGGCTGTTAACTTCCTAGTGACGCATGGGAATCGAAGGATGCCATTAAATACTAGGCAGAAAAGTCAGTGTCATGGGCCCCGTGACGCTTCAAAAATCGAGAAGTCAACGGCGGCCGGATTGTTGCATCCGAACATGAAGGGGGATAAGAACTTGCCCCGCTAGCCGAAGACTTTTTTGCAGGACGGCTGGTGACTGGGAACCTCGGCATTGGAGGCTAGTTCAGGGGCTACTGAGGGAGTCCGGGACTAAGGGGTCTTTGGGCCGCCGACCTATTTCCCATAGGCCAGACAGGTGGACAACTCTGGGCCCAATACATGGAGGCCGAACTACAAGCCA
Organism: Elymus sibiricus; assembly: GCA_039707655.1. NCBI lineage: Eukaryota > Viridiplantae > Streptophyta > Magnoliopsida > Poales > Poaceae > Elymus > Elymus sibiricus. Next base: position 326,355,387 of record CM077671.1, read on the forward strand.
ACCTCGTGTTCGGGAAGGAAAGCTTAGATGTCTTGGTGCGTCCTCCAAGTCAAGATGGCAAGATCGGTAGGTTTATCCCTTGATGATAGCCGACTATGTGTAACCCTAGGTACCCCTGGTGTCTATATAAACCAGAGGGTTTAGCTCGTACCGGCAGGAACCATTATTCTGACTCATCTAGGGTTTAGATCATCTGATCTTGTGGTAGACCGACTCTGTAATCGTCATACACCCATAAATACAATCAAAGCAGGACGTAGGGTTTTACCTCTTCAAGAGGGCCCGGACCTGGGTAAATACCGTGTCTACGTTCCATGTTCCCCATCGATCCAAGATCCACAGCTCGGGACCCCCTACCCGAGATCTGCCGGTTTTGACACCGACAACTTGCACGACCAAATGATGTGATAATAATAGTGCAAGAATGTCGTGGACTAAGCTGAAATCTGCAAGGCAGCTTTATACAAAGGATAATACGAGGTAATATTGGCTCTCTGTTAGATCAACAATAATGCAGATGAGAGCCACTCAACATTTTCATCGTGGTCTTCTCCTTTTAACGACTCAATAAAAAGAAAAGAAATTCAGAGAAACACACTGAAATATTTTTGGAGTTTTTGTTTTTCTCAAGAAAGCAAAATCGACAAAGGAAAAACAAGAACGAGAAAAATTATTTACACTGGAAAGCTCCCAGCATGCAAGGGAAATATTTTTGGGTTTTTCTTTTAATACTACAGCTAATTAAACAGGAAGGGAAAACCGAAAAGAAACGGGAAATATTTTTGGATTTTCAAAAAAAATTCAAACACGCAAGAAGAAAGAGGAAAAATAAAGCTAACATGGATATACAATGAAAGAGGATGAACACCAACAATTTATATGAAGTGTGTGAACATGAATGTAATGTCGGTGAGAAATACGTACTCCCCCGAGCTTAGGTGTTTGCCTAGCTTGGTGATCACCACGGCTGGTCTGGATAATAGTTGAAGTGATAGCTTGTGGAGGCGTTCTGTGCTGCTTCCTCAGCCAAGCTAGCGGCCTCTACTGCGGCATTGTACTCTTGCACCTCGTCCTCGAGAACATGATATCTTCGTCTGGTCTGAAAGTCAAAGAGAGCAGGCGCAGGCAATGTAACAGAAACAGGCTTATATTTATAAAACGTTAGGTTGTACTCATAACCCGTAGAACTGTCCATAATAACGTCATGATGACGCATGGCTTCAAAGTCTAGATATCTCTTAGGTAACATAGGGTCATTAGGTTGAGGTGGGACTCCTAGTTTTGCAGCTACGCGGGCGGCATAAATTCCTCCATACAGATCGTCAACACCCGCATTAAGGTGCAGCCTCCGGGCAACAATTGCACCAAGGTTATAATGTTTTTCACCAGTCACCGTAGTGTGAATAAGGATCAAATCAGAAGCGCACAGTGCACTACAATCTTACTTACCTACTACACACTTCCCATTAAACAATGCAAAGTAACGAATAGAGAGAAAATGAATAATTTTTATTCTAGCTTGTGTCACCCCTCTATCCTCTCCAATGCAAAGACTTTCAAGAAACATATTATAATCAGATTTTTGTGGTTTTTCTAGAGAGCCCCAATATGGAAGTTTGCATGCATCACAAAATTCTTCTAGAGTCATACAAAAAGATCTATCATAAAGATTAAACAACACTCTAGAAGTATGGTGATGATATCGAAATCCATGCGTGGATGAACGGGTAAGATTATAGTGTTGAACACACTTATCTGCAAGGAAATCGGTGAGGCCGGTATTATAAATGTACTGATCAAATTCTTCCTTAATACTTGCACCTCTCATGAACTCATCGCATGGCCAGCGGCATGATTTAGCGTCAGCCATGACTATCAGGCTTGTTTTGGGTTCAACATAAGCTTGTGTCATTGTGTTGTGCTTGATGGGGAGCGCTTCATTCAGGGGCATCCTTGAATGACCAACCCCGTAACAAATAGTACGTACTTAAATAACAATCTCAATATGACGGAGATATTTGAGGAGATTATCCTTTTTCTTTGGCAACCAAATATCGAACCGAGCCCTCGCTTGACGACTCACCCGAAGTACGCCTTCTTGAAGAACTCCTCCTAAGGAAATTCATCTTCCTAAGCACATTTTTTTGTAATTTTTGGGCCACAAAATTATGTCAATAAAACTTTGCAAGATTGGTAGCTACTACTCATATAGATGCCTAGAGGCCATATCAAGCATTCATACTACTTGCAACTCAAAGATTTCAACATGCAAGCTCATTTTCAGTAGCACCAAGTGCAGCAAAATATGCAAAAAATAAACCACTAAAGCAAAAACTAATTGGAGGAATGGGAGAGTCACATACCAAGGAGCAATTCCTCAACACAGTTTCGGAAACGGAGTTTCGAGCAAAGATATTGAAAATTTCAGTTTGAGGAGCAAGAACACAAGAGAGAGAGAGTGTGTCTATGAATTTTTTTGCTGGAGGTAAGGGATGACATGGGCTGAAGATATAAGTCAGGGGGGCCTGTGGGCCCCACAAGCTATCAGGGCGCGCCTAGGGGGTGGGCGCGCCCTGTTGGCTTGTGGTACATAGGTCCTCCTCGCTGATGTGTTTTCAACACTAAAAATTCTTAAATATTCTAGAAAAATTCATGTTAAAATTTTGTGGCAATCTGAGACTTTTTATTTTTGGGTCATTTTTATTGCACGGGAAAAATCAGAAAACAGGATAATCATGTCATTTTATTTTATTTAACTAAAAATAACAGAGGGTAAACTAATGATACACAAAGTTGTGCTTACTGAATTCATCAACCACATGTCTTTCAAAAAGGATCCATTAATAAGATTGATGAAGTCTTATTAATAACCGTTTTCGATTGACATGAAACCGAAGAATTTTCGTATAACACTAAGTTACCTCAATTGGGATTTGCATATCGCCGATAATAAGAATATCATATTCTTCTTGGCAGTAGGAAGATGAAGTTTAAAACCTCCAATGATGATTGTGGCACTTGGCTCAATGACATTAATATTATTAAACAAAGTTTGCTTCTTCAAAAAATGCATGGTATGTTGTTTGCCATTGACGTGAAAAGTAACCTTGCTTTGGTTGCAATCAATAACAGACCCTGCAGTATTTAAAAAGGGTCTACCAAGGATAATCGACATGTTGTCGTCCTCGGCCATCTAATAGGTGATTCAAAATCTTCATCAGTTTCAACATTTTCAAGTTCTCTAGCTTTAGCGATATGAGCATCAAGTAATTCATTCAGTGGCACAATTTCAGTTTCATCAAGTGTAGCAGTAGCATCATCATTAATTTCAGAAGTAGCATCATCAAGTTCATGCGACATATCAGAACGAGCAACAGGCGGTGGTGTTATAAGCCGATTCAAAACAGTAGGTGAATCAAAAGCAGAGCTAGATGGCAATTCCTTACCTCCTCTCGTACGAGAGGGAACGATCTTGGTTTGAGTATCCTACAGATTCTTCATAATAGAAATTGGATATCCTCAAGTTAACACAATAAATATAGCTATGCTCCCCGGCAACGGCGCCAGAAAAAGGTCTTGATAACCCACAAGTATAGGGGATCGCAACAGTCTTCCGGGTAGTATTACACCCTGATTTATTGATTCGACAGAAGGGGATACAAAGAATATTTATCAGCCTTAGTAGTTGAGTTGTCAATTCAACCACGCCTGGGATATCTTTTTGCAGCAAATATTTAGTAGCACGGCAAGCAATAGTAGTAACAGTAACAGTGACAGCAACAATTTTGCAGTAGTTGTGACAGTAACAGCAGCAGTAGTAACTTAGCAAGATTCAGTATATGTAAAGCGTAGGCACGTGGACCGGTGATGGATAATGATTTAGATGACATCAATCATGTAACTGTTACACACTAGAGTGATACAGAACTAGCTCCAATTCATCAATATAATGTAGGCATGTGTTCCGTATATAGTCATACGTTCTGACGATAAGAACTTTAATGACATCTTTTGTCCTACCCTCCCGTGGCAGCGGGGTCCTAATGGAAACTAAGGGATATTAAAACCTCCTTTGAATAGAGAGCCAGAACAAAGCATTAACACATGGTGAATACATGAACTCCTCAAACTACGGTAATCACCGGAAAGAATCCCAATTATTGTCACCATGGGGTATGCGGATCATGACACGTAATAGGTGCATACAACTTGCAAGATAGGATCCAAATCACTCTTATATTCATGAAAACATAATAGGTTCAGATCTGAAATCATGGCACCCGGGCCCTAGTGACAATTATTAAGCATAGCAAAGTTATAGCAACATCAATCTTAGAACAAAGTTGATACTAGGGATCAAGCCCTATCAAATTAACTCGATTACATGATCAATCTCATCCAATCTCATCAACATCCAGCAAGCCTACAAAGGAATTACTCACTCCCAGTGGTGAGCATCATGACGGTGTTGGTGAAGAAGGGTTGGTGATGACAACGGCGATGAATCCCCCTCTCCGGAGACCCAAACAGACTCCAGATCAGCCCTCCCGAGGAAGAACACGAGGTGGCGGCGGCTCCGTCTCGTAAAACGCGATGAAATCTTCTATCTTATTTTTTTCTCTGAAGATGTGAATTTATAGGACTGGAATTAGGGTCTGGGGAGCCACATGGTCCCCACAAGCTAACAGGGCACGCCCAGGGGGTGGGCACGCCCAGGGGGTGGGCGCGCCCTGTTGGCTTGTGGCCCACAGGCAGCCCCCCTCCGGTGGTTCTTTGCTCCATAATTCATTATATATTCCAGCAATAATTCACAAAAGGTTTCGTCCAATTCTGGGAACTTTTATTTCTGCAAAAAAATAACACCAAGGTAGTTCTGCTGAAAACAGCGTCAGTCCGGGATAGTTTCGTTCAAATCATGCAAATTAGAGTCCAAAACCAGAGCAAAAATGTTTGGAAAAGTAGATACGTTTGAGACATATCAAGCAACAAGTAACACGCTTTAACTATCTATATTTCTACTAACTAACAATCCTGTACTCATGCCTTTTCATATTAATACATCAATATCATTAACCCATAATTTCTCTTATAAGGTGAGCTACATCAAGGTTTTGATTATACACTCCTTGAATATCTATCCTTTTTGGACTAGTCTTATAACCCATGCAAATTACGGTTACTATCCATTAAACTCTCAAACAAGTTTAAGTGAAGCATGAGAGTTCAATTATTTCTATAAAATCTACACGCCACCGTGCTCTAAAAGATATAAGTGAAGCACTAGAGCAGCTGCTTAGCTCAAAAGATATAAATGAAGCACATAGAGTATTCTAACAAATCATGATGAACATGTGTCTCTCTCAAATAGGTATGTCCACCAAACAATGATTGTGGCAAACTAAAAATAAATCAAACTATAATATACAATGCTCCAAGCAAAACACATATCATGCGATGAATAAAATATAGCTCCAAGTGACATACCGATGGAATGGAGACGAAAGGGGGGATGCCTTCTGGGGCATCCCCAAGCTTAGACGCTTGAGTCTTACTAGAATTTTACCTTGGGTGCCTTGGGCATCCCCAAGCTTAGGCTCTTGTCACTCCTTATTCCTTCATCCATCGTGATCGCACCCAAAATTTGAAAACTTCAGCACACAAAACTCACCAGAAAACTCGTGAGATCCGTTAGTATAATAGGTAAATCAAAAAAATTAGGTACTGTTATAAATTTATTCATATTTTATTATTGCATAATATATTGTATTCTAACTTCTCCATGGCTTATACCCCCCAATATAACCCATAGCATCATCAAAACAAGCAAACTATGCAAGCAAAAAACAAAATCTGTCTAAAACAGAATAGTCTGTAATGATCTGCACAAAAACCATAATTCTATAACTCCTAAAATTATCAAAAAAAGGAAAACCTTGGAAAGTTGTATACAGATACTTTATAAAAAATTCAGATCAAAAAGATGTTCCAGTAAAATCAGAGAAATTCTGCACTGGACGCAAAAGTTTCTGTTTTTGCACCGTATCAATTCTACTATCTTCCAAATCAATCCAAAGGCTTTATTGGCACAAACACTAATTAAAACATAAAAACAAAATCATTAAATTATAAATAATCATGTAAACACATCAAGAGAGAAAGTAAAAAAATAAAGATAACTATTGGGTTGCCTCCCAACAAGCGCTCGTTTTATGACCCTAGCTAGGCATAATGCATAGTATCAAGTATTTTCATCCTTGACACTTAGTCTATAGGTGGACCTCATGATAGATTAATAAGGTGTTTTAATTATATTTCTAGGGAAGTGTTCCATCCCTTTATTTAGTGGGAATTGGAATCTTATTTTCCCCTCCTTCATATCAATAATAGCACCTATAGTTTGTAGGAAAGGCCTACCAAGTACTATTGGACAAGACGGATTGCATTCAATATCAAGCACAATGAAATCCATGGGCACATAATTTATATTAGCAATAATAAGCACATTATTTATTCTACCCAATGGTTTCTTGATAGTGGAATCCGCTAAGTGCAATTTAAGGAAACATTCATTTATCTCGGTGAGACCTAGCACATCACATAAAGATTCCGGTATAGTGGAAACGCTAGCACCAAGATCACACAAATCATTGCATTCATAATCTTTAATTTTAATTTTAATAGTAGGTTCCCATTCATCATGCAATTTTCTATGTATTGAAACCTCTAACTCAAGTTTCTCCTCATTAGATTTCACCATAGCTTCTACAATATGTTTAGTAAAGGCTTTATTTTGTTCATAAGCATTGGGTTAGATAATCATGAATTGTAACAAGGAAATAAATTCAATTGAAGAGCAACTTTTATAATTAAAATCCTTGTAATCCAAAGTAGTGGGTGCTTCACTAGCTAAAGTTTTGACCTCTCCAAACCCACTTTTTTCATTTTTATCATTAAGATCATCACCCTCCGAACAAATGGGGCACCTTCTACTTAAAGTTGGCTCACCTCCAGTCCCTTTATCATTTTTTTCAGATTAGTAAAGAAATATTCAATGGAAGAAGTACCAATCATTTTCAGATCTTCATCATGATTATGGTAAAAACCCGGGTGGAAGAGCTTTTTCTAAGAATTCTCGCTTAGCTCTCAACCTAGCGGTCCTCTCCTTACTTTCATTAATAGATATTTGGATGGATTTAATAGACTCATTAATATCATACTTGGGTGGCAAAGTTTTACTTTTAAGATTTTCCACATCATGAGCAATCCTATCCACGTTTCTAGCCATATCGTTAACTTTATGCAATTTTTCTTCTACCATAGTGTTGAAAATCTTTTGAGAACTAATAAATTCATTAATGGTGTTCTCAAGATCAGTAGGTATCCCATTATTATTATTGGATGAATTTCCATAGGAATTACCATAACTATTGCTATAATTATTAGAGGAATTATCGGGCTACGGCCTAGTATTGAAATTACCTCTATAAGCATTATTGTTGAAATTATTTCGAGAGACAAAGTTCACATCAATAGCATCATTATTTTGCTCAATAAAAGTAGACAATGGCATATCATTAGGATTAACTTGAGCATTCTTATTTGCAATCATATTCATAAGAGCATCCATTTTATCACGCAAAGTAGTAATTTCTTCGACAGAATTTACCTTCTTACCAATTGGAGCTCGCCCAGTGTGCCTGATGAACCACAAGTATACGGGATCAATCGTAGTCCTTTTGATAGTAAGAGTGTCGAACCCAACGAGGAGCAGAAGGAAATGATAAGCAGTTTTCAGCAAGGTATTCTCTGCAAGCGCTGTGAGTAACAGTGATAGATAGTTTTGCAGCAAGACAATTCGTAACAAGTGACAAGTAGAAAACGTAACAAGTGTGCAACAAGATAGCCCAATCCTTTTTATAGCAAAGGACAGGCCTGAAAGTACACTTATATGAAGCAAGCGCTCCCGAGGACACATGGGAATTTCCATCTAGTCATGTTCATCATGTTGAGTTGATTCGCGTTTGTTATTTTGATAATTTGATATGTGGGTGGACCAGTGCTAAGTGTTGTTCTTACTTGAACAAGCAACCCACTTATGATTACCCCCTCTCGCTAGCATCCGCAACTACGAAAGAAGAATTAAGATAAATCTAACCATAGCATGAGACATGAAGATCCAAATCAACCCCTTATGAAATAATGCGTAAACTAGGGTCTAAGCTTCTGTCACTCTAGCAACCCATCATCTACTTATTACTCCACAATGCCTTCCCTTAGGCCCAAATATGGAAGTTTCATGTAGTCGACGTTCACACGACACAACTAAAGGATGTCCAAGATAGTATATTTGTATGTGAATCTTCTATCATCTTTCATAATTTTGCATGGATTGTATCAATGACTAACACCATGTTTGTTAACTCCCTACAACTTTTATCAAACACACTTCTTTCTATGTGAAGTCATTACTCCCCATGGGATTAGCATGTAATTTTTCTATTTCTTTTATTTCATTGCTATGATTGATGCATGAGAGTAAAGCAAACAAACTCAACTAATCTTTATTATATATCTCGCACACTCGATTACAAGGATAGATAGATCACAAAGCAAGCACTCTAAGCAAAGCAATGCTAAACTTTTATTTCTCTAGATCACGAAATAACTAAGGATCGAACTAAGATAAATGATAATGGTAAAAGTGATGGTGACATGATACCGGGGCACCTCCCCCAAGCTTGGAACAAGCTAAGGGTGGTTCCCATACCCATGTACTCAACTTTCCTTCTTGGGTTATGGTGGTGATGAAGTGATCCTTTTAGCAATGATGCTCTTTAGGATACGGATCTCCTAATTAAGTTTATCAACCTGTCGCTTAAGTTTTAGGTTCTCCTTGCAAAGCTTGTTGGTGACGATCATTGCTCCTTCCCTCGAAGGACGGGTTTTGCTAGCGGAGGCAACGGTAGTATCTACCTGTGCACGACAATAAGGGGTAAATCGAGTATTGGAAGGTGTGACCTTATTTGGAAAGCTCGACTTCTTGAATTCCACATGCATATCTCCAGGTTGAGGTGGACGTACATCCTCTTCATCTTCATCACTTGAAGGTTTGATCCTTTTTAGATCAGCCTCCACCTCTTCCTCTGTTAACCACCCATAAGGATCAATACCTCCATAAACTTGGGGACTGGTGATGAGATCTGAAACATAGCTCTCTCCTTCGGAATCTTGCGATGACATATTGCTTCTAAATCTGTCAGAAAACAGCCTGAAACAAGAACAGAGGAGAAACGTGCGATGCGGTGGTCAAAACATCTGCAACTACTAAAGATCATTAAGGTAAAACCCAACCATAGCATTAAGTAACAAGTCCTCTTTACTCCCATACGCAACAACCCCCTTACTCGGGTGTAAGCTTCTATCACTCCAGCCACCCCCTATAAGCGAATTATCAACGTATTGCAACACCCTGCAGCGGTATCCCACACGCTTGCACGACATGGCGGGAACCATAGGACAACACCAAAATAAAACATTCAACTCAAACCAATCACGATAATCAATCAACCCATAGGACAAAAGAAATCTACTCAAACATCATAGGATAGCCACACATCATTGGATAATAATATATAGCATGAAGCACCATGTTTAAGTAGAGATTACGGTGGAGAAAAAAGGTGTTACACCGCTGCATAGAGGGGGAGAGAGTTGGTGGTGACGACGGCGAAGTTGTTGGTGTATATCGTCGTCGCGATGGTTGCCCCGGCGGCGTTCCGGCGCCACTGGGAGAAAGGGGGAAAGAGCCCCCCTCCTTCTTCTTATTCCTTGGTCTCCCCCTTAGATGGGAGGAGAGTTTCCCCTCTAGTCCATGGCCGCCATGGCTCCTAGAGGGGAGGAGGCCCTCCGAGATTGGATCTCTCTCTGGGTTTCTCTTATGTTTCGAGTCCTGTTTTCTAGCCCTTCACCGTTTCTTAAATATCCGGAGATCTGTAATCCAATTGAGCTGAAATTTTGAGAGGATTTTTCTCAGGAAATTATATTTCTTGCGGCGAAAGTAGGGCCCCAACCGACTTACGAGGGAGTCCCAAGCCAACACGGCGCGCCCATACCCCTGGGCGCGCCATGTTGCCTTGGGACCACCTCGAACACCGCCTTGCATTGATTCCAACTCACAAAAATCACATATATTCCAAAATAAATCTCCATAAATTTTTATCGCGTTTCGACTTCGTTTGATATGGATTTTCTACGAAACAAAAAACACACACAAAATAGGAACTGCCACTCGGCACTGGATCAATATGTTAGTCCCAAAAATAATATAAAATGTTGCCAAAAGTATATGAAAGTTGTAGAATATTGACATGAAACAATCAAAAATTATAGACGACGGAGAGGTATCATGGATCAATATGTTAGTCCAAGAAAATCATATAAATTGTTGCCAAAAGTATATGAAAGTTGTAAATAATGGCATGAAACATTCAAAAATTATAGATACGACGGAGATGTATTAGCATCCCCAAGCTTAATTCCTGCTCATCCTCGAGTAGGTAAATGATAAAAAGATAATTTTTGATGTGAAATGCTACCTAACATAATCTTGAACAAATGTCTAATCATGGCATGAATATTAAGATATAAGTGATTCAAGGCAATAGTCTATCATTTGACAAAAAGACATCCATACTTAGGTTTACTAACAAACAATCATGTCCTTCAAAATAAACGATGCTAAAGGATGTTATCCCCACATATTTAATCATGTAAGCATGGCGTGGCTTCGTCTTCCTAACACAAGTACAAATCATCATCACCCCGGTGTCAAGTCAGGAATTTGGTTCATGCTTTTTCACGCGCTTCAGCATTCTCAACTACACTCAATACATGAGCGTGAGCCATATACATAGCACTACGGGTGGAATAGAGTATGGTGGTAAAGATCAAAGGAGTCAAAAGTGGAAGAAAGTCTCGCATCAACTCGGCGGATCAACGAGCTATGGAGATGCCCATCAATCGATATCAATGCGAGGAGTTGGGATTTCCATGGAACAGATGCACTAAGAGCTATAAGTCTATGAAAGCTCAAATGAAACTAAGTGGGTGTGCATCCAACATGCTTGCTCATGAAGACCTCGGGCATTTGAGGAAACCGTCATCGAAATACAAGCCAAGTTCTATAATGAAAAACTCCCACTAGTATATGAAAGTGACAACTCAGGAGACTCTCTATATGAAGAACATGATGCTAATTTGAAGCACAAGTATGGTAAAATGATAGTAAGATTGCCCCTTCTCTCTTTTTCTCTCTTTTTTCTTTTATTTTCTTTTTCTTTTCTTTTTTATTTTATTTTCTTCTTTTTTCTTTCTCTTTTCTTTTTCTTTCTTTTTTTCCTTTTTTCTTGGTGGGCTCATTTGGCCTCCCCCATTTTTATTTTTCGCCTGGAATCTCATCCCGACTTGTGGGGGAATCATAGTATTCATCATCCTTTCCTCACTGGGACAATGCCTTAATAATGATGATCATCACACTTTATTTACTTACAACTCGATAAAAAGGCTATACAAGATGACTCTATATGAATGTATCTGCCAGTGTACCAGGATGTGCAATGATCTAGCGTAGCAAAGATATCAAAAACGGACAAGCCATGAAAATATCATGCTAGCTATCTTACGATCATGCAAAATCTTATTAGCCACTGCTAACTGCCGTTTCCCAAATCCTGGCTGTATTATACAGTGGTTCTCTACCTTTTCCATGAGCACTTCCACACACTATCCTATCTCCGCAGTTTTGTATCTGATGGAATATTCCCAGAAGAGATAAGATAACAGGAATATGACATGCAGAATTGCAGACTTCATGATTCAGAATTCATAGGGCAATATGGTCGTCGAAAATGCTAATCTTCGTTTGACTTTTGTAAATTGATGGCATTTTAGAATTGACACTTGAAGATTTTGCTTTGACCATAGCTTTCATGTCAACGTGTTCGTAAAAAGCATAAAACTATGCTATTAGGAAAATGTTTGCCATGACAAAGCTCAAGTCCATGTCTATTTTTGTCTGAAATGTAAATAATTTTCTAGCTTTTTTTTCCAAAATTACTACAACAGTTGGGATACCAAAATTAGTTGAAACTACGATATTAATTTTATTTAAACACCTCACAAGACTTTTAACTGTGATTTTTTCTAGAATACTATAGGCTAAGAAACTCAAAAAAGAGAAATAAAATCTAAGGAGAGCCTGACTTGGCACTTGTATTCCGTGCAAAAAATAAACATGAAACATCTAAGCAGGGCCTAATGGTACCATTTTCAGTCGATTCCTTTTGACAAAAAGACCATAACAATAACAAATCAGCCGAAAAATCTATAGATGGCTATTTCGGTGGCGAAAACCTGTTTTTGGTTTCTGTGAAGTGGGCCGGGCTACTCGCTGGTTTCCCCTACCCTTTATCAACCGGGCCGTTCTAAAACCTTAGCTTCTCTTATGGTGGGCGACAATTTTCCTCACATGTCAGTTGTCCCGGAAAGGGGTCGGGAGGTGGATGAGCGGCTATTGAAGAAGCAAAAGCAGGAGTCTAAGCAGCGACAACCAGCGATGGAGGAGAAGGGGGTCAATCCTCTCAACGCAAAGTACAACGAGTATGACCCCATATAGAGGGAATACATATACACCCACTTCATCTTCAACCCCAGACTCAACTCGACAAGGAGTGTAAGCCCCCGTTTCCTCGTCAATTTTGACACCAATGGTTGGCCCAACGCCGCTGATATTGGAAAGCTAGAAACCTTTCGTCTGATTCTGGGAAGATCGACCAGTTCTTTCCTATTTTCCCTATATTTTAAATATGTTTTCTTTTGGTTTTACTATTTCTTTCACTTTTTTTGTTTATTTTCACTTTTACATTTTTTTCTTTTTAATATTCATGACCTTTTTTAATCCTCCCGGTTATAGTGCACAAACATTTTGTTACATGCCACAAATATTTTATAAAAAAATTGCAAATGAAATTTCTAACTTCATGAATATTCTTTAAATATGTCAATTTTTTTAAGTGATGTGAACATTAATGAAAATGGATGTTTCATATTTTATGAGTAATTTCTGAATCAATGTGAAAATAGAACTTTATATTGCATGAACATACTTTTTAAAACGTGTGAATATGTTTTAAATGCCATGAACGATTTACTAAATGGTACAATTTTTTCCAAATTACACGAGCAATTGTTTACATTATGGTTCTTTTTAGAAAAATAATCATAAACGTATTTTTAAATGTTTGCAAAAAATAATAATTGTCATGGCCATTTTCTTGAGTGGTACGAACATTTTTGTAGAACTGCACGAACAAATTTTTACATTCGCGTGAACATTTTTTTATGTGTCATGATTTTTTTTTAAAGTATTATCTTCGTATATACATTTAGAAGACTTCAAAATATAACAAAATACCCATAAAAAATATGACAAAAGATACTAGGGTGCGTATATAAATAAACCACTGAAACAAATAAGAAAACAGTTCAAGCTAGGGCTACTGAAAGGCGCTGGGTCTGGCCCATATAGGGGCCAGTGCACCGGCGGACAAAAGAGCGGACACGGGCGGTGCTCAGCGAGACAGACTCCTTTTTTCTTTGCGAGGGCAGCGAGACAGGGAAATTCCTATACGACGCTCGTTGCGGCAAGCAGTCGAGCTTTGGCACAGGATTCAGGAGAGAGCGACGCCATATGGGCCGGCCCGTTAATGGTTGCGGGGATGCAGGATTTGGGAACCTTCTAGAAGTTCCCAGCTGGTTTTTTCCGGGTTTTGGAACCTTCTAGAAGGTTCCTCAACCGGTTTTTCTTTTTTTCATTTTCTTTTTTCTTTATTCTTTTCTGTTTCTTTTTTTTCTTGTTTGTGTTTCAAAAAAAAATCTGGATTTTCAAAAAATCTTCAGGATTTTGAAAAATTGTTCTTCAAATTCGAAAAATGTTTTTGCTTTTTAGAAAAATGTTCTGGATTCTCAAATAATGTCCTGGATTTTCAAAAATTGTTCTTCAAATTCGGAAAAATGTTTTGATTTTTTAAAAAATGTTCTGGATTTTCATAAAATGTTCTGGATTTTAAAAAATTGTTCTTCAAATTCGGAAAAATGTTTTGGTTTTTTTTAAATGTTCTGGATTTTCAAAATATGTTCTGGAGTTTCAGAAAATGTTCGGGATTTTCAAAAATTGTTCTTCAAACTCGAAAAATATTTTTCCTTTTTAGAAAAATGTTCTCGATTTTTTTAAATGTTTTTAAAAAAATGTTCTTGTTTTTCGAAATTTGTTCTCAAGATTCAAACAATGTTCACGTTTATGAATTTGTTCAGGATTTTTCAAAACATTTCTCATTTTCAAAATTTATTCTCAAGATTCAAAAAATGTTTGCGCTTTGAAAAAATTGCTCACGCTTCCAAATTTGTTCGGGGTTTTCAAAATTGTTCTCCATTTCAAAATTTCATTCATTCAAAAAATGTTCGTGCTTTAAAAATTGTTTGTGTTTTCAAATTTTGTTTTGGAGTTACAAAAATGTTCGCATGCAAAGTTGTTTGTGTTTGCAAATTTTGTTTTGGAATTTGAAAATTGTTCCTGTTTTTGAAAAAATGTTCCTGTTCAGTTTTTTGGGTTGTTTAAAGAACAAAAAAGAGAAGAAAAATTAAATAAAATAGATAACAGAAAAATAGAAAAAGAAAAGGAGAAAAGGAATGAGAAAAAACGAAAAAGAAATAAACTGAAAAAATAAACAAACAAAAAAGAAAACGAAAACGAAAAAACAGAAAAAAAAAACCTGTAAATACTAGTTTAAGATCCTTCTAGAAGGTTCCCAAAACCGGCCAGGAACCTTCTAGAAGGGTCCCAAAACCGGACATTGCACCTTGTGCGTTTTCTCCGAATTGGGCCGGCCCATTTTGATCGCCAGTTGGCTCGCCTCTGTGCGAATGTCTGACGCCTTGCCGCAACGAGCGGCACATAGGACCTCCCGCGAGACAGACTCTATTTACAACATGCTCGTTTCTGGAAAAGAAAATTACAACATGCTCAGAATGGAAGCCGAATAGGCCACATATTTTTTTAATTGTTTAAATTGCTTATTATCACATGTGTCAGAATAGGCCACATAATTTTGGACATAAGGTTGTCTCCAAATGCCTTGTGAATAGGCTGAGGCCTCTTCTGGATGATATTATTTTACCTGAACAAAGTGTTTTTATTCCAGGGAGAATGATAACTGATAATGCTTTGATAGCCTTTGAATGTATCCATTATATTAAGCAGGAAAAGGATCCCACAAAAGGTTTTTGTGCTTATAAGTTGGACCTATCAAAAGCATATGACAGGGTTGATTGGAACTTCTTGAGGCAAGTGATGCAAAAGCTGGGGTTTGCACATCGATGGATTGATTGGATTATGACCTGTGTCACATCGGTGCGGTACACTGTCAAATTAAACGCAACCCCCTTGGATTCATTTGCACCGTCGCGTGGGCTACGACAAGGTGATCCACTCTCCCCGTTCTTATTCTTGTTTGTTGCTGATGGGCTTTCTGCAATTCTGAGGAACAGGGTGGTAGTAGAGAATATTATGCCAATCAAAATTTGTCGAAGAGCTCCTGGTATATCACATCTTTTATTTGCGGATGACACTCTTTTGTTCTTCAAAGCCTCTCGTGTTCAAGCTGAGAGGATCAAGTCATGCTTCGATTTATATGCTTCAGCTACGGGACAATCTTTGGATTTTAATAAATGCTCCATATTGTTTGGCGATGTGTGCTCTTTGAATGAACAGGAGGTGGTGAGAGATATTCTCAAGATTCCCAATGGGGGTTTTGAAGAGAAATATTTGGGGTTGCCAACTCCGGATGGGCGTATGTCTAAAGGCAAATTCCAAAATCTTCAAGCTCAGCTACTGAAAAGACTAGTCCAATGGGGTGATGGCCACCTGGCCCAACCTGGGAGGGAAGTTCTCACAAAGTCTATAGCCCAAGCACTACCTACTTATATCATGGGGGTATTCAAGCTACCTTTTTCGGTTTGCGATGATCTGACCAACATGGTTAGAAATTTCTATTGGGGTGCGTCAAATGGAAAAAAGAAGGTGCACTGGAAGGCTTGGCCGAAGTTACAGTAGCCTAAATGCAAGGAGCGCTGGTTTTCAGGATTTTCGTCTTTTTAGTCAAGCCCTACTTGCTCGTCAAGCATGGAGGTTACTTATAAAGCCTGATAGCCTATGCGCCCAGTTTTTGAAAGCTCGCTACTATCCTAACGGGAAGTTAGAAGATACGGTTTTCTCGAGTAACGCCTCATCCACATGGACGGCGATATCGTATGGTCTGGATCTTCTGAAAAAAGGACTAATATGGAGGATAGGTAATGGACAGAAGGTCCGTATTTGGCGCGACAATTGGATTCCGAGGCCATTTTCTTTTAAGCCTATCTCAAGTCAGGGAGTAAGTCGAGTGAGATTTGTATCTCAGCTTCTGAATTCTAATGGCTTGTGGAATATTGATGTGTTGCAGTTTATCTTCATGTCATGCGATGTATCTGAAATTCTGAAAATTAGAGCTTCGCCTAGGCAGGGTGAAGATGTCTTGGCTTGGGGCCCGGGTAGGCTTGGAGTTTTTTCTGTTAAGTCTGCATATCAGCTCGCTTTTGATGACTCGTGCAGAGATTCAGCTCAAGCATCTAGTGATGCACCTGACGGAAGTTGTTCATGCTGGAAGCTGATTTGGGGCTCCATGGTAACGCCTACAATTAAGAACTTCGCTTGGAGAGTGATTGTCAACTCGCTTCCGACATGGCAGAATAAATACAAGAGAACGGTGGAACCATCAGGTATATGTCCGGTTTGTGATACTGAATCAGAGGATTGTTTCCATGCCCTATGTCATTGTCCACTGGCAGTTCATCTCTGGGATTATATGAGTGAAGTTTGGCCCTTGCCTAAACTTAGAGACGTCACCAATATTGGAGTAGAGTGGCTGCTAGAACTTTTGTATCCGCTGGGCGATCTTGAGAGAGCCATGGTGTTATTTACCTTCTGGAGGAGTTGGCACAATCGCAATGAAATTGTTCATGATAAAACGCCGCCACCGATGGATGTTTCACGTCGGTTTCTCTGCAGCTACCTGGACTCATTGGTTGCGATTGCCCAGGATTCTATATGTGATCCAGTGAAAGGGAAGGCAGTGATTACCTATGATCTAAGACCCAAAAAGCCACATGAGATACCAAAGGTGGTTCCGGTTTCAAAGTGGCGGCCACCTCCACTTGGTTGGGTTAAGCTTAATGTGGATGGTTCTTGGAAGGAATATGGAAGGGCAGGAGCTGGTATGGTGCTACGGGACAGTCTTGGCAACATAATTTACTCATCATGCAGAGTACTTTTCTCATGTCGAGATGCCTTTGAAGCAGAAATTGGAGCATGCATGGAGGGTTTGTCTCTCGCCATCCAACGAACGGACCTCCCAATTCAGATTGAGTTGGATTCGCTATCGGCAGTAAACATTTTGAATGATAATGGCACAGATAGGTCGATCTATGCGTCTTTAGTGGCAGAAATCAAAGCATCTCAAGACTCTCCGTATGACTTATATTACTCATGTCAACCGTGCTCAAAATTGTGTTAGTGATTTTTTAGCAAAGTATGCTAGTTCTGAGAGTAGAACTGTTGTCTGGCTAGGCTCCGGCCTCCCAGAAGTTATGAAATTGTGTAAGCTGGATTGTACGGTTGTCACTTGATTAATGTTAAGTTTTACCCGCAAAAAAAAAGGGGTCAAAACAGAAGAATGGAAAGGCAAAAGGTGGAAACCGGTTCATTACACGACCATCATGGATTTGACGAGTTTTTTTTTTTTTTTTTTTGTGGGAAGGATTTGACGACTTGTCACGATCTTATCATCCTCGGTTTATTTGTAGTTACCTTGTCGCTGCCGTACACGGGCGAACAATATACATAATTACCATGAGGGTCACACGAGACCTGAAGAAACGCTGCACAGAGAGAAAGAGAAGATCATCTGGATAGCACGTGTTTATTTCGTTGCCTGAATAACGCGTGCTAACACCAGTTTGCTTGAAGGAAAAACACGCGCTAATGATGCCCTGCTCCAATTTACGACCGTGTGTACCCTGCACCAGGTAAACCCGCGAACCGAACGTGCTCGCCCTTTGCATTTCCGTAGATTGAACCCGTGAACCAAACGTGCTCGACGGAAACTCGGCAGATTGATCCGTAGCCAACCACGAACTCTCGAGCCAAGCTTTTTTTTTTTTTAAACACAGTACAGACGCAAGCGCTCATATACACGCGCATACACTCATCCCTATGAACGAACTCTCGAGCCAAGCTGCCGTGTACAATTCGCAGAGGAGGAGGGGAGGAGATCCTTTGGCCTTTGCCACCCCCGGTACGTACGTAGCCAACTTGGTCGCTGTTGTCTGTTGATTTTGGCCTGTGCGTACGTGCGGTCGCCTGCGGTGATGTGTTCCGGGCGCGCGACCTGGGGCAGGCGGCACCCGGCGTAGTCCGGTCCAGCCGTCCAGTAGGTGTGATCCGGGCCTGTCGTACGTCGCCCGAATTATTGTACCGACGATCGGCCCGACGTCGACCGCTAGCTGCGCCGACCGGCGAGCTGGACCCTTGAGCAGCGGCACACCGCTGACGTGTCATGCACTTGGCGTCGTCGGCGCATCCTAGATCTCACAGTGAACCGGGATGGATGGATCGATCGCATGTTTCCGTTTCCATCTTGTCGACACGCCTGCAAAGACGTATCAGACATTCAGACGTTCAGCTTGAAGCCCGGACAGGGGATACCTGCACTACGTGACATGATAAGGCGGCAGCGCATACATCAGTCGCTTGAAAGAAAAACACGTAGTACTACCTAGCTCGGTTTGGCTCTCAGCCAGGAGTTGCCTGATTCGATGATTTGACGCCATGAGTGTCGCGGTCATGGAGCTCGCGTCGCATGCAGCGTGGCACGCAGACGTGCGAGCATGTGTACACACTTCTCCTACTACTACTTGAACACACCAAGGCGTGAGCTCGTAACGTGCACGAATCAGCATCGGTGGAACCGGAACGCATACACAATCAAATCAGCATCAGACAGCTCGTCCATTGTTTTTTTTTTTTTAGGGTATCGTCCAATCGATTGTTGATGATACGGCAGCGGCTACTCACTCCCGAGACGCTACGAGACGTGATTCGCCGGTTCAGTTAGCCTTGCTGACCGCAGTACCACTTACCACCCGAAACAAGAAAGATTCGACCAGCCCCGCCACGAGCACAGGAACCGCAACGACGTACCGACGAGCCAGGCAAGACGGCCTGCGCGGATCGGGAAACGTCCCCCTTCCGGGCGGTGGCGCGACGGGCCACCCCGGCGAGAGCGGTCGCGTCCTGCCCGGATCGGTCAGCAATAATGCCGATCAGCCACTCGCACCTGCCAATGATGAGTAATCGCAACTGCGACAGGGACCAACTCCAGGTCACGCACGCGCGCGGCTGCATCCCGGGGAGGCGCCACCCGCGGGCCGCGGCGCACCCCTTTCACGTTCCCTGGTAGCCGGGCTCGTCCGGACGCCGCCGGCGCCGATGGTCACCGCGGCCGCGGACTGCGGCGGCAGGATGCGGGGAGAAATTTCAGCGCGGGGCACGTCATGGCGTGCGCGGCATGCGCGGGAAATACTACAAAATTGCTCGATCGTGTTTGACCGTTGAGTATGTCGACATGTCTGGCCTGGATAAGAGCGCGCCGCGCCGCTGCATGCCCGTCGCCGTCAGCGTCGGGGGCTCGGGCGACCGAGCGCCGGCAGGTCGCCACGTCCGAGCACCAGCCGCGGCCAGCTCTTGGGCTGCTCATGAGCTGGTTCAACAGAGGGCGCGATCCTACGTGGCACGGGCCAGGGTGCACGTCAGCGTCGACGGCCGCCCCGGCAGGAGTCTTATCCGGTTCCCGTCCGGCGATCGTGCCTATCTGGACGCCGGATGCCAACTTTTTAAACCGGTGGCGCTGCCATATTTTTTGGAAGATCAGTACGATCTTCTTGGAAGTTTTTTAGTGGTGTGTGTTGAAAGGGAGAAAGGGATTTGGTGGAATAGTTGTTGTATTGCTTGAGCCTCGTGGGTATATATATAGGAGTACATGGTCAACTTGGAGTACAAGACAAGGTAGGAACAAATCCTAGTCTATCCTATACTTCCTAATAATCACGTTACTCAACATCCCCCCGCAGTCACAACGGTAGCGACGCAGACGGTGAGACTGGAGAAGAATCCGAAGGTAAGCCGACGGTCATCCCCCCACAGTCGTAACGGTCGATGCATCGCGGAAGTCGTAGCTGGAGAAGAAACCGACGAGGTTGCTCAAGCAAGGCGGTAGCCCTTTGTGCCGTTTATCGAGGTAGCCGAGAGCGTAGGGTGGTGTAGCCGTGGTCGAGGTAGCCGTGTGAAGAATGCCGTGGTCGATGTCGAGTCGGGGTAGCCGGTGTCGAGGTAGTCGCCGAGAAGCCGCGGGCGCAATGAGGCTCCGTGTTAGTCATGGACGCAGTGGTGTCGAAGAAGTGGTGCGCCGGGAAGAAGACGAAGTTGAGACGCGTCGCGCCGGGATTGCCAAGTCCGGGGACACGTCGTGGACGAAGGCACGCATCAGTGTTGCCAGCACCGGGCATGCGTAGACGGACGAAGTTGATGTTGACGATGCGTCGCTCCAGGCTTGCCAGACCTAGGAACACATCGGGGACGAAGGCACGCGTCGGTGTTGCCAGCACCGGGCATGCGTAGACGGGGACCTGCACACAACTTGTACGCCATGTCGAGGAGGCTAGCAGAGAAGGACTCGACGACGGTTGCGGCGCAAATCGGCGGGAAGCCGATGTCGCCCGCGGTGGTCGGAGTAGATGAAGTGGTCGGGGTAGACAACGGCGACGCTCGCGATGAGCTAGTGCTAGACGAAGATGAAGGGGGTGGACGGGGCGGCGCGGCTCGGGTGAGCGAGCTGCAGCGACGCCGAGAAAGAGCGGTGGCGGCGGCCTGATGGCGGCGGCGGCGGCTGGTTAGGAGCGCGGCGGCGATGCTCGAAGTAGGCGAGGAACCCGACAACGTGACGAAGACCGGCGTGGACGGTGGCGTTCCTGCGCCGAGGGAGACGGCGCGGCGCATACCACGGTAAGTCGACGCGCGGGGACGGCGGAGTGGACCGCGGGCGGCGGCGCTACGACCCGAAGGGGCGACGCAGCGGCAGCAGGCGGGTCGGGGCGACGGCAGGAAGACCTCGGGCGGCGGCGGAGACCGCGTGCCACGCTCGCTACGGCCCGATGGGGCAGCACGGCGGCGAAGCGCGGGTCGGTGCGACCGCGGGGACGGCCTCGGGCGGCGGCGGAGACCGCGTGCCACGCTCGCTACGGCCCGATGGGGCGACGCAGTGGCAGCGCGAGGGTCGGTGCAGCCACGGGGACGGCCTGGAGCGGACGGCCCCGGGGCGGCGGCGGACAGCGGGCCGCGACACTACGGTCCGAAGGGGCGACGTAGCGGTAGCGCGCGGGTTGGTGCAGCCGCGGGGAGAACCACGGGGCGGCGGCGCTGCGGCCCGACGGGGCGACGCAGCGGCAGTCCGGTGCTCGATCGGTGGAGGGGCGCGCTATACTTGGGACAGTCTTCACGGGACCTGCGGAGGCGCGCACAACCGACGGGCCAGGTCGGTCGCTCGGCGTAGATGAGGCGGATCGCGGCAGCGAGCGGGTGATCAATCCGATCGCGCGCGATGTCGGGGACGTCGCTCGGTGGAGACGGGGTGGCGGCCGGAGCCAGCAGCCGGCCCGACGCAGCTGGCCCGAAGCAGCCGGCGCGACGCAGGCGGCTCGACAGCCGGCCCGAAGCGGCCGGCGTGAGGTATCCGACAAGGCCGACGTGAGCATGATGGGCTAGGGATGATTTTTGATGTGGAATGCTACCTAACATATTCATCATATTCTTTTCTTCTTTGTATAGCATGGACATTTGGACTAGTAAATGATTCAAGGCAATAGTTTAGTTTTAACATAATGACTTCAATACTCAAGCATGTCAACAAGCAAGCATGTCTTTCAAAATATCAACACTAAAGAAAGTTATCCCTAGCCCATCATGCTCAATCATTGATCCATTCATGAAACACACTCAAATATTAGCTATGCCCAATGCTCAAGTACGATCATAGTGCCCCCTAGTTGGTGCTTATAAGAGAAGATGGAGACTCAAAGCAAAAATAAAAAATGCATAAAGTAAATAGATAGGCCCTTCGCAGAGGAAAATAGGGATTTGTAGAGGTGCCAGAGCTCAAGGTTTAAATTGAGAGAGAAAAATATTTTGAGTGGCATGCTTTTCCTGTCAACGAGAACAACGAAGTAGCTCACAATACTTTCCATGCTAGATACATTATAGGCGGTTCCCAAACAGAATGGTAAAGTTTTTACTCCCCCTCCACCAATCAATCACACTCCACGGCGAGCCGAATCCACGAGTACTGTCCATTCCAACAACATTCCTGGGGGAGTTTTGTTTCATTATTTTTTTGATTTGAATTTTGAGCATGGGACTGGGCATCCCGAATACCAGCCACTATCTCGTGAATGATAGTGAATCAACACATATCGTGAGAATAACACACCTAGCATGGAAAAATATTGGATACTCCCCACCGTTTCATGAGCGGTACGGGCACACAAAAGAGAAAATTTATTTTGAAGATTTAGAGATGGCACAGACAAATTTGCTTGGAACGGCATGGAAATACCGCATATAGGTAGGTATGGTGGACTCATAAGGCAAAACTTGGTTTAAGGATTTTGGATGCACAAGTAGTATTTCTACTTAGTACAAATAAAGGCTGGCAAATAGATTGGGAAGCAACCAAACCGAGGAACGAAAAATCTCATAAGTGAGCATTGAGTCATAACTAACACCAAATAATGCACCACAAGTAGGATGTAACTTCATTGCATAACTATTGACTTTCGTGCATGCATAGGGAATCACAAACCTTAACACCAATATTCCTATTAAGCATAATTACTCACTAACATGACTCACATATTACTATCATCATGTTTCAAAACTATTACAAAGAATCAAGTTTAATTTGTCCAATGATCTTCATGAAAGTTTTTATTATATCCTCCTTGGATATCTATCACTTTGGGACTAGTTTCATATATTGCCATTGCTTTTTGGCAAGCTCAAACAAATTTAAGTGAAGCACATGAGTATAAAGATTTCATTCCTCAAAAAGGTATAAGTGAAGCATGAGAGGAAATGGCAAGCTACTCTCAAAAGATATAAGTGAAGATCAATGAGTAGTCAAACAATTAAGTAGCTATGTGAGGACTCTCTCTCAATAAATATTTTCAGATCTTAAGTATTTTATTAAACAGCAAGCAAAAGAAAAATATCACTCCAAGAATAGCACGCATCATGTGAACGAATAAAGATTTAGGCTCAACATAGGCTAACCGATAATTGTCGGAGAGAGATGGGATGCGTAGCATCCCCAAGCTTAGATGCTTGAGACTTCTTCAAATATTTACTTGGGGTTCCTTGGGCATCCCTAAGCTTGAGCTTTTTGTATCTCGTTCAATCCTCTCATATCATGGTTTCACCTATTCTCAAAAACTTCATCCACACAAAACTTGAAAAGAACTCGTGAGATAGGTTAGTACACATAATAATAAATCAACACTTCATGTACTGCCAATACAAGTTGCATAATAATTTTCAAACATAATCTACTGTTTATTATCATTTCCACAATTTATATCTACCAATATAGGCTATGGAAACTATAGGATAAGTAGATAACGAAACTATGACAGCAATCTGTCCAAATAGAACAGTCTGTAGCAATTTATGAAAACAGTGTACTTCTGTAACTCAAAAAATTATGAAAATTTAGGACATGCTATAGAATTTATAATACATCACTGTGTAAAAATTTCAGAAACTTTCCACGTTCCAATCAAATATGAAAATTCAAACACTACAGCCAAAGTTTCTGTTTTTACACAGCACTCATCGAAACATGCAATGCAAGCATCCTAATGCAATTCTTGGAACTTTTTTATTGAAAAACAAGATTGTAAATAACACCTAACAGAGAACAACAAAATAAAATGACGCTCCAAGCAAAACTCATATTATGTGACGAATAAAAATATAGCTCCAAGTAAGATATACCGATAGTGTTGAAGACGAAAGAGGGGATGCCTTCCGGGGCATCCCCAAGCTTAGGCACTTGAGTATTCCTTGGATATTACCTTGGGGGTGCCTTGGGCATCCCCAAGCTTAGGTTCTTGTCACTCCTTATTCTCCTCATATCGGTGTCTCACCCAAAACTTGAAAACTTCAATCACACAAAACTTAACGGAACTTCGTGAGATGGGTTAGTATGATAAACAAAGACCATTCACTTAGGTACTGTCAAGACAAGATTCACAATTGTTCTCACATGATACCCACTGTATTCTACCATTCCCATAATTTATACCACTAAATATGAGCTATGGAAACACTAAAACAAGCAAACTATGCATGCAAAACAGAATCTGTCAAAAACAGAACAGTCTGTGAAGATATGTAGTGTAACCATACTTCCCTGTCTCTAAAAATTCTGAAAAATTATGAAATTCTAGGAAATTTGTATATAAATCATGTGTAAAAAATTCAGATCAAAATCACGTTCCAGTGAATTTACAAAATTCCTGGACTGAGAGCAAAAGTTTCTGTTTTTGCACAGAATCAAGTCAACTATCATCCACACTATCCCAAAGGCTTTACTTGGCACTTTATTGAAACAAAAGATATAAAACATGATTAATACAGTATCTTAATCATGTGAACACACCAAAATAGAAGGTAAAAGTGTTGGGTTGTCTCCCAACAAGCGCTTTTCTTTAATGCCCTTTTAGCTAGGCATGATGGTTTCAATGATGCTCACATAGGAATAATAACTGAAACATGCAAAAGAGCATCATGAATCTCATGACAAGCACATTTAAGTCTAACCCACTTCCTATGCATAGGGATTTTGTGAGAAAACAATTTATGGGAGCAAGAATCAACTAGCATAGGAAGGCAAAACAAGCATAACTTCAAAACTTTGAACACATAGAGAGGAAACTTGATATTATTGCAATTCCTACAAGCATATGTTCCTCCCTCATAATAATTTTCAGTAGCATCATGAAGGAATTTCACAACATAACTATCACATAAAGCATTATCTTCATGATCCATAAGCATAGAAAATTTATTACTCTCCACATAAGCAATTTTCTTCTCATTCATAATAGTGGGAGCAAACTCAACAAAATAACTATCATAAGATACTTGATTGACACAACCACTTTGAATATTAAAATCATGATGACAAGTTTCATGGTTACTATCACTCTTTATAGCATACATGTAATCATCATAATCATCATAGATAGTAGGCATGTCATTATCATAACAAATTTGCTCATCAAAACTTGGGGAACTAAAAATATCATCTTCATCAAACATAGCATCCCCAAGCTTGTGGCTTTGCATATCATTAGCATCATGGATATTCAGAGAATTCATACTAACAACATTGCAATCATGCTCATCACTCAAAGATTTAGTGCCAAACATTTTAATAACTTCTTCTTCTAACACTTGAGCACAATTTTCCTTTCCATCATTTTCACGAAAGACATTAAAAAGATGAAGCATATGAAGCAACCTCAATTCCATTTTTTTGTAGTTTTCTTTTATAGACCAAACTAGTAAAAAACAAGAAACTAAAAGATTTAATTGCAAGATCTAAAGATATACCTTCAAGCACTCACCTCCCCGGCAACGGCGCCAGAAAAGAGCTTCGTTGACGGGATGTGAGTGCCGCTTACCTAGCCTCCCCGGCAACGGCGCCAGAAAAGAGCTTGATGTCTACTACGCAACCTTCTTCTTGTAGACTCATGTTGGGCCTCCAAGCGCAGAGTTTTGTAGGACAGTAGCAAATTTCCCTCAAGTGGATGACCTAAGGTTTATCAATCCGTGGGAGGCGTAGGATGAAGATGGTCTCTCTCAAACAACCTTGCAACCAAATAACAAAGAGTCTCTTGTGTCCCCAGCACACCCAATACAATGGTAAATTGTATAGGTGCACTAGTTCGGCGAAGAGATGGTTATACAAGTGCAATATGGATAGTAGATATAGGTTTTTGTAATCTGAAAATATAAAAACAGCAAGGTAGCAAGTAACAAAAGTGAGCAAAAACGGTATTGCAATGCTTGGAAACAAGGCCTAGGGTTCATACTTTCACTAGTGCAAGTTCTCTCAACAATACTAACATAGTTGAATCATATATAAATCCCTCACGTGCGACAAAAGTTCACTCCAAAGTCACAAATAGCGGAGAACAAACGAAAAAATTATTGTAGGGTACGAAACCATCTTAAAGTTATCCTTTCCGATCAATCATATGAGCTATTCCTATAAGTGTCACAAACAGCCCTAGAGTTCGTACTAAAATAACACCTTAAGATACATATCAACCAAAACCCTAATGTCACCTAGATACTCCAATGTCACCACAAGTACCCATGGGCTTGATTATACGATATGCATCACATAATTTCAGATTCATCATATTCAATCCAACACAAATAACTTCAAAGAGTGTCCCAAAGTTTCTACCGGAGAGTCAAGACGAAAACGTGTGCCAACCCCTATGCATAGATTCCCATGGTCACAGAACCCGCAAGTTGATCACCAAAACATATATCAAGTGGATCAATAGAACATCCCATTGTCACCACAGATATCCCATCGCAAGACATACATCAAGTGTTCTCAAATCCTTAAAGACTCAATCCGATAAGTAAACTTCAAAGGGAAAACTCAATTCATCACAACTAGATAGAGAGGGGAAACACTCCATATGATTCATCTATATTAATAAAGCTCGCGGTACATCAAGATCGTACCATCTCAAGAACACGAGAGAGAGAGAGATCAAACACATAGCTACTGGTACATACCCTCAGCCCTGAGGGTGAACTACTCCCTCCTCGTCATGGAGAGCGCTGGGATGATGAAGATGGCCTCCGGTGATGGTTTCCCCCTCCGGCAGGGTGCCGGAACGGGCTCCCGATTGGTTTTTCGTGGCTCTGGAGGCTTGCGGCGGCGGAACTCCCGATCTAGGTTTATTTTCGGAGGTTTCTCTATTTATAGGAATTTATGGCGGTGGAAACAAGTCAGGATGGGCCACGAGGTGACGACAAGCCAGGGGGGCGCGCCCTAGGGGGGGTCGCGCCCCCAGGCTTGTGGTGGCCTCGTGGCTCCCCTGGCCCAACTCCAACTCTCCCTGGGCTTCTTCTGGTCCATAAAAATTCACCATAGATTTTTATTCCATTTGGGCTCCGTTTGATATTCCTTTTCTGTAAAACTCAAAAACACGGAAAAAACAGGAACTGGCACTGGGCTCTAGGTTAATAGGTTAGTCCCAAAAATAATATAAAACAGCATATAAATGCATATAAAATATCCAAGACCGATAATATAATAGCATGGAACAATCAAAAATTATAGATACGTTGGAGACGTATCACTGACCGGTCAGAAAAAAGACCCAACCGGACCTCTCAATCCTCGAACAAATGCCCGGCTGACCAACACACCTCATATCCAGCCTAAATCTAGGGTGGACATGGGGCGGCCCTGTCACGTCAGGGCGCGTCCGCCACGTCCTAGCTGACTGGCCCGACCCATCATCGACACCACTGCTGTCCCACAAAAACCTCAATTCGGACGCCTCGCTCCGAACCCTAGTTCACTCTCTCTCGCTCCATCCTCTTCTCTCCCTCTTCGATTTCGATCCCATTCACTCCGATGTCCAGCTCCAACAGCCACTCCGGCTCCGACCTCGACTACGAGGAGGAGTTAGCCCTCCGCATTGCATTGCATCGGTCCAAGGTGGACACCGATGACAACTCCGGATATGGAGCGTCCGTAGCTCCCGTGTCGGCGCAACGCAAACGCCGGAGATGGACCCTTCCGGCCCACGCGCAGCTCCGCCAGGACAGCACAGCCCGCACCGCCCCCCACGCCGTCTCCTTCCCCGTTGGCCGCTCCTCCACGCGGGCAGCGATGGGTGTTATTTCCCGCGCCACCAGCCCGCACGCGCACTCCTGAATGGAGGCGCGCGCCGCCCGCCGCGAGAGGCAGCGGAGACAAGAGAGGGAGGCGGCGGAGCAGTCCGCGCGCCGTCGCTGCTGTTGGGGAACGTTGCATGGGAAACAAAAAATTTCCTACTCACACGCAAGATCTATCCATGGTGATGAGCATCTACGAGAGGGAGAGTGGATCTACATACCCTTGTAGATCGCTAAGCAGGAAGCATTAAGAAACGCGGTTGATGTAGTCGAACGTCTTCGCGATCCAAATCGCTAGCCGTCCCGCGATCCAATCACGATCTAGTGCCGAACGGACGACGCCTCCGCGTTCAGCACACGTACAGCTCGATGACGATCTCCGCCTTCTTGATCCAGCAAGAGGGAGCGGAGAGGTAGATGAGTTCTCCAGCAACACGACGACGTGGTGGCGGTGGTGGTGGTGCTATCCCGGGAGGGCTACGCCTAGCGCTACCGAAACCGCGAACGGAGGAGAAAACGATCTAGGGAGAGAGAGGGGCGCCAAGGGCTTCGTGTGTTCTCTTGGGGCGCCCCCTCCCCTCTATATATAGGTGGAGGGGCGTGGAGATCAGCCCCTCCAAGCCCTAGGGCACAGTCAAGGGGGAGGGGTTGGACTCCTAGTCCAATTCCCTCCCTTTCCATAAACAGGTGGACTTTCCACCTCTCCCAAGCCACATGGGCCTTGAGGGACTTGTGCACCTGGCCCAATAAGGCCAGTGCGCCTCCCCTCAGCCCATGAAAACCCTTGGGACGTGGTGGAACCCTTGGTGGACTTCCGGACTCCTCCAGAAGTTTCCGGAACCTTCTAGAAGCTTCCCGGTACAATACCAGAAAAACCCGAAACTTTTCCGGTAGCCAAAATATGACTTCCCATATATAAATCTTTACCTCCGAACCATTCCGGAGCTCCTTGTGACGTCCGAGATCTCATCCGGGACTCCGAACAACCTTCAGTCACCAACATACATAACTTAATAATACCGAAACGTCACCGAACGTTAAGTGTGCAGACCCTACGGGTTCGAGAACTATGTAGACATGACCGAGACACCTCTACGGTCAATAACCAATAGCGGGACCTGGATGCCCATATTGGTTCCTACATATTCTACGAAGATCTTTATCGGTTGAACCTCTATGTCAAGGATTCAGTTAATCCCGTAGGCTGTTCGCTTTGTTCATCGGTATGTTACTTGCCCGAGATTCGATCGTCGGTATCTCCATACCTAGTTCAATCTCGCTACCGGCAAGTCTCTTTACTCGTTCCGTAATACAAGATCCCGTGGCTAACACTTTAGTCACTTTGCTTGCAAGGCTCATTGTGATGTTGTATTACCGAGTGGGCCCTGAGATACCTCTCCGTCACACGGAGTAACAAATCCCAGTCTTGATCCATGCCAACTCAACAGACACCCTCAGAGATACCTGTAGAGCATCTTTATAGTCACCCAGTTACGTTGTGACGTTTGATACACACAAGGTACTCCTCCGGTGTCAGCGAGTTACATGATCTCATGGTCATAGGAACACATGCTTGACATGCAGAAAACAATAGCAATAAACTGACACGATCATATGCTACGTTCATAGTTTGGGTCTTGTCCATCACATCATTCTCCTAATGATGTGATCCCGTTATCAAATGACAACTCATGTCTATGGCTAGGAAACCTTGACCATCTTTGATCAACGAGCTAGTCTATTAGAGGCATACTAGGGACACAGTGTTGTCTATGTACCCACACATGTATTTGAGTTTCCAATCAATACAATTATAGCATGGATAATAAACGATTATCATGAACAAGGAAATATAATAATAACCATTTTATTATTGCCTCTAGGGCATATTTCCAACAGCTGCGGGATGCAGGCGAAGCCCGACAATGACGAGAGGCTCCTCGCATGGGTCTACCGCCGATCCCTCACGACGGTGGAGATGGACGCTCACCACCTCCGACAGAAGAATGCAAAGGCGCTTCGGTTTGCTATTGAGCAGTCGGAGCGCGAGACGAAGGAGGTAGCGACGGATGCGGACCGGGTCGCCAAGTTGAAGCGGGAGCAGGACAGGGCGGTCCGTCGGGTGAAGGGGCTCATCGTCCTCTCCGACTCTGACGGTGGCGACGGCGACGGCGACAGCTGCACCTCCTCCTCGGACGACCAAGACCCTCCATCAGCCGCAGACGCCTACAGTTGCGCCGACGGCCGGAAGGGCAAAGGCCCGACGAGGAAGTGGTGATCCCGCTCCCCTCCTCATATGTTTATATCGTTTTTAGTTGTAGAAATTTAAGAACTTGTCCGATGACAAATTAAGATGATATTTTAGATGATGCAAAGTTTGTTGATGTCCATTTGCAGCCGATTTTATTGTTCGTTGTTTGATTACGTATAGTAGCTCAACGTTGCATGTATAGTATGAATATAAGGTGCCGGATATGAGATATACGGATGCAGAGTAGCAAATATGAGACGTGCCCGGTCCGTGCCCGCCGCGGACGTTTGGGGCCGAATTAGTCCATCACGACTGTAGATGCTCTTACGGTGTATATGACGTGGCAGGGTGATACGACTTGTCAGAGCCGAAGCTTCTCTCGCCTGGTCGCTTTGACACTTGGACCTGCCGGTTGCATGCATGCATTATTTGCTTTCGTTTTCGGAGTTGCCTGGCCATTTTCGAAAGAGGTAAATACACCACTGGTGTTTGAACTTGCCGCGGATGTGCACTTTGGTGCCAGAACTTGCAAAATACATCGAAGTGGTTTCATAACTTGGCATGGACGTGCATATACGGTTCAAATCTCGTTTGTGTACGTCCATGATGCTGACATAAGACCCACTGTCAGTGATCGGATGGTAGTGGCAAGGCGTGTGGTTTATTGTTTTGCGGAACCGTCACCCCCTGCCCCAGAATAATTTTTCCTTACACAAAGGATCTCAAAGAGAAGCTGATAAATTATTAAAAATTCTATTATTAATGGAATCGGGTCTGGGGTCCGAGTTATCGACCTGACGCGTGCATGTGTGTGTGGTTAGCCAGTTTACATGTTCAAATTCAGTGTCATGTGAGGATTGATACACTTTATAAACATAACGTTGAACAACATATATGAAAAACCTTATTCCAGCAAAATAGTGAAGTTGAACCCAGCGACATCAAATTGTAACAATGATAAATTTAGGTATATAACATAACGAGTTAGTGTGGCTCAAATGGACCATTGTGTGGCCCAATTTTCAACATGTTTGTTTTTTCATTTCAAAAATTTGTAAAAGAATATGTGAATTATAATCATGTGCTACAAACAATATACAAATGTTTAAAATTAATTGTGTTGAAAAAGTTCATATGATTTCATAAAATATCGTCTATGCAATGATTTAACGAAAATACACATAATTAAACTAATAGATAATAATACATTTTATAATTTTTTTAAATGTTTCCATTTTAATAGAATATTAACTATTTTTAGAAAGTTTCATATATTTAAATAAATTATCATATAATTTTAGAATTTTCACATTTTTAGTAAAATATTCATGTAATATATAAATGTGTCCATGCTTTAAGAAAAAATGTTTTTTGTAAGTTTATACATTATATAGAAATTTGTGTGTTTTCTAAGAAAATAAATACAAGCAAAGTACGTTCTTAGGCGCTGATTGGATTGTCGTTTCTCAGCGCTAAACGCTTGTAAGATATACACGCCCCTTCCATCGTTTTCTTTTACAGATGAAAATAGTGTGTGTCCCGGTGATTTACACCTGTAAATTATATACGGGTGTATAAATATACACCGGTTCCAAGTAGGGGTTTAGATTGCGGATCTCTGCCTAGTGTATGTAAAGATTATGAATCAACAGCGAATTAGAAGTGGTCGAGTGGCTAGGCCTGCATGCAACTCTACTGTTTGTTTGTTGTTTCGAACCTCCACTCACCTGTTTTAGGGGTCTTCGTCCTCGTCCCATCCATTCAGTCACTAGCAGCGGGTCCCATGCCATGCTATCATGATTCGCGTATAGAAACATGATTTAAACCGTACATGCACGTTAATGTCAAGTTATGGAACCAGTTCGATGTATTTTACAAGTTCATGCACTAAACTGCACATTCGTGACAAGTTCCAGCACCGCTGTGTATTTACCTCTTTTCGAAACTGGAAATCGTGAGGCGAAACTCGCATGCCAGGTTTCCAATTCCCCGCGCCTATAAGAACTGCCAAACTTTTTGGACACCACACCCACCTGAAGAAGCAACCAAGAACGCGGCTGCAGATCATCGACGGTTTCTAACGATTTCTTCGACTCGACCGGCCATGGACCCGCGGTGCAGCGGCCACTGGGAGAGCTCCTCGGAGGACGTGACGAGGTCGCTGCTGCCCCTGCACGACATCACGGCGGACGACGGCGCCTACCGCTCCTCCTGCTCGCCGCTCGTCACGTCGCTGCTCGCCAACAAGTACCTGTCGATCGCGGCCGGCCCGCTGGCCGCCGCGCTGATCTGCGCGCTCGTCGACCTCGGCGCCGGGCACGCCGCGGCGCGCAACATGCTCGGCGTGCTGGCGTGGGTGTTCATCTGGTGGATCACCGACGCCGTGCCGCTCGCCGTCGCGTCCATGGCGCCGCTGTTCCTCTTCCCCGTGTTCGGCGTCTCCTCCGCCGACGCCGTCGCCAAGGCCTACATGGACGACGTCATCTCCCTCGTCCTCGGCAGCTTCATCCTCGCCCTCGCCATCGAGCACTACAACATCCACCGCCGCCTGGCGCTCAACGTACGCACGTGCTCCTAGCGATTGACTCTTCCGGCTCGATCAGCGTACTAACATTGTGTGGCCCGCGCGCAGATCACGTCGCTGTTCTGCGGGGACCCGGTGAAGCCGGCGCTGCTGCTGCTGGGCATCTGCGGCACCACCATGTTCATCAGCATGTGGATCCACAACACGCCGTGCACCGTCATGATGATGCCGGTGGCCACGGGGATCCTGCAGAGGTTCCCCGGCGAGGCGGCCGCCGGCGCCGACGCCCGCGAGTTCAGGCGGTTCTCCAAGGCGGTGGTGCTCGGCGTCGTGTACGCGTCGGCCATCGGCGGGATGGCCACGCTCACCGGCACGGGCGCCAACATCATCCTGGTGGGGATGTGGTCCACCTACTTCCCGGAAGAAGAACCAATCACCTTCAGCTCGTGGATGTCCTTCGGGCTCCCCATGTCGCTCGTCCTCTTCGCGGCGCTCTGGGTCACGCTCTGCCTCATGTACTGCTCCAAGAACACCGGGAGGGCTCTCTCCGCTTACCTTGACCGCACCCATCTCAGGAGGGAGCTCAGCTTGCTTGGTACGTTATCTTTCTTGCTCTCTCTCTCTTGGTCAAACATTTCGTGGGTAAACTGAATGAACCACATTTGGCCTTTGGCACCCGTTGAAATCCTAGCGTCCAGTAGTTATCTGATTCGGATCTCCATTTTTCATTTGTGCCAGGTCCAATGGCGTTTGCAGAGAAGATGGTTCTTGCCGTTTTCGGGGTAAAGTTTGCACATTGTCAGTCAGTACAATGTTCTAGCCCTTTTTCTTCCCTGAACCTAGAAACAGAGTGTTGTTGCAACAGAACTGAATGGATCAATGGCTGATTCATGCAGGGCCTGATTGTTCTATGGATGACGAGGAGCCTAACGGACGACATCCCCGGGTGGTCAGTCCTCTTCCACGGCAATGTCGGGGATGGAACAGTCACCGTAAGTATACTCCACAAGTTCATTCAATCATTTCTCATGGACAACCTGCCACACGAGCTCACGGGACACCATCTCCGTCGCAATGCAGATCATGATGGCGACGATGCTCTTCATAATCCCGAGCGGCAAGAGCGACGGCGAGAAGCTCATGGACTGGGGCAAGTGCTGGAAGCTGCAGTGGCACATTGTCCTCCTCCTCGGCGCTGGCTTCGCCATCGCCGACGGGTTCCAGGCGAGCGGCCTGACGGACATCCTCGCCGGGTGGCTGGGCTTCCTGCGGGGCGCGCCGGCGCTGGCCGTCGCGCCCGTGGCGTGCGTCTTCAGCGGCCTCCTCACGGAGTTCACCTCCGACGACGCCACCACCACGCTCGTGCTGCCGCTGCTGGCGGAGCTGGGCAGGACCATCGGCGTGCACCCGCTGCTGCTCATGGTCCCCGGCGCCGTCGGCGCGCAGCTCTCGTACCTGCTGCCCACCGGGTCGCCTGGCAACTCTATCGGGTTCAGCACCGGCTACATCACCATCAAGGACATGGTGGTCACCGGCATGCCCATCAAAATTGTCGGCGTTGCCGTTCTGACGGTCCTGCTGCCAACGCTAGGTAATTTTACTTGTTTACAGCTCCTGCGCAACCAGGACTTCAGACTCTGAAACAAAATAATCTGCAGCCTAGTACACTTCCTCTCGTTTACTGAATCCTGATGTTCTTCTCTGCAGGTGTTGCGGTTTTTGGCATGGACCAGAAGGTATAGGAACGTACTGGAAATTCAGTTGGAATTTTTGAACATCTCAATCTCTAGTGTAGGTTAGTAGTATCTACTAGTAGGAGGATATTGAGGTTGTTGTACAGTGTATAGTCAGTGTCATTGCCCCACGAACGACATGGGGCCATATTCTTTTCTGCATCTACGAGACGGTATATGAATTTGTATCGAGCGGTTCCTTCTGAAAATACCGAAATTTGCAACTTGTTTCATCCAGTTTCATCTATTGCTCATTGTCTGAATCATGAGGCTGAGTTGGTATCTGGATCACCGGCAGACTGTACAATTGGCTTATCTGTAGACAGCTCCATGATGATGATGGGCACATCAAGACCTTATGGCTGCCCTCTGTCCAAACAATTCCAATGTGAGGGGAAGGATCTTATGATTGCCACTCTATAAACAATTGCGCGATGAGTGGCAAATCGCAGAATGTCCCAAGCAACGCCTTTATTACTGACAGCTTTCCCTGTCATCTTATCGCTCCCCGTGATGATGGACAGGAACATTCGACACGATATCCTGCATTAAGCTGGTAGTAGTTGATAAGAATGACCATGCATGTGGGAAGAAGATATGTCAAGATCGATAACAGGATACTAATCTCGTCCCACTCGCCAAGGGAACACCTGCTGATTGCTTCGTCGATAAGAATGATTTTCTTAGGAAAACGGCTGAAACCAATATGCCAACCCACTACAACTTTCATTGTTTTAGTTTCTTGTGTAGTGATCCTACCTGGGTTTTTTCTTCGCCCAACCAATTTTTGGACAGTGGACACTTATTGTAATGCGCCAAGTCAGAGAATTAACAGAGATAAATCATCTGTCATTTTTTTATTTTATTTTTTGAGAAAGAGTAGGGATCCTACTCAAAGCAGACCAGTACATTCAGCTAGCATTAGAGTTCGGAGACTACTCGGCACGTTCGCGATCAACTCCTTCTCTCCCGAGTTTCTGGTCAGCTCAGCTAGTCCATGAGCCAGAGCGTTTCTGCTCCTCTTCACATACTGAACCCTGCATTCAGAATAAGCGCCCATGGCTTGCTGGATGTCCATGATCAGGCCATAGTGAAGGGAACGAGTAGGCTTCGGTGCTACCAGTTCATTCACAATGACATGATTATCCGTCTCGATGATCACCTGGCCATTGCACACTTCTGTCATGGACTGCAGTCCTATCAGGATAGCGCGTGCTTCGGCCTCCTCCACACTTCGACACGGTGGCAGTTTCTTGCAGATTGATTTGAGGACCGAGCCACGATGGTCTCGTCCGACAGCGCCAGCAGCACTCTCTCCTGTCTCGGCTAGGTAGGCAGCATCGGTATTGATTTTAACTGCACCTTGTACTGGCGGGGTCCATTTGTCGTCGGTGCAATCAGTCACACGAACAGTTTGTGCAGAATTCCGTGCGCCGTTCCCCTGGTTGTAAGCAGCAATTTTTCCATTCCTCCACTCATCTTTTTTTTTTTGCGGGGTCATTCCTCCACTCATCTTGTGTCTCTGCAGCTCTTAGATCAACCTCATACTGTTTCAGAAACTGTACCAACCCGCTGATTGTCTCCCTGCCATTATTTCGCAAGCAATCCTCCCTTCCCTTGTATGCCACCATCGCCAGAGTAGCATGAGGATTTTGGCGCGTATGTCCTCGCTCTCTGTGTCCAACATAACTTGCAACCAGTTTTCCAGAACTTGTTCTCCGCAGGTAAATTCCATACCTTTCTCATAGCTGTTCTTAAGGCTCTGCTCTTGATGCACATGACCACCGCATGATGTTCATTTTCTGTCCCATGTCCACAAATGCTGCAGTTGGCATCCAACTCAAGGGTTCTTTTCCATTTGTTTTCTTTTGTTGCTAGGGTATTGGTCGCCACCCTCCAGCCAAAGGTCCGAATTTTCCCCGGCACCTTAGCTTTCCAGATTAGGTCCGAGATGCTCCGGTCATTTGGGTCCCTAGTCGAGCTTGAGGGGTTTTGAGCAAGTTGGGGAAGGCTCGATGCTGACAACTTGTAGGCGCTTCTCATGGAGAATTCGTCGTTTTTCTCATAGTGCCACGCAACACGATCTTCCATGTCTGAGGACGGAATATGAATTTTGCATATCTCATCGGCATCAAAAGGATGGAAGATTTGCCTTATTAGTTCCTCGTTCCATTCCTTTCTATCAGTGTGCATGAGTTGATTAAC
The DNA here is from genome assembly GCA_039707655.1 of Elymus sibiricus. NCBI lineage: Eukaryota > Viridiplantae > Streptophyta > Magnoliopsida > Poales > Poaceae > Elymus > Elymus sibiricus. The sequence goes on from CM077671.1 coordinate 326,392,295, forward strand.
TCATCTGATCCGAGATCTTCTTATGAATGCAGCTGTCATGAGCCCTTCCCGTCTTGGAATCCATTGGTCACGTTTTATTTGGATCATTCGGCCATCTCCCACTCTCCATATTAGGCCGCTTTTCAGAAGATCGAGTCCAAACTCTATTGCTCTCCATACCAGAGAAGCGTCAGTTGCAAACACTGTATCCAAAAGATTACCGTGAGGGTAATATTTGGATTTAAGAACTCTTGCACACAGGCTATTCGGGTTCTGAATCAGCCTCCAACCTTGTTTGGCCAGGAGTAGTGGATGCCACCAAATTATTAAAGATAAGGTGAAGTTGAGTCTTAGTGAGAAGTAGCTGGGAACGCCGCCAGAAGTTGGAAGGTCTAAGAATGATATTTTCAAGTGTCTAAAAGATAAGAGTCTAGAATAAGATTCTAGGATGACTCAAAAAACTTGCTGTTTGTAGGGGGCAAAGATGTGCTAATCAAATCTATGGTGCAGGCAATTTCGGTGTACTGCATGGAATGTTTTAAACTACCATGAGGTTTATGTGAACACTTTAAAAGTCATGGGAGGTTTGGGCTTCAAAGATCTAGAATTGTTCAATCTTGATCTGCTTGCTCACCACACTTGAAGAACTTTTGAGGAGCCGAACTCCCCGAGTGCAAGAATTTTGAAAGCAGTTTATGTCCCGACTTCCTTTATTCTTAGTGTTGTGGTGGGCTCTCACCCATCTCAAATATGGAGATCCATCAGTGAGGGCCACAATGTTCTGGTCCAACGCTTAATCCGGACGATTAAAGATGGCGATACGACCGAAATTTGGGGCTATAATGGTCGCCTAGGAGGGATCAATGAGACTGATTACTATAACACGTATGCAAATGTTTTCCTGGTTCGGGATCTCATTGATGAGATGTCAGCATCCTGGTGAGAGGAACTGGTTTGTAACACTTTCTTGCCCATGGATGCTTGGGTAATTCTTGGCATTCCCCTATCCACAAGAAATATTTCCGATATTTGTTCTTGGGCTTAAGAAAGAAGGGCTTCTTCTGTGTGCACTATGCCTATCGTATGTTGGTTATCACAAAGATGTCCCGGGAAGGCTAGCTCTATGACGATGGATCCTCTAATCCCACATATGAATCAAGAGATTGGAGCAAATTATGGAATTTTTCCGGTACATTCAAAGCTTAGATGGTTTCAATGGTGGCTAGCTCAACACTCATTGCCGACTTTTGATGTTCTCGGGCACATGAATATGTCGGATACTTCGAATTGTGTGATTTGCGGGTACCCAGGCTTATGGCCAGTCATGCACTCCTAGAATGCTCAATGTCAAAATGTATTCGGGCCCTTGCCAAGGAAGAGATGGTTGAGTATATGATCATGATGAAGAAATCACATGCAAAGCAATGGTTGTTCAATATGCAAAATTCGCTATCACATGCAGACTTTACACAAATGATTATCACCCTTTGGGCCATCGGGCATGCTCATCGGAAAACCATCCATGAATAGGACTTCCAATCTCCCCTATCGACTCACGTATTCATTAAAAACTTCATATTATATTGGAATTGGAAGTAATTGCAAAGAACAAGTCACGTAAAACTGTGCTAGCAGGGCAAAAATCTAGCGCCAACCTTGCAGCAGACCCTGCCGAGGTATTGTCAAGTTTAACATAGACGGAGTTGTATCCAGACAGTGCCATAGGGGAGTTGATATGCTTATTGTCAAGCTGGTCAACTACACTAGAGAGAACTTCGGTAACTAACATATGTAAAAGACTAGTTATGTACATGAACATGTACCAAAAATACAATTGCACTAGATCCATTGTTAGTAAACAGAAGAAATGTTTATTCACATAAGGAAAAAATGGTTCCCATCACACAAAAACCATGGAAACATCAGAGTTGTACATTTTTATGTTTTGTTTGTTTGAACAAAAAACTTCTCCTTCATAGTAAATATAGTTCCAGAAACTTACGATCCAATGCATGACCGGAAGCCAAATTTTTAGTCTCTGGAATTTATAGGAAACTTATATGGTGGAACATACTTTTTTTTGGAGAAATCCAATAGCAGAATTACTATCAGGCGAATGTGAATAATATTTTATTGGTTAAAAAATAGTGAATTATGATTTTTCTGCATCCTAGAACATTGTGTGTTTTAGATACCAATATGAACTCATACTCATCGTATTTTAGTTTACCACTTGCAACTTTTGGGCATTGTTTTTATTCCCTTCAACTCATATGTTTTTTATTTTTATTCTCTCGAATTCAAAGTATGCGTAATTTTATAATTTGTGCTGGACCAAAAAAATTAGATTTTAGAAGGAACTACCAATATTTACAATACCAAAATGACAATGCTATATTTTTCGTGAAATATATTTTATTACATATGCAATTTTGATTGACACATCATATCTTCTTGCGAAGCATGATGAAAGTGTTACAAACTTTTTTCGAAAATTTCACGTGATACTTAAAATTCAAAAACATTTTTAAAATTCTAAAAACAAAACAAAACATTAGAATGTATTTGAAATTCACAATCAATTTTAAAAATTGGGAACATCATTTTCTTTCGCGAACATTTGTTGAGGTTCAAGAATATTATTTAATTCACAAACCATTTTTAAAATTAACATTGTTTTCTTCCAATTTCGGAACATTATTTTCAAATTCATTAACATCTTCAAATTCGGGAAGATATTTCAAATATACAACACATTTTTTAATTCACGATCATTGTTTTCAAACTCATGGCTATTTTTTAATTCAAGAATATTTTTTGATCTCTTCAACATTTTACAAATTCTTCTTTGTATTTGGTGAAATTCAGGAATATATTTTGAATTCATGAAACAAAAATTCACAAAACATTTCCAGGTTTCAATATTTTTAAAAAAACTTTCCATACATTTTTTTCAAATTCACGAACATTCTATGGTTTGGTGAGCATTTTTCAAAATAGTGAACATTATTCGAAATATGGGAACATTTTTGAATGTGCAGATATTTCTCAAAATTGGGAATGTTTTTTTACATTCACAAATGTTTTTTGGATTGGTTTCAAATTAGTGAACATCTTTACCAAATTTGCGCACATTTTTTAACATACAAAATAATCATGGAAATGTTTTTCAAATTCATGTGTAATTTTTTCAAATTCCCAAGAATTTTTAACTACTTGATTAAATTATAAATTTTAGAAATTTACATCACAAAAGAAAGAACAATGGAAAAGAAACCATCTAAAGACTAAATGCGCTGGTTCGCGGTGCGCTCAATATTCCTCGGACAAGCCTATCTGTCTGTTTTCTTTGAGCTGAAACAAAATCCTGCCAGTGAGCAAACAAACAACAACAGAGCAAGGAAATGCTGATGGCCCTGGTGAAAGAAGTCAAATTATAATTGCATAAGCGATGCGGTTGCGCGTTCTGTCAACACCAGAGCTATGTATCGTTTATTGCGAGACGTAGCTCCGCTTCACCTCTCTGGTGCAGGAAGACGCTGGCCTTAGTGGGCTGGCCCATTATAGCTGTTTTGAAAAGATTCCGTAGACAAGTTTGGACCGGTTTTAGTACCTATCAGTGGGGTTATTTTTTTCTCTGTGTTTTATCGGTTTCCCTGTTTCCTTTTTCATTTTTAATATTTTATTTTAATTTTATAAACACATATCTATATTTTTAATAAAATTTATATTTTTGTATAAACATGAAACATTTTTCAAATACATGCCAAATTTTTTTCAAATACATCTTTTAGCATTTTTTCAAACACGTGTAAAATTATTTTTCAAATATTTATGAATGCATCTTGAGCATCTGTCAAATTCACATCAAACGTTTTTTCAAATAAATATTTGAACATTTTTCTGAACACATGTTAAATATATTTTCAAACATTTACAAATGCATGTTTTTCATCTGTCGAATGCACACCACACATTTTTTAAATACACGGTGAATGCCTTTTAAGCAAACATTGAAAATTTTAAAAAATGGTATAAACATATTTCAAATACATAAACATTGTGTTAGTGTTACAAACAATTTTATTGTGATGATTTTATTTTTGATGTTATGTTTTTTTTTATTTCTAGAACATTTTATTAAAATATCATGAACACATTTGAAATATGCAAACATTTTGTTAAAATCGCAAGAACGAAAAACTTTCCTCGAACATTTTTGTAATAGACGGTGAATTGAAAAGTGGCATAAAATAATTTACATTCACATTTGAATTATTTTCCGAATTTAATGTAAGAAAAAAAAATGCAAGCTTCACTAAAAAAAAGGAAAAACTAAATATTCCTATTGGCCTGTCCCGCTAATGGCAGCTCAAGCAAGGAGGCAGCTATGCTCTTTCATCGACCCCCCCCCCCCCCCCCCCCCCCCATGGGAGAATATCTGGTGCGTCGGAGCTTGTGGTGTTACCGGGTGCACCGAACTCATGTTACGTTTGAAAAGGACAAATCAACAATGAATAGTACATGACATAAGTTGGGCTTTAGATTTGACCCATTATAACGCTGATGTCAAATTTGTCATTTTTGTATCTCAATAAATGTTTCAAATTTTGTGACTATGTACGTTGATATTGTGTCAATGTACTAGATTTTTTTCTTCAGAATTTTCAAAATGCTCTACGGTATCCGGTCCATAGGTAGCACCACAAGTGTGGGGCTCAGCATGGGAGGAGTGAAGGCTTCTTTTTATTATGTTTACTTTTAATTATATATCGGAAAAGAAAACAATATTATGTTTCAATTTAGAAAACAATCAGAATTTTGACAAAAACATGCAGTGTTAAAAAATATTCACGCAAATTTAGAAAATGTTGATAGCATCAAAAAATATTGTTTGTGATTAGGGATGTAAACGGATCGGATCGGATCAGATAACGCTTTTACCATATCCTTTACCATATTTTTTTGTCGGATTCGGAGCGGAGCGGATATTGACCGGATGCGGATTCAAATACGGATTATATCGGACTGCGGATTCGGAGCGGATTCGGAGCGGACTCGGACCGGAAACGGACAAAAAATATCGGGCGATACGTGCGAAGAAACATGAACTTATTTCTACTATGCAAACAATATGAAACACGTTTTTATCCAACAACATTACACTAGAGAGTGGCCAAGCTTTTTAAAGTCATAACTCACACCAATATGGCAACAATAAACAGTACCGGTCAAATGATGATAGCATTACACACGTCCAAGACGAAGGTCATACTTAAGAAATACTTAATTCAAAGTTCTATTGAAGTTTTATTTATTACAAAAGGCAAGTAGTTGATCAAGTATAAGCCCATAACACATCCTTGACTTCTCTTCAACATGGTGTTTCTTCTAGTCCACTTGCAATATCCTGTGAGAATGATAAAAGATATTTAGACGCTACACTTGACAATCAAAGAAATAATTGATAATTAGTTGTGGTGAACTAAGTAGTTCCAACACACACACACACATTAGCGAATTGCCGGTATAACTGCATACCTAAATTACTTGCTCCTGATGTAGTTGATCAGCCACTTATTTCAATATCTATTCCTTGATTGTCCTATGTACCAGCAGCATGCAAATTGACGAAAAATTATTGTCACTTAACTGAAATAAAATAGCAGTAATGATCAAGAGGTAATCAGACATACTTGATATTTCTCTATGCATCTTAATATGGTTCAAGAAGACTGATGTCCCATTCTTGCTATTTCTCTTTGCTCCATAAGTGCAGTACTTGCATTTGGCCCATGCTTCCTTAATTTTCTGTCCATTTATCATCACCGTCTTGACAATTTTATCAAAATGGTCCCAACATTCAGATGTGGTCTTCTTCGGTTTCTTCCCTACATGCTCATCTACTATTGCATCCTGATTCTCACCCTCCAGATCAACCACTTCATTTGCAACTTCATTGTCACTGCCCAAATTTAGTGGCTCTTCATTTTGACTTCCAGCAGGGGGTGATACAACCATACTTTGGACTGCATTTGCACTTGTTCTTGCAGATGTGGATCTTTTCCCCAATATCTTTCTCAGATGATCTGTAG